>CM051827.1:52987037-53717037 GCA_028451465.1 Erethizon dorsatum | reverse complement strand
GGACATAGCAGTGGAAGTGTTAACAGGCTGTCAGTCAAACCCTGACCACTGTCATCTGTGCAGTGAGGGCTCTGCCTTAGTTGCCACAGGTTCTCAGGGGGGTGAACCTTCCTTCCTCCTCACACTGAGGGGCGTGTGTGCCTCAAGGGTCCTCACTACCCCGCCTGCTGGCATGTGGCTCCCTCCAGCGCTGTTGGGCATCTGGCCTTGGGAAGTGATGAAAACTCCTGATTGGAAGTTCTCAATAGTGTTGCCATGAAAATGAAATTCTAGACTTTTCTAGACTTCTTATGAGATGTTAGCAGATCCATGTCATCTGTTACAGTTAGGGTGGGCGAATGGGTGATTTAAAACCTTTCCTTTAACATTTCCTAAACCTTTTTGAACAGTTTTTTGAGTGAGGCTGTTGTGGCAGAGGAGAGTGTCTTCTGCTATATTCCCTGGCACCAGGGGTTGGGCACAGAGGGGCTGCAGAGAGTGCTGGCACCTGCAAGTCCTTAGAGAGTGGCAGGTTCTCCAGGGATGTGTGCACAGGGCATCCCAGGTGAAGGGACCACTTGGCCAAAAGCACTGTGGCAAGGGCAGGTAGCCTGGTGGAGAGGTGGGTCTGTGCCAGGGGCTTGAGTGCCTGTGGGATGTGGCCACAGCCAGCCTGTGTGGGTCCTCTCATCAGGCTGGAGAGGGCAGGCGTGGGGCGAACCCTCAGATGTGGGGCCCTGCCATCAAGGCAGTCCGCTAGAGTCAGGGAGTCAGCCCTGCATGCACACAGGGTGCTCTGGGCTCTGATAGGAGTCTATGATGGGGCTGGGGGGAGGTCAGGGAAGGCTTCCTGGAGTGGGTGTATGACCACACTGCATCCTAAAGTGGAACCAGCAGCTGAGTGCACTCCTGGAAGGGAGGAACTAAACTGAGGAATATGGCATCCTCTGTGGCTGCCCTGCCCTACCTGGTCTAGGCTTCAAGGGCAGCCTGGCTCCCTTCATCTGCTGCCTCCCACTCTTCCTGCCTCCAGCCCCCCAGGATTGCCCTTCTGAAGCTCAGCTGAGACCCAAGCCCTGCCATTCTGCCCTCCATGACTCACTATTGCCCCCAGGGATGTCCAGGCTTCCCACGAGAAGGGGCTGGCATCATCTGAGCCTGTCAAGCTTTCCAGCTTTCAAGAGGCAAAGAAAGGTGAGGAGGGGCCTGGGGCCTAGCTGCCTCTCCCGGATGGACAGATGGGGCAGGCGGAACTTCCCGAGATAAGGGCAGCCAACAATGGGGGGCTGTGTGGCATGGCCTCTCTCCCTCCGGGCCAGAGGAAATGAGCGGCCTCCGCACCATTGATCTGCTGCGGCCTGTGGCACCTTCTCCAAGGGAGACCCGGGTGGGGGAGGTTCCCATGCACCCCACTCACTGTCCTCACCGGGGGCCTGGGCCTGCCACTCCAGATCCTCTTCCTCCAGGACCTCACGTGAAGAAGGGGGCTATATGGAGGGGCAACTGGTACAGAAAGCTGTGGCCTGACAGCTCAGCCCTGTGTGGGACCCAAGCAAATGTCCTTCCCTTTTTTTTCCCCAGCTCCTTACTCCCTGTTCTGGAAGTGTGAGGACCCTCTCAGCACGAGGGCCTTGGACACACACTTTACCCAAATACCAGCCCCGATGCAGGTCTCAGGCAGAGAGTGTGCAAGGCTGCTGGGGGAGGGGTGTTTTCTCTGGGCATCACTGCCACTGCAGCTGAGATCAGTGGGGAGAAAGAGGCATGGCCTGCACAAAGCTGGGCCTCTATTTCCCCTTCTGCACCAGGAGGGGTATGACCCAATGACCATCCTGTTGTACTCAATGACAAGGGACAGTGAAGCCATGGAATTCCCACAGATCCCCCTGAGTTCCACCTTCACTGTGTGGATCTTGATGGATCCACCAAGATCCCTTCCTGCCTTGGGGCTAGGGTCCGTCCTCTAGAGCAGAGCCTGGCCAGCCAGCCCGCCCAAAGGCAGTCTGTGATGACAGGGGGCCCTGGATGCCTGTTACATGTCAAGTGGGGGGCTGTTTCTGAAACTACACTCAGGGGTGGTCTCCAGCCTGGGGGTGCAGTCCTCCCTGACTCTCCCTTCACAATTTCCTACCCCTCACTCTTGCCCCCTGCTCTTGGATGGCAGCCCGAGGCTGGAAAGGAGTTGAGATTCTCAGCCTAGGTGACATTCAAAGCAAAGGATGGAACCTGTGGAAGCCCTAGGATTATAAAGCCAGCCCACGATTCAGAGAGGGAAACTGAGGAAACAAGGCTGAGAGCCTCCCAAAGCCACACAGGGAGCAGGTGGCAGAGAAAAGGTAGAAACAGACTTCTGGCTCCTCATACGCTCTTGGTTCTGGAGTACTCAGCTGGAAAGGGCCCGTGGGGCTCAAGAAATAGCTCAGAAAGCAGAAGGAACCTGCCCAGAGCCACCTGGCCTGGGGGAAGTGAAACAATTAGGAAATATTCATGGGACTTCAGCATTCAGCATTATGGAGTCTGGGATTGTGATTGGCAGGGGCGGGAGCAAGTGGAAGGGAGGGAGGGAGAGCAACTTGAATGTGTCTCCTGGGCACAGAAGGGGTGGGCACAAAGGGGGAGAAGCAAAGAGGGGAGATCCACCACAGGGTCTGTGGACCCTGGGATGCAGGGTCTATGGACGTGATGCGGGTAGTCTCTTGCTGAGACAGGTCAGGAATTCGATGGAGGGAGAACGGGAACAGATACCGGTGAGTTTGGGGGAGAGGATGTTAGAACACATTTCCTGTGAAGCAGAGGGTCCTGTCAGATGACAGTGGAGGAGCCTGAGGGCCAAGGGTGTGCCACTGGGGTAGGATGGGGTGACTGACCAGGGTCTATAGAAAATTTTGCCTCTGAGGACCAAATACAACCTCAGACTCATAGCAACTCTGGCACGAACCATCCTAATTGTGGTGGCAGAAGCCAAACCATGTACAAAAGTCTGGAGTCCTAGCTCTTATCTCTTGCCCCTTCTCCTCTCTAATAGCTACTAATACAAGGAATTTACCATGCGCCAGGTCCTCCACCCCAGCCTTTTATAAGTATTAACTTGTTGAAGCCTCCTAACAACCATATGAGGTGGGTCCAATTACACACAAAGACACACACATGCAGACACATAGACACGCACAGATACTCAGGCATACACTGACTCAGGAGCTAGTAGGGAAAGTGGGAGGAGCACCCCTGACTGAGAGATACCCCTGCCTTCCAGCTTGCTATCGTTTTCTACCTCCCCTCCCCATTCTCTGGCAAGGCTCTGCAGCCACCCATCTATCTCCCTTGGATGAAGATTCTTTGTTAATGGTTTTCACACTACCCGCCCTCGTTGCCCAAAGCCCTGACTTATCCCCACTGTGGAAGTTGGGAGGACTGAGAAATCTAAGCCTGCATGATGGAAGATTCCAGACCTTCACCTCCAGGGTGGGCTGCCCGGATGTGCCTCACTCCCCTATTTCTCACCTGCAGCCCAAGCCCCCTCTGGGAAAGGCCCCCAGAGCTGGATGGTGTGGCTGGAGCAGAGAAAGGCCTTGCCAGTGTTTGCTGAGGTGGCCTGGGGAGTCCTAGCAAATGCCAAGTTCATCATTCCTGAGCAGTGCCCACCCAACCAGAACGAGAAAGGGGGCTTCTGCATTGCTGCCTGCCTCCCAGCATGCCATGCTCCCCCTGGAGGTCCTTCCTTCCCTCCAGACATCACCATCACTCCCTACATTCCCAACTGCTTAGACTAGAACTCCCTTCAGGGGACCCCTTGGACTGCACAGATTCTATCACATTTCAATTTTTTTCCTGCTGTGCATCCAGATCCAGCCTCTGCCCATCCATCAAGCCACCCACTCATCCACCCATCTACCCATCTGCTCTAGTCTGAAGATGTCCTCCCAAAATTCCTAGGTGGAAAACTATTCCCCAGTGTAATAGTATTAGGGGGTTGAGCCTTTCAGAAGTGGTTAGGTCATGAGGGTACGGCTCTCATGATGGGATTAGTGGCTTTATAAAAGGGACCCCAGAAAGACTCCTCACACCTGCCATGTTAAAAGGAGAAAAAAATGGCCATCTGTGAACCAAGAAGTGGGCCCTCACCAGATACAGAATCTGTTAGCACCTTGATCTTGAAATTCTCAGCCTTCAGAACTGGGAGCAATACACTTCTGTTATTTTTAAGCCATGCAATCTCTGGTGTTTTGTTATAGAAGCCCAAATACACTCAGACACCATCACATTCATCATCCATTCACCCATCTACCCATCATACCCACCCTTTGTTCATCCAGCATCTCTGAGAGTACATTGCTAGATGCCAGAGCAAGTGGCCAGACATAAAAACTCTTCCCTGTTGCCCTTCTCACAGAGCTGGATGAGGTTTGAACTAGCTGATGGTCATGGGCACTCTGTATATAATGCTGGTATCTGGATTATTACCCATTTTTAGAGCAGGGACTCTTTGTGAGCTGAGCACCATGAGGACTTGGTGCCACCTGGGACTTTCTGGGGGGCGAAAGGATTCTGTCTGGCCCATAGGTTGGAAGGAAGGGGTGAGGCTGGAAGAGAAAATAGGGCCAGGCACAAGGGCCTTGGGGGCCAGGGTAATAAGGTCAGTATTGGTCCTGGGGTGATGGATTTCTAGTGGCACTGATAGGACCAGATCAGCAGGGTTGCTGATGTGAGAAGCCCAATCCATCTCCTTTGGGAATACGGAAGTCCTCAAAGAAGAGACCACTAGAGGAGAGGGCTGCTGAGCCCCATCAGCAGGAGGAGAGGGAGCTCTGATGCTCCCTCAGCGCTGGAGTCTTGAGGCCAAAGGCAGGGGCTAATCTGAGAAATCTGGGAAGGTCCATAAACACAGGCATCTTCTTCCCTCTTCCCAAAACAGGGTTAGGGTACAAGGAGCTCTGATCTGGTCCTGGCAGGAAAGACTGGCACTGGGGAGAGGGTATGTCTTGCCCAGCCAATCTGGAGGGTCTCTGAGGATGTAGTGGGACCTAGCTGGGAGGGGAGAGCAGAGAGGGATGAGCATGGCCAAGTTTTGTAGGATGCTCCCTGCACAAGGACACTGGCTGAGGGCATGAGTGGGGGTGGGGGTAAAATCGTGGCATGGGACTGCATCTGCTAAGACAAGGCATCTTTTTCAAACTTTCATAAAGGTATCTGTGGTGGGTTGACAACTGGTGGTCAACTTGTAACACCAAGCTGAACTGAATCAGCATGGTGCTGGGTGTGGAGGGCCCACCTGAGGATCGTTGCCAGCAGCAACAGCATAAAAGGAGAACTGCAGAGGAAGAGATGGTGCTGTTGGTTCTCCTGGAGGAGCTTGTCATGCTGGTTTTCCTGACATGAACTCAGCTGTTCTCATCGTTGGAGGAACTCAGGACCTCATTGTTGCTGAGAATGGCTGCGGTTCACTTTGGGGGAGCTCTGTTCCTTACTTTGAGCATCACTTCCTGGCTCTGGGGGGGAAGATGTGTGCTGTTGAATCTCCTGGAGAAGCTTGTTGCGCTGGCTTTCCTGATATGAATTCGGCTGTTCTCATTGTCAGAGGAGCTCGGGACCTCGTTGTCACTGAGGATGGCTGTGATACTTTTTTTTTTTTTTTTTTCCTTTATGTGGGTACCGGGAATTGAACTCAGGACCTAGCACTTGCCAGGCAGGTGCTTATGCCGCAGAGCTATATCACCAGCCCTGTGATACTTTTTGGGGGAGCTTTGGTCCTTACTTTAAGCGTCGCTTCCCGGCTCCAGTGCAGATCCCTCAGGCTGCTGGCACAGATCCTTCATCCCGCTGGCACACACTTTCTAGCTTCCACCACTGATCTTTGTGCCTTCCCAGCACGGATCCGTGGAACAGACTTGCATGTGACATTGTGGGCTCTAGGCCTCCAGTTGGATCATGGAGGGCATTGTCATTGGCTCTAGGTTTCAGCTGGACTCATGCAGGACATTGCCTTGGGATCCAGGCCCTCAGCTGGATTCTTTGGGTCTTTAGTGTGTGGACAGATCTCCTGCACTCTTTTGTATTTGACTCTTTGAGTGGCTATTATAAAATAATCCTATAAATTATGGGCCCTGTATTAAATTGTTTCCCTTGCAAAACCCTGACTATAACAGTATCATAAAGGCTTGATAGGCTCCATGGTCATGGAAGAGCAAAAGGAACCCTGGAACAAATTCAGAGCTGAGGAGGCAGGAGCCTAGCAATACTGCTCTGTCTCTCACCCTCACAGAATACAACCTGGCTGTGCTGTGGGCAAGGGGATTGAGGACTTCGCTGTGCTCCCCATGTACCCTGCCTGAGGAAATGGGGCTGCGATGGCGGCTCCTGACACTAGAGTCCCTGGCTGATTGGGACATTCACTGGCCCCATGGTAGAACAGTGTGGTTTGGCTAGGAAAAAGAAGGCCTGCCAGGGCTACCCCCATGTTCACATGTTAGTCGCATTTGGCAGGTGGAGAAACTAAGGCCCAAGGCAGGTGGTGGAGCTGGAATCTGCTCCAGCCCCATGCTGCCTGGTGACTGCTGTGTAGAAGTGGATACCCTCATGCCCACCCAGGGAAGGGAGCTGGGGATGCTCAGGCAATGCCTAAAGCTGGGGTTCAGGAGGTGAGGCATCCCTTACCAGGCTGAGGTCCTCTTCCTCCTATCCCCTCCTAGGAGCCCAATTACCCTGCACATCTCTCCAGCCCCCCTCCCCTCCCAGTCCAGAGGACCCAGTCTGGGTTGCTGGGGTGATGGCTGCAGTTTGAAAGCACTGACCACATGTGGCTCCCTGCTGACATACACAGAGTCTTATGCAAGGCTCAGAAGAGCTCCACGAGGGATGGGAACCATTATTCCCAGCTTATGGATGTGGAAACTGGAACTCAAGGAGGTTAAGTCACTGCCTCAAGTGACAGTAAGCAAATGTTGGCACAAACAACGGAATCCATTCCAAACAGCTGTATCATCCTTCTATCTGACCAACACGGCCCATTGGGCAGGCCAGCATGTGACTCTCAGAGTGGGTGGGCAGCCCTGGACCTGCAGGGGACCAGCATGACATTGTCTTCTGGAGCTCCATGGGACCCTGGCCCTCAGGCTGCAGCACAACAGGGTCTCCTAGTGGATCCTTGGTCTGGAGTGTTTTCTGCAGCTCTAGACTGAAAGGGAAGTCTTGGCTGAACCTAGCACCACACCTCAGCCTGGAGTGGCCACAGCCCCTGTACTGTCCCTGGGGAGCCTCGAGTTCCAGTCTCCTGGCCTGTCCTGGCCTGTCCTGGGGAAATACCACCCACACACCTGGAGTAGCCCCCTCTGCTCCCTGGGGCCGACTTTTGCATGCAGAGATGGGAAGAGCTGCAGTGACGGGATTTCTTGCTCAGACCTCCCCAGTCCTCCTGCTTCAGCTCTGGGCTCATGCTCCTCTGTCATGGAAGATCAGTGCTGGACCGGCCTGTATACCCCTGAGTCCAGCCCCATGGCCAGAGGGGGAACTGAGCTCTGCCTGAGGATCTTCTGTATCCCCCACCCTGCTGGCAAGCCTTCTTTCTTTTGCTTAGTCCTCTGAGGCTCCACCATGGGGAGTCCTAGTTTTAACACCCCAGTAATGACAGGGTTCCTACTTCTGTCAAGATAAAGCCCCAGATCTTGGCCTCATACTTGGCCTCATACTCAGGATCTGGCTACCGGTGTGGGCCTTTGTAACTGTTCACCCCCACCCAGCCAAGCAAAGTCCCATGTATCTCTTGTACATCTCAGCTCCCTGCTCCAGCACCACCAGCCACACATCCCCAGGCTACTGTCCCTGTTCCAAATTCTCTTGAGTCCCATGTCCTCCCAGGTCCCGTCACCTGTAGCCATGACACATGATCCACCAGGTTGCCAGAACCAACCAGGGCATAGGAAAAGATTTGAAAGCAGGGGGTGTGGGCCTGAAAGCTAACACCCAGAGATTCTGCTGCTGATACACCAGGGCTGAGATCACTACCCCAGCCAGAGGCAATACTGAGTGGGTTTTGAAGGATGAATAGGAGCTACAGGCTGGAGGAGTTTCAGGGAGAGAGTCCAGCTAGAGGAAACAGTGTGTGCTGAGGCCAAGAGGTATGAGCTGGAGGGGCTGCAGGAAGGCCTTTCATCAAACCCTCCTGGCCAGCCCTGGGCAGTGGTGCTGACATCTGCCCTGGCACTAAAGCCCACAGCCACACATCTCCTACTTTCCCTGCCAATTCCCCACTTGACCCCTGAGGCCTTCTCAGCCCAGCAATCAACAGCCTCAATTTACAGGTGACCATCACTGCCCTCTGAACTGATGGCACTGTCCCTTTCTTCATACCTACCAAGGCAAGAGGCCCAGGTGCCGGAGATGCATCTGTTTCACATTGAAAGTATCAGAACTGGCTTGGAGAGAGACCCAGGATGGGTTGCTCTTTGGGCACAGGGTGGGGCCTGTCTGTGCCAGTGTGTGTCTGTGCATGTACAGGCACAAGTGTGTGAGCGCACAGCCCTCAGCCTCCTCACCGAGTTGGGGATAATGCATGTTAGCTCACCCATGTTAGAATCACCAGTAAAAAGATTTGAGGAGATGGGTGGTTGGTTGTGGGGGGCATGTGTGTGGGGGCTATTGAGTAATGGGTACGGGGGTTCCTTTTTGGGGTGATAAAAATGTTCTGGATCTAGACAGTGGTGATGGTTGCACAACATTGTTAATGTGTGAATATCCTGAACAGTAAACTTTGTTTTGTGTCTTTTAACATAATATTTAAAAAATGAATGGATGAATAAAAAAGAGCTTTGGTAATTGTGGTAGGAAAGGGGGTCAGTAAGAGCTGTCATCCACTGTACACCTGTTGACTGTCAAATGCAGGGCTAAAAGAGGGAAGGGTGGTAGGCTATGGACCATAGGACCACTGGCTTGCTTAGCCAAGCTTGAGCTCTAGGAGGAAGGGGTCTTCCTAGAACTGGCCAAAGGCCATTGAGGCACAGATGGTGGGGATCTTGCCCAGAGGTGCAGGCCACACAGGATTTCAGGAGGACACAAGGACATAAGTCATTTGGCAACCCATCTCCCGACCTGCCTCCTGTTGAGGGAGGCAGGGACACAGATCTGCTACAAATATTCCTCCTCCCCTCCACCCCACCTGTCCTGGTACCTTGAGTGTGCCATGGGACCAGTCTGGCACCCTGGGCAGGGGCTGGTAAGGCCTGGAGTGACCTTAATGTCACAGACACAATGAAGAGATTCTTATAGGAGGCAGGTGGGGAAAAGGGAAGGAGGAAAGAAAGGAGCAGATTTATTCACTCAGGAAATTTTTACTGAGTGCCTACTACTCATGAAGTACAGAGTGAATGAAGGAATAATTCTGGTGAGAAACCCAGTGGGTGGGTGTGATGGGGAGCCCACCCCTGTCAAGCCCCAGGGGGCTGCCAGGTGGGGTGGAGGGCTGGCAGGGAACCTGGGTGGGCATATCAGTGAGCAGTCCTGGCTTGGATCACAAGGATGTCCACTGGCATTCTCTTTCAGAGGTCTGGCGGGGGGTCTGGCCCCTGACAGGCCACTGGCCCCATAAAAGTCCTGATTTATACTCCAGCCGCCTGCTGGCCATGATGTCGTCTGTGCCTTGTTTATTTATTTGTGAGAGCCAGTTGGGCTCTGGCTCCTTCATTCTTCTATCTCCATGTGTTCTAACCCCACATGGTGAGGAAGACAGATGCCTTGGAATTATTTTGCATGAAATTGCCGTGCAAAACTATTTGGCCCGCATTTGATTTCACCTCTTGTTACAGCATAATTTGTTATCCTGAAATGTGCGGCAGCTGGAGCCTGGAGTAGCAGATGTTCCTGGGGGAGGTGAGGGCTCCCCAGGCAGGGATAGTGGCAGGCCTGGTCTGGACCCAGTGCCACTTACAACTGCGGCAAGCTCAGAGAGCTTCTCTGGGCTTTAGTTTCCCTGTCTGGAAAATGGGGTAAGGTTACCTCCCTCCCACAGGTAAGGACAGAATGAAATAATCACTAGAAACACAGTGTCTGGGTGGAGGAAAGCTTCAATAAGTGTTTGCTATTATTTCTGGAAGAAATGATTGTCCCAGAGAGGTTTTAAAGAATGAACAGAAGTGAACTGGTAAAGATGTGCTTTCTGGCACTGCATAAGCAGACACATGGAGGGGAGAATCAGAACCATTATCTGGTGAAGCAAGACTGAAAGGAGGCAGAGAACTGTGGGAAAGGCAGCCAGAGCAGTTGGTGGGACCAGTTATGAAGGTCATGGATGCCAGGGCAACAGAGCCATGGGAAAGATGTGAGAAGAGAGGGATGTGATCCGATACCTTCACTACAAAGAGAGCACTCAGGGCTGGAAGGGAAGCTGGGTTGAGTTGCAGGCAGTCAGCTGTGAAGCCTTGCATTAATTTCCTAGGCCTGCCATAACACATGACCACAAACTGGGTGGCTTAAATCAGCACAAATGTATTCTCACAGCTTTTGAGGCCAGAAGTTCAAAATTGAGGTGTTGGCAGAGCCATGTTTCCTCTGTAGGTTCTAGGGCAGAAGTTTTCCTGTTTCTAGCTTCTGGTGGCACCCAGCAATCCTTGGCATTCCTTGGCTTACAGCTGTATTACTGCGGTCTCTGCCTGTGCTGTTACTTGCTGTTCTTCTGTGTCTCTGCATTTTCCTTCTTATAGGGATACCAGTCATCCTGGATTTTGGGCCCATCCTAATCCAGTATGATCTCCAATTAGCTATATCTGCAAAGACTATTTCCAGATAAGGTCACATTCACAAGTACTTGGGGTAAGACTTCAGTACATTGAGGGGTGGTGCTGCAGGAAGGACACAATTCAACCAACCCATGTCAGGCCCCAGTACCTCCTCCGTCCTCAGTCCCTCAGGCACTGAGGAGCCTAGGGGCTCTGGATCCAGGACCCATTCAACGAGGAGCAGTCTCTGCTTTTGGTTGGAAGCAGTGTGGCGGATCACAGTATGGTGGTGGCGGGGAGACAAAGCATGCCCCAGGGATTATGGGCAGTGTAAAGCTGTGACAAGAAAGGAAAGGAATAGCTGAGGCCATGGCCCTCAGCAGAGGTGTGAGGCTGGAGCTGGCGCCCCGGCTGGGAGTGGAGTGGAGGGGTGGCTTCTATGCTTTTAGAGAGGAAGGATCTCATAGTCACCCCTCTGGCTGTACATGTGGTCTCTGCTCTAGGTGTCCTCAGAGACTGCCCAGCCTGAAAGGGAAGTGGTAATCTCAGAGGGGAGGAAGGATGTGAGGATTGGCTGGTGTGGCTGTTCCCATGCACCAATGGGGAAGGCCTAACAATGCCTGTGGAATTAAAGACATGTCCACTCTTCCAACCCCAGACGGGGTAGGTATCCCATAAAATCAAGAATTTCAAGGAACCTTAAAACTGGGGATGGGAATGGTAGGCAGTGTTGGTATCAAGTGCCCTATGGAAGGATGGGTGGTACCATTTGAGATTAGGAAGAGGGTGAATCAGAGTGGAAGGACAAAATGATATCCTTAGGGTAGTGGAAGAGGTGTGAGTTTGTGCGGACAAGGGCATCAAGAGAATGAGGAGGGCTTACTGTAGGGAGAAGAGGTCTCAGAAGTAGGACAAAGCTGAGGGCTGGCTGCTGCAGTGAACTCAGATGAGGCCATGGGAGTCAGTGGTTTTCCCTGTTTTAAACTGCAATGAATCAGCTGTTGTTCTGATTCTCAGAGAAGCTTAGGCCAAAAGGGTTATTTACATTAAGGATACAGTGTGTTCCATGGAACCACTGTACAGGGGTGAGGGCTAGCATCAGACTCTTGGGGGCTAGAAATGCAGCCAGGCACAGCTTACCTCTGCTTCTCCCCAAAGCTGGCTTCCTGGACTCATAGAGAACTGATGCTCCACAGCCCTACCTGCATATCTTTCAGAGCAGCCACACCTGATCCACAAATTCAGAAAGAGAGCATGTGATTGGACTGCCAGTCAGGGTCATGTGTTCACCCTGAGTCAATCAGAAGTCAGGATTCCACTGGGGCAAACGTGGCTGCCAGAGTGTGGTGGGTGGGGCGGGGTTGGGGACCCTAAGCTCACTCCAGAAGAATCTACCTACCAGTAAACTATCACGGATGATCAGGGTAAGAGGATAAACTACAAGCTTTGCATACCCTACTACTATAACTCTAGCACTCTGGGAGGCTGAGACAGGAGGATTACAAGTTCAAGCCCAGCTTGGGCAACTAGAGGCTTAGTGAGACCCTGTCTCCTAAACAAACAAACAAACAAATAAGCAAACACTAGGACTATTACTATTACTAATAATAAAGGGCTAGGGATGTAGCTCAATATGAAGGATTCAATCCCCAATACTGAAAAAGAAAGAGTTCATGAGACAAAAGGAGCATATGGGACATGTGGAAAACCCCAGCCACAGAGGAAATATGAACCAGGATAAAGAAAAAGTGACAGGCACATTCCAAAGCCCCACCAAAAGAGGCCATGGAGGCCCACAGCAGAGCCCACCCCAGGGCCAGTGTTCCCAATTGGTGGTAAGGGAAAAGGAACAGGGAGCAGATGCCTGGGCCTCATGGCTGAGTAGGGAACCCTTCCTCTTCTCCTCACCCCTGGATGTGACCCTGCCTACCCAACTCAGCGCTTGACCTCTGAGCCTGAGCCTCAGTTTCCTTTTTGCTAAATGAGGCTGCTAATCAGCCTCACCTATCAGGCAAAATGAAGGGACCACTTTTTATAAGGGGCTGGCCCAGGGTCTAAGAAACAGACCCTTAGCATTTGCCAGCACCCTCCACCTCTTTCCTCCTATACCAGGTCCCAAGACTTTAAATAAAAGACATACCCCCTTGTCAAAGATCAACCTGAGATGCTTCTTAACTCCCTCATGAGTATGGGGGTCTGGCATACTTACACTCTATTTCTCTTGGAAGCCAGGAGAACATCCAAATATGAGCACAGATGAGGGCCAAGGCTTCCTGGCCAAGAATTACTCTTGCCTAAACCAGAACCTTAGGAGAGGTTAAGGGCCCTGCTTAGAATCAGTCTAGAGTGCCCACCATTCGTGTTACTAAACTAGACACAATAGTGCTGGCCTGGTCTCCTAACCTCCATCTTAAGCTGGGAGACAGCCCTCTGTGGACGTTTGTCTGACAGATGTAAACAGAGGCCTGGAACTGCACTCCCCCTATGGCTGGCTGCTGGCTCACAGGATAGAATTCCATCTGCCTTGGTCTCCCAGGGAGAGCCCCTCAGCATAGGCTTGGAACCACACTCCCCTTGGAGAGCCTGGAGCCCTGAGTTCATTGTTTGACCCTCCTTGTCCCAACCTCGCCTGGGGCTGCTTGGGACACCCAGTTCCTCCTGGAATCTCTATTTGGGTTTGGTTTGGGGTTGGAGTTTGTTTCCATTCAGGGCAACTTGATCCCACCCAGCCTCTAAGCCCACTCTGCCCCAGCATGCCTGCCCCTCTGGAGGGAGCTTGACTTTGCCCACATGCTGACAGGGCAGCCCATCCAGACCTCCCACCAAGGGCAAGGCAAGCCTGGGCTGACTTTGATGTCACTGCAAAGGGGCCCCCAGTCTCAACCCCCTCTCCCTCAACTTGTAAATAAGTCAGAGTCTGTGAAGACGAAATGCCACCCTGTGGAGGAAAAGTAAAAAAGAAAACAGACGTAGGGAGACACAATAGCTGGGGTCTAGATATCTCTTGATCGATTCCTTACGATGTAACCTACAAGAAGATACTCAAGGGCTGGTGAGACGGCTCAGCGGCTTAAGCGCCTGCCTTGCAAGCGCGAAGGCCCGAGTTCGACTCCCGGAACCCACATACGAAAAAGGGGCCGGTGATATCGCTCAGCGGCACGGGTGCCTGTTGGTGCGCGAGGTCCTGAGGTCGTCCCTCTGGTACCCACAAAAAAAAAAAAAAAAAAAAAAAAAAAAGAAGATACTCAACCTGTGGGAGGTAATAGCTGACCTATGAAGAGGCACCATGACAGATGTACAGATGACTGGTAAATTCTCTTCCAACAACAGGGGATTGATATGCTCTGTTTTTAATGGGTATTGTGTGCCTCTAGCACATGATGTGCTGTAGATTTAAAACTGAATAGATTTAGCTCTGCCTGCAAGGAAACAGTAGGCTCAGGGACTAAGTAAGTTCTAGGTGGGTTAATTGAACCTTAGAGAAAAAAGACCAGGAGTTGGCAGGACTGGACTTTGAGCCATGAGTGTTGCTTTTTGTACTCTACAGATGAGAAAACTGAGGCCCAAACCATTGCATGAATACCAAGGTATACTGTCGGGGAGGGTGTGCAGGGGAAAGACAGATGACCAAGAAAGCCTGAGCAAGAGGACTCATCTGTGCCCTTCACCGGTGAGCCTGAGACCAGCATCCTCAGCCCCTGCCCCTCCCTAGACACTGCATTTCCTGTCATCCAGACTGGATCTCACCAGGCCACCAGAGAGTTTCAGTCTGGCACTGTTCAAAGCCCTACATACCTCACCACAGGAGAGAGCTTAGAACGCCAATCAGATCAAAGCTGGCCATTTACAGATCACCTGTAATTACTATGCCTTTGCTTCGATGAAACTGGAGGTCGTAGAGGGTGAATGGTTGCCCAGGAGGGACACTGCAGGGTGGCAGTGCTGGGACCAGCCTCAGTCTGTCCATTGTAACAGCCTTCCTGCCAGCACTGAGGAGGTCAGACTCTGGGATAGGGCCCCTAGATGGGAGGGACACAGCCTACCCCACCTCTCTGGCTGTGTGACCCTGGAGAGAGAGCTTGTCATCAATAGCACAGGAGGTGGACTCTTGGGTGCAACTTAATATTTTTGGCATCAACATGCTAGGGATTCTAGGATTCCATATGCAAATATTCCATGTTGCAAATGGAATCTCTGGTTTTAACATAACAGAATACTCAGATATCATTATTGTGGCTTTCTGTGATTCAGTGATTGTGGGAATCTAGGATTACATCAGTCTAAGCTTTCATTATCCTGTAAGTCCAAGATCCTAGAATTCTGAGTTCCCTTAGAGCTTGGGCTCTGAGGAATAGGAAAATCTATCTAGGACAGTACTGTAAAGAGGCAGATTTTCCATCCTATGACTTTCCTAACAATGGCAGAGAAAAGCGTTGTTTGATTTTCATTGTGTTCAAAGGAAAGCCCTGGGGTTGGCCAAGCCACATCAGAGTGTTGAGTTCACCCGCCCAGGGGCAAAACAGCCTGTGGAGTGGGAGGAGGGGGAGGATATAGAGAAGATGAAGAGGAGGAAAATAGGAGGAGGGAGAGAAGGCATTACCCTCCCAGTCTAGAGGTGGCTAGAACTCCATCCCTTTCAGCAAGGGCCTGTACTGTGACTGGCCCTCTTTCCTGGTCCCCATGTGACAGGAGTGGCCAGATAGGTGCAAGTACAGACAAGGCAGACAAGAACAGTGTGGTGTTTGGATGAGAATGGGAACAGGCAGTATGAGCTAACTCGGCTGGAATGCGGAGATGGTCAGGGAGGGCTTCCAAGAGGAGGTGACAGCTGCACAGGGAGTCTAGGGCAGCAGATCAGCAAGGGAAGGGTTCCTCAAGGTTTGGGGCTGACAGCTGGTTCCATGGTGCTGGTGCCTGAGGAGGGAGGAAGGAAGCTCCAGTAAGGCAGAAATGGGTGGGAATAACTGGCTCAGAGGCAAGGAAAAGAGGAAAAGATCTGGGAGAAAGAAAGGGACTAAAATACAGAAAGTATCATGGAATACTACCCAGCAGTAAAAAGGAACAAACTGTTGATACACACAACTACTTGGATGGATCTCAAGGGCATCGCACCGAGTAGGGGAAAAAAATCCCTCAATCTTAAAAGGTCTCACACTACCTGATTCCATTCATATCATATTCTTGAATGACCAGAGATGGAGAATAAACTAATGGTTGCTAGGGGTTGCTGACAGTCCAGCTGGGTGGCAGGAGTCTGGTGGCATGGGGTGGGGAGAACATGAGAGGCAGACAGTACCTAGGAGAGTGAAGACCATGAGAGGACAGGAAAAAGGCAGCAAGTGCAAATGGTCAGTGAGTGGACAGGGTTGGGTGCGCTTCTGAGGGGTGCTGTAAGCAAGTCCTCGGTGATGGAGATATTCTGGATCCTGAGTTTAGTGATGGTGATGTGACTGCGCATGTGATGAAAGGATACAGAAGTACACGCATGTGTGACACCAATGCCAGATTCCTGATTTCATATTGTATTACAGTTATCTAAAAGTACCTGTTGGTGAAAATTAGGTATGGGTACAAAGGACCTTTCTGTACTGTTTTTTACAACTGTAATTATTTCAAAATAAAGAGCTTTTTAAAAGAATCAACTGTTTGTGAGCCTAGTTTTGTTGATTTGTATGTCTGTCCTTTCTTCCATAACACACAGGTACGATTACTGTGGTTATAGAACATGGTTTCCAAGCAGGTAGGTGACTTCTCCCACTTTATTATTCTTTGTCAAAATAGTTTTATTCTAATTTCTTTTCCTACTCATATAATTTTAGAATAATATTGTCTATACCTACAAAAAATCTTGCTGGGATTTTGATAGGACTTGAGTTCAACCTATAGATCAACTTCTGTGGATCTATAATTATTTTTTAACAATTTAAAAAAGACACCAACAGGCCAGTGGGGGTAGAGAGAGAAGGAAGGACAATAGGGGGCGCTGCTGCCTGCCCTGAGGGGTGCTCAGTCTAGGAAGATGGTGGCTAAGCCGGGGGTGGGGGGGTGGGGGGGGTGGGGGGTGGGGAAGAGAGCATGGGAAGACCTCTCATTGCTGTTTTTGAGATTGAATGGTTGAGGCTCAATGATGTGACACTCAATTTCATTTCCTGGCAGTGCAGCAGTGGATGCACGGTACTACGTTCTCATCCATCTGGGGAGAAGTGAAAGAGTCTTATCCTTGTGCAGAGCTCACCAGGGTCAGAGACTGTTATGGTTTAGATCTAGAATGTCCCCTGAAAGCTACGTGTGTTCAGAGGTGGAGCATTTGGAAGGTGACTAGATCACAGGAGTGCTATACTCACCAGAGTATAGAGTTCAGAGCTGAATGTGCTCCTAGGAGATGGGTCTGGTTAGAAGTGTGTCACTGGCGGTGTGATCTGGAAGGGTGTATCTCCCTCGCTGCCTGCTCCCTTTCTCTCTGCTTCCTGGCTGCCATGATGTGAACAGCTTTCCTCTATCCAGGCACTTCCACCATGCTGTTCCTGCCTTGGAGCCAGCCAACCATGGACCGAAACCATGAACCAATATAAAACCTTCCTCCTTTAAATTGTGGGTATCAGGTGTTTTGTTTAGTGATGAGAAGAAAGGGACCGAGATGTCTTGACACATGGACACATCAGCCTGTAGAGCACTTCCCAGAGGCCAGCCTGCTCTGGTTGGACAGAAACCAGGTTCTGAGATCGATAGAAAGGCAGCAGCTTCAACTGCTCACTGTCTCCTGCTCCAGCTATCTCCCTCCTTAGCTCTCTATACCCTGGACACCTGCTGGCCCTCACAGTCTAAGTCATGTTACCAGATTCCTCCCATCCAGCCAGACTACCTACTAGACTCATGCAGATAGCGACTCTGCATTCCATGGGCTTGGGAACCTCCATACCCAGCTGTCCAGCATGCTTTGGGTCATGGAAGCAGCTACAGAGGCCTCTTTAAGACACGATGGAACCAAATCTGGGCCCTCTACCATATTTTACTTACAAGTAGCTTCCCCAGTCCTTAGTCCCTTGCCAAGTCTCCTAGTGCTAGAAGAAGCCATCCCTCTTCCAGGCCTCTGGCTACATGGGGAGCCTCTGGGATTAACTGAGCAAACAGCAATAGGAGCTAGAGGATGGCAAATTGCACTGCTCACCTCCATAGATGATGGAGCTTCCTGGACTGCCGCTTCCTTCCATCCCTTGGCCAGGGTGTCCCTGGTAAAGACTGGGACATGAGAAACAATCCACTTGGCCACACTTCAGGTGGCTATCTTGGCACTGGATGTCCTGGCCAACAATTTGTCCCATCTTCAAATTTACCATAAACTCTTGGGCCATCATGTAGAAATTGTCCCCTTCATGATTAAAAAAACAAAAACAAAAACACTGGGAATCATTTGCTTCCCAGACACCTAAAATGTAAATCAAAAGTACATCTGTCTCTACATATACTAAGGTCAAAATACAAAGCCTTGCCAACATGTTCTTTATTCCTTTCAGCATTACAGACATTACTGACAGAAGCAACACATATATTCCACTTCCTAGAACACACACTGTCGGCTCTTGGAAAGGCATTCAATAGAGCCTTGATGTCCTGATAGGCTCCAGATAACCAGCTTAATTGAGAGACAGAATGGTCTCCTCAAAGAGCTCCTTTTAACATTCCAATCCAGCAAATAAACCTCTAAAATGAGTCTCTATCTTGCCCCAGGCTTTAACCTTTTTTTATAAATTTTCCATCTTGTCCCCATCCTGTAAAGGCTGGAGGCCAGATGGAGGGCACACACACTCCCATGTAGATTGTCCCACAGGCCAGGCAGCTGCTCATCTGACAGGGGGCCCATTTGAACCTCACTTCCCACCAAAAGCCTGACAGATGCAGCTGCACACCTCTCTAGTGATTGTGGTCTTATAACTGGTGTGGATGCTTTCGGTGATTTACAGCGTGAGGTCAAACTCTTGAAGTAAGCCATTGTTCATCAAAACATGGCAAATGCTGATGCCTGCATCAACCTGAATGGGCAGCTACTTGGAGAGGACACGCCAGTCCCATGTCCTAGGCAACACCGCCCTGGCCCTGAAGATGACACCATCTCAGACAACAATTACCCCAACCCAAGATCCACCATTGGAAATGACTTCGCTCTCTGCATTGGAGACAACTTCACCCCAGATGCTGAGTCACCTCTACAAATTTGAACCCCTGGGGTAATTAGTGAGACATCTCGCCACCCATATCCTGCTTCTAGCTCCATTCTGCCTCGTTATTCTGGGCTGATCCACATCGGCTTCTGAGCTGTGCACTGGCCACACTTACTCTGGACAGCTCCCACGCCCCAGTGGGGCTCTCAGTCTTCCCTGAATGCCTCTGTCTCTCTAGATCCCACACAGCTGACCCCCAGAGCCCACCTCTTCGACTCCCAGACCCAGGTCACCAGACCTGTTGGGGCCCAAAGCAATCATGGCCGCAGAATCTTTGGGTCAGTTTCTTCCCCCCTCACCCCATGGGGGGTACAAGTATACAAGATGAGGCTAGGCTTAGCAGATAGGACTTACAGGAAGGGACTGTTTATCTGTTCCAGACCATCTGCCTTCCTTAAAGTTACCAAACTTGACCCAAACATATGTAATGTTGTAAAGGCTCTAGTGTGTGAGGAGAATGGATAACCTGCCCTATCCAGGCCACTCTTCTAGGAGGCTTACTGGGAACAAAGTGTGACCCCAGGGAAGCAGCTCTAATGGTGGAATTGTAGGCACTGGGGCAGACCAGAAGAGGTTATACTTTTAGGCTAAGGAGTCATCAGTACCCCTTGAAGTTCCATAAAGCAAAGTGTCAGCCATGGGTAGAACTGCAAAGTCCATCTCCATCTATGATCTCATTGAAATCTTCCAATACCATTTAACAAGGGCATGAATGAATCTTCTCATTTCTCAGAGTCTGGGGCCCAGTGTAATGACTCATGCAATATTCTGCAACAAGTATGGACTGGTGTGGGGGACAGAAAAAAAACCTTGGGCTGTGGGCAGAGACTGAGCTCAAAATCATGGTCCTGAGTGCCTTTAGACTGGTCTCTTGGCCCAAGTTTCCTGACCTGTGAAACAAGGTTAAGAGTCCCGGTTCCACAGGGCTGTGTGGAGAACTGAATCTACAAATGTCTGGGAAACCTGGCTCCTTTTCTCATGGCCTTGCAACTGTCTTGATCTGAGAACCCTGCTCTCTGCACAGCGCTCTCCCTCCAGCTACTCAGGGAGCTGGCAAGAGCAGACAGGGACTGGGAAACTACTGTGCCATCCAGCTGTGCCAATGGGACCCTCTGGCAGCCAGGTGACCAGTGACATCATGATGGAGGTGGCCAATGCCCTCCTCATACTCAGAGTGGCGGGGTCCCAGAACTTAATTCTGCACCCAGAGTGTACATTTCGCCTGTAAGTGTTGCCCTAATTCCTCCGTGGTTGGACTTAAGATTCCTGTCACAGAAGACACCACACTCCTGCCCTCAGAATGTGTTCCAGTGCCCCCTCAGTATGGATCCTGGATCTGCTATGGGATCTTAGACAAGCTGTTAAAATTCTGTGTGCCTCAGTTGCCTTATCACTAAAATAGGAAGCATAAAACCTAGCTTTAAAGGTTATTGTGAGATTTAAATGAGAGAATACATGGAGGGTAACTTAGCTCAGTACCTGGAACATGGTAAGAATGAAAATGTTAACTTTGATTGCTGAGTGGATGAGTACCCCCGTGCCCATTTTGTAGTAGAGAAAAACTGAGCCCCAGCAAGGAAAATGACTAGCTCACATTAGTGGCTAGTATCTTGAGAGCTCAAAAGTCAAAGACTGGCCACATGCATCCCAGTCTTTATTCCTTCCAAGGAAGGCCTTTTTGATTGGTTTTTGGAGAAATTTTTGGGATCTCTGACCATTTGGCAACTCCCAAAAACTGTCTGGATTCACACAGAGGGCCATGAATGGACAGTCTGGGATAGGAAATAGGAGCTACAAATCCTGATCTCTCTCCAGCCCAGTCCCCAATTCTGGACATTCTGGAAGCCACACCTTGTCCCCAAGCCTCTCTGGAAACCTTGGCAGCCTTACTGGCAAAGGAGGGGTGGGGGCGGGGGGGGGCGGGGAAGAGGACTGGGATTGGCTGGGGAGTGTCAGAGGGAAGAGGCACGGGTCAGAGAGGGATGAAAAACATCCCATGGGACCCCAGGCGTGGCTCAAGAACATTTGCTGTCCTCCCAGACTGCAGACAGCCAGCAAGAACTGGCTCTAGCCTGGACTTGTCCTGAATCCATTGGGTGACCTTTCTGGGCCTCGGTTTCCCTGTTGGAGGAGTGAGAAGTCGAGTGAGTGCCAGAGTCCTGAGTGCATGGGCAGTAGGAAGCAGGGTTTCCAGAACGAGGCCCATAACCTCTCTACTCCCAGGCCTCGCCTCCACTGCCAGTGTCCAAGAATTTGGCGGTGGTATTTCATTTATCATCCTTATGGTCCACAGGTACCAAGGCCGGCAGGCTGATTACTCAACAGGCTTATTACACTCCTTAGTGACTAATAGATTCTTTTTCTGTTTGTGTTTCAAAGCCATAGCAATAACATTGGCTCTCAGTAACTGCACTGAAATCACCATTATTCAGCCTGACCTTACCTACACAATAAACAAGCCAGCAGAAACATCCCTGCTTAGAAAAAGAGGGCCTCTGCTTCGTTCACGGTGTGACCGGTGGCACTGACGATGAAGCTGGTATGTGCTGGGGGTGGGGTAGATTATGAACTGTTGAGAATCATGGGATTAGGTCATTTCTCTGGTCCCTTCCAGCTCTGACCTACACATTGGGCCTCTTTAAAGGGAGGGGTTGAACAGATACCATCTTCCCTTTGAAAGTTCCAGCGTGGGGTTAAGAGCCCGGCTGGGAGTCAGACAGCCTGGCTTTGGGTCCTGGCTCCACCACCTGCTGGCTGGGTAACCTTGAGCAAGTCATATCCTCTTCCCAAGCTTGTCTTCTTATCTGAAACATGGGGAAAATAAGATAATCTCCAACGGGAGGTGGGAGGGATAGAAGGAAGTGCCTGGTGTACAGTAGGTGCTCAGAAGCAGGGCTGTTGAGCCCCTGGGCAGTGTCCTGCAGCTCAGCAGGAGGTGGAGGGTCCTGACTGACACCAAGGAAGACGTGTGGGAGGAATGGTAACAAGGGGGGTTGCTCAGGAAGGCGAGTTGAGGGCTGGTCACTGTCAAAGCCATGTGTCCTCCCCTTTTCTGCCTAGTTTTTCTCTCAAAACAGCAAGGAACAAAATAGCCCAGAACAACCAGCAGCCCCGAGGGACCCAGTGTCTGACAGGAAAAATTGCTAATTGCTAAATCTTCAGAGGAAAGGAGCAGGGGCTGCCTCCCGGGGATGGGAGGGCAGGGTAGAATCTTCCAGGGTAATATGACTGCCTTTCACAGGCCTCAAAGATTCATAGCTCCCTTGCTTCTTTAGGAGCCAGCTCCTTACCTGCCACAGGCAGGAAATCCCTACCTCTGTCATGATCTGCAGGCACTTTTCTCTCCATTGTGGTTCTCCAGCCTGTGAGCCCAACGCCCATTTACCATGCTGAGATGATCACAGATAATGTAGCCTGCCCGCACACACAATGGAAAGGCCAGGGGAACCAGTAGTAAATGTTCAGCTGGTAAATGTTTAACAGTCCTCTCTTGGAAAGAAAAAGTTAACTTGATTTATATCACTTGCCAATTTCCATGGTGTAAATACTTCTTTCACGGCTGGTTTCAAACAATCAACGTGAGGACATTGAATACAACCAACTTGCTCTCGTGTGACTTGGCTCCAACACATACTGAATAAAGCCAGATTGAAGTCAATAGAAAGTAACTTACAATAAAAACACATACATCACTGTTTTCGTGCTCCCCTAGAAGACATGATAGAAAGGTCTATAAGTAGGCTTGCTGTGACTGCAACTGCCATGCCTGCAGGTGGGGCCAGGTGGGTTAGATTGGTCCTCAAACATTAGGTGAAGTGTCCCTATCCAGAACACAGTTTTTGTGAAATGGTGAACCAGTCTCAATAATATTCTGAACTAAGGACAGTTCTCCCCCAGTTTACAAGGTAGCTGTAGTCCTGGAAAATTCAGAGTGTATTAGAGTCATGTAAAAACTAATTTGTGCTTATACATATAAGAGAATTAGGGTCAAATCACAGATATTATAAACAGGTGTTTCATTCACCCACATGTTCCACAAGACTTTCAACTGGCCCCACTCACAAAATGCCGGTGGAGCCGCCCAATCATTGTGACATCCAAAACTCACTCCCACAAACATCTAGTACAAAATTTCTACTATAGCCCCTCAGTTTGGCACTTAGCACCTGTTGCAATCCACTGATTCAAATGCACACCCAAGCAGCCACTTTCCAATACCCTTACCTTGTTGGGAGCATTGTTGATTTGCTCATGCAGTTCCTTCCAAATTCTTACCTAGAGTTTAGCCATCCATCCATCCATCCACCCACCCACCCATCCATCCATCCATCCATCCATCCATCGCCTCTGTACCAGGCCTGGTCCTGGGACCCAAGAACCCATGATGAAGCTAACCTGACCCCTGTCCTCTGGGATTCTCAGATAAGTGGGAGCCAGACATATAGACAGATATCAAAGAAAATGACAATGCAGTATGTTAAGCAAGATGAAAAGTGAGCGTCTTCAGCCGGTGTAGTTTACACTTAAGAGCACCAGCTGTGGTCTTGAACACATGAGTTTGATTCCTTCATGGTCTGTACACACTGTGTGACCTCAGGATTGCAGTTTCAATCTCTGGACTTCAGTTTTTTCATCTATAAAATAGGAGCAGTAAAAGCCCAACCTCCCAGGGCTGTGGTGCTCAAACATTGGGAGAAAGATTATGGCAACCCCACATCCTCTGGCAGGGGTCTCGGAGAGTCTGCATGGCCAATCCCCACTCCTTCCTGGTGGGCCTGTATAGCCAGCTGCTGCCTTGAGATGAAGATGCTGTCTGTAGCTGCCAGGTTGGACAGATTTCTGATGATGGGGCCATTTGTAGATTGCCCAGACCAAGAATTCACAGTTAACTTCCAGGGCTTGCCCACGTGGGCAGGCAGGGGGCTGGGTGAAGGTGGCAAGCAGCCACTCAGAGGTCCTGCTGGGACCTGCTACTCACCAAGGGAGGCCTTGCACCTGGCCTGCCCTGCCCTGCATGTCCACTGAGCCTGGGATAGCAAGATAAGCAGCCAGTCGTGACCCCAGGGAGCTTCAGCCTGGTGAAAAAGGCAACCCCATCACTGTCCCTTCCCCCAGTCCTTTTGGCTTGTCTACGCAGCTCACCAGTGACTTCAACATTACTAGATGACTAGTGGCTTGTTCCTGTTCCCCACCTCTTGGTCATCTCTGGCCCTGCTGCTTGCCCTCATCCTGGCCCCTTGACAGGCCCCAAGCTCCCTGCGAGGGAGCTCTGACCCTTCTCCAGTGCTCTTGGCTGCATGGCACCCCCTTGGGGAGGAGGAAATTGCCCCACTTCCCTGTCTCCCCAGTCCCATGACCTACAAAATAGCAAACAGCTGCTGTGATCATGGGCTGCCCAGACCCCAGGGGCCTGGGGGAATTGGGCCAAGGGAGCTTGGAGAAAGAGCTCTTAATAACATACCTTCCCCAAGCTGCTTCCAAAGAAACTTCTCCTCACAAATCATTCCATAAACACTTAGCAGGCTCTCAGGAAAGCGTGCACGGCTCTCACCCGGCTATTAGGAGGCTCCTCACAAGTAAATTGAGACCAGGCAGCAGAGCCCTGTGCCAAATCCCCCTTTCTGCCCTCTTCCCCTGCAGGCTCCTCCTCCCCTACCCTGGGCCCTTCAGCTGTGGGCCGGGGTCTCCTCCTCTGATGCTCTTGGCCTTTTCTCTGACTCCAGCCCTCACTCCCTGCTGGGCAGAAGGTGCTTCCTCTCTCCCTGGAAACCAGCCCCTTTCCCAACCCAGTTTCTGGGTTTCCAAGGGGCTTTCCTGCTGCTACACAGGCCTGGATCCTACTGAGACTTCTCTGAGGGCCACACCACAGGCCAGGCATGGACACACTGGGCAGGCCCACACCCCTGCTCTGTCCCAGCCACCCCTCAGCCAGGGCTGCTGGTGCCTCTCAGGCTGCGGCTGCTCAATAGGGAAATAACTCCAGGTTCATCCAAGTCACGAGCTGGAAAATCCTTCCCATCCAACAATCCCCCTCCAGGGAACGAGCTGCACAACTCACTCAGCTGGCTAATAGCCAGCACTTGGCTAATATCCAGTGCAGATCAGGGAATGACTGGATTGTTCATAAGTTGACACGTTTGCTTGTAGGTCAGCAGCTTGCTCATGTAACAACTTTCATCAGGCTCTTTGAGAACAATGGTGTGGAGTGCCACCCCACTATAGTTCTCCACCATAATTGGCTTTGGAAAACATTTAAAGAATGATTGCCCCTTTTTCTAGGTTTGTCAAGTATCATTTTGAAGAACCAAAAGCTCTTTTGCAAACAGAAATCACTGGCAAAATAAATGAAACATTCAGATAAAAATAAATATGCAGCTGCAGATTTGTGCACACTGAAATTATCTATGGATGGGCATTGAGAGACAGGCCTTATACAGTTTCAGCTCATCACTTCCTGGAAGGCTGAGACCACTGTATGCCTCAGTCCTTCAGCTGGGGATAAGTCCTACCTATCTCAGAGAGGGGCCAGAACAGGCTCCCCTGGTCCACCACCCTCACATGTGGATGTGGAGGCCTCCAGGGACTCAGAGGCTGGGCCTTGCCCATTGCACCAGGTGCTTCTGTTAGTTCATGCCAGCAGTTCAGGCACAGGTCACTTAGTCTTTCTTTCAGAAAATATTTAGGGAACCTCTTCTGTACACCACAAGACAGACATAGGCCTGTCCCATGAGGAGTCAATGGAGAAGGGAGGATAAGAACAAAAGGGTAAGTAATAAATTGCAATTGGGACAAGAGTTACAATGTCCCTGAGTAAGGACTGAATATTTCTTTCTGCAGGGCGGGGATCAGTCTCCAGGCTTCTGCAGAGAAACAGAAATCCAGGCCCAAAGGCACCAGTGAGAAGAATCAGGCCTCTGGTATGTTGGCTACAGAGGGAAAAAGAATAGAAGAAGAGTGGGCCCAGAGGGGGGCCCACAACAATGAGGAGGAACAGGGGAGAGAAAAAAGAGGAGGAGGAAGAAGAGAAGGTGGGGGAAGAGGAGGGGGAAGAGCATAGTTCCCATTTGCAGGGCACCTACTCAGTGCCGTGCACTGTGCTTTGCGTTCATCATTGCAAATCTCAATCACAACTCTGTAACTTATAGACAGGGCACCCCAATATACAGAAAGGTGAGGGGAGTTGCCCCATGTCACACATCTTGAAGGCAAGAAGGGTCAGCATGGAAGCCCAGGATAGAAGTCCATGTATGTATGACTGATAACAATGTAAGACAAAAGCAGACCCCTTCCCCAACCTGAAACAGGAGTCACCCCTGGAACCCGAGCAGAGTGGGCACTGATGTACTGTGTGTGACCTGGGGCACTCAGAACAGAGGTCAGGGAGCTGAATGTCCACCACTGGTGCCCTGCCCCTCTGTGCTTAGCACGGTCCTCTTCAGACACCTCAGCCCCCAATGTCCCGAGGACCAGAGGACTTGTTGGTAGCAATCGCTTAAGTTGGCACATAAGGCCTGTCTACCAGTATGCCAGTCCTCACAAGGAACAAACAGTTCAGCTGGTCCCAGACTGCTCATCGCCCTTCATCACCCCCTCCTCCCACCTCCAGGCTTTTGTTTCCAGGTTCTTCCTCCTAAAGGACCGCCCCCCCCCCCCGCCTTCTATCAGGCCCAGCTCGGACTGCATATCTACCCGGAATTGGTTCCAATTCCTCACCTTCCAGGAAGGTGACATAAGAGGGGAGAAAAAGCACAAGTGCTCATCTTAGAAAACCTGGCCTGGCACTTAACTAGTGTGCAGCTGGGAACCAGTCACCTTTCCTCTCCCAGGCTTAGTTTTCTTATCTGCAAACTAGAGCCAGCGTGATGGTTAATGAGGTATGGATGTGAAAGTTCTTTGTAAATGACAAGAGTCCTGTCAGGATATTATGCATGATCAATAATCCCAATCACCATCTAAAGTGACAAAAATTGGCTTAAGCCAAAAAAGAAAAGTATAAACTTATGTCACTGAAAAGTCCAAGTGTATGAGAATTTTAGTCACGGGTTTATCCAGGGGCTACATTCAGCCCCTGCCCATACTGTACCCCAATAAAAAAAAGGAAAAAGAAAAAGTAGAGTACATTTTCTCAGTAGTCCCAGCAAGTATTCAACTATTTAATCCCATTGCTTCTGAACAAGTCCCTGTTGCTGGAAAGAAGTGATGCTCTTTTCTTACTGCCAGCTCTGGAGCTGGGGTTGAGGACCACACTACAGTATCTGGAATATGTGAACCAACATGTGGGGAAATGTAGGTAAGGGGAATGATTACCTTAGAGCAAAACCAGAGTGTTATTACCAGAATGAAAGGGCAAAAATAACAACTGTCTCGCACCATTCGCCCTCTGAGGGACTAACAGCCACACATGTCTTCATTTGCATACAAAATATTACCTTCTCATCACCTCTACTGCCCCAAATAGAAGGCAAATCCAAGACTGGTAACTACTGAGTTCAGAATCTCCAGGTGACACTTCTTTTCCTTCAGAGTTAGAGTATTCTTGAGGTTCTGCAGTCTGCGCTAATAGTCCCAACACTCTGGTACTCCACAGTTGTGGAGAGAGGGCCAGGTACTTGTGATAACAGTTCCTACTCAAAAGAGGGAAGAAAGGAAAATAACACGTAGGCTACTAGAGCACTGACCAGTTCCTGATGAGTAGGGATAGCAAAGTCTCCCTGTCCTGGTGGAGGAATGAGTTAGTTGGATGGAGTGGTAGGGCCTCCACCCCAAGATGCCCACATCTGAATCCCTGGAACTTGTGACTATGCTATATTAAATGGCAAAGAGGAATTAAAATGACAGATGGAATCAGGATTGGGCATTAGTTTATTTTCATTACTATAGTAAAACACCTGAGGCTGGATAGGTAATAAAGTAAAGAGATCAGGGGCCGGTGAGATGGCTCAGCGGCATAAGTGCCTGCCTGGCAAGCACCTGCCTGGCAAGCACGAGGTCCTGAGTTTGACTCCCGGAACCCACATACAGAAAAAGGGCTGGTGATATCGCTCAGCGGCACAGGGGCCTGCTGGCACACGAGGTCCTGAGGTCGACCCCCGGAACCCACACACACACAAAAAATAAATAAATAAATAAAGTAAAGAGATCGAATTATCTGGGTTTTGAAGGGTAGAAATCCAAATAGCATATTGTGGGCTCTGATGAGGGGCCCCTGGCTGGGTTACCTCATGGTGGACAGATGACAGAAAGCCAGAGAGAGGGGAGGGGTCACTATAGGCTTTGCCTCTTAAAGGTCCCATCACCTCTCTTCTCTTTCCCTCTGCTCCCTACTTCCTCCTCCTCCTCCTCCTCCTCTTCCTCCTCCTCCTTCCTTTTCTCTCTTCTTTCTCTCTCTCTCTCTCTCTCTTTCTGGTATTGGGGATTGAACACAGGGAGTGCTGAGCTACATACTCAGCCCTTTGTATATATATATTTTATTATGAGACAAAGTGCAAAAAGAAAGAAAAAAAAGAAACAGAAAGCAAAACAAAACAAGAGACAAATTGCAGTCCTCCTGCCTCTGCCTCCTGAGTAGCTGGGATTACAAGCATGCACCACCACTTATCGCTCCTATCACTTTTTAACATTGCCACACTGGAGACCAAGCTCCCAATACATTAACCCTTGGGGAACCCACACAAACCATATCCAAACTCTAGCAAGTTGTTAATCAGCCAACTTCACAATAGCTAGATAACCCTGGATTACCTGGATGAGCCCACTGGAATCACAAGGGTCCTCAAAAGTGGTAAGAGGCAGAAGAATGGTGTCAGAGTGATGGGACACAAGACACAGTCGGCCACATCTCGCTTCGAAGAGAGAAGGCGGCTGTGAGCCGAGGAACACAGGCAGCATCTCTAGCTGGAAAAGAGAGTGGATTCTCTCCAGAGCCTCCAGAAAGGAGTGCTGCCCTGCTGAACCCCTTGATTTTAGCCCAGCGAGACCAATTTTGGACTTCTGGCCTATAGGACTGTAAGATAATAAATTTGTGTTGTGCTCAGCCACTAAGTTTACGGTGATTTGTTCCAGCAGCTACGTAGAGTTAAACCAGATAGAACAATAAACCCCCCGGCTGCAGTGCTCCTTTGGATCCTATTTTCATGTTCCAGCTGGGCATTGAGCAGATACTGCCCTTTTTGGTCCTCATAGCAGTCTTGGGGATGGGGATGGGGATGGTCATCCTCAGGTTACAGATGAGGAAACAGCCAACTTGTCCAAAGTCAACCAGCTTTCGAAGACAGACACAAAATGCAAACCTTCATCTGCCTGACCTGGGGTCATGTTGGGGTCCTCATACAACATCTTGCCCCAGGGCAGCTCTCACCTCAGCTTAAACCCTCTAGCAACAGCAAGTTTGCACCCTGCAAGACTTGGGTCTCCCCACATGATCCTTGAATATGGGACAGTGCAGTGCATGGCAGCTAGAATGTCAGGCCATGGGCTGGCCAGGGCTATCAACCCAGCACACAAGGCCTCGATAGCGGGTCCTGGATGGGCTTCCCTGATCTCAGGAGAGCAGCTTCTTTCCATCCAAACCTAGACCTTTGCCCTCCTCGCCGTCTCCAGCTGGACTGAGAAGATATCGGAATGCATCATGTTGAATTAAGGGAAGGAAGCGTGGGACTTTATCTTTCAGGATTTATTCTTCTCTGTTGTCACCTCCACTCTCCTCTGGTCCGGGAATGTCCCCAGGGTGGTGGAGGGGAGGAAGGGCAACTTAGGCTCCTCCAGTTTCTTCCTGACAAATGTGAAATGGGTTGGGAGCCACAAGGGAGGTAAATAGATCCCTAAAAATGTCTTGTGTGCAGTTTGGGGCTGAGAGTAATCTTGCACAGAGGTAGGGCTCTGCGGTGTACCCCAGGGGCTGGCCTGGCCAGCTGACAACCAAAGATCAGCTGCTTTCCTCATCCCCAATGCACACAACCTGCACAGAGGCCAGGCCTTACCCCCTGACGGAGTGGGAACAGTCAGGGATCCAGAGCTGAGACCCCAGAACATGAACAGACTCTAGAGGTCAGACGACCCAGGGGGACATCTGATCTGAACCCTTCATTGGCCCAGAGAAAGTAGGTAACTTTCCAAAAGTCACACAAACAACAAACAAAAAAGTCACAGCAAAGCCAGGACAACTGCCTCATCACACCTCAGTTTCCCAGGGGTAAAATGCAGGACTGATGAGAGCTTGAAAGAGGCAGAAATTGCTAAGTGGCTGTAAGAGGGAAATTATAATAGTCAAGCACACACTGTGTGCCAGACGATGGGCTAAACGCTCGACCAGCCTTGTCTCATTCCATCTTCACAACATTCTGTGAAGCTGTCACATTTACAGATGAAGAAACTAGGGCTCAACAAAGGAATTTTTTAGGGGACTGAAAGCCTACATCTGAATGTGGATAATGGTTACTTAGTACACTGTGCACCTGGATTGGTATACTTTATGCCTTGATTTGTTTAAATGCTGTGAAACAAGCTCAGAGAGGTTAAATGACTTTTTCAAGATCACACAGCTGGCAAGTGGCAGAGCTGGGCCTGGAGCTGGTTCTGTCTGAATGCAGAGCCTACAGCCGCTCCTCTCGCCACATTATCCTGACACAAGTCTGCATCACAGTGACTTCCCATACCCTATTCTAATATGCCAAATCTGGACGCAAGGCAGGATCTGAAGGCTCAAGTCTAAATCTGGACAGAGGGCAGCAGAGACAGGTCCCGGACCCTCCGTCAGTCCTCTGGGCATTGTACAATCAGAACACCTGTGGACATGGGGGCACAAGGTAGGCAGAGGGGACACCACCCACCATGGGTTTTGGCCTGGAGGGGCCCACTGCATTCCTTATCTGTGTGTTTGGTGTCCCCATCTGCACAGGGCTGCAGAGGATTCTTTTGTGTGAGGTCCCTGAACAAGGCACTCACAGGGGCCACTCAGTCACTCACCAAATGCTTAACAATGGTCCTCTCTGTGGCAGGCCCTGTCCTGGGCTCTTGGGACAGAGATGATTCGGCCATCTCTGCCCTGCAGCAGCCTCCAGGCAAGTGCAGGAGATGCAGCAAGAAAAAAAATGACAAAATGCAGGACAGCTGTCTCTTTTGCACATACATGGAAGGCGTCTCTTCCTTGAAGCAGAAAATCTTCTTCACAGATACACAAATCCCTGGGGAGAGTTGTGCAGAGAAGGCCACTAGAGTGGTTCTGGGCAGCCCAGTTGTATGACCCTCTTCCAGGCCAGATCTGAGCTGAAGGCCCCCTGACTCCCAGACTGGGCTTTCTCCCAGCTCCTCACAAGTCCCGATGCCTTCCCTGCAGCCTGCACCCTTTGCTGCTCTTGCTTCGCTTCACCTGGCCAGGAGCTGCCCCGGCTGGAGGGGGATCTGCCTGCCCTGGAGATGTCTTCATGGGTGTTTACTTAGACAGAGCCTCGAGCCAGGGCAATGGTCCTTGAAGTGCAGGAGAGCATTCCTCATCAATGTGACGAGACTGTAGGGGTCACTTGGAGAGGGCTGGAGAACTGGGTGATGGGAGGGAGGGAGCTAGAGCATGGTGGGGCTTTACCCCTGCGTGGCCCATCTTGGCTGCCGAACCAAACTGACACAGGCTTGGTGCAGGAAGGGTGGTTCAGCCAGGCCCAGTAACTTGCCCAAGGCCACAGAGTGCATTGCAGCCCGCTGCAACACCAGCCTGCATCTCCATTCCTGGCCTCCTTTGCCACTTCCACTGCAGCCCCTCTCTGACTCATGAGGGTGGGCTCAGAGGCAGGAGGCTGGGCCGGCAAGTGCACTGAGGCGTTGGTCTTGGCAGTGACGACTGAGCTGCATCTGCTGGGAGGGGGTCACGGTCTACTTGGGGAGTTTGGCCTAGGCTGTGCAGGCCCAGCCAGGGCCCTTACGCTGGGTGGGCTGGGGGCTTTGGGCAGTCAGGGAGATGGCAGCACCACTGGGGCACTCAGCTCCCCTCCTGTGAGTAGGGGGTGTAGCTCATCCACACCTCCTTTACAGGGTGGGTAGGTGGTAGGCTGGAGGGGTCCAGGGAGCTTCAGGCCAAGGGCAGTTTTCCCTGGCCCCCGGGAAGCCCACCAACCAGCAAGATCCCAATGGTTCATTATGCATTTTGAAGCCACACTCCTGAGTTCAAATCATAGCCACTGTGTGTGAGCTGGGGCCAGGCAAGTCACCTCTCTATGTATCAGTTGCTCCATCCACAGAGGGACTGATATGATTTACCTGGTAGGGTCATTATGACAACCAAACAGTGACCCTCACAAGCAGCCGGTCCGAGCTCAGCGGGGGCAAGGGCCTCGGTCTCCCTTCAGTAAGTTCCACCCTAGAATTCCCCCCACATCCCTTCCCCTGTCTGGGCTTCTGTCTTTCCATCTGCAGTGATGGGGTGAGTGGGTCAGCCTACCAAGTCTCCGAGGTCCTGAGGGGTGGCCACACCACTCCTGGAGCCCCCCCCCCAGCATTGAGGGGAGGGATGGCCAGCACAGCAAGGCCCTCCCCAGAGTGAAGAAAGGGAAGAGGGTTTTCTTAGGGATATTGGATGGTGGCAGAGGCAGAGGGCTGTTCCTGTGTGTGGGTGGGGACCATCTTTCCCATATCACCTGCCCAACTGCCTGAGGCCAGGCCCCTCAGGCAATGGGAACAGGATGAAGATTGGAACACCTATCTGCTCCCCAAATCAGCTTCTCTTTCAAGCAAAAATGACTAAGGTTTTTCTCTTCAGTGTAGATTGATAAAGATTCCAGTGTTGTTTGGGACCAGACAGAGGCTCCTGGCCCACCTTTTCCACTTGAGACCGTGTGACACTGGGTGGCAGGCTCAATCTCTGTGCTTCCATTTCCTCACACGCAGAGTGGGGCTGACAGCCGCTCCCTCGAAGGAAGATGTCTCACAAGAAAGCTCCCTAAGCAGTTGGTGCTCAGCAGATACGAGAGCTTTCCTCTCTTGGTGAGTTCACCCAACCACCTTGATGTCACCTAAATGGAGGTCCCCCCTCCACTACCAGCCCGTGTGAGCTAGGGACCCACAAAGACCAGCCTCAGTCTGGCCTCTGTGAGCTAAAGGATCACTGGAGAAGCCAACCCTGTGGCCAAAATGCCAGGATAGGCGAAGGCTCCATGCTGGAGGTAGAAGGGATGATGTTTCTTCAGAACTGTTAACACTGGGTGCTCACTATACTATTCTATACTATTTCATATGTTTTAAATTTTCCACAATTAAAGCTGCACAAAATCACCTAAAATTATCGTCAAACCTACCATCTATATACAATAGCCAACCAACATTTCCAGGATAGATTTGAGGACTTTCTAACTTTTTTTCCTTATTTGAACAAGCTCAGTTATTCCACTGGGCCCAGAGCTGGCAGCTTTTCCATGGACATCCCCTCCATGGTTCTGGTCCCTATCCTTCTAGTGATGTAGCCAGAAGTATACTGGTCTCCTTTTGGAGCCTCCCATTGTTGCTTCTGTCCTGGGTGGCCCATAGGTGGACTGAAGAAGACCACTCAGCAGGTGTCTGCATGTGTGTGCTCTTAGGAGGTGCAACGGGGCAGTGGCTAGGGAAGGAATTGCCTAAAGCCCCATAGCTGTGGGGAGGCCCAGCCAGTGGGACTCAGCCCCAACCCTGATCAAGTTCAAAGGTGGAGGGAATCCAGGGCCAGATCAGACCCATGAGTAACAAGGCATAAAGAGTGAAGTTGTCACCCAGCAGCGGGATGGCCGCCTCACACTGCATCTGAGTTAGGCCAGGTCTCCCCAGTTGGTGAGCGACAGACACCAGCAGCACCTGTCCAGAGATTTCAGGGTGGGATGAAGGGCTAAATGTGAGCCATTGGGGCGGTGCTGGGGGAGGGGTCTGGCTGTGCAGTGTGCCGCACAGAGGACCCATGGATTCCCCAGTGCCGCCCCTGAGTCTGTGCCTCTTCAACCAGGACACCTTCTCTCTCCATGTCCCTTCTCATTCCTGCAAGCAGGGACAATGTTACCCGGACCACAAGGTGGTGAAGGCATGGGTGGTGGGCTGTACACAGTGGGCACTCAAGAGAGAGGAGCTCAGCTGTCCCTAACTCAGACCCAGCCTCCAGCTCCAGCGCTGCTTCCATGGGCTGCTTCCATATCTACTGAGTGTTCAAACCATTCAACATGCTACTGGCTGCATCTTACCAAGCAGCTCCTATGCACCTCACCCCAGCTATGGGCTCTGCAAACCCTAAGGCAGGTCTTTGAGATGCCTGCAGGAAGTCGGTGCCACTGTGGTACTTCCTGAGAGAGGGATACTGAGGCTGGAAGGCCAATGAGATCTTTACGGCAAGGCCAGCATGTGACAAAGGACTCTGCGGCTTGCCAGCCAAGCTCTGGGGCAGTTGGTCCTGTGGCTGTTTCTTCCCTGCAGATTGCACTTGGCCAGTCCTTCAGCCAGAATGGCTTGTGTCTTCTGTTGACTTAAGAGCACCTAATGAGAACGCTGCTAGTGGTCTTGGAGGCAGAGGACTGGCCCCCTTCCTTTTGGGCACCCACTCAGGGGAAGGAGAGCATCAGTGCCTTCGTGTCCTGAGAGAGGCTGGCCTGGGCCAGGGGAGTAAGACTTCTGCTATTGCAGGGGAGGGGGACTCAGGGCCAAGAGTCCAGAACTTGGAGAGGATCTCGCACTGCTTGCCTTCCCCAGGGACAGCCAGGACTTACGCCCTTGCTTCCCACTGGCTCCTCCCACACTCTAGAGCTGGGAAGGCAGGGCACAGAAAGCTAGGTCCACAGCAATGGGAGCAGGCTTTGCAGCCTTGGCATTAGTGTCTGGAAACTCAGAATCTGTGAGGTGGTCTTGGGCAAGCCCATCACCCTCTTAGAGCCTCCATTTCTGCCCAGTGGACACTTTGGTTGCTGTCAGTGTTAAACAAGGCCACGTGTGTGAAGTACCCCTGCATGTCCTGTCTGCTGTGGTGGATGCCTGAGCTCAAAGTATCATCTCTTGGCTGTGCTGGGAGCATCCCAGCAGGGAGGCAGAGGTATGATCAGCTCAGATAAGGGCCTGGTGCTCCCAAACAGGATGGCAGTGGCACCACTGTGTGATTGTAGGGCCATCCTAACAGGCGGACCAGGAAAACAACAACTGTGTCACCCTGCCTTCCTGCTGCAAAGATTCCATATGGGGAAAAGGACGGGTGGGCTGTTTGGGTTTGGTGCTGGCCACTTGCCCCTGTGCCACCTGCTCTGGGACTCTGAGTATTTTCTGGGAAAGCCTGGCAGGGAGTTGGTCCCAGCTAATTGCGCCTCTGCCCTCCCCACCTGTGAGTCCTTGGGGTGGGAGTAGGGCTCCTGTGCATTGGAGGGAGCTTTGCTGGGCTGGCCTAGGAAGAACCCTGTCCTCTGCCTCCATGTGACCTTGGAGGTCCCTGGCTGCCTCTGGATGCTAGGATTCCCACCTACACATCAGGGTCTCTCTCTTCCTGACTCTGACTAGGGGCTGGGGGCTAATGTCCTCAGGACCTGTGGCCCAAGTGGGCCAAGGAGAGGGAGCCTCTTCAGGCAGCTCACCCCAGCCCCACTTCCTGTCCTGTTGCTTCCTGTCCCTCATCTGGACTATGTCATATCCTCCCCAGGCTCTCTGCTTCTGTGCCTCTCGCTCCTTCCGGAGGGGTGTAGACATCACTCCCACGCAGAAAAGCAGGGATCTTTCAGGGCATCTCTTTGGTGGGGTTGGCAGAGGAAGCACCTGGGGGATCTGTTTTAGGGAAGGGATCCAGGCAGAGAGAACAACATGGCACACTGAGGCCCAAGGATCCCCGGCCCATCTGGACTCCAGGGTGTCCCTGGTGTGGCTCAAGCACCCAGATGGGGTAGGGACATAGGAATAGAGACAGGGCTGAGAGAGCATTTGAATGCTGGCTGAGGATGTGATGGGGAGGTCACCCCACAGACCATGTGTGCTCCAGAAAGGAGCTCCCTCTTCTCAGCATGGAGGGCACATCAAGAAAGGAGGCAGAGAGGCCTAGGCAGGGCTGGGGTGTGGCTCAGCAGCACAGCACTTGCCTAGCATTCGTGAGGCCCTGGCTTCCACTGCTAGTGGTTGCGGGGGTGGGGGGGTACACCCAGGGCTGGGGTGGGGATGGAGAGGGAAGGGCCCAAAGCCTTGACAGACGTGTCAGGATGGCCCGACTCCAGTGTTCCCCACCACAGGGCAGAGGTTTTTGTGTTTGAGGCTCCAGCGTGTGGGGATCAGTATAGCCTTGGAATGTGCACAGGGCTTTGCTGAGAGGATCTGGGCCCATATTGATGGGACCTTAGGCAAAGGCAGTTATGGCCACCCCAAGATAAGCTTGGCCAGGTGCAGGTGGGGAGCCCTCCCTCAGCAAACAAGCTCCATAATACCCCAAGGCTGGCACATAGCCCCTGCTCAGTCTTCCCTGACACCCATCAAACACCATCCTCTCCGCCGAGACTCCTCCGCCCAGCAGCCCTGTGTCCCTGGGACTTCTGGGCAGCTGTCCCTGAACTTCCCCATGCTGGGCTCCACAGTCCCAGGCCTCTTGGCTCTGATCACTATGTTTTGTTGATGTTGGAGTCAGGCCCTTTGCCCTTGTGAACCCAGGAGCACTCTAAGGTCCGGGACTCCTAAGGGAAGAGCATCTTTTTGTTTGAAACTAGGGTTCTCCACAAGTGTGGGATGGGTGGATGGATGGGCGGGTGGATGAGATAGTGACAGGAAGTGTGCATGTCTCTGTTTGAGAGCATGTGACAGCAGCATACAATGTGAGACAACAGGGAGCGAGATGTGAGACTAAGAGTGTGTGTGTTCAGCCGCTCAGTGAATCAGAATTCTCAGGAAGCAGCTGCTTAGCTCTGGCCTGAAACAGGCTCTGGTCCAGGGATGGCAGTTCTGCTGACTTCCCCAGGGGCAGAGGACATGAAGAGAAGCCCATGAGGAGGACCGCTGCATCTAGGACCTTCTATGCTGCAACCACACAGCCTGAGCTTTCCATAGTATGTGGCATCTCAGGAAATCCTCACACCAACTGTCAGAGGGAGAACATGTGAAGAGACTTGCTCAGGGTCATACTGCAGGAAGCAACAGAGGGTCACTTGACCCCCAAATCCTCATCCTTTCCTTCTTTGTGGGCTGCTGCCCCAAAAGGGATGGCAAGAGGTAAGAATAAACCCACAGTGTCACTGAAGCCACACATTGCAAAACTGCCAGAACCACCCAAGCAAAGAAACTGTTTCCCAGGAGAGAAGGGGGAATGAGATGGACGAGAGGGGCAAGGGACAGGGTGACAGAGTTGGCTGAAGTGTGTGGGAGTCCCTGCCTGAGTGCCTGGCACTGAGAAACTGGTTCCAGAAAAGACTGCACCCTCTCAGGGTTCACAGTGTCTTTGTCCCAAAGTGACATCTCCTTCAGGGTCTGAGGTGAGGGACAAGAAAGGAGTGTTCTGTGGAAGCATTCAAAAGGATGACAAAATATAGGACCGCGGGTGCACATCTGTAACATGCCATGTGACTGCAGGAGAGTCATCTTGAGCCTCAGGTTCTCAGTGTGTGATCTGTGACAATCACCACCACTAAGCCCATCCCACAGGCTGCTGGGCCAAGATGAGCCGGTGAGGGGAGAGCATCTTTGGGTGCTCTGGGGATCCTGCACAAGGAGGGCTGTTGCCAACAGCATCCTCCTGAGAGCAGGTGCTGCACATGCTTGGCACCTATGGGTCCTGCAGAGAAAGGAGGCCTCTCCCTGACTGTTCTGCAGTTTTACTGATCCACCTGCAGCCAGGGCCTCACTCAGCCCTGCCCTCCCTGCCCTGCCCAGTCTTTCCCAGAAGCTGGCTCCTCCAGACCCCCATTGTTCTCAAAGCCCATCCTCTAGATGGCCCTCCCGGCCTGGAGTTCTGGGGACAATGCACATTCCATTCCAAGGATTCCACAGCTCACACCCCTGCCTTCAGCCTGCTACAAGAGGCCATCAGGCCTGAGGTTTGTTCCCCCAGTTTGTTCCCCCAGAGGTGCTGCATGCCTCTCTGTCTCTCAGCCTACTGCCTCTGAAGTTCTTCCAGCAGGAGGGATCCTGGGGTGAAGGGTGCAGCCAGGCACGGCTTGATTTGGGTAGTAGAGCTCCGCTTGCCTGGGCTCAGGGCCAGGTCCTTCCTTGGACAGGTTGGGCAGCCCCACTTAGGCCACTGCCCTCTTGAGGCCTGAGTTTCCCTCTGTGTGAAGGGGAGGAGAGACATCAGGGTATGGTCATAGCCAGGGTCACAAGTATGGGCTTTGCAGTCAGGCTCTGGGCCCTGCTCCCACCTTTGACCACATGAAGGTCATCAGGCCCCTCAGTGCCTCACCTCACCTTCCTCCCTCATCAGATGGGGCTGATGCCAGCACCTATTCCATGGAGAGCTGTGGGATTTGATGAGCTATGTAGGCACCCTGCATGTTTATGTCCCCCCAAATTCATTTCTTGAGTCCCTAGCCACCAGTGTGATTAGGAGGATGGGCTTTTGGGAGGCAATTATGTCACAAGGGTGGAGCCCTCATGTTATGGTTTGTTTCTGGATGTCCCCCCAAAGCTTCATGCAGTCATGGGGGTGGGCTTCTTGAGTTTGTGGTTGATTCATGGTCCAATGCTAGGATTATGGGAGTGAGTCCTACACCCACCCTAGGGTGGGCAGCCTAGATACAATATAAGGGACAGAAAGAGTCTTCTCTCGTGCTCCTCCCTTTTTGCTCTTGTTGCTTTTGCTGTCTTCTGTGGCCATGAACTGTTGCCCTCTGCCAAGCCACCCTGCCTTGGAGCCAGCTGATTATGGACTGAAACCTCTACAAACTGTGAGCTAAATAAACCTTGCTTTCCTTAATTTTGGGCATCGAGTATTTTGTCTCAGCAATGAGAGAAAAATAACTAATATACCTCATAATGGGGTCAGTGCCCTTATAAGCAAGGACAAGAGAGACTCACTTCCTCTGTTTTCTGCCACATAAACACACAGCAAGCAGATGGCCACCAATGAACTAGAAAGTGAGCTCTCCTCAGACACTTGATCTGCCAGTCTCTTCATTTGGGACTTATAGCCTCAGAGCTCTGAACAATAAATGTTCATTGCTTAGGCCACCCAGCCTGTGGTATGTTGGTATAGAGTCCAAACTGGCTAAGACGCCCACCAAGATCAGGGCCTGGCCATGGCAAAGCTGAAGGGGACTAGCTGTTTCTAGCCTTTTTCTAAGGCACGCTCCTCAGCATCCCTTCCTGCCATTCTCTGCTTCTTCACACTGCACTCATACAATCTTCCCCCTTGCCTTTCTGAGTGCTGTTCATTGCCCAGCCTCTCCTCTCAGCCCATCCTCACTAGTGTGTAAATGCCAGTGGGAAGGGCATCCGTCACCCCCACGTACTTGCTGGTGGCTCCTACCCCAACCTTCCCCATCTTCTCATTCTGTTTGTTGAGTGCCCATCATGTGCCTGGCACTGTACCACGTACCCTCAGGACAGGTACTCCCCCCCACATCTTGACCAGATTCCTGGTTTGACAGTAACGTTACTCACTTTACAATTCAGCTCCTCTTCTGCACCCCTGCCCTGCAACCTGCCTATAGGTTACGCCTAGTCTGTTGGGGATGACAGGCATGTGACCCCCTCTGAAACACAGTGATCGGAGCATGTAGGAGGCCAGGGGCTGCCCAGAGGAGGGACTTAACCCTGTTGGAGAAGGAAGGAGCTGATCTAGGAAATCTCCTCAAAGGAGGTGGTGCTGAATTGAATTGTAAATGGTGAGTCTGATTCTTCAGAGAGAGGGGTATGGGGGATTGGGTCCCACCTCATGGTAGGAAAAAACACACAAAACCCTGCAGGAGGCAGCCACAGAAAGTACACGGTTTATGGCAGGAAGGCCTGGAAACACAGGTGCCAAATCACAAAGGGCAGGGAACTGAGTGGCTGTAGAGATTGATTAGTGATCAGTGGGCAATACAGAAGGGTCCCTGGCTGCTGGCAGGAAGGGTGGCTCAGAAGAGAAGATACTGGAGCCTGGGAGCTCAGGGAGCCAGATGATAGCAGTAATAAGAGGGTGATGAGAGCTTCTCTGGCCTCTGATGGAGCCTCTTCTAAACTGTCCCAGCATTTCTTACTCTGGGCAACCTACCTCCATCTCCGCGCTGACCTCACCCATCTCAAGTACGTGTGCTGGGCCATCTGCCATCTCTGCTTGCACATCTTGCAGGCTCAGCCACCTTCCCCATTCAGCTTGTCCCCTCTGGAACCCCACGCCTGCAGAGTTTCCATCCCCATCCACTCTGTGTCCCCCTTGGTGTAAGGCTGGACACCTGGGAACCACCGTCAGCACCAAGCCACCCCTTTACTGCCTGGACAGCCACAGCTTCCTTACAGCTGTCTGCCACCCAGGAGTCACAGTGAAGTGTTTTAAAAATGCTTTTTCTCTGAATTTCATTGTCCCTGTACAGGGCAGTGCCAGGGCATACTCAGCTATCACCCTGTAGGGCTCTGGCTTAAGAAGATGCTGAGTTATCTCTGCTTTTCCCTTTCAGGGATTTCCAACACTGTTGTTTTTTGGTTTTTGCCTCAAGAACTGGAAACTGAACCCAGGATGTGCTGAACTGAACTCAGTCCTCTGTATTTTGAGACAGCATCTGACTAAGATGTCCAGGCTGGTCTTAAACTCATGATCCTCCTTCTTCAGACTCTTACATTGCTGGGTTTACAGGTGTATGCTACCACATCTGGCTTCCAGCCCTGCTTTGACTGGTGGGTGAGCCTCTTGTCCTCTCTCTGGGCTCCAACTAACAGGCCTTGACTGTGCCCTGTGGGCTCCTTCTTGCCTCAGCCTCTCTGGGGCTGTCTTCCTATGTGCCTTTCTGGCTCAGCTCTCCCTTCAGGCCTCAGCTTAAGGGCCATCCCCTCCCCAGAACAGTCCTTCCTGATCCAGGCTGAATCAGCTCTCTTTCACCTCCCAGCACAGCCTTTTTCACAGTGGCCATGTGTGAAGTCTGTGACTGTCTCTCCAACAGACTGTAAGTCCCATGAGGGCAGGGTCCCAAGAGAGGCCACAGGGAGCAGTACCTGCTCAGGCCCAGAGCAAGGCAAGGCAGAGCAGGGAGCTGAGCCCCTGCTGATTCAAGACCCCTCACCACCTGGCTGGGTGCAGCCCCTCCTGGTGGGCCTTACACCAAGAGTCAGGGGCTTGGGCGGAACTAGAATCCAGGCATTGGTCCCTGCTGCCACACCAGGCCCGAGCCTCCAGGCCCTTCCTGCCCCATCACTTTCTCCTTATCATCTAAGAACCCTGTCCTCTAAGAACCTAGGGGCTTTCCACCCAGTCCCCCAGGGACCTGGGTCCCCACATTCTCCTCTGTCCTCTTACTCCCAACCAAAGGCAACTCGAATATTACTCTCACCCAAAGCCTTGCTGATGCTGACCATCAGGCAGGGTCATTCACCCACCTGAGCGTACCCGGGTGGTATTAGCCTCCTACCAGCCAGTGCCCTTCAACATACACCAGATCTAGAACCCCTGGAGGTAGGGTTCCAGGGGTCTGCTCCCTCTTGCATCCTCCACTCCTGGCCTGGGACTTCAGGTGGATTTGGTGTTGAACACATGGAGGGAGGATAGAGAAAGAATGGATGAAAGGCAGGATTGACGGGACCCTCCGATTTCTTAGCCCCAGCCAGTTCTCCTGGCCCCACTCCCCGCATCTTGCTCTAGCCTTCCAGGCATGAGAGCTGTGGACCTTGCTTTCCCCTTGCCAGCTCTGATCTGTGGGGTCCCAAAGGTGGTGAAAGGAGTCTGGGCCCCTTTCCTCTTCTTGCTTGGCCTGTGTGCACCTCTTGGCATCTCTGTACTAGGAACCCCCCTGGGGGGAGGCATCTCTACACAGCATCAGGGGAGGGACATGGTCAGCTCATTTGTCAGCCCTGCTGGTCAACACCTGCCCACCTCACAGGGAGAGGCCAGCTCTGGCCTCCCCTCCCATGGCCTGTTTCCCTTGGAGCCCTTTCCCAGAGCTGTCTGCTCCCCACAAGCAAAACCTGCTCATTTCCTTCTGAAAATACAAACTGCTTCCTGCCTTTGCAGAGAACTGCCAGGGTGAAATGGGCCATGGTCTGAGAGAAGTCTATGCACCTCACCACTCAGCTGGTCACACATGACTCCTCCCTAACACACACACCACAGGCCCTTGCACAGCCTCCACTGAGGATTTTGGCCCATTCAGCCAGCCTAGAGGATGGGGCAGACACAGAGGTGAACAGCTTCCACTGGGCACCTTTTCTGTGCCAGGGTCTGGAGCTGACCACGTGGTCTTGGGCAGATTCCCCAGACCTCCCTCAGCCAGGGTGCAGATAAGCAGCACAAGGCTGAAAGGAGCAGAGGGGGCTTCTTGCCATGGAGCCCAGGCAGGCCTGACCTATCTGTGCTCAAGGCACAGATCCTCTGCGCTGACCTGCAAACAGTGGTGTAGACAAGAATAACAGCCCTGAGCTCCCCGTGGCAGGGTCTGGAGGTCTGCCCCTCACTACCTCCACCGAGATCCTGGAGCCCAGGTCTCCTGTTGTGCAGGGGGATACTGCAGCCCAGAAAAGAGCAAGCAGGACCTCACCTTAGCTCCCAACCCACTCGTGGCAGAGGCTGGGGTTGGAGGGACTGTGGAACCCAGGCTCACTGCAGGTGTCCCCAGACCCTAGACAGAGGCCGAGTGGAAGATGGGTGGGGGAGAAGATGTGGGGAGGAAGAGGTCCACATAGGCACAGGGGGAAGTCTGGGGTGTGGATGCCTAACACTTTGAGAAATTGTGCTGCAGCAAAAGCCTAACAGATCCTAGGAGCCCAGTGTGTTCTGGTACATGCTTAACAACTAATTCACAAAATGTAGCTTTTTTTTGGGGGGGTACCGGGGGTCGAACTCAGGGCCTCGCGCGCCAGCAGGCACCCGTGCCACTGAATGATATCACCGGCCCCCTTTTTTTTTGTATGTGGGTTCCGGGAGTTGAACTCGGGCCCTCGCGCTTGCCAGGCAGGCACTTATGCCGCAGAGCTATCTCACCGGCCCCCACAAAATGTAGCTTTTGCAAATTTCTACGATGTAAATAATCACACTGTGGCCCACATGAATCTACCAACACAATGCCCCTGAAGGCACAGTGGACAGAAATGCACCTAATGGACTCCTGCCATGGGCTCCAGCACAGCACTGAATACACCCCAAGTGCTATGCTCAGAGGGGCAGCTACAGACTGGTGCTAGAACGTTCACAGCATTCTATTTCAATAGCCACAAATGGGCCACAGCCCAAATGCCTGTCAGCAGTCAGAGGGGAATAAACTGTGGTCTCTTCACACAGGGGACCCTGCTATACAGCAACGAGAGCAAAGACTACTGCTTCCACTGGCCACACCGTGTACCCCACAGGCACAACACAGAACAGAGAAGTTGGATGGACCTACAAAGTCAGATGCAGCCAGGAGGCCAAAAGGAGAGCAGGAGGGATGTGGGGTGCTGTTCTGTTTCTGGGCCTACTTGGTGGCTAGCAGGGATGTTCAGCTGCTACTTTATTGAGAGGGGTATATTCTATGATTTGTGTATTTTCCTATACGTTATACTTTAAAAACAAGTTTCCATTTTTAAAAAATGCAACCTCCCCTCTGCTCCTCCCACAGTCCTTGCTCTACCCAGCCCATCATCACTTCCCCTGGCCCACAGCTGAGGCCTTGTCCTTTTGAGTTTACTCCACCCCCTGCTGCAGTAGAAGCAGCACTGATACCAAAGAAAGCATCCACTGTTTATCTGAAATGCAAATCTAAGGGGTTGTCCTGCATTTGACCTAATAACTCTACCCCAGCCTCCTGATAGGTCTTCAAGGCCAATCTGGCTAGATCTCTTCCCACCTAAACTCCTGCCCCAGGTGCCGTTGGCCATGGACCCCACCCCCACAAAAACCTTCTTAGTAGATCTTCTAGACTTTCTTAATTCCCAGCCCCTCCAGACTCTTCTACCCCCAACCTCCCACACTTCAGCTACAGCAAACTTCTTAATACTCAATTATCCATCCATCCATCCATTCAAAGGATATTTACTGAGGGCTTACTGTGTCTAGTCTGTTCCCCATCATATGGGTACTTCTAAAGGACTGTCACTTTGCAGGTGCAGTTCCCTCAGCCTAGGTACCTCCCCATAATCAGCTTACCCACCTGATTAACTCATCTTTGAAATTTAGGTCAGGTCTCATCTCCCCCTCCTCCCAGGGGACTCCCTGGCCCTCCTAACCCTGGGCTGTATTAGAAGTCATCCCCAGGGCTCCCCTTTGTCCCAGCACTGAGCACATTGGTTTGTCATTGTCTGTGTTCACACCTGTCTTCCCAACAGGGACCTCATTCTGGACAAAGGCCAGGTCTGACTCATCTTGGGGTCTCCAAGATGAAACCAGGAAAGCTGTGTGGAGTCAGTAGAGGAATCCATAATAATGAGTGGAGGGAGAGGAGCCCTGCAATTTTCCAGTCCCAGTTTCAGTTTCATTCTAGTTGTTCCCATAAGAACCCAGCTATGATCAGACCACATGTCTCAACTGTTGGTTAAGAGAGAACCATGCCATCTAGAGGAGAGACGGATGTGATGGCACACAGTGGGCTGGTGGCTGGGGTCGGATGTTCTAGCTCTGCCTCTGCCTCAGTGGGCCACTGCTCCTTCCCTTTCCCAAGTCCCAGTCTCAAATCCGTGAGCAGGGCTTGAGGGGGGAGGCTGGATGTTATCTGACAGTCCTTACCATGCAGCCATTTTGGCTTCATTCGTCTGGTCCCAGCAGCCCTTGGGCTTCACACGCCAGTGCCCATGGCTCTGGGAGGTGAGACTCACAGCAGCAGAGGTGAAAGCCCAGTGCATTAATGGGGCCCATGTTTACCCAGGCCAGGCCCATAAAATGCCTCAAGCAGAACTGAACTCGGATCAAAGCTTGTGGGCATTGTCCGTTCCAGTTGCTAACCTTGGAATGGACCACCTGGGTGGGCATCTCATACCCTAGACGCCTTGGAAAACTCTAGAGGGAAGCTTGGGAATGCCTTGGAGCTGAAGACTGGACAAGGATGGTTTGCAGGGGTAGGGACCTGAGAGGTTAATTTGTCCAGCCTCCTGCCCCAGGTGAGGGTCCTCTGTAGGTGGCCATATGCCCCAAGGGGAGAAGGATTTGGACTTTTCCCGCATGCTGCCTCTAAGAACCCAGCAGACACAGCTCTGTGACAATTCACCTCTGCATGGTCTGTGTCTTTTGGAGTTCCAAGAGTGAAGTAGGGCCCTGGGTTTCCTCATTCCTCTGTCCTCCATCCTGGCCTTTTCTGAATTCCTCTTCTGTGCCCTGCCCTGTGTTGAGTTCTCAGGAAGGACCATAGAGGCATCAGACTCTGTCTTGCCCTTGGGGAATTTATATCTAACTGAAAAAATAGCCTGGTTCCTAATGAATTGCGTACAGCAAGAATCTATCCATCCATCCATCCATCCATCCATGCAGGCATCTCTTGAGAGAAGTCCTATCAGTTTTAGGGAGCAATATTAACAGTGAAGGCTTGAGGGGTAACATCGTTCTGATTTTAAATCCATCACATGACTTCCAAGCTTTGCTATGACAATGCATGGATTACAACAGTGCCTGGCATGGAGGTAGATGGACCAAGAAATTGATGAAGTCTACAGTTCAGGGCCCCTGTCTTGCATTTGTCCCTTCTCTGGAGGAGAGCCTAGCACTGTATTCCTGTGGTCCTTTTTGTAAAATTTTATAAAAGGTAAACCATGTGAGGCACAAAGTGTAGGTACCACTATTCCTTTTTCCTCTGACTTCCCCTCTTCCTTCCTTCCCTGTTAAGGAGTGTTGAATGGCCAAAGCATTTGGGGGATTTAACTAAGGGGATGTTTTATATTATTTCATGAGTTGAGGATCCTTGTACAGTAATTTGAGATTTGTGGAGTCTATTTATATGGTTCATGGTTACTTATGGGTATAGTTATTGCTTAACCTCCTGGTGTGAGGACAGGCTCAAAGATGAACACCCCTACTGCCCACCACACTGACTCATTTGGCATGGTAACTGATTTGCCCTCAAAGTCTGTGGCTAGTGAGAGAAACAAGGTTTGAAATGTAGAAGCTGGAAGCTAGTCTTTTAGGCATCAGATTCTTTACCATAATGTAGGCAATGAAAATTGGGCTCTATCAAACAAATTCTCTTCTGTAAGAATATAACTGATAATGCAATTTATATACAGTCATACCTTAGTTCACGAACTCTATATGAGGTGACAAACATGAATGCAGCCATTTCCCCCAGATTACGGAATAAATTAAGTTCATGAATCAAGGTACCACTGTAATTAGAAATCATAAATACCTTTTCCTTGATGGGAACTATATGAAATAGAATTTATCAAGAGTTCTGTATTTGTAGGGTGTAGGCCTAGATCAATACCACAGATAGCGAATTTGTGTTTAAAGTTGCATATTTTATGAGTCCCAACTATTAGTCATAATAAGTGAGTTTCAGTGAATCATGTGAAAGATTGAGTTATTTTTCTAGTCTTTATAGAAAATATTGCCAAAATTGTTATAATAGAGGAGGCAAATAAGGAGTATATAGTTCAAAGTTATAAGAAAAAAGCATAACATATTTCTGACACTTAAGAAAAATGTATTATATTCCTGAATGTGGTAACATTTGTGGCATTCTTTTTGCTTTTAAATATCTGCAGCCAAATGCAGTGGCACACGCCTGTTATCCCAGCTATTCAGGAGGCTAAAGCAGGAGGTTCACAAGTTTAAATTCAGCCTGGGTAATTTAGCCAGAACCTATCTCAATTTTTTTTTTTAATGTTTTAAAGGGCTAAGGATGTAGCTCAGTGGTACAGTACTCCTTGGTTCTATAGCCAACACTACAAAATATAATAATAGTAATTGTGATTTTTTTCTCATTCAAATAAATATTCACCCTTGCACTTGATTTTATAATTTTTATTTCGTAGTTTCTTCTTTTAAAAAGCCCCCTCCAAATTATAAATTTCAGGCCCCCAAAACTGGACCCACCCTGCCTAGCACATAATAAGGACTCAGTCTAACTGCTGGAAATTTCTTATTTGGTCCTCATATCCAAGCCAGAATTCCAGTCAAGTTCTCCCTGCTCCTCCTACCATGGAATCCAATGTTCCCTCCCCATTTTGCAAGTATAGATGCTCCTTGGGTTGCATCCTGATAAGCCTATCATGAGTAAAAAGTGTACTCAATTCACCTACTTTATTGAACTTAGCAACACAGTGTTAGCTTAGCAACACAGTATACTGTGGAGTATCAGTTATTCACCCTTGTAATCTTGTGTCTGCCTGGAGCTGGGGCTCACTGCACTGCCAACATCAAGACAGAGTATCATAGGGCATATCACTAGCCTGAGAAAAAGTCAGTATTCAAAATTGGAAGAGCCAGGCATGTTGGAACTTGACTGCAGTTCCAGCTATTTGGGAGGGTAAGATGGGAGCTTGAGCCCATGAGTTGAAGACTAGCCTGAGCAACATTGCAAGACCCCATTCTCATCCTCTCCAAAGATAAAATAGAATTCAAGTAGTTTCTACTGAATGCATATCACTTTCACACTTTCACACACAATTTTCAATTATAAAATTGAAAAATGTAAGTCGAGTATAAACATATGGCAACAGAGGGACAAATACTAGATCAATGCTGGCTGCTTCTGAGCCCATCTTAGCCAGGCACTGTCCCTGCCTCTCCCATCAGGGAAGATGCTCTCAGGCATGGATGTGGGTAACTCACTAGGGTCCCAGAGCACAGCAGGACCCTGGCCTGGCGGGAATACACAGACCCACAGAAGGAAATGGGCTTGGTGGCAGTGACGGCTGAGTTTCCATAGATTCTTTCACTTTTTATCTCATGGACAAAGAAAAACGTAGCTTGGTTGTTAACTGAGCCCTCAGGATCCTCAGAGGGGCTTTGGGAGCAGGCAGGATGGTCAAGGGAAGGCTGAGCAGTCAGGGCTCTGAGCCCTCTCCTCTCCCTTCAACAGACACCTTCCCTTGGACCTGATACATTCCCTGAGTTTCTGCATAAAGAGTTCATTTCAAAAATGTGATACAAGCCTAAAACCTGGATGGAAAATCACTGGTGCACTTCCAGCTTTACTGAAGTCCTACAAAAATTCCGAGCTGTGTTTGAGTCTTACGCTGGGTAAGCAAGGAGAATCTCCCAGCTGACATTTGGTGAGCTACCTGTGGGCTTACATTTTCTTCTGCCCTGACATTCCCTTCTGCCTTTAAAAGCTAATTGTGTTTTACATGTGTCCATAGGCCATCTTTGTTTTGGAAGGAGGTGAGCTAGAAATAATTTTAGAGTTTAACAAAAGTTAAAAGTTGCGGCAGATCCTCCTAAAACATGTGCTCCCCCCCCACCCTCACCCCAGGCCAGGTCTCCTCACAGTGCTGCCGGGCACACTCTCTTACAGCACAACGATCTGCTCCCAGACTCTCTTCCCTACTAGAAATGAGCTCCTTGGGGTGGGGGCTGATGTATCCAGCATCTCCCCAGGTGATGCCAGTTCTCACTCCATGTTTACAGAAAGGGGGATGTATGGGAGGGGGAAGTGGAGCAACCATTCTAGTGGCAACCTATCACTTGTGGTGCAGTGGTTGGAACACTCTGGAAGATTGCAACACGCACACTAAGGTTCAAATCTTGGCTCGATCCTGCCGGTTATGTGCCTTGGGCAAGTCACTTCCTCTCTCTGAGTTTCATCTCTAAAACAGAAGCAATAATTCCTCCATTGCAAATTAGTGAATAATTGGTGAGATCACTGACTCACCCCACAGTAAGTGCTCAGGAAAATGCTGGAGAATGAAGTGAACTGACTGGGAGGAGGAGGGGCCTCTGTACAGCACTTGTCCTAAGCAGGGGCCTCCTTTCTCCCATGAGCTCCTCCACCCCAGGGCTCAGAGTCTAGTGGGGCAGAACCTTTTAACTGGGCCAGGCTGTGAAGGTGGGTGGAGGCAATCAAGCCTGCCCTCACTTGGCAGGCAGCCTCCCTGACCCTACCCCCTACCCCTGCCTGTGCTGGCTGCCAGGCACTTGGTGACAAGGTGTTCCGAGGCCTGTCTACCACCACACCAGCCACTGGCCACACAGCCTGCTCAGCTCCCCACCCTGTGAAGTCCTTGAAGCCTGGTGTGCACGGCAAGGAGCCCAAGGTAAAAAGCTGGGCACACAATCGCTTTACAATTACGGTCACTTTACAATTTGTGTGCAATACAATTGCAATCTGTGGGCATTCTCCCCAAGAATGCACACATACTGCTCTGTAAATGACAGAAACCTCTGAGCTTACCTAGGTGAGATGAAATATTATAAAACCACCCATTTATTGTATATCAACAATACATGAGGGCCAGTGATATCGCTCAGCGGCATAAGCACCTGCCTGGCAAGCGCAAGGTCCTGAGTTCCACTCCCAGTACCCGCATATTAAAAAAAAAAAAAAAAAAACAATACATGAAATACACTTACATAATTTAACTCCCTCTCTGAGGATTATCCCTGCTCACCTGTAGGGAAACTGAGGCTCAGGAAAATTAAAAACTTGCTCAGAGAGAGCATGTGCTGTGGTCAGCAGGGTTCAGGCCACACTGCCTGCCTGTGTTGTGTGTTCCACCCTGCCTATTGTCACCCCCTCTCCATTCGGCTCATGTGAACCAAGCCCCACTCGGTGCCAACCGGCAGTGGCTGGTGTACAGGAACGGCCTTCAGGGTTCTGCAGGGCAGGCTGGACACACAATGACGCTAAGAGAAGGGAACCACTTGAGAGAAGAAACAGAACATGAGCTAGAGCCGAAGGTCTCCGTGCCGAGTAGCCTCTTCACAGAGCGTCAGCAGAATTATGACCATTCAGACATTTGCTTCAAGTCCCCCGTGACACAGAAGAGATCCCAGAGGAAACATCATCAGAGCTGGGCCTGTAACCCGGGTCTCACATCCAGTCTGGGGCTCTGGTTTGCACTCTGACCACATGGATCCTGAAAACTCTTCCAAGGACCGTTTCGAGGAGGGGAGAAAGTCCTGGCCACTAGCCCTGAGGGCAGGCTCAGGAGAACAGGGTCAGAACCTCACATCCCAGAGGTGCTGTCTGGGCAGAGAGCATGGCAGACACGGCTCCATACACATTTTCTGAATGAACAAGTGGGGTACAGGAGAGCAAAGTAAGGACAGGTACACAAAGTAAGAAGAGGCACAGAAAGCCAGACACTGAAGCCAGTCCGAAAGGATCTTCTCCCAGGCAGATGGACCCTCGTGAAGGTGCAGCTGGAGTAAGCACTCCAGCAAGGGAGGGCGGAAATCACTTCCTGGAGGGCACAGGGCTGGGGCAGGTGCAGTAAGATTCCTTCCTGAGGACCTGGGGTCTCTGGTCCCAAGATTCTTTCCACAGAGCCACTGGGACCAGAGCTGGTTCCTGTTAGGAAGGCAGGGAACCAGCAGCTGAAAGATGATCCCTCTGATGCCCAGAAGAGGCAGAGGCTGCTCAGAGCTGGAGGCCTGCTCCAGCCTCCACACCCCATACTAGCTCCAGGGGCCTCCTGGTCTCTTGGCTCCACCGGCCCAGGTCAGTCTGTCACCAGCTTACCATGTGGCCGCACGTGGGGCAGGTGACCTCATTCTGCTTACCTGTCCTGACTGCTATCAGGGCTGTTATAAGAGATAAATAGTCCCTTGTCTCCCACCTTGCAGCCTAAACACACGTCTGCATTATTCTTTTCATACCCATGGATGGAGGGCTCATACTCAGATATAATTCCATAGGTACAAGAGCCTCCTGCTGTAGTTGAGGGTGGGATGGTCCCTAGAATAGCCCGTTCCAGGTCATTTCCTTTTCCAGGGCTCCTTATTCCAATTGTTTCAATTCCATCTTCTATAAATTGAGAATGTAAGGCTAGTATATAAGATCAAGGAAGACTGAGAAAAGTTATTAAAAAATGAATGGTGCCCAGCTGAATCAGGGGACTGTGGGCTGATGAGATGCCTGGAAGACACCAGGCCAGCCAGCTCACACAGATGCCACCTCAGCCCTTGGCAGATGTGAGCATGGGTTGCCCCACAGAGTGTTGCTCTCCGAGGGTCTTTGCCCCACTTACTGAGCCCCCCAAGGCTGGTGGAAACTCTGAGGGTTTCAAACGCCATGTGTTTTATGGTCTCTGTGAAACTGGCAGCCCCATAAAGTCACTTTAGATGACTTACAGGCCCCGAGGCTGCCTGGGATCCCCTGACCCAGAGAACACTGAGCTCACTGGAAAGCAGAGTGGGCACTTGAGCCCAAAACGACCATCCTTGGCACAAGCCATGGATGCATTCATGAGACATGGATGGAACAGGGTGGGTTCTCCTCTGGTCTAGACATCCACAAAGCCCCAGTGTTCCTGTGCTGCTCAAACATGTAGTGCCACTATTCCCATTTTTAGATTGGATGGCTGGCCTCACAGAGGTGGGGGAGCTGCCAGCCAGGGCCCATGTCTGAGTGCCCTGATAACATGTCACCCTCCGAACAGGGCATTCTGGAGCCCCTGCCCTTGGTAACCTATGATGTCATTCTTTCAATGAAGCCATCGCGGTGAGACTGTTGCTTCCCAAGATGAGCTCTCTCGACTACCAACCTGTACCAGAGTCTCCCAGGCACTGTGGAGCAACCCGTGCCATTAGTCGTGGCTCCCCATGAAAGGACAGATGAGGAGGGGCAGGAAGCTTCTGAAGCTCCTGCCTGGCTCCCTGCTGCTCCTTGGTCCTGTTCCTGAGCTTCTGAGTTAGAATCTGGGGGAGTTGAGGAGTGCTAGACTAGAAAGAGTTTCACCCAGATTTTGGAATCCCTTCAAGGCACCTTGGGCAAGCTATAGAATTTCTCTGAGCCATTTTTTCACCTATAACTTCGGAATGAAGAAATAATGGCTATGAGAGCCAGTGAGACAATGTGTGTGCAGCCACCCCAAGGAGCAGGCTGGGCTCAGGGGCACTCAAGTTAAGCAACTTTATTTTTTGCCACCTTGGATCTCCCTCCTTACCCTGAAAGTGTCCCAGGGTGGAACCCAGCCTCCCTGCTCTGTGCTTGGTACTAACAGGTGCACCCAGCCTGATCCTTAATGTCACACCCAGTTTGCAGCTCCTTCTCACCCATCCCAGGCCCTTTTCAATTCCACACTGAGGGGAAAGGTTGGTTGGCTCCCTCTATTTCCTCTTTTCCTCCTTCCACCCTATGCCTTGAGTCTGCTCTAGGATGGGGGGCAGATGGCTTTACCTGGGCTACTGAATCCTGCACAGGGTCTCCTCTCAGAGTGGCAGTGTCCAAATGCCAGCTTCCTCTCTTTAGAGTATACCACAGGCATTCAGCCACCTTCTTGCTAAGACCCTTTGCCTTGCAGTGACATGGGTGGTTCCTCCTCCTGCTGCTGTCCTCAGCTGTCCCTTGCCCAGCTAGTGTCTTCAGTTTTTCCTTCAGTCCTGTGCAGACCCCCTGGACTAGTCTGTTATAAACAGTTCCAGAGTGCCCACTTTCACCCACAGGAAACTTGATTTTGCCTGCCACCCTCTGGTAGGGCAGAGTCCCTGTACTCCTCTCTCTCTGGGTCCAAGTCTTCAGATGATGTTTAGGACATCAACAAGACACACATCCCTCTGTCTCCAAGCCCCAGGACTTGCCATGGAGTGGGGACAGCCCTTGACACCAGGCCTCTCCTTCCCTCCGAATCTCTGCCTCATTTCATACCTGGCTCGGGGACATCTCCTTTCACCATCCTGCACAGATGCTTTAAAATGTGAGGAGCCGGGCATCTGTGGTGTGCAGTTTAGGGCCTCAGCACCTAACACAAAGAAGGTGTTGGTAAAGAATTCCAGATCGTTCTCCTAAATAAAACAGGGGGAGATGGGATTCAAGGAAGGAAAAAGAGCAGAAAGCAGGGCTACACAAACCATCAGGCAGAGCAGGGCCTTGCAGGCTCCCGGAGATGGACATAAAACTAGGGATTGGGAGGGATTCATTTTTAATTAAAAAGCAATCAAGGCCCAGATATAAAGTATCATGACACTAATGGTCCAGGAAATCTGGTACCTTAAATCACAGCAATTGCTCCCCAGAGGGCAAGCCTGGGACCCCAGGATTAGATAGGGGGCTTGGCGTGTGCCAAGGCAGGAAGTGCTCAAGGTGAGGACAGACCCCTTCCTGCCACAGCATTCAGATAACACAGGCCGAGCACTCAGAGGTGTCAGGGCCAGCTTGGCACCACCATTACTTGAATGGGGAAACCGGGGTCCAGAGAGGAGTGGCTCCTGTGTGGGGTCTCCAAGAGAGCAGGGGCAAAGCAGGATCCAGAAGCCAAACTGGAGACCCTCTATTCACTGCCCTTGTGGTCACCCCCAGGAGCAAGGGCTTTCCCATAGTCCCCTCAGAGGCCTCCAAAGGGGTCTAGGGAGAGGATCTCTGCAGGGCTGCTGAGCCCAGAGATCCGAGTTTCTGCAGGACTGCTGGGCTGGGGTGGCTGGGGCCAACACAGAGGCCTTACAAACAGGGCAACCCTCTCCCCTAAGCAGGGGTTACCAGCACTCACACCACCCAACGCGGTGCTGTCTCTCCATCTGTTCCGCATTCCAACAGGGACTCCCTGGATGACTCTAGAAACCTTGACAGCCTCCCTCCACTTGGACCTGGGCTTCCCCATCTGCATGGTGAGGAGGTTCCCCATCCGAATGGAGCAGAGATCTGTGTAGCGCTGACAGTCTGTGATTCTATGAGTCTATTAGCCTGCTCTTCTACTCCCAAAGAGAGGGGCTATGAAGGCAGAAGGTGACCAGCAGGGTGAGGGGATGATGAATGGGGAGACAGAAAGCATTTTGAGCTCCCAGGGAAAAACTGTAACACCACTCCCAGCCTGGAGGAGCCCTCTGTACCCGCTAATTCTCTAGATTTTCCTCCTCAGGGATGGTCTGAGCCAAAAGCCAGACACTTCATTCATTCATCCCACAAGGATTTATTGCTTCCCTGGAATGCTCTGTGTTTCTTCTATAAATCTTAAACTGTCTGAGAGCATCTAGCCAAAGTGGGTGGATCTCTTGTTGCAGCCAAGAGAAACACAAGCTGCCAAACAACCATTGACCTCTTTGGCCACATCAATAAAGATATTGTACCCAAATCCAGGGAGGTGATTTTCTCTAGAATCTGACTAGATTCCCAGAGAATGGTGACTAGTATGAGAGCAGAACTTCAAGTATAGGTAGAGAAAGTGACCTGGGAGGTAGGAGTTTCAGGATCTAGAATATTTAGAGAAAGTTTAGATTGCTGGACCAGGTCACCTGGAGGAGGATCAAACTCAGGAGACAAAGGCACTAGTTCTGTCCCTAAGGAAGTCTTGGCACAGAGGGCCTTATGTATTGGGGGAATTAGAGACCTGAGGGCTGAAAGATCTGAGACATCTGCCTCAAGTTCTCTCCCCATTGTCTCCCTGACTGACTAACCCTAGTCCAATGTCCATACCTGTGACAGGGAGCTTATGCCCACCTGGCAGTGTGGCCGCAGCAAGAAGACTTGGGCTCATAGAAAGTTCTGCCTATCTGTGCTGCCCCCACGGTTATATCTCCATCCATCTCTATCAGGCGCTGGACAATGTGCTTTGCTAACCTTCTGTCATTTAATTCCTACAACCCTAAGATTTCTACAAATTCTAAAACTCAGACAAGTCAAACCACTCCTTTAAGTCCCAAGGCTGACAAGCAGAGCTGGGGTCTTCAGTCTGGGTCTCTCTGGTTCCAAAGCCATTTACACCACAATGCCTTCTCTTCTTCACTGCCTCTGCCACACAAACCTCGTCTTTCTCCACTGCTGTGGCCTGGGAGCTCCTTGTGCCTGGGATCCTCTTCCTCCATGTCTAGGAGAGAACAACCTCCATTCTCAGGTCTATGTCTTTCTTCACCACAGTTTCACACAAGCACCCCACATCTGTTCCTACTCCATGATTTCTGAGACAAATTAGGCACGTGTTTGTTTAATCCAACACAAGCACATCAATAATTCCACTCCCCAACTCACCTCTCTCATTTACTGTGGGGACCTTCCTGCCTGCTCCCCTCAGGGTGAGTGGGCTAGTTCTGGGCCCCTGCTCTCCACACGCAGCCTGGACACACTCATCTGACCTGGCACAGGCTCAGAGGAGGGACTCAGAAAGGAGTGTGGTGATGGAGCTCCGGTGAAACTTCAGGATGGCCTTATCCAAGCCCTTATTGTTACCAAAGAGGACACTGAAGCCAGAGAAGGAAGAACTGGGAGGCCAGGAATCCAAGCACTGAGTGCCCATCCCATTAGATGTCACCAAATAAAGGAGGCCAAATGGATGAAGAAGAGGCCTGTGGAGGCCCAGGGCTCCCTCTCAGATTTGCCATCCTGCAGTGAAGCTTTCAAGGCCTGCCTTGGGGGCCCTAAAGGGGTAAGCAGGGGGCAGGTGGTATTACTGAGGCTTCTGCTCCCCACAGAGGCCTCTCATTTTCCAGGCCAAGGGCCTGCTTCTAGCCAGCTGAAGGAAAGGCCCCCGCAGGTGCTGAGTGTGAGCGTGAGGTTCAAAGGCAGCCTGTGGCAGGCGCCGGCCCCCCACTTCCGCCATAAATTTACAGACCCAAGAAAGCCCTGTATGCTGGTGGGGTGGGGGTAGATTTTCCACCATTGGCCCTGCTGCCCTACAGAGTCAATGACTTGTTGGAAAGTCTGAGTGACACAAAGCAGTTCACCCATGCTGGGGAGAAGCTGGGCCTGGCCTGGGAAGCAGCCTGCCCACAGGGCCTCACCTGGGTGTGTCACCCATACCCCAATCCTACCAGGTGGAGGCCTGGTTAGCACAGAGTCCAACACTTCCTAGGTTGGAACTCAAGCCCTTTGATCTGGAGTCAGTGGGGCCAGGCAGGGGTTGACTTCTTACCCTCTGAATCTTGTGGGGACTCCCTTGACCCAGAGCCAGGCAGGCAGCAGAAGTTCCCAGTCTGGCAGACAGCAGCCAGGACCCCAAAGGGAAGGTCCATAGCAGCAGTGGAAGCCGATCAGGACAGTGAGCACATGACCTGTCACTGCGGGACAATCCAGGAAAAAAACGGCAAGAGAAGTATGGCTCCAGGAAAATGCCACAGCAGCGTACACACTGGGCTGACCAAGGCCTCCTCTGTCCTCCTCAGCTTCGTGGCTCTCACAATAAGCAATGGTGCCAGCCGCTATCTGGTGGGGTAAGACACACACCGAAACTGGGGTCCCTGAACATCAGATGGAGGTCTGGTAGGGTTCTGACACTGAAGTCTACCTTTTGCAGAAAGGGAAACTAAAACTGAGGGAAAGGAAGTAACTTGACTTAGGCCAGGAACCAAGCTGAACTTGTGACTAGGCTAGGGGCTCGGCTCCCAGCAGGAAAGTTTCAGGTATCACTCATGTGACCTCCTTTTGATGCCACCTCTGCACCAGGCCCTGAGGTCTGAAGCATGATCAGAGCCTGATGGTTTCCTAGTAAGTCATGAGACAGACCCCATGTACCAAGTGTTGAGTGCAGAGATGGGGACAGGTTCAGGTGCTCTCAAGGGAAAGTGGGAAAGGAGACCTGTGCAGGGGACCAGCATGTGCAAAGGCCCAGAGGATATACTCAGCCAGGGACCTGTATGTGAGTTGGATGCATCTTGTGTCCAAGGTAAAATGCGAGTGGACAGGGAGAAGAGAAGCAGGAGATGAGACAAGAGAGGAGGGCAGGGGTTGGGCTGCAAGAACTTTGTGGAGGAGACAGCTTTCTCCTGAGCCCAGGAAGGGTTCAACTACATCCATCACACAGATTGTTGTGGCAGAGCCAAGCCTAGCCCAGGTGCCCAGCTTTTTCTTTCACCCACCCACTTGCCACAAAGAGCCATAAGTCCGCTGGCTTGGGATAGTGAGATAAAGACACAGGTGAGGTCCCTCCCTGGGACCTTGGGAAACTTGTCCTTAGTAGACCTGCTTGTCCTCACTTCTCTAACCAGGAGGTAGCTTCCTGAAGTCTCTGTTTAATTAGACTCATTTTCTGCTGTACATCAGGCTGAAAATAAAAACAAAACATTAACCCTGACCTTGCTCTCTGCTGCTTGGGGACTAATTTTCCCATCAGGGAAGGAGTGGCCCCAACACCTAGCTCCCTGCTGCTATCCAGGACTCCCAGTGGGGGCTGGGTGGTGGGTCAGGCCTGCCCTGCCACTGCCTGAGGGAGGGGCCCCAGCGCAGAGTCCATATAAATTAATTTAATTGAGCCCTATTATCACTTTGCTCCAAGCCTGCAAGTCTAATCTAGCGTTGAAGTAATTCATTGGGTGTGAAGTGTCCTGGAGCCAAGACTTCCCTCTCCTCACGGAACAAACTTCTCCACACTTGGCCCAGGCCCTGGGCCACTGCAGCCTGGCTCGGCAGAGGGGCTGTGTGGGGAGCAGGCAGGCAGGGGAGACCTTAAAATAGCTCTTTGCCTTGGCTGCATCCCCTGACTTTCCCAGAATGAGGGCCTAGCCCACATCCCGCCCCTCAGAGCACACACACTCAGCCACATAGACACATGTTAGGGGTAACACTAGGGCCCTCACAGACCCAGAAGATGGCTGAAGAGGTCCCAAGAGACATGGGTGAGCCCTAAATTATTGTGAGATTTTGGACAAGTTCCTTGTTTTTGTCTTTCTGTGCTTCAGTTTGCCTTCCTGCAAAATGTCCAGGCTTCTCACTCTAATAATTGCTTGACTTCAGGCAAGTTATTAAACCTCTGTAAGACTCTTTCTTCAGCTATGAAACAGAATCTAATAATCCCTAATAGTGTTGGAAGGATTAAATGAGTTAATATGTCCAAAATGATGAGAATGGCACCTGGCATACAGTAAGTACTCCATAAATGTTCACACATTATTATTGTGAAATTCAGATGGGATGGGAAAAGGGAGCCCTCTATGCAACTGTAACTGCTAAGGCCAAGGTACACTGTAGTTATAATTTCAGAAATGCAGGAGGGCACCAGATGGTGTGGTTCCCACGAAAGTTTTGTCCCAGGATTAGTGCACCTGAGAGCTGAGAGAATGTAAGTTGCCCAGCATGGTGTTGTTATGTTTAGATTTGCATAATTTATGGTGCAATTATTCATACCCCGATGCCAAGCTCATTAAACAATCAGGCGCCATGAACCTACTGGTTGAGCCCAAATCTGAAGGGGAGACATGGCTTTGGGGACCTTGAGGTCCCTGGCTGGAGGGCAAAAGCAAGACACTCATGCATGAATACAAGTGTGTACACTACCCACCCACAGGGCCCAGGCACCCCAAGGACTCCTCAGAAGGAGGCTGAAGTTTTGCTGATCTCTGCCTATCCCTTTCCTTACACACCTTGAAATACCAACCAACTTCTGTAAGGCTCCAGGACGTGGGCCTGTGCTAACCCCTGCCATCTAGACCACACAGGGTCCTAAAGACAGCATTTATTCATGATATTCTTAATGTCAGTACCTATTGAGAGGTGGGGAAAGTGAGGATTGGCAGCTCCAGCTAAAATCTCTCCTTAACAAGTTGAAAAGTAAAACCAAAAACTTCTGCCCATGGTTAGCTGCTCCCTAACTGAGGAATTGTAGGGCACAGATCTTATCTTTTGGGAAATAACTGGGAAAAATCAAGATGACCCTGAGCTGGGACTTCCATCTCCCCGTCAGAGAAATGGGCATAATAATCTCTCCCACTGGACTGCTGTGCACATTGGATGGCCCCAGAGACTTACAAGCCCTACACGAAGTTTCGCACACACAAGACAAACAGCATCTGAACTCAGCCCCACAGAGGCCAAGCCAGGAATCCCAACTTTTGTAGTAATGAATCCTTACACCCTGCACATTGCAGAGGAGACTCTCCCATGGGGCTGGGTGGTGTAAATTCAGAATGTCAAACTCATTACCCAACATGGAACCTATAGCCCGTGGCTGTCTGGGTGGTTGGGAGGAGGGGAACAGTCCTTTTTCCTCTTCCCAGCACCCAGGACTTGGCACAATCCAGGCTGAAAGGTTCAGACAAGAGTCACACAAGGTTTTGTGGCAGAGGTGGCTTTAACCTGTCCCACCTCCTACATACCTCTAAATGCAGATCTGAGATTACCAACCCAACCCAGGCCAGGGGGCCTCCTCTCCACACTCCCTGAGGGTTGCCAGGGCTCTAGAAAAGTGGTGGAGGCTCATACCTCAAGTCAGGGAGTCTCCCCATCCTTACTCCTGCCTTGTATCTTGAATTCTCTCCCTCTTGTCTGGGCTCCTACCTCCCACCATTTATGAGCTGGCTGTCACTGTGCAATATACTACAATTCTGCAAGCCTCAATGCCCTCATCTTTTAAATGGGCTAATAAATTTTACCTCCTCCCAGAGGTGTGAGAATTCCCAGCAACATACATAAAGGACACAGGAAAGCCCTTAGTACATAGTGACAGATGGCTAGGGAGTTGAGTGTTTTGTTTTGTTTTGTTTTGTTTTCTTTTGTTTTGTTTCGTTGTTCAGCCTGTTTAATCTGTGATCCTGGGAATGGCAGGGCCCAGCTCTGGATCACCTCTCTTCCCTCTAAAATATATTATTTACGTCACCTACTGGCTCTCAGCCAAGACCCAGGCTCTGTCTCTGAAGGGTACGGGGCCAGGGATCCTGCCAGGGGCCAGGTGAGGACAGTTCTGACGCTGTGAAGCACTAGCAGGAGGCCTAAGAGCTTCCCTTCTCTGTATTGTGTCCCCCAGAGGCAGCTTCTGCAAAGCCCCTCCAAGCACCTTGGGAGGCCACCTGGCAGAGTAGCAAGCCTCCCTAATCCCCTGTCCCCCAATGCATGGTGCTGGATTGTCATATTCTTTGGAGCACTCCTCTACTTTCTGGGCTCAGCTGCCTCCACGGCTTCCTGGAGGTGAAGCAAGTGCCAAGAAGTAGAGAAAATCTGGGAGCAGATAGACCAACTGAGGCTGATGGGTGAGCCACCATCACAGGTAAACCTTATAACCTCTGTGTGCCTCAGTTTCCTCATATGTCCTATGCTATGGTTTGAATGTGTTCCCCAAATTTATGTGCTGGAAACTTAATCCCCCTTACACAATGTTGAGAGGCGGAACCTCTAAGAAGTGATTAGGGTGTGAGGGCTCTTCAGTGAATTCGTGCTGCTATTGTAGGAGTGGGTTCACTACGGTAGGAATGGGTTCCATATAAAAGGACAAATTTCCCCTATTGCCCATGTGATGCCTTCTGCCACATTATGATGCAGTGAAAGGTCCCATAGAATGTGCCCCCCCACCCACCTAATCTTATACTTCTCAGAACCATGATCCAAACCAATCTCTACTAACTATGTTACCCAGTCTGTGGTATGCTCTTATAGCAACACATAACAAACTAAGATATCAGGTGTGGGTGGTGACATGTGCCTCACACGTTGTGCTGGGCTTTCTGGGTTCCTTTTCAGGAATGATGTGCTAGGAGTGTGATGGTCTTGCTGTGAACCTTTGAGAGGATTAGCTGTGCTGAAGGAAACTGCCTCACCCCAGCTCATGCCCTCTTCTAGGGGCAGCCTTCCACCAGGGACCTTGCAGGGAGGGAAGGCTCAGCTTCCTCACCCCAAATTGGGACATTTTGAGTCTCATCCCAGTTCTAGAGCTCTGTGTAGGGCCAGCTGAGGCTTTCACAGGACTGTCACAGCCCAGCTTCTTCCTTTCAGAGGTGACAATTCCAAGAGCACCCCTGGTACATGTGCTGCCTTCCAGTCTCCACCACAGAGGTGGCTCAGGGGAGCTCTCCCGCTGATGCTGGGTAAAAAGTAGTAGCCGTGGTCCCAATTTGTAGTTATTCAGTTGGTGTTTCTTTGTTTAATATAAATCTCCCCTCCATTGGCTCCAAATTCTGTGACAGCAAGGACTACATTTACTTTTGTTTATTATTATATCTCTAGGCCAGGTATATAGTAGATGCTTAATAAATATGGTCACAGAGAAGAAAGCCAGGAAATGCAGAGATTTGGGTGGCTTTAGGGAGGGAAAGCAGTCAGAGAGCACAATGGGGAGCAGACAGAGCTAGGTTCAGGATTAGGGGAGACAGATCCAGGAAGGTGAGGGTTAGCCAAGCTGAAGGGAAGACGAGACAGGCTGTGTGGCAGATGCCATGTGGAGAGGTGGAGGGGTAGAAAGACATATTCCTCCAGGCAAAGACCTGAGGTGGAAGCTCGAGGAGCTGAAAGAAGGTTGGGCATAAAGTCCAGGGGGGCACAAGAAGAGGCAGAGAGGTGGGCACAACTTGGTACTGGCCTGTAGAATAGCCTCAAGGCAATGGGGGGCCAGGAAGAGTTTCAAGCAGAAAGACAAGGTCAGGTCTACATATTGCAAAGACATCACTACACTTGCAGGGTCAGGAAGAGAAGGGTCGGGCAACAGTCATGGTCCAGGTAAGACTGTGCTAGGAGGAGAGTAACGATGGGCTGGAGAGAAGTGGGCAGGATGGGAGCTTATTACTTGAGGCAGTAGCCTCAGACTTTCCTGCTGGCTTGTTTGGTGCAGGTGAGTTAGCAGGAGAGGAGTCTGGGAGTCTGGGAAGATTTTACTTAGGGCTCTGGAGGATGATGGGGTCACTTGCTGACCTGGGGAAACCTGGAAGAGAAGCAATGGGTAGGGTAGGGAACACAGAGTAAATGTTCCAGATAGAGCAACCTGTGTGACATCCAAGGAATAGTCCAGGCATGTGTGAAATATAAGAAATGTCTAGACTGGGACAGATATGGGAGCAGCCAAGAAATGGACTGCACATCTTCGAGGGAAGGACCCTATGGGATGTCTGCTCTGTAACCCCACGTAGCCTAGGCCTAAGACAGAGACCATGCTGGGTAAATGTTGGCTGGCTGGCTGGCTGGCTGGGTGGAGAGATAGATGGATAGATGGATAAGTGGATGGAGGGTAGGTGAATGGATGGATAAATGGATAGGCAGATAATTGGATGGATGGATGGATGGGTGGATGGATGGATGGATGGATGATGGATGGATGGACTGAGAGAGGAGTTGTGCCCTGTGGGACCTCAGACTCCCTGTAGGTGGGGACTGGGCCCTTTCTTAATGCTCACAGCCTATAATGTAGGCCTCAAAAGTAGCCAGCACCCAGGATGCCACAGCACCCTCACTGTGAGGAGGATGAAAATAGTGAGGAGGAAAGGGGAGGAATGGGCTTGGCACTGCTGCTCAATTACAGACAGTTTGCTGAGGCTCAGAGAGAGGCTTAGTGGGGCCTGGCTCCTGGCCTAGCACTCTCCAAAGTGCCAAGATTCTCTCCATCTCTATGGGCACCTTCAAGAAAGCTGGGCAACATGTAGGTCCCTGAAACAGAAAGAAATTCAAGCCTCTTGCCCAAAGTCACACCTTCAGGCAGCACTAGGGATTAAAATAAACCAATCTGAAGTTTAAAGTTTGGTTTCAGACTCCCAGCTGGGGCACTGGTCATTGAGTGCTCAAGGCTAGTTGGGCCTGTCTCTCTGTGGGTCCTGCCTTCCTCAGTGATGAAATGAAGATGGAGAGGCCTACAGGTGGGGTATGGGAGGCTAGGAGAGGTGTGGCACAGGCTCAGAACCTGCAGAACATCATCGACACCTTCTACCCCTGTGGGTGGATTGCAGGTCTTACTCCCCCCACACCCCCCAGAAGCCCTGGCTGATGTCAGCGGGTCTGCTGGCCAGGCAGGCTTGCTTGGGGTGTGATCAGAGCTGAGATGGAGGTTTCTAAGATGAGGTCTGTGAAGCAATGTAGAGCAAACACAACTTGAGGGCCCTTCCTCCACTCTCCCTGGGCTCAGGCTAAGGGGACAGGGAAGGGGGAGGCTTCATGCTGAGTATCTGCCTGTGTATACCCAACCTTGCCCACATCCCCTATTCTGAGAGGCAGCAGGAGGTAATATGCCCGTTACCTAGGGCAGAGATGGCACATCGAAACCAGAGTGGAACAGGGTTTTGCCCAATGTCATCCAGCCAGCTGGTGACAGACTCAAAGCCCATTAGGGATTAAGGATATTTACTCTGTCTCATTATTTTTTCTCCTTTCTCTCTCTCTCTCTCCAAACTTCCTTCTTGTCAGACAAACCTCTACCCTGAGGAACTCCTGGTCTGATGGGGAAACAACCACATAACTAGTCAATGACAACATGGAAGTTCTGTGACAGCAATCCCCAAGGACTCGGGGATCCCAGAGCCAGGCCCAACCTGGGCTCTAGTGTGAAGAAGCTTCCTGGAGGATGCTGAGTCTGGGGTGGGGAATGTCCTAAGTTGTACCCCAGCTGGTGGGGAGCACAGGGCTGTGAGAGCTAAGCAGCACAAGACAGGAAACCGAGAGGGGACTCTCTACTGCTAATTCAGCCTCTAAGCCAAATCCTCAGACCTGCTGCCCTCTCAGTGGTGGTGGTGGTGGTGGTGGGTGTGTGGGAGAGGACCAACACCCCTGCTGGTTCTGAGAAAAAAGTGAGGCTCTGTTCTCAGCTTCCTGCAGAGGGCTCAGCACCATCCCTGCACTTGCTGGTATTGGGTAGGGCCTGCACGGATGCCGAGAAGGGCAGGTCATTTCATCCAGCTCCAGCCTTGGGGGACAATTCATTCATGCATTCATCAAACAAATATCCATCAAGTCCCTACCATGAGCTATTCCCACCATGACAACAATTTTAAGAACAAAAAATGAGTGACAATCTTTCCCTATAGGAAACAGGAACAGCTTGGGGAAAGGAGTGAACATGGATTCCAAACACTGCATGTAAGTACTGATTCCCTTACTGAGTGGCTTGGCAATTTGGGGTCTCAGCTGCTCAGTGGAGATGGTGATGCCCACACTGCACAAAGAGGCTGTGAGGGCTAGGGAAGGGACTTAACACAAAATGGGTTTGGTAAACATGTGCCCCTTCAGCTTCTGAGTAGCAGTTTGAGTACCATCTGCATACCCTCCTTGGACAGGGAGTGGATGCTTCAGAGATGAGGCAGGGCCTGCAGAAGAGACAGGAGGCCAGGCAGAGAAGTTGTGGGGCGCGTTAGGACTTGCCTGATTTCCCACTTCAGATGGGATAATGCTTTACTCCTCATTTCCCCTAAGGCAAATTGGTGACTCTGTCCCAGGGACTGACCTGAATTTTCCCACTAGGAAGCAAGAAGGGACCTTTCCTTGCAACACACAGCTGGGAAACAGTGACCAGAGGCCTCTCTGTCCAGAACCAGGTGGGTGAGGAGGCACCCTGAGATGGATGACCCAGGGAAGACTGACCTTCTAGAAGTGGCTGGACCCTTCAGCTGCACTGAGGAAAAGCCCTGGCAAGAACACCATGGGAGCTGCCAGGGAGGTCTCCAGAGAGGATGACCTCACCAAGTTGTGTGATGCTGGCTGTGGGTAGGTGGCCTTGTCGGGTGCCCTCTCCACCCCATCAATCTCATAGTGCCCTGTCCCAAACACACTCCCAAGAGGGAGCAGGGTGGACCCGGGAAGTCCTTCGGAACTATCTGCAGAGGACAGAGACTAGGAAGGCTTCCACATACTCCCTCCTAGGGGTAAGGATGGAGATGCTGCCACCAGCCCCAGGAGCTGCACCAATACTCACCAAAGGTTTCCTACAAGGATTTGAGCAGCAGCCTTGGGAGAATAGCAAGGAGTGGCTATGTGGTGTCACTAAGTGAGACTGGGAATCAGAGACCTGGGTTCTTGGCCTGGCTTGTCGTAGGACCTAGACAAGCACAGTACCTCTCTGGGCCTATTTTTCCTTCAGATCACCAAGGGCCTGGGCTTAGACACTGAGGATCCTTCTACCTCTGGCTTATGTTGCTTTGGGTCTGGGCACTGGATACAGAGGCCCCTGGAGGGACTCCAAGCTTGTCTTAGTTACTTTTCCCTTGTTGCTGAGACCAAATACCCAACATCCAAAGTTAAAAGGGGAAAGGTATATTTAGCTCAGAATTTGTAGAAGTTTCAGTCCATAATTGGCTGGCTCCAAGGCAGGTTGGCATGGCAGACAGTTCATGGTGGGCAGAAGGTAGCAAAGCAAGTAAGAAACAAAACAAGCCTCTTTCTGTCCCTTATATTGTATCCAGGCTACAGGGACTAGGGCGGTGCCAAACCAATCAGTGGACTTAATCCTAGGACCCTTAATTCTAGCATTGCTCCATGAATCACTCACACACTCTAGATTTAGCTACTTCTGAAAAAGCCCTACCTCTGACCACAAGAGGCTTTGAGGGCACATATAAACACAAGCCATAACAAAGCTAAAATGTTCCTTTTGGTACCTAGAGGGGCAGGGAGCAGGCCAGTGTTACACATTAAGCAAAAGGTCCTCTCATCATTTATAGTGTGACCTAGAAGCCTGAGACACCCCTGGAAGCCCTTCCCCACCCTAGTTTTTCTGCACCAAATATTTTCAGTTCCTTACCTCATCCTGCCTGCCTGCCTTCTGTGGGCAACTCTGCCACTGCTTACCTCTTGCTTTGTGGCGTCCAGCCTGCTGACCATAGGGCTCCTTGGAAAGACTTGATATTTTGGCCCAGCCTGATCCCAGACCATAAGATGCCTACCTCACTGGGCCTTGCGTCTCTCTGATCAAGAGGTTGGCCTCTTCACTGGCCTCCAGCCACTGGCCATGGCTGCCAGGTACATCCCTCTGGTGTTCAAGTTGGCTCCGGTGCCTGCCTGACTCAAAATAGTTGGGGGTCTTCATGCTCCAAGACAGGGAGGGAAACTTGCTTCTTCAGGGCCTTCTTCCCCAGTACCCCAGCTGAATTTCTGATGGCCCCACACTAGCCTTGCTCAGAAACTCTGTGAAATGTGGCCCCTCTACCCTGTAGCCCTCTGGGGTAGCCCACTGAGCCAAACCAATGCCTTCAGTTGGGTTTGAGGCCTTGCTGTGCCAGGAAGCCTATTGAGTCAGCTTCCAACACTCGGTGCTGTGTGACCTCAGGCAAGTTACCTCTCCTCTGGGCTTCAATCTCCTCTTCTCCAAAACAGGGACAATAATTCAATCTAATCTCTCTTAATTGTTGAGAGGGCTACATGTGAAATCACCCAGCACACAGCCTGGCTCACAGCAGAGGTGCAGTAATCTGGTAAGCTCCTCTAGAGTATGCCATCGTTTAGTCATTCATCAAAGAAGGCTGCATTGAGCCCCCAACACAGGGCCAAGCCTTGTGCCAAGGGGATAGTGGTGAGCTCCTGCCCTAGGGCTACTCTGGATGATCCAAGTTAACTAATGTTAGCTGAGGCAGCTAACACCCCACATTCTGGAGCTCCTTACTGAGGGCTGAGTAGGAGTTTGACAGCAGAGCAGTGTAGGGAGCATCATCAGGGAGAGGTGTGAGGGCCAGAATGAGCAGGCTGGGGACCCAGGCAGTCTGCATGCTCAGGCCTGTGAGAGGGGATGGGTGTCATCACAGGTCCTGCCTGCCAGGCTGAGCAGCCTCATGGGTGACAGAGATAGAAAAGGGTTTTGGCAAGGGAGGGTCATGGTTGGATCTCTGTGTGAGCAAAATCCCTGGGCTGCGTAGGAGGTGGATGGGGTGAGGAGAGGCACAGGCAGACATGGGAAAGACCCACAGTGCAGGAACCTGCAAAAGGCAGAGTCAATGGGCTAGGACAGGCAGATGGTAGAACCAAATAGGGAAAGTGCTATGGGGATGCCAGAGAAGAGCTCAGGAGGAGGAAGGTACAGGGACAACAGACTCCCAAATCTGGCACACTGGAAACCCCTTGAGCTACTAACCCACTCAATGACTCAGGCAAGCCCCCACCCCCACCCCATCCATGAACCTTATTTTCTCCACCAGTAAATAGGAATATGGGCCTAAAAGAGCCCTGAAAGCCCTCCTGCTCACATGAGGTAACCCGTGTCTCTGAGGAGCACACACTTTCCAGGCTTCTGGAGGAGACAGCAATGCCCCTTGCCCCCTGCTTTAGCCCTTCTCCCAGCCTCAGCACTGGAGAGGGACCCACAAGGACCAGGCAAGGTCAGGGGGCTCCCTGGCCCAGGTGAGGACAGGTAGCCCTGCCCATGAGTCTGGATGCACAGAGTTGCAGCGCCACCTACTGTCCACCTGAAAGAGGCCATCAGTCCCAGGAGCACGGCTTTGACCTCCCTCCCACTGGACTGAAATATGGCAAGGGATTCCTAAGCCTAGCCACTGACCAACTTCTTCCCTCCCTGGGCCTCTCCAGGTGTCTCACTGGACACGGAGTTCTTCCTTCTCAAATGTACTCTGACTACATTACTCTCTTGCTCAGAAATGTTCCATGGCATCTCACAGCCCTTGAATTTCACACTTGTTCCTTAGCCAGGCATTCAAGGCCTTTCCATCCTAGCCCTGCTGACCTATGCAACCCCATTTCCTATATAGCAAAATACTCTACAGCCTTATAAGTGCTTTATCTTGCTCCGCTCTCATGGCTTTGCATATATTTTTGCCTCTACTTGAAATATCTCTGCATTCCTGGCTGAGAAAACTCCTGTATAGCCATTAAAGACCAGTGCAGGGCCAGTGAGATGGCTCAGCGGCGTAAGCGCCTGCCTTACAAGTGCAAGGGCCCGAGTTCGACTCCCAGATCCCACATACGAAAAAGGGGCCGGTGATATCTCTCAGTGGCACGGGTGCCTGTTGGCACACGAGGTCCTGAGGTCGACCCCCCGGTACCCACAAAAAAAAAAAAAAAAAAAGACAAGTGCAAATGCCACCCTCTCCATGAAGCCTTCATTAATATACATTTCTTTTCAAGTTCACCACTGAGCACAAAACCTTCCCTGAAGCAGAGCTTCAATTCCATCTTCCTCTAGGTCCTTACAGTCCCTGTGCTGTCCTTTATCTCTGCAAAGGCCAGAAATGTTTGTGTGCCTAGCTCTTGCTCTTCCCAGGCTCTGAATTCCTCAGGGGAAAAGAGCATATGTGACCCATTGTTTCTCATCTGGTATTGAGCAAAGTAGCATTTATTAATCATCTACTATATGCCAGTAGATTAGATGCTTTCCTATGCTTTACCTCATTATAGTGACTCTGTTTATCTGTGGTGAACATGGCAGCCTTTACTATTTTGTTCTTGCTATGACCATAGGTGGCTCACTTGACTTTCATTAGGGCAAAGAGAAAGGTTTAATTGTTATACCTGCTATGGCCTTGCCAGCTGGGGCTACCCAAATCCCATGGCTCTGTTCACACATATCTATCTCATGCTGTTGTTTGCAAGATGCCTGCTTCCCATGCCTAGCTCTCTGCTGCAGCTGCACCAAGCCAGGCCTTTGCCACTCTGTCATCTTAGATCTGCACCTGGGGCTGGTTTTACAGGTGCCTCTGCCTCCCAGGGAAACTTAGGCCCGACCCCACCTGTCTCCAAGCCCCACTGGAGGACAGGCACCTCTATAAGCCTGTAGGAGGATACTCTCACGTCCCTGTCAGGGTAGCTCCAGGGGAAATCAGCCTCACAGGCCAGAGAGAGGAGTGCAGCAACCAGGAAGTGGACCTTGCCATCTATGGTGCTCAAGGCTCCGCTGGAAACTGGATGACCAAGGGGCAGCAGTGGGGGTTTTAAGGACCATCTTGGCCATCCCCTTGTTGTCCAGTGTGCACAGAAGGGCCCTGACTTGCCTGAAGCCAGATGGGGAATCCATGGCAGAAGCCCAGGTCTTCCACTCTTTTTCTTACTTTTTCTTACTTCTATCCCAAAGACCCAGAGAAGAAATTTCAGAAGACATTCAGGGGCTCTTGTTTGGTTTCCAGACTGACCAAATTTGGTGAAATAAAAGCTTACTCATTGGGTACACCCCACATGTCAGGCATATTGAACACTTTAAGGGAGGGATCAATATCCTCATTTTACAAAGGAGGAAGAGAGACTCAGAAGGAATGAATGCCCAGGTCACAAGTCTGCAGTACTTCAAGCAGGTTCTCATGTGGTCTTAACCACCATACCAGGCTCGCTTGAAGACTGATCCACACAAAGCAGTTCTATAAGACAGCAAATAACCAACCAAACACATGCTTTGACATCTGAGACCCATGAAGACACAGGAAAGGTAGAGGAGTGAGGCTTTGGAAGAAGGATCCAAGCTGGAGAGATAGGGAAGAAGGAGGATTTTTTCCAGGAGGGACACTGGGTGTGGAAGGCACCCATGCTCTCCCTTGCTTCTTACTGAGAGAGGCCTCCCCTTCTATTCATCGCCCTCTTCCTGACCTCACAGCCATAGTCTTACCCACTCTACCTCAGAACATCTCTTCAGTTCGGCTCCTTTTCTCCATTCTCACTGCTATTACCTCAGCTCAGCCACCAGACCTCCGTTTACAGACTGTACCTCCACGTCCTGCAACCTTCTAGTCACCTCCCACGCAAGAGTGGTCTTCCTTAAAAATATACAAGGCCTTCCTTAGGCCCTTGCCACTCTCTCCAGCCCCGTTTCCTAACATTTCCCCTTGAACTCAATATTTCGGGGACACACAATTCCTGGAATTTCCCCAAAGGCCACCCACTTGGCCTTTTCATATTCTGTTCCTTCTATCCCTAGTATTCATTCATTTTTTAGAGTGTATCTTAAACGTCTCCAAGAAGTCTTCCCAGACCCGTGGGCTGAGTGGGGACCCGCCTCCAGATTCCCATTCTGGGTCTAAGTAGCCTTGGCTGCCAGACTCCAGAGCCCAGCCTGCGCCTCTGGGCTGTGCAGGGTGGGCAGGCCACTGACTGAGCTTCTCATCGGCTCCAGGGAAGGTAGGGTAGGGGCTAAAAGGCGCACTGGAAAGCCAGTTTCCTCCCCTCTGGGTCCAAGGAATATTTATGGGCTGCTAAAGGGGCAGCACGAGGAGGCGGGGGCCATGGCTGCCCAGCAGGCGGGAAGCGCAGCGCTCTCGGGTCACCTGCGGTCCCTGTCGGGAAGTCAGCACGTGCAGAAAGTGCCCTGAGCCCCCAACCTCGGAGCCCTTCCGCAGCCTATTAGGAAGCTGCCGTAACCTGGAAGCGAAGAGCCCGCAGGGGTTTCCTTCCATCGTGCTGGCTGGCTGATGGAGGCTGGAAAGAGCCTGGGGCAGAGGCAGGGGTGTTGCTGTCTGTGCAGCCTCTCTCTACATAACAGACGTGAAGCCCAGGCAGTCCCAAGGCCAGAGGTAGAAAGAGCAGTGCTGGTTGGGCCCCCCTCTCCCCACCACTCCCTTAGGCACCACTGTAGGCCCAGGCAGGTCGCTATTAGATGAGCACAGAAATCATGGGATAGTTAAAATGCAGATCAAGTATGTCTGAAGTGGGGCCCAATAACCAGCTTTTTAAAAGAAGCAGGCACTCCACATATTGTGAAACGTTGGTGAAGAGATTCTTTGGAATGAGAAGGCTCTCCTTTGCTGATGCTGATAAAATAAGGGTAAACAGGATCGGGATGCAGAGGGCCTAGACTCCGAAGAATTTAAATCCTGAAGTCAACATTTTTCAGCTGGGTGGTTAACCTCTCTGCACCTTGATTTTCTCTTGTCTAAAATGGAGATAATACACAGCCCATCAGATTCTGTAATATCAGAGACTGTGTAAAAGTGACTTGCAAAATTCATCACCACCATAGTTACTATTTGCTGTCACTGCCAGTCCTCTAAGGAGAGAAGTCGGGCTGTAAGGGCAGGGGTGCTGAGCCCTGATGCCCTCTTCCCTGTAACACGCACTTTGCCCCATTGAGATGAAGCCCTCCTTCCTCTGAGCCACACACGATTCAACTTCTGACCCCCGAATATGTAGGCCTTCCCTAGGCCTGGGCTGACTTAGCAGTACCTATGGTGTTTTCTCACCAGAACAGTGAGCTCTTTCTTTGGGGTGCTTTGAGTTCTACAATAATATCAAAGAGACTGGATGGTGGGGACAGACCTGAGCCCAAATCTCAATATTTCTTTCACTTACTACCTGTGGCAGCTTGGTCTATGGATCAAAATCTCTGGGCCTCTATAGCTATAAGGTGAAAGGTCTAAATGGAATAGCATTTAGTAAGGTGCTGTAATGTCTAAACTCAGTTGGCTCAACTCAGGTCAAACAAGATAGGAGCTTGGGAAGGTGAGGAAGGCATCAGGAGGCGTGGCTTTTGACCTGAGTTTTTAAAGCCAGGAAAGGTCGTAACAGGTAAAGAACTGGTGGGGCTTTGGGCCCAACCTCCACATTCTACTTATACTCTGTTTATGTGTATAAATTGGCAGCAATGAATTCCTGCTCTGAAATGTGTTGTTGCTGTTCATTTAAAAATTGAAATAGGATAAAGATAGCAAGTTGAACTCGTACTGTGGTCTTTCCTGAAACCAACTAAAACAACAGTAAAAGAATTTATCAAAATATTGGAAACCAGGCACAGCCAACCAAGAATGGCAACTGACTGAATCCTAAACAGGCAATAAAGGAAATTGAAAAGCAGCCCGGTTTACACAGTGAAACCTCTGCATACAGTAGGAATTTGCTGTACCAGGTTCTTCTGGAATTGGGTGGGTGGAAAGGCTAAAAACAGGCAAGTTGCTTGGAAATCTATTTAAGAAGCAGAGTCCCAGAAACACCCTTCCCCTCCTCTGTCACAGTAATAATTTTCAAGGCAGAATAAGTACAGTAGTCTAAGCAGGAGATTGGAGATTTTTCTCTTGACCAGCTCAAAAGAAAAGACATGGAATATCCCAGCTAGATACTTGTATACAGCTCCAATCATAATCTTAGAGTATCAAACCTGTGATCTAGTGTCTCATTCTTGAATATGAGTAGACAGCACAGGATGTTTAAACGCTTGGGGGAAGCCCTTAATAAGAGGATCAGAGGTCAAAACAAACAACAAGGGGAAACAGAAAAGGAACTTAACAACTTTCCAAAAAGCAGAAGACTTAAAAGAAAATGATAATTAATATCCTAAGATATAAGGTATTGTATCCATGAACAAGAATGGGATGCTACAAAAAAGAATTCTTGAGAATTAAACATACAACAGCAAAAAAAGAAAAATTAAAAGGAATGATTGGAAGATAAATTTGAGAAAATGGAACAAAAACCAAAGACATGGAAAGCAGAAAAGACAAGATAATTAAAGGGTAGTCAAGGGGATTCAACATCTAACTGAAAGAAATCCTAGAGTTAAGGATCAGAGAGAAAGCTGAGCGCTGACACACTGACTTTCTGATTGAAATAACCCACCTTGGCCTCAGCACATTGCATGAAAATAGTTATACGAAGACCTCAAAATTTCAGAATCCTGAGGGAAAAAAATCACAAAAACTTTAGATAGAAGAAAAAATAAGTTTCATGTGAAGGATTAAGAACTAGAAGGTCATTGGATTTCTTAACAGCAAGATGGTAACTAGATGACAATGGAAAGTAGCTCCAAAATTCTGAGAGGAATAATTTCCATTCCAAAATTCTGCACCCTGCCAAATGAGTAGCAAGGGTAAAGACTGAATACACTTTCAGAGCTCTTTGCACGAATTCTCAGGAAGCTGCCTGAGGATGTGGAAGACACAGCATCCAAGGAAAGGAAGAGGCAACAAAGAAAGGAGCAGAGGAATCCTGGGGTCAGTGGTCACGCAATTGAAAATAGCCAGTCCTGACTGGCATGGGATGAGAGACTGCAAGAGATTCCTTCAGGAAAGTGAAATTGTTGGAATAGCCAGTGCATTTAAACATATTGATAGATTTATGTAACTATAGTTGTTATGCAGGGAAGGGAAAGTAATTCTAGAATACTCCACGGCTCAGTTGTCAGAAACACCGACATGGCTTAGTAGTGCAAACAGTGAATGCTCTTTCAACCAAACTTGTGATTATACTAAAAGGAGCTGGGGAGACAAAATGTACATGTGGAACAAGCAAGAGACCAGTAGAGGAAGTATTAAAAGGTTGAGAAGTAGCAATATAAGCAAATAATTTAGTTTTGAAAGGAGTTGCTTCTATAAAGCAAAAAGGCATGTTTTTTGGGGGAGGGGGGGATGCTGCCCCTTGAGGGGGAGGGGAATGGGGGAAGAGTGCTGGCTAATGAAAAGTGGCTGCAGAGAGGCCTGAATGGGATTCCATTCCAGGCCTGTGCCCCCCAGAGCTACTCTTCCTCACTGCTACTTGGTCCTGGCTTCCAGCTTCCAGCTATGCTGAGTGCTGCCTCTGGTGGAATGTTTTAGTTAGATTCTTTCCACCCATCTGGGATTGGACATCCAGGGTCCTAGGCCCAGGCTGGCTGCCCTCTAGCTGCTGTGTCACCACTCGAAGGACTCCAGCAGAACGGCTGAGTGCTCACACTGCATGGAACATTATTAGATCATCTAGCCTGGAACATTATTAGATCTTCTAGCCTCCAAATTTTAGGATTTACAGACTGGACAAATTAAAATGGAGAGGTGGTGGCCAGCATAAAGTTATCAACTCCTTATTTTCCAAGAAAAAGAACATTTAAAAAAGAATTATCATAGCTGGGCATGGTGGTACATGCCTATAATCTCAGGAGACTGAGGCGGGAGGATTACAAGTTTGAGGCCAACCTGGGCAACCCAAAATAAAAAATATAAAGGCCTGGGGATGTAGCTCATTGGCAAAGCTGCCAAGTTTGTCTCCTGTGTTTGGTTGCTTGACCTGGGTGGTGGTGACAGTGTGCTCACTTAATGGAAACGCATCGAGCTGTCTACTGATGAGTACGACTCTTCTGAGTATATACTAGACTTTGTAAAAAGTTTACTCAAAGAACAACCATGTTGGTTCTTTAGATGAAACAGTATTATTTCACTGTTTCATCTAAAAAAAAATTTATTCCAAAAATTGAGAAAGACATAAGCTTTATAAGGGATAATCAGTTCTAAAAAGGGGCAGTGGTAAGTTTACAGCAAATGTATAATACCAGAACAAAAACATCCCAAAGGACAAGCTATGAAACGCTTTATTTTACAATGTCACTCATATAGTGGTTGTCAATTTTAGGGATTCCAGTATTCCTATATCCAGTTTCTGTTAAGCTTTATCATAGTTGTTGAGAAAAATCTTATTTCATTTGATTGTCTTGAAGGAAATGAAATACACCCAATAGAGTTCCACTGAATTTGGGATGTTCTGTGACTGCTGACAGAGGCTAGGAATCAAGACAGCAACTGTTCTTCCTACTACTTGAAGGGCCAGGCCAGGCCAACTGGAGGGGACACATAGCCATTGGGCCCTTGATGGTACAGAGTAGTTAGACCTTTATCTGAAAGGGATATTGTAGATCAAGGAGTCCATCTGCAAGCTTTTGGGGACCATCTGTCAGACTCTCTTATGTGAAAACTAAGGCCCAGAGAGAGGAATTGATTTACTCAAAGTCACACAACAAGTTAGTGAAGAGCTAGGGCTAGAACCCTGCTCCCTGGCCCATAAGCCTTATATTCTGCCCACCCACAGACTCTGAGATCCTGGTAGCCACACTCTCCTGGACCTGGAAGTTGCTCACTGGTCCTGCTGTGTTCCCATAAACTCTTAGGAATTCTGGCACTGGTGGCCAGACCTGGGCTGGTGCTGGGCTGCAGGGCATCAAGTTACCTGCTTGGAGAGGCCCCCTCAGGAGCCAGCCACTCTCCAGTTTGGCAAGAAGACAACTTGGCGAGGCAGGGCTTGTGCAAGATCCAGGGCTGCTACAATGGAGGGCTTCAGCCATCTAACACTTCCTTCAGGGCTGCTGTCACCAAACCCAAGCTGACGCCCTGGCTCTGGGCAGAGGATGGTGAGGACCAGAGGAGAGTCAAGGTTGCTGGGTGTGTTCCACAAGACGGGGTTGGGGAGCGTGAGGTTGGCCTTTGCAAAATGAGTCTCTTAGCACTCGAGGACTTTGCCCAGTCCTGCCTCCTCCCAGCTCCTCTTTGCTCACAGACATGCTCAGTCTCCACTATTGCACAAAGCCTCTTTGATTAATGATACTATGAAGGGGCTGCTTCAGGGAACCCAGGGCCTAATCCACTGTTTGGGCCTTTGCCACCCTATCTGTGAAATGGTCAAATTGTATGTGAAAATCTCTAAGGCTCCTGTTGGAGCTGATGCTGAACCTGGGAGTGTGCAACTCCCAGATGAGGGCACAAGCCCTTGGCAGCCCAGGTGGCTCATTCCCACCCTGAGTGGAGGGATAGAGACCCTTAATTTTTCTGACATGTATCAGAGACCCAAAACAGGAAGAAAATCCAGTCAACTGTATATTCTAGACATCCTGAAGTTCCCAGGTAAGTGATGAAATGCATTTTAAGATTATTTTAAAGAAAGGTGTCACTGATTAAATACTAACATCAAAGACTTGTCCAGCGGTTCTCATCTGTCAGGAGGAAACAGACCCAGTGAAGGCCACAGGGGAACAAGGCAGGCCTTCTGAGCCCAGCTGTCTGACTGCTATTCTTCTAATGGTTGAGAGCCCACCTGAGGGCCAGGGCTGGGCACTCCATGGCAAATCTGCAGCTTCCAGTGATACCCCCAGCCTTCAGTTTCTTGAACATCCCTGTCATTTCTTGCCTGAGCCCACTCCACTACACCTTCCATTGCAGCTCTTCCAACTTCCCTGACCTCTCATGGCTAGCATGTGACCTTAGGCAGGTTGCTCAGTTTCACTAAGTTTCAGCCTCCTCATCATGAACATGAAGGGAACATTACTGACTCTGAAGCACTGCTGTGTGGCTCAGGGCTCCAGCGAAGAAAATGGATGGTAAAGTCAACATTTATGGGGCCCCCAATCTGTGCCAGACACATCTAAGACACAGAATTATTTCTTGCACAAAGCTATGTAAGGGCTAGAGATTAGATTCACAGATGGGGTAAACTTGAATTAGAATTCTAGCCCTATCATGAATTTACTCACTGTGTGTCTCTAGGCAAGTCACTTAGTCTTCCTAGGACTCTCTCATCTCATTTGTAAAATGGAGCCAGGAATGCTGATGGGACACATTGCTAGGAGGATGAGATGTGAGCCCTATAAATTAAGTGCCCTGCTGGAGCTCAGCATGTGCAGGCAACTCAGTGAAGGGCAACCCCAACAGAGCTCACCTGCAAAGGGCCTGGGCAGGGCATGCAGCGTCCCTGGGGCCTGGTCCCTGCAGCTGGAGTCTTCAGTCCAACACTGTGAGTCTAATTGGGAGCACTGAAGAGGAATGAGGAGGCCCTGGATGGAGAGCTGGGAGATGCGGTGCCATCCAGGTCAGCTGCCAGCAGGCCTGGCCCCAAGCCCCAGGATAACCACCTTTCAAAATCAAATCCTTCTCTCTCTCTTTCTCTCTCTCTCTAAGGAAGCAGGCTCTGGAGGAGGCCTTGGCCTGGCACAGTGGAACCTTTGTGAGCTCCTGGTTCTTCTTCCCATGCTCCCCCCTCAACCGCATTATCACCTGCAGGGGAGCCCTGGGAGTGGAGCTCCAGGCAAGGGAGCAGCTCTCAGATTACCCTGCTCCTTAAATCTCCAGCAATCTCTGACTCCTTTAACCTGCAATTCAAGGTTGAAAGGTCTGGTTCCAGCCCTTGTGTAGTCTTCTCTCCCACCAGGATCTCCTCCCCTCCCAAGCTGCTGCTTGCTGTCTTTGCACATGTGACCATCCCTCCTTAGGTTCTCTGAAGTGGAGGACTGGGAGGGCTAGGGAGAGGCCTTCCCTGAAGGAGAGGTCAGTGTTGGCCTCACATGCTCTGCTGCTCCTACGGTAATGCTTTATCTCCTCTCCACTCATCCCAATCCCTCAGACCCTGCTTGAAGTCTCTTCTGGGAGTATGGCTTCAGCTCTGAGAGTCACTGACCTCGGTAAAAGATGACACTTCTGCCTTGTGCAGGGCACTAGAAGGGCAGCTTTCTGTCCACCAAAGGAACTCAAGGAGAATGCTTAGAATCCTGTCCTTGCCTCCACACCCAGCTATGGCTATGCCAGATTCCTCCTTGCCATCCAGTACAGCTTGGGCTCCAGGAGCCTGAACCTAGAATCCTCCATCCCTCTGAGGTACAGTCTTACAATAGTCACAACTCAGAACTCCTGGGCAGCCTGCACCCTGAGGTGGTCCCTCCTCATTCCTCAACCCACCTGGAAGAGGTGTCTCTATGGCATCGTCACTGAGCACTGGAGTCCCAAGGCCTGGTCCAGTCCCCAGAAACAAGTCCTGTCTCCCTAGCCTAGGTCTATCATGCTTTTGCTTGCAGCACCTGAGCCCACGTTCACTTCACAGAGAAGTGAACATTTTCTGCTTGAAATAAAGTCAAATAACAAGTGGAGAAACATTTGCACACAAAAGACAAAATGCTATTTTCCTTAATATTTTTATAAAGCAAAGAAAAATATAAGAAAAATATCTTTGTATTATTTATCCAAGTGGAAAAAAATAAACCTTACAGGAAGGAAACATTTTTATATGAGTGAAAAACTGCTTAACCTCACTTACAATAAAAGAACAATCAACTGAAATAACAATGAGTTGTACTTTTTGAGGTGTGCCTCTTATTGGCTTAGATATAATAGGCTGATATTTATAAGAACTCTACTTGCATGTGTTTTCAGTAAGAAGTATGGACATTTGTTGCAGCCTTTTTTAGAGCAGGGGTTGGCAAACTTTTTCCATAAAGGCCCAGAAAGTAGCTATTTAGGTTTGAGGACCTTGCGGTCCCATCATAGCTACACAACAATGCTGCTGCAGCTCACAAGCAGCCACAGACAAGCAAAAGTACTGGGCATGGGAGTGTGCAATAAAACCTTATTTATGAACATGGAAACTTAAATTTCATACACCCTTCATGTGCCCCCAAATCTTTTTTAAAAAGTAATTTAAAACTCAAAAAATCATAGCTTGGGCCGGTGAGATGGCTCAGCAGCTTAAGCGCCTGCCCGGCAAGCGCGAGGGCCCGAGTTCGACTCCCGGAACCCACATACGAAAAAGGGGCCGGTGATATTGCTCAGCGGCACGGGTGCCTGTTGGCGCGCGAGGTCCTGAGGTCGACCCCCCGGTACCCACACACACACAAAAAAAATCATAGCTTGAGGGCTATACAAAAACAAGTTCTTTGGCCGGTGAGATGGCTCAGCGGCGTACGCGCCTGCCTGGCAAGCGCGAGGGCCCGAGTTTGACTCCCGGATCCAACATACGAAAAAAGGGGCCGGTGATATTGCTCAGTGGCACAGGCACCTGCTGGCACGTGAGGTCCTGAGGTCGACCCCCGGTACCCACACAAAACAAAACAAAAAACAAGTTCTGGACTGGTTTGGCCAAAGCATACCCTATTGTTCTGCTTGAAATAGATTAATACCATAAGCATAAAAAAAAAAATCCCTTTCCTTCCTCCCCCAATAAAGATATTCCCTGAAACAAAGGGATTTGTGGTGAAATAAGTTTGGTATACTCAGGGCTAAGCAAAGTTAAAGTGTCTCTCCTGTGAGATTTGGGATGGGGTGGACTTCATTACTGTGCCTTGTGAATCCACATGAAGACTAGTTTTTCTCCATGCTTATTGCTGGGACCATTATTCCACAGAGCATTCTGGGAACTAGCATTCTGTTGAGCAAGCATAAATGCCTTCATCTTCCTTTCTCCACCATGCACGCACACAGTCTATCACAGCACTTCCTGAAGTGCATGCCTCAGGTCACTGATCCCGTGAGCTGCAGCATGGTCAGATCTTCTTGGGAAGCACTCTGCCAAAGTGGATGACAAGTTAGTGTTCACACTCCTCCCAGATTTTCTACTTTTCTGCCTTTGCTAACAATATTCCTTCCATCTGGCTTATTCTTTGTTGTAGCCCATACCTGCCTTCCAAAGTTCCATTTCATGTCTCAAGGCTTGGGTCTCAGGCTGTCTATACCAAAAGGAAGGCTTCTTGGCTCCTGATTAGATACTAACGGTGCCCAAGAGGTGTCCCAGACAGTTACTGAAAAAAAAATTACTGACAGCAATCAAGGAATGACTGGGGGAAAAGGGAGAAGGAAGGGTTGGAAAGATGGCTGGGTGGAGGTGCCTGTGACTGGGCTGACTGGGGCAGCAGAAGCTTGTTACACCTATGTCCACAATTCCACACTGTCTGATTGAAGGTCCCAAAATGGCTTGTGGCCAGCTCTTGGCAATCGCCAGGGAAAGGTGAAAGGCCCCTCTCTCCTGTCCACAGCTCCACCAAGAACACTACTTACCTCTGGATGTGGATTTGGGGGTGTCTGTCACATGACTTGGCTTTCTTTGGACCATCCTCACGGGTACTGCAGGGAAGGGGTGCCAGAGCTGGCTTGACTACAGGTGGGGTTCTGTGAAACGGTGTTGTCTTTACTTTCCACCTGGACTCTGCAGCTCACTGGACACACTAACACTGACCCTCTCAGGGGACATTTGATTGTGAACCTCCATAGGGATGCAAAATAGCAAGAAGCCAACTGACCTGCTTAACCCTAAATGTTTCCTTACAGTCATTCTTCTGTGGAACTTTAAGCGAATTGCCTGTTTGAACTTCATTTCCCCTGACTCTACAGTGGACATATCTATCTCAGTGACTACTTACAAATATTAAAGTAAATCAAGAAGAAAGTACATGGCATATAGATAGTACTTACTCCTCCACTCCCATCTCATGTTGATTCTGAGCTGGTAGAAATGTTTTTAGATGTCAATTGTGTGGTGCTAAGAAACTGAATGAAGGATAAATTGGGATGGATGGGAGAGTGTGGCTATGGCTAATCTATGCCAAACACACCTCAAGGCAGCCTCACCACATCCCCTCCATCAGAGGCAGCTTCCCTAAGTCCCTCCCCTCTGAGGACTGCCTTTACTTTGCTGTCGTGGAACTACCTAAGGTTTTCTCAGTTATTTCCCATCACCCATACCTGCCTGCCACAAATATGGACCCCCCCCCAATCAAATCAAGTGGCAGGGACAACTCATCCTTAAAGTGCTTGGGGGCACAGAACAGGCTCACTGAATAGAATTTTGGAGGTTGTTATCTGGAGTAGTCAATGAAGGGCCCTTAAAAAAACAGCTTTACTTGCTGCCGAGGGTGCTGAGCTCTTGGCAAGAGTGAGCAGGCAGTGGGTGCCCAGGCAAGGAGAGAGGTGGTGATGGTGAGAGGCAGGGATGGACAGAGTTCAGAGAGGAACAAGCCACTTTGGGATTGCCCTGGAGCATTCACTCATCAAACTCAACTATCAAGTATTAAGTGCCTAGGTTTGTCAGGATCTTTGCACATTCTGGGTTGGAGTACTATAGTATATCTGTTAAGAGTGATGTGGATCTAGCATTATGCATTCTTGGGCAAGTTATTTCACATTTCTTAACCCCAGTGACATCATCAGCAATATGGATATAATGCCCAATGTTTCACATGGTTGTTCTGAGGATTGCGTGTTTATTTATATAAATTGCTTGGCACAGTCCCTGCTAGATAACTGCTTGCTAATATTGGATAAATGTTAAAGGTAATAATCATCATTTAGTCCTGTGTGGTTAAAGCAAGGACTCCAGTAGGCATTGAAGTCTTCCATCTGGATTATTCTTTGTCATAGCCCAGCAATGCAGCTCTTCCATCTGATAGTAGGAAAAACTGGCTGAGAAGTCAGAGGTGGAGCAGGAGTAGTTCTCTGCCTAAGGACTTTCAGGACACTTTCTTTTCATCTATATGCTGTTTTTCTGAGTTTAGAGTCTTCAGAGGAAGCATGTATGGTGGTTCTGCAGGCTCTCCTTTGGGGAAAGAGACCTATGAAGCTGGGACACAGTCTGTACAGCCCAGGCAGCTTCCTGGATGTGCAGCGATGTACTTAAGGAGTGATCCCTTGCAGGGCTGCAGTGTGCTGGCTGAGCCTGCCTCTGCTGTCCCTCCTGCTGAGTTACATCCTGGTTTGGGGGAGTTCATTGCTTCATCCTGAACACTCTTAATGGATGGAGTTTGAGGCAATAATAGTGACACGAGTGTATTTGTAAGATTTTCCATTCTTTCCACAGTGCTATCATATCTTTGATTTCATATGAGCCCCAAAATTTATTTTTTTTTCTTTTAACTTTGGCTTATCTGAGGTCTTGGTACTGTCACCAGGTATTTTCACGGAATCTAGTCTTCATTTAGTACTTGAAATAAGAGCTGACACTGAGTGGCACCCAGAAGCCAATCTGTTTAAAATATTCCATCTGCTTGATGTCAGAACCCTCACAACCTCCCTAAGAGGTAGATTCTATTATCTGTCCGCTCAGAGATAAAGACATTGAGGAACAGAGAGGCTGACCCAAGTATACACAGTAGGTGGCTGAGCCAGGGTTCAAACCTAGCCAGCTAGGCTCCAGTCCATCTTCCTAACCTCAAGCTCCTTAACCTGAATGAACATTTGGTCCAGATTATCCTGTGCTACAGGCTGTCCTGCATTGTAGGATTCTCAGGAAAATTCCTGGCCTCTATCCCCAGTTTCCAAGCACTTCCCTCACAACTATGACAACCAAAAATGTCTCCAGACATTGTCAAATATCACAAGGGGCAAAATCACCCCAGTTGAGAACCTCTGCTCTGTGTTATACTACCCTAAATGATAGCATGTACTTAAAAAAAAATTTTGGTAACCTCTAATTTTAGACAAAATATGTTCCTGTAGACCTCTTTCCAAAATGAATCAACATTCAGATTCAATCAAACTTAACTGCTCACCCTATGTGTAAGCAATTTACAGACCATTTTAAGAATGAATTGATGCTTACAGAAATCAAGGGACTTGCCCAGAATAACAAAGCTAGTATGCAGCAGAACAGGAACTCAAACGTTATCCTCAAATCCACATGACTAACTGTTTTTGGCGGTACTCATTCTGAAGTGACAAAACTGTATTTTTTTCAATTCTAAGATAAACTTTGATTCCATGATTTAATGGTTTTTGAACTGGAATGCAACTTAAAACCAGTATGTATTTACATTAGAAATATTTTTTAATTTCCCCAAAGCTATTATTTAATTAAAAGTATGTCTCAACAAATAGTCTCTTAAATTGAGAATTGAGGGCTTGAGTTGTGAGCATGGAAGATGCTGACAGAGGCAGACAGGAAGAAAAGAGCCAGAGCAGCAGCTCTCCCTGCTCTAAGCAAAGTTTGGTCCTCTGCCCTGTTGTCCACCCCATGCTGTACCCTTACCTGCTGACCCCCATCCAGCTTTTGTGACCCAGCTCATAACACACTCCTCCAGGAAGCTTCTTTATCTTCTAATTCCATCTAAAAGGTTTCTTTCACCATTTCAGTTACATGATAGAGTATATGTTCCCCATCATGGGCAACGTTAGTATCCTTGTTGTACTGAGGAGGTGGCTGAGGTCCGCAGAGAGGTCACAACTTGCCCAACAACTTGCTCAAGGTCAGTGGCAGGGCAGGGAAGAGAAGTGAATCTCCAGTTCTTCACATTAATACTCCATGCTTATTTTGTGGTGGTTAACCTAGGTAGCTGGTTGATAGGTTAGCCACGCCTTTTCTTGGAGAAAATAGCATTCCAGGATGAAGTGAAGTGGTTCACCCAAGGACCCACAGCTCCTAGCAGCAGCACACAGACTGGGGCTCCTCACACCATATCCCTGCTTTCTCCTGCTCCTAGCTGCTGGTCTGTCCAACTCTGACCCTCTCTCACTTGGATGTTCAGAGCCAGCCAGGTCTGCCGCCACTCACTGGCAGGAAAGGGACAGCCTCCTTTTCCAGGCCTCCTCAAGAGAATGAGGGTCTTTCAGGGGTTGCGGTCTTGCCCCTCCAGGAGACCCCACCAAAGCTCCAACTCCTTAAAAGCTGGATTCAAATTCCTCCATCTATCCCAGTGACATACATAGAGCTCCAATCAGAAAGCCACAGAGCTGGAAGGAGGCATGAAGCTGACTACCAGCGGTGCTCCATCTATGCAAGTTTCTTGGGGATGACATTGGCATCTCACAGGTTATTATGAGGACTGAGGTGACATAACATCTGCGAAGATCTGTGGTGCACTTTCAAGCACTGTGGTGGGGTTGAGTCTGGCTGCATGGTAGTGCAAAGAGCGCAGTCTCTGGCTTTGCACAGACATGGACTGTGTGACCTCAGACAAATGATCTCTTTGAAATTCAATTCTCCTGTGGGGATAGTATATCAATCTCATCAAACTGTGAATCTTAATGAGCTGGGAGAGGTGGCACACACCTGTGATACCAGCACTCAGGAAGGTGAGGCAGGAAGATCACCATAAATTTGAGACCAGCCTGGGACACATAGTGAATTCAAGGCCAACCAGAACTACATAACAAGACCCTGTCTTACAAAACCAAAATCTTAAATGAGCTAATAAACATAAATCAACTCACATAGTGCCTGGCATACAAAGGCATTCAATAAATGTCAAATTCCTTCCTAATTGTAAGGTCATTATATGAAGCATAGTAGAAGTCAACCCCTTAATTAACTCCATTATTTAAGCCCACAGATAAATCTTGTGCCGTGGGCAGGGAATTTAACTTTAAAGGAGCACCAAGTTTGCTAATGATTTTAAAGAACCAGCAGCTGTCTTCACATTTAGTCATCTATCTTCCTGGGAGACTGCAAAGCTGAAAAAGGAACTGCATCCAAAGGAAAATGCCACTGTGTAACAGGGTAATTTAGAGGTGCACATCTCCTCATCCACACTGTTTTAGGTCTGCTCTCCTTTATAAAAAGGTAAAAGCCTAGACACAACCAGGTTCTAAAGAGGGCAATGAAAATATATGGGTTGTGGTTTAAGAAGGGAAGGAAGAGAAGAAAAAACAAGGCAGGATTTACTTGACTTGGAAAGGAAGGGGTAAGATGGGTGATAAATAGGACGGTATTATATAGCATGGGAGGGTGGTGAGCCACATGCCAAGGTTGTTATTGTGGCAGGGGCCTCTGGGAGAACCAAAGGGATCATGTCTCAAGACTTGGAACATTTGGGAAAAAGACTTTACAAACTGCAAACATTACTAATTAAGATGAGCAGTGACCAACATGGGCTTTGTTTTATGGTTTGACTGTGTCTCCCACTTTATAAACATGCCCAGAAACTATAGGCTGGACTCTGCTGTGTGTGTCTTGCCTAAGAAGGGCACTCCTGCTATGACCAGTTCATACAGTTAGGAGGTCTCGGATTAGCATTTCTTAGATACTCCTTGACCAGAGTGATAGCCAGCTTCTGAGCTGGACTTCCAAGGTTTTCCAGGAGTGACTCCTAAATCCCTTTCTTTTCTCACCTCTGGTTACTTTCGTCTCCCGCAACCTCCCAGCCACTCTCAATTCCCCATTGGTTCTAGAACACATCATTTGCTCACTCATTTAACAAGTATAATACAACTATATCTGCCACTGTTTCACAGCGAGGACACAGCCACAGCAAACAAGACAAGGTCCCAGCCCTTGCAGAACTTACACACTAGTGTGAGAAGACAAACCATTTCTAGGAAAGGTAGAGTAGTTTTAGAAAGTAAGCATAGAAAGCTTCTTTATTGAGATAAATTAGAAAAGTAAATACTTAGATAATGCAAAAAGTGAGTCAAGAGCTAATGAGGCCAACAGCTTTCAAGGCACATCTTGAATAATTTGTTTGAATAAGCTTGGAAAGTGAGAAAAACAAAAGGATATCATTAATATTGTGCAAAGTGAACAGAGAACAGGAGATAAGGCCAGAGATTGGCATGGACCAGTTCACACAGGGCTGATCAGGAGCTTAGTTCCTGACACAAGTGTGAGGGAACATCACTGGAAGAGTCTTCTGGGTGGAAAATAAACTCAAAGGGAAAGATAAAGTGAGAGATGATAGTATTTTGGACTAGCATGGTAGTGGAAGTAGTGGTAACTGGAGGCAAGGGGTAGGGGTACCCTTAGAATAGAATTAGCAGCCTACGAGTTTGTCATCAGGGTCAATGCATCTTTGTAGCTAAAATATCTAGCATAATGGTTAGTATGATGTGTGTTAAGTGGAACCAGAAAAGTAGGAACAAATATTCTGGAAGAAAATGGCTATAAGTAATGGTGAATTTTCTACTTCAGAATGCCATTTAATCCTTTCCAAGATGGAAAAACATAACTATAGAAAATGTGGAAAGTAAAAATTTCAAAGAAGGAAAATTTATAATTCTCCCACCACTTGGACACCAACATTGGTATTTTGGTATAATACTTTCCCCCCAACTTTTTCATACTTATTTTTTAAAAGAGGGTCTTTCCACTTTAAGGAGCAATGCAAATCACTTGGTTTGGATTTGAGTCTCTAACACTGAGTGGCCTTGGACAAGTCACTTGTTCTCATAAAATGGGGATACAACACCTACTTTGTCATATTGTGAGCCTAAATGGAATGAGTCATACAAAGTACCTAATAAGTGATTAATATGGTAGTTAGTATTAGTAACAGGAAGCCCAAAGGCCTCAAGTCACAACTGAGGAAAGCCTTCAACATCTTATTTCTTAGGAAAAAGCTTTGCATATCTATAATCTAAATCTAAGGAAAAATAATCATACCAAGAGTAGGAATTTGCCAAATAAGATATAAGCAGTATCAAATATATTTTAAAACCAAAATTTTATGGTAATAAAAAACAAAAATGTGCCAAGTACTAACCCTAGACCCTGACCTCTCTCCTATAAAGCTACATACTTATGGGATTGTTTCTTACATTAATAATAGTTTAAAAGGCAGACACTACTCACCTGCCAAGAAATGATTCTTTCAGGTTTTCCATCTTCAGTTACATCTGCATGGTATGACAGAGCACAGCACTGGACCATTCTGGTCACTCTTGGCCTCTGTCACCACTGACTGATGTGATCCTGAACAAGCTGTCTTCTCCAGTCCTCTGTAAAATGAGGGGTTGTCTATATAATCCCCAGTACTCTTTCTAGCTCTAAAACTCTACTACTACACAAAATTTAAAGCTATATTTGATAACGGTGTGAAGAAGAAGTATTACACATTAATTAGGTAGCTTGAACACCTGAAATAGCATACTAAGTATCATAATTATCATCTATTGGCTTTTTGGGGGAAATGAATCACACACTGTATGGGTATCCTTCTAATGCCAACATAACAGCCACATTTCTACTGAGAATGAGAGACTAACTTAAAAACGTGAGGTCATGAAGTCCCATAGTATGTACCATTTTCAAAGGTCCATCTACTTCTAGCAAATGTCAATTTCTCAGGGACTTCAAGCCTATTCCAACCTGATCTATATTGACAATGAATTTGACTTAGCTTTATATACCACCTTCATTAATTTAATGAGGTAACATATGGAAGGAGGCCAAGTACTGTTGTCTTTATAGATTTCTGCAAAACCAAAAACTGTGGCCCACCTCTTTGACTTTTATTCTATGCTATTACTCTGAACTTCAAACTGGTAGCCACAGCAGAACTACACAAATTATCATAGAGCTTATATCCTGCAGACTAGGCAAACCTGGGAGCCCCATGTAAGGGCTGCTCAGCCCAGATTTCTGGGGAGGCCCCCAGAAGTGACACCTACTTTGAGATGTGAAAGGTGAGCAGTGAGGGTGTGAGGTGATGTGTCACATGCTCTGTACTCTGGGCTTACCTAGGTCACTGCCTTTGGCTGGCTGGGGACCTCCTTTTCAGACTGCCTGCACACCCTTGGGTGTCTTCTCATATGGTGACCATATGTCCTAGTATACTCTGGATACTCCTAGTTTATTGTTCTGGCATAACTATTAATAGTGCCCATTTATACTCTGAAATACAATTTGGTGAGGATGATCCTAACCAGTTTACTGCTTCTGGCACTCCTTGTCTTATATATCTGGCTCCCTCATGTGACTCAGCTTGCTGAGAGCCTGGACTCCACCTTATTCACCTTTCTGTCCATGGCATGGGCTCTATTTCATTCACTTTTGTATCCACATTTAGTTTTGTATTTGATTGTATATAGAATGAGCACCACAGCTTTTCAATATAATCTTTGAAACTAGAATGAAAAGCAAATGCAAAAGACACATATTCAATTTGTGAATCTTTACATCATGTTGGAATCCTGATTCCATCTTTGACTAGATGTATGAAAGCCAACAACTTCTGATTCTTACTTGTTCACCTGAAAATGGTAATAAGAGTACCTTATTCATAGGGATAAAGAAGTTCAAATGAGATAGGACAGGTAAAGTGCTTCAGCACATACTTTATACAATAGAGTACTCTTAGCAACAGCTGCTTCTGTAGACAGTAACTCCTCCTCCTGCTCCACACCCTGATCTGCTGTTAAGAAACCAAACCAAACCAAACCAAACCAAAACAAAACCCACATAACAGGCATCCAGTAGGGACTCACAAGAGTGCACTCAATGGATGCTTAATCTTATGCTAGGAGCTGGCTGCAAACCAGATTCCTGGATTACAAGATGCTCTAATCAAAATCACAATTTAGAAGTCAAAAGTTCTGACTCCTCTAACTCCAGTTTTAATAATTTTTAAAAGCTTGCTCTTTACATCTGTAAGTAAAAGAGTGCAGATCGCAGAAAAACATTCTTTTTGAAAGAGTGTGAAAAACTTTTTGAACTGTCAGCCTCTCAAGTTTTGCGATTAATGTATATAGAGCAAAGTACAAAGGCCTCGGATTGAGTCAACAGTAGCTTTCTTGATCCCCCAATTACAATATCCTCTTTTGCACTATATCCTTGTTAAACATTTGGAATGAATTAAGAGTTTAAACTTCCAGATGTTTAAACTACTACTGTAAATGTAAGCTCATTAAAAAGGGGCAGATTTACTACCTCTACTTAGTTTTGAAGTATGTTGTTCACTCTGTCCAAATAATTTATGGAACCAAATACAGTGGCAGGTAATGTATTCTATTTATATAGTATTCATGGTGAGAAATGAAGGACATTTAAAAAGGTCTGGAAATCCACTGCCACTTACACCAACGTACAGACACGCTTATTGTTGTTTCTAAGCTAGTAATTGTTTCCTGAAACCGATCTAGTAGACTTTTTTATGTTAATCTATACTAAAAATGACTTTGCTTCTTCTGGCTACCAAAAGCTGGCTGCAGAAGAACATTTGATCATGTCAAGAAGACAGCTGCACCCACTCTCGTGAAATAAATGGACCTGGACCTACAGTCCTTTGTGGTGGTATCTTGGCAGCCAAACAAAGGTGGCAGCATTTCTACAACCAGTTTGTAAAGTTTCAGGATTCAAGGTTTTTTTTTTTTTTTTTTGCAAGGAACCCATGTCAACTATAATGAGTGTATTTTAGATGCTGTGCTGAAAGCTGGCAATGGATAAAGCAAGAACATAAAAGAAGCCAATTCCCAAAGCAAATATTTCTTTTACAAACCTTAAGAATGAAGTGGCTTTCACAATCAATTTTAAGATTGAAGGCCTGTATTGAAGTACTGGCTCTGGCACTTATTACCTATATAATTTGAGGCAATTAGTTTACCTCTGTGAGTTTGATTTCTCAGCTGAAAAATGGGGGTAATACCTGCCTGAGTTCTTCTGAGAACTTGAATGAGATAATCAAGGTGCTTTGTAAACTTTCTAAAATATCATATAAATACTAATAAACACTGCAAGTACAATTTTCCTGTTTAATGAATTACTCACTTTAAATAGCAGTCACTTTAAAAAGTGACAGCCCTAAAATGAAACAAAAATAAATCAGATCCAGCTAAGTTACTACAGAAGAGCTGGCCTCCAGAAGAGGATTCCCTCAGCTCAGATTACTTATCCCACTAGAGTTATCCTAAGAATTAACTGAAAATTATGTAAAATTATCATTAAAGGATTTGTTCTCTTTTACAGGTACCATATCCTTTGCCTACATTATCCTTCAAATAAGCACAAATTCCTCTAATTAGGTACGCTATCTTACAGGTCCCAGTACACTTTGCAGATGTGATACAGAACTTTTTAAAAACTGCACAAGGCTTTCATGGACAGTTTTCCTTTCCTTTAATTCTGATGAATCTGTGGGCCAATTCTTGGCTGTATGCTCTTCTGAGTTAGAAAGTGCATGTAGAATTGCCAACACTTAATTGAGAAGCCTGGCAAATAGCAAGCATTCAATTAATACTTGTTAATGAACAGTCAACCCAACTACCAGTTTCCAACTATCTAATCTTTTTTTTTTGTGGGTACCGGGGGTCGACCTCAGGACCTCACGCACCAGCAGGAGCCCGTGCCGCTGAGCAATATCACCGGCCCTTTTTTTCATATGTGGGTTCTGGGAGTCGAACTCGGGCCCCTGCGCTCGCCAGGCAGGTGCTTACGCCACTGAGCCATCTCACCGGCCCCCCAACTATCTGATCTTGCAAAAGATAATCTTTGTTTCACTTGTGAGACTACCACTGAAACTACCATCAAGTATCAGGTTGTGAAAATGTCTTTTAACAAATTAAGAGCATTTAACCTTTCAACAGATTCCCAAACTAGAAAATATACACAGGTTATAAACAAATGATGGGCACCTTAAAAGCTAATTAATACCAGTTGAATAAATGTTTTTGGATACCTGACTGTGGTGGACTAAACACAAGGTCATATTTTGTAGACTCTTTCATCAAAGAGAGTCTATTTCCTCATCTTTTGAATCTAGGCTAGCCAAGCAACTTGCTTTGACCAAGAGTGTGATGAAGCGATGTTCTGGTGAGTTCTTAAGCCCGGGTCTTGAAGGTACTGTCTTTGACTTCTTGGTGGAAGGATCACCATGACACAAGCCCAAGACAAAGGAACACACAGAGAGGCCCAGTCATGCCACCCACACTACCAGCCAATCTGCCAGCCAAATGCAGAAAACCCAGATGAGACTAACAAAAGAATTACCTAACTAACCCACAAAGCTGAGAGAAATGATAAACTCTTTCTTTAAGCCAGTAAGTTTGGAGGTATTATTGTAAGAAGCAAGGTTACTGATGACAAAGTACCTCTCATAGCACAACCTTAAGGTAGGTTACATAGTTGAAACTGAATGGGGTTAAGTAATCTGCTATGGACACACTATTTTCAAGTGGCCCTAACAACTGTATGAAAGTACTAATGGACCAGCTCTGTCTCTTTCACTGTTATACTGCCATCACGAACTTGATCAGTTGTTTCTGCCAAGGACAGAGGGTCCCATTATCTTTTTTTTAAACTCTCCACAGGTAATGTGTTCTGAGCTGACATATTCACTGAACTTCCCCTCACAAAGCAGTGTACTGTGGGCCATCATTAAGACTCAGGGCTCCAGCAAATGGGCCCTCTGCTTTCTGAAGCTCAAATGACACTACAACATAAAATAATCTAATGGCAGCTCTGCAATTAATTCATTTACATTTTTAACCAACAACATAAACCCTGACAATTTACATAATGAGCCATACAGTACAGTATATGTTACTTAAAAAACCAGTTAGGTAAGTCATGCATTTAGCAATTTCTTAATTTTAATTAAAATACCTTTTCCTATACCTCAAGTAATAAATCACATACCAAAACAAAAACACCCCCCCGAAAACCCATAAAAGACGAAGTTATCTTGAATTATGAAAACTGTAAAACTAATTACCAAATAAAAATTAAAGAGAATTTACCGCTAGAATGTTTTGGCTCCACTAAAAATAAATGTACTTGAGCTTTAAACAAAATTCACATTTTATTTAGATTGAAATAAACTATACAAAATTTTCTTCACCAAAAATAACAGCGATATTTTCTGTATTATTTCTAGATAAACCACAAAACGTTCATTTTGTAGGTTTTCCAGGTTTTGCTTATAAATCAAGACAAGGCAGTAGATAGAGTCATGGAAAAAGAAGAAAACAGACAAGTCAGTTGCCTGTATGATGGCCTCTGATTCCATCCTGCCTATGAAGCAGAAGTGTTCAACATTTACCTGCTAAGAGGCTTATGAAGATGTAGGCTCAACAAAGGAATGTAAACAGCAATAACCAGATGTGAAAAACAGTGGCAAGCTTTTCCATTCAAACTTTAACCGTAACCTCTTCTTTTAAGTTCATTTAATAAAGACAAAATCTACACTGAAATGTGGTGAGCTCATAAACTTCTCTCTAGTAATTCCCTTAACTGTCCATTACAGATTTTTAATAACACACTTAAAACTCCTACTAATCATCACTGACCTACAGGTCAATGATGGGCTTCACCATAACATTTTATAAAATACATTCCTTTCTCCCACATCACCTTGAAATTCATTTCTTCAAAAACTGACAACTCAATACCTGAAAGAGGATCCACAGTGACAGTAAATGTGTTGTCTAAAATGACTTTAACTAAAACAATTCCATAGTGCCACCAGCAGAGGTCACGCTGAAGTGAAGCATGGCACTTCCAATGCTATCTTCTGGAAGAACAGACAGGTCTCAGAAGCATGAGAGTTCAGAGGGGCCATTTAAATATGGAGATTATCCATGGCTAATATATTCAATGACAGGCCTACAGGCTAACATTTTCAGTGATTAGGTGGCCTAAACACCCCTTACGGCTTTTCTTACAAATAGCAAATATAAGAGAAAGCCTATTTAAAAAGTCTCTTAGGTATTTTCAACAGTTTCTGAATTATCTGTAGGAAGCTCTGATTTAGTTGTATATAGTTTGATATATGTGTCCACCATTAAATCCAGATCATGTTTTATATCAAAATTTATGTTAAGCAAAGCCAAGTTACTTGACCTTTGGTCTGTCAAAGTGTTCCTCAAGTATGCTTTGAGACGCTTTCGTCCATTTTCATAGCGCTCATTCTCAACTTTCATCACAGGAAGAATACACAGGACTTTCAGCAAGGCATACACATTGGGAAAAAACTTGATGTCAGGCAAATGGAGGGCTTCATAAATGGTAGATGGAAGCTCTATGTCTTTCCCTCTGTGTTTCCATTTGATTCTCCAACAATGAAGCTCAGCTGAGAGAGTGTCAGGATTGGGTAAGTCACTTCTGTACATGTCGGCATGATGCTCCTCTGATGTGTTGAATTTGAGCTGTCCCATGACTGAGGGTACCAAAGATAAGCATTTAAGAGCTTTGAGATGCTGTTCTGAGAATATATCTTTAAGTTCCTGAATAATGTGCTCCACTGTTGGGACACTTAGGGTTTCTTTATAGTAACTCTCGGAGGTTAACTGAGATTCTAGGTTGCCTTGCTGAGCCCTACGAAATTTCCCAGGGAGTTTCATTTGAATATCAAGTTTGGTTGCCAAATTTGTGGCTTCCTCAAACCAAAACTCATGATAAACTTCAATATTTTCCATCACTTCATTGAGTGAGTGCAGTACAGCAGTCAAGCTACTGGCTGCGAAGAAGACATCAGAAGTTTGTCCCTGGAGATTTTTCCCAAAGGCCCTTGTAAAAGACAAGACATTTTTAAGAACAACAATAGTAACAATAAAATCAAAATCTGTCACTGCACTACATAGTACAAATGCTCGGCCAGCTATACAGTTATTCCATCTAATATTTGTGTCACTATTTATACCATCTAAACATAAAACAAGTGCTTGCAGGAGGTCCACTAAAACTTCAAAAGCATCGTGCCTGCCTGTCCACTGAGAATGACATATTTCCTTCAGTTCTTTACCCCTTTCTTCACTGTTCTGAAAAAGAACAGAAATTACATTGTCAAGTTCTAAAAGTAGTTGTGGTGATCGATGGAAAAAAGAACAAACTTCCTCAATTGTTCCTAATGCAACTGATACTCCTACCACAGGTACTGACTTTGCCAACCACATGTTTAAGGCACAGGAAGAGCAGAGTGTGTAGATAGCTTGGGGATATTTCTCTAAAAGTCTAGAAGCAACAACTTTCATTTTAGAAGAAAATCCACTGGACACAATATAAGCCTGGCCACGACAATACTCCATATTTAGTCCCCACTTCTCAGTTATTGTAGTGTGAAATTTCACAGCCAAAATTTCTGCATCAGCTTCATAAGGCAAGAAGCCCACAAACTCTTCTCTCAGGTTATGAGATTCATCAACAAACCTCACCAATACAGGTAAGTGCTCTTCTCCTGCTATGTCCACCACGTCATCAGTAATAATGGAAAAGAAGTGTGAGTCTCTCACTTCCCTGAGGGTTTCTTCCCGAATACAGCTCTCACAGATCTCTAGCATCTGTTTCTGCTGTGTTTTTGAACAGAACAATGTGTTAACGGCTGTGGTCTCAAAGCGCTTTCTCAGGACCTCTTCACCAGAATTTATCCGGCACTCTAGCAACGCTTGAAAGTTATCAGGCGTAAAGAGACCTTCCGGAAGTTCGTCATTCTCATGCCCATCCAAAGGTATGTTTTGTTTTCCCATAAGAATCAAAATTTCAAATAGAGACTTTAAGTATTCTTTGTTTTCCTTCTCTTCAAGGGTTAAAGGTAAAATGTCTTCATCCTGCTCATCGCCTACCACTTCTGCACTGGGATTCTGAGCATTGCTATTGTTTGTTTCCTTATGTTTCTGTTCCTCTTCAGAAGTTTCGTCAACTGAAAAACATAAGAGTTAATTTTATAAACAGGGTAATGAGGAACTATACAAAACAAAAAAAAAAATTACTTTTCTGATTGGCTAAATATTTAAAATCCACACTCATTCAACATTCACAGGGCACCTACTGGACCACAGAGTATGATACAGAGATTAAAATAAACATACTAGTGGGAGAGACAAACACTGTAAACACATTTTAATCCCATATGTAAACAAAGTAAGAACAAATTTTTTATAACCTTAACAAGGCATTTCACATATTATTTAAAACAATGACAGATACTCCATGCCCTCAGAAAACAAAGGTGAAGAGACGATTTACTGAGGACACTGTGCTTGGCATTTTCAGGCATATGGTATTAATCTCACTTGACAAGTAAGGACAGTAAATAATTTGCCCAAGGACATAAATGCAATTAGAAGGATAGAAGTGAAATCAAATTGAAGTTTGTCTGGTTCCAAAGTCTACACACTTTTATATAGGATATGAGACAGCCATACAAACCAATGTAACATAGATTCATGTAATGTTTAGGATGATTATTAGAAATTTTAGCCTATACCCTTCATATTTGGATGGAAAAGTGAGGCTCTACAGGTTGAATGTCCTGCTCAGTCATACAGATCAGTGGTGGCTACAGGAAAAGAATCCGAATTAAAGAATCACAGTTAGAACCTAATCCTTAAAACTAAAAGAGGGCCACCAAATCAATATAGTATTAATTGGGTGTTATGGTTTGTTTCTAGATGTTCCCCAAAGCCTCATGCGCTCAGAGGTGGGGTTTTGGGGGAGATGACTGGATCATAGGGGAATGATACTCATCAGTGAACTAATCCATTGATGAGTTTATAGCTAAACGTGATGTTGAGAGGTGAAGGCTGGAGGAGGTGAGTCACTGGGGTTGTGGTCTAGAAGTGTATCTCCCTCACTCTTCCCTGGATCTTGCTCTGTTTCACTACCATGCCATAAGCAAGTCTCCTCTGCCAGGCCACCCTGCCTTGGAGCCAGCTGACTATGGACTGAAACCTCTACAAACTGTAGGCTACAGCTTATAGTTGTGGGTGTTAGATATTGTCTCAGCAATAAGAAAGTAACTAAGATACTGGGGGAGGGAGACAAAAAATTCAGAACAGAGAAGTTACAGTTGATAATGACATGGATAAGTAAGACATGAACAGGCAGGACACTGCCATTAGCAGAAGTAGTCCAGCAAAGCAGCAGATGGGAGAAGCAGGTTGCCTAAGTATAAAACAAAGTCTAGTCTGACTAAACCCCACATAAGCTATGCTTCCAGGGATCCCATGCCTTTCCGAGCTTCACCAGAGTTTCAGCAAGGGCAGGGAGCACCCTTCCTTATCTCCCCTTGGCACTTATATTCATCACATACCACAGAGTGGTACTCTGTGCTTGGTAGGTTTTCCCAAGCCAGAAAACTCCCTCCTTCCTATCTTTCCTTTGTCCTTCATTACTTACCCACTTCAAATTAACAAGTACTAATTCTGTTTTTGTTTTTTCAAAAAGATGCCACTAAAGACAAAGCACAGAAAATGAAAAGCCAATTCCTCTCCTTTTGGACATCTGTCCATGTGTAGGTCATCTATTTACAAGTTCCCTGAGTCTTGGTCTTCATGGCTGCAGTGTTACCCTTCTTACTCTAATAGTTATCTATGTAACACAGACCTGAGGTTCATGTCGTAGTGGTACCTTGAGTCTTCCCATGATTCTGATTGCAAAACGAGATGGACAAGAACTGAATCAAATTCAATGGTCAGGTTCCATGTTGACCTCATGGGGAAATTTGATTCGGTTCTTGTCCAGTTCAGTTTGCAACAGAATTGTGGAGAGAACTGAGATCATGAATTGAGGTACCACTGTCCTTACAAACCCTTCAATTCTTTTGACTGCCAACAGCTTACAGCCCTGCAAGTTCTGCAGTTCCTTCTGGGTTTACTTTCTAAGCATCACTGGCTATCAGAAACTCCAACACCATCAAAATGAGCATAGTTTCCCCTATTTAGCATCTTTTTCATGCCACTCCACTTTTGTATTGAGTACCTTTCTCTTCTTTCTTTGCTTGAGTCCATATCTCCTCATCCATAAAAGGGGAGATAGTATTGTTTATCAAAGAGCTATTATAAATAATTAAATGGGGCTGGTGAGATGGCTCAGCAGCATAAGCGCCTGCCCGGCAAGCGCAAGGTCCTGAGTTCGACTCCCGGAACCCACATAAAGGAAAAAAAGGGCCGGTGATATCACTCAGCGGCACAAGCGCCTGCTGGCAAGTGCGAGGTCCTGAGGTCGACTCCCGCTACCCACATTAAAAAAAAAATTAACTAATTAATTAAATGAATTAATATTAAATAAGGCAATGACAATGATGTAGTATCAGTAAAAGGTTATGTTAATAAGACAGCAAAATAGGAGGAGATATAGGAGGTACAGAAGTAATTGACAAGAAGAAGAAAAACAACTTCTAGCCCTCATCCTTCAATGACACAGCCCAGCATCAGGACCTACAAAGAGTATTGTGATCACTACGCCCAATGTGCCTAGCGCCCCACAGTTTTTATTCCTTGAACACTTACCAAGGTCTTACATACCTCAAACTGGGTGGACAGAGATGTAATGCCTACCCTTACTGCTGCCCTTCCTTCTCTACACTGGGACAGTCTGTGTGCCTGCCATGCCTACCACACTGAGAGCACATAGAAGACAGGAGTGACCTTTTTGAGGCCTGCACATGACAAAATGTGTGGCAGAGCAGCACTCAACAAAGACAAGCAGAATTAAGACTTTAGTCTCAGATTAATTCTGGACCACAGGACAAAGCCAGCCACACTCTAATATCCATTCTTAGGGTAACTTTTGGACATAAAACATATTTATTTGTCCTTACCAGGTCAAGGCCTTTTTAAAAGGCATTCAGAAGCTGAGTCATTAACACTATCACTTACTTTTTTTCTGTTTCAGTGTCCTGATTTCATCTTCACTCTAAACAACAAGGAAAAAAAACTTTTAAGAAAACAAATCTCTAATATATCATCTTAGACTCACAAATAAAAAACCTATTTTGAGCTAAATTTTATTCTTCAAGAGCATAAATTCTTTGTATAGAATACTTTTTTCAGATAGATTATGGGAAAATCAGAATAATTATCTGCTAATGATTCCTAGCTTATATAAATCCTAGAGGGGAAAGAATACACCATTTACATTTTCTAGTTAAATCATTCTAACTTTGGGTTACAGGCTTTTACTGGATAATAAAATGCACAAAAGCCCACCATGACACATGGGATCAAATTCAAGAGCATGTAAATCATTTTCCTTCCCAACATAACCCTGCAGATACTACATAAGAGGGAAGATCTGAATCAGAGAAACTAACACAAAAATGGTGAGAAATCCCTGGGAAGCAGAAGGCAACAGAGTACCAGCACAGAAATGAATGCACAGCATAGTGTGTACACTGATAACCTACACACAGGGTTAGACTGAGAAAGAACTTTACAGCTGTGCCCTTACTCTCCCTCCAATGCTCTATGATGCTTAAATCATAACCTATCCCATTCCTACTCTGTGGCAGGTGAGTAGTAGTGCCAGCAACAGCTGAAGAGAGAACAGGGTACCTGCTGCACAGCTCTGATAACAGAAAACATCACCCTGGTACTTTCCTCCTTATCTGGTGGGCTACACAGTTCCAAAGACAGCAAACTGCATGAGTGCCTGCTATGAAGTTATCTGAGGTTCCCTGATAGGCAGAGTACAGGGAAATGACAGCTATAGGACAGGAAGTGATTGAACTCCTCACCCCAGTACATATTACTAAGGTGTGTGTTGGCACCTATCTGTAAGCAATCCTAGAAAGGTAGAAATAAACAGAAGAAATGCATGAAGAAATGAAAACTGATGATCTCTTAGATTTTAAAAGATGTTATTAAGACCCGGGGCTCGGAATGTAGTCCTATGGTACAGCACTTGCCTAGCATGTGTCATGCCCTTAGTTTGATTTCCAGCACTGCAAAAAAAGGAAAATATTACAATAAAAATAAAAGATTAACTCCTCAGATATACAATGGTCAAAAGGTTGGATAAAAAAAAATTCAATCTAGATACAGAATTTTAAATGCCAAATATAAAGAAAAAAATTGTAAAAATGTTGATGGAGAAAAGCAGACCACCCAGAAGTAACAAGAATCAAACTGGCACCAGGATTAAGGGATGCAAAAAAACTAGAAAGAACATCTTATAGATTCTATCTTCTATGCATCACTCAGTAACATTTGAAAGTATAAAATGGTTTTAAAAAAATAAATCCATGTCTGAAAATTAAAAACAAAAGTAATTCTACATTAAATAAATGGAATATTACAAACTACTAGCCATCCAAGCATAACACAGGGTGCCACATACACACCCGTTACTTTTCTACTGTAAATTTTTACTTTAGCATAATAGTAGCCAGTTGTGTGTCTCTGTACCTTTCCCTGAGGGATACAGGAAGCAATCTTTGTGTTTACCCATTTGGTACAACAAAAAGCAAGGTGCATCAACTAGGACTTACAACCACGTTATGCTCCATGAAACAGTTTTTGCATGTTTTCCTGAGCATCACAGAGAGTATAATACACCCACACCACTCTAGGATTGGTTTTTTTTTTTTTTTTTTTTTTTTTTTTTGTGGGTACCGGGGGGTCGACCTCAGGACCTCGTGCGCCAACAGGCACCCATGCCGCTGAGCGATATCACCGGCCCCTTTTTTTTCGTATGTGGGATCCGGGAGTCGAACTCGGGCCCTCGCGCTTGCAAGGCAGGCGCATACGCCGCTGAGCCATCTCACCGGCCCTAGGATTGGTTTTAAAAAAAGTATTCTTTGAATTTTTCTGGTAGAAGTAGCCCAGTTCGGTACAATGGCACATGAAAGACCAAATTTGTGAGTTTTGGAGGAGGTCAAAAGTGAATCACCAGATTACCCATGCATGGATGATGAAGATGATCTATTATGGTAAAACATATGTTTTGATAACAGAAGAGTATATGGGGGGATGATGATGATGATGATGAAGACAACGACTTTGATATTGGCCATATGAGCCAAAGTTCCTGTGACAGTGAAATGGAGCAAGAATTGACTGATACAGACACAGGAAATGCAGAACTCCTTGATTCCAATGATGAAGAAAACAACAATGTGAGTACATATTTGACTAGTCAAAATGTTGTGAAACCATCATGCACCCAAATGGAACAATCCAATGTTAGAACTAGGTCTGAAATTATAGTGAGGGTCATGGCAGGGGTGAAACGTATTGGACAGAATGCCAGCACTGCCATTCAGTGTTGGAAATTGTAACAGACAAAATGCTACGAGATGCTGTGAAATAAACAAAAGCTGAGATACAAGTAAAATGTTCTGTATGCACCAATAGACACATTCAAAAACATATTTATTATGACACCTCACTAGATGAACTGAAAGCATTCATAGGTCTGCTGTACTTAGCAGGGATTTCTCATGGTAATCACACGAAGACTTATGGAAGAGTGTTGGGTCAAAATATGGCATAAACAAGCCCAGGAATTGTAAGCAGGAAAAAAGCAGAAATTCTAAATGAAATGTTGTAATTTCAAAACAGAGAATTGTATAGTACAATCTTTGGATTTCAGAAAGATTTACATTGGCCTCATATATGGCAAAGAAAAACAAACTGGTACTGCTGATGTCAACATTGCACCATGATGGAAATATTGATAGGGAAACCTTGACAAAATGGAAGCCTGAGAGGAAACTTTCTACAACAAAACCAAAAGCAAAGTACATGTTGTTGATGAGTTAGTTATACAGCAACTATGATATCACTCGAAACAGAAAGCATTGGCCAATGGTTGTGTTTTACTCAATCCTAAACACGTGTGGCATAAATAGTTTGATAGTTTACAAAGAAAGTAACAAGAGCAAAATACCACAGAGAAATTCTCTTAGAGGATTGGGACTGGAACTCGTAAAGAGACCATTTACAGCAAAGGAAAAACTACTACAACAACAGGAAAACCAAAAAAGATGTCAACTGTGCCCTAGGAAAACAAAACATACGTGCTATCAGTGAAAGCAATACTTGTGTATGGAACATGCAATTTTCATGTGTGAAGACTGCCTTAGGTGTGACAACTGAAGATTATTTTTTTTTGTAGAGGGCTCTTGGTATTTTCACTGTAGTTGACGTTTGAATTTCTGTTGTTCTTTTTAGACTTTGAACAACAAAAACCAGTCAATGTTGAAAATTTTTATGCTTCTTTATAAGTGCTCAATAACTATTAAAAATGCAATACTTCATTTTTGTGATTTTTTCCTGTTAAGCACTCATTAATATAATAAAACTCATAAAATTAAAAGCAATAATTCAAGAGCAATATTCTAAAGAATAAACGTGGGTGTGATACTCCCATGTTCATGCTGTGTAATGACAAAAAGTGTGTAATGACATCCCAGTGCTAAGAGCTAGAAAGTGAAACTACTACATCTCTAACATAGCTATGAATACACATAAACATGAGCTGAGCCTACTATGGTACTGCACTCTGGGAGTCTGGGGCAGAAGAACCGCTAAGTTTGAGCCCAGCTTGGCTAACTCAGTGATTTAGTAAGGCCCTGATTCAGAAAAAAAAAAAGGCTAGGAATGTAGCTCAGAACAAAAGCCTTGGGTTCAATCCTCAGTACTACCCAACACAAACATTTAAGATAAACCTTTAAGATACTAGAAAAAAATCAAATCTTCCATATCAGGAAGAAATCAGTAAAATAGCTTACAAGTTCAATAATCATGGACAAAATCATTGGCTCTCTGAAAAGACTATTAAAATAATTCAGGAACAGCAAAAAGCAAGCACTCAAAAATCTGAGATGAAGAGCATAAACTTTTGGAAACGAAATAGAAATCCAAGGAATTAAAATAGCATCAAAAATAACATTCACCCACTTCAAACCTCTGATGGCTTTACTAAGTTAAGTCCTACCTAACTTTCAAGAGCAGACAGTATCTACATTAGGCAAACTTTTTCTAGAAAAATTAAAGGAACAAAAAAACCCAATTGAGAATGGTATCCAACTCAGTTATGAAGCCAATAGAATCTTCATATCAAAACTAGATTAAGGCAAGTACATAAAAGAAAAGCAAAATCCTAAATATTGACCAACCAAATCCAATATTATATAAAAATAGTAAGTATACTACAATTAGATTCCATCAGAGGAATACAAAGATGGTTTGACATCAGAAAACCATCAATGTCTCTCACTATACTACAGAATAAAAACACTGGGGCCGGTGAGATGGCTCAGTGGCGTAAGCGCCTGCCTGGCAAGCGCGAGGGCCTGAGTTTGACTCCCAGAACCCACATACAAATAAAAGGGCCGGTGACATCGCTCAGCGGCACGGGTGCCTGCTGGCACGTGAGGTCCTGAGGTCAACCCCCGGTACCCACACACAAAAACAATAATAATAAAAAAACTGAACTTTTCTACTTGATAGGTTCAAAAAAAGCATTTGATGAGTTCAGTAAGTTCTGATAAAAATCCTGAATATAGGACTAGAAGAGAACTCCCTAAATTTGATAAACAGCAAACATCATATGTAAAGGGGAAAAGCAATGAAACATCACTAGAGCTATTTAACAGTCCTAGGAATAGTAACTCAACAATAAGACAGACAACAGAAAAACCTATTAAAAGAATTGGAAGAAGAAAATTTCTTATTTGTAGATGACCCAATCAGTTGCACAGAAAACTCAACAGATTATTAGGATTAATAATTTTAAAAGTTCATCAAAAATTGTTAGAAACAATCTCAACCAGAATTTATGCTCTATACCAATAAGAACCACAAGGTGCTTCAAAGTAATCAAAGGAAGAAAGTATACATTCACTGCAGTGGATTAACTAATAGTCAACTTGTAACAACCAGCTGAACTGAATCAGCATGGTGCTGGGTGTGGATGGCCCACCTGAGGACTGTTGCCAACAGCATAAAAAGAGAACTGGAGGGAAGATGGTGTGCTGTTGATTCTCCTGGAGAAGATTGTTACGCTGGCTTTCCTGATATGAACTCAGCTGTTCTCATTGTGGAAGGAGCTCAAGTCCTCACTGTTGCTGAGGGATGGCTGCGGTTCTTTTTGGGGGAACTCTGGTCCTTACTTTGAGTGTTGTTTACTGGCTCCAGTGCAGATCCCTCAGCCTCCTGGCACGGAGCCTTCATCCTGCTGGTGCAGACTTTGTAGCTTCCACCACTGGCTTTTGGGCCTTCCCAGTGCAGATCCTTGATACAGACTTGCATGAGACATTGTTGTGGGCTCTAGGCCTCCAGTTGGACTCGTGGAGGACATTGCCATGAGCTCTAGATCTTCAGCTGGACTCATGCAGGACACTGCTTTGGGATCCAGGCTCTTGGCTAGATTCTCAGCTAGATTCTAGTACATGGACAGATTTATTGCACTCTTCTGCATTTGACTCTTTGGGTGAATATTATAAAATAATCCCATAAATTGTGTGTCCTGTATTGAATCTTTTCCCTTGTGAAACCCTGACTATAATAAAATTGGTACCAGGAGTGGGGTCATTGTTGTGACATTGCCTGGCCCTGTGGATTAAGACCATTGAGAATTAATTTGGAAAGGTTTTGAGAGACTGGCAATGAGCCAGCCCCCATATGCTATAAACTATGGGAGACTCTGGTCAGAGCCTAGAAAATCAGAGTATTGATGGAAATGCTGCTGGTTAAGATGAAGCTCAGGAGGCTTATAGTGAGTAGGAATGTATTGGCTGCTGGATCCCAGGTGGTATATATTGTGCTTTGGCAGGAAGTTGGTCTGTATCTTGCTTGTGTTAGAAATATTACCTGGGTAGCAGAAAAATTTCAATGTAGTCTACTGTTGGAATGGTGGCATGGTTGCTGTTGAAGGCTTTTGACCAGATATATGTTGGAAATTAAGAGTGGAGAGCCAGCAGAGTGATTTGAAATATTTGGCCAGAGGGAAGGCTCCAGTGGAGCTGTGGATTACAAGGATGACACAGAGGAGAATGTGGTTGTTGAGAAGGAACAGGACAATGAAAAATGACATAAAGCCTTTCACCAGAAGGGAGGAGTGTATTTGAAATGAAGGAGATCCCTTGGGGCATCTCTTGGTGTTGCCATGCCATTGTTAAAAGTTAATAGGAAACAAGAATTGTGATTGTAATAGCTCTCTTAACATGATTTTAATGTAGTTTTTAGATACATGTTTTAATCAGGTTATTTATTCAAAGTACTGTGGTTTTAACCTTGAATTCTGAGCACCCTTTGAATATTTTGCTTTTGGTGCAGAAATGAGGGCAATATGAATTATATACATGTAATTATTATATTAATGTAAATCTCAATAGACCAAAACATGTTAACTTTTTACAAATCTGCCACTGGAGACTACGGTTTAAGGAAATGTGTCTGGTTATCAAGTTGACTGGGTTGGACTGTGGTAGCTTAACTAATGGTCAACTTGTAACACCCAGCTGAACTGAATCAGCACGGTGCTGAGTGTGGATGGCCCACCTGAGGATTGTTGCCAACAGCATAAAAAGAGAACTGGAGGCAAGATGGTGTGCTGTTGATTCTCCTGGAGAAGCCTGTCACATTGGTATTCCTAACTGAACTCAGCTGTTCTCATTATCAGAGGAGCGCAGGTCCTCACTGTTGCTGAGGATGGCTGCGGTTCTTTTTGGGGGAGCTCTGGTCCTTACTTTGAGCATCATTTACTGGCTCCAGTGCAGATCCCTCAGCCTGCTGGCACAGATCCTTCATCCTGCTGGTGCAGACTTTGTAGCTTCCACCACTGGCCTTTGGGCCTTCCCAGTGCAGATCCTTGATACAGACTTGCATGAGACATTGTTGTGGGCCCTATGCCTCCAGCTGCACTTGTGGAGGACACTGCCATGGGCCCTAGGTCTTCAGCTGGACTCGTGAGGGACACTGCCGTGAGATCCAGGCCCTCAGCTAGATTCTTTGGGTCTCTAGTACCTGAACAGATTTATTGCACTCTTCTGCATTTGACTCTTTGGGTGAATATTATAAAACAATCCTTTAAATTATGTGTCCTGTATTGAATCTTTTCCCTTGTAAACCCCTGACTACAATATTCACCTATAAGAGCTTCAATTTTAACCCCACCCCTTCAACAAAGTGCTGGGGTGTAGGTCAGCTTAGCATGTGCAAAGCCCTGGTTTCAATCCCCAGGAGCAGTACCATCACTAACATCATCAGGAAAAAAAAAAAAGAAAACCCGAAATTTTCCAAGTTTTTTTGTTGCTAAAAGTATTACTAATAACCTCTACAAAGAACCAGTATTTAGTTTTAATTACTAAATAATTACTATTATAATTACTATTATTTCACTATTTTATTGAGTTTTTAAATTAATGGATGAGACTAATATAATAAAGATGTCTATTCAAAGCATTCTACTAACAATTCCACATTTCTAGGATATCTTGACAAAAGGATTCTGAAATTAATATGGAAGAATAAAGGTTCACAAACAGCTAAGAAAGGCTTGATAAAGAAAAGTTAAACAATCGCTATTTGAAAGTAAGGTTAAGTTACAAAGCTATGGTAGTTAAAATTGGGTGGTACAGAAATAAACAGAGAAATAATTCCATGGAACAGACCCAGAAACAGCCTTGCATTAAACTCAGTATATTACAGAGTGGCATTTTATACCAACGGAAGAGAGGATGAAGTAATTAATAGACTACTATTATGGTTTGGATCTTCAGGTCATTGAGGGCATGCTTTTGAAGTGGATATTGGGGCCCCAACCCCTTCCTCTTTTAGCTTCCCAAAAAAGTTGTCATGAGGTGAGCATCTTTCTCAACTATGTGCTCCCCACCATGATGTACTGCCTCAATACAAGATCAAAGGCAGAGCCAAATGACCATGGACTGAAACCTCTAAAACCATGAGCCAAAATAAAACTTTTCTCTTTTTAAATTGATTTATCTCAGGTATTTGTTACAGTCATGGGAAGCTGACTAACCCAACCATATTGGAAAAACTAGTTTTCTATAAAGAGAAAAAGTTAAATTCCTATTGGATACCATACATTCAAAGTCCAAATAGAGCAAAGATCTAAATATGAAAGGTAAACATGTAAGAAAATAAAAGTTAAATAAATGTTATCTTAAAAAAAGCACACAGCAGGTAAACTCATTTGACATATTCCAAGCACACTAACATATATACCAATAGGTAGAGAAGGAATGTGAATGGTAATAGTAGATGAAGAAAGAAAAACAGTACAACAATATAAGGGTGTTGCCCGTGGTAATGAGAACAGAAGCCATGTTGAGTAATCTAATTTAATTTTGTTGCTAAGGTCAACAAAGAATAGGTAGCTTTTCATCATCAGCACCAAAAGATATCAAAGGTACATAAAAACATGTACAAATTACACCATATTTAAAGATTTTAAGACTTCTTCTAAATCTTGTCAGGGTCGGGGATGTAGCTCGGTGGCATAGCACCTGCATGGCAAGTGCAAGGTGCTGAGATTGATTTTCAGCACCAAAAAAAAAAAAAAAAAAAAAAAAAAAATACTGCTATTTAACAGTATTTAACAGTGACAGAATCCTTATCTCTGAAACTATCCATATCAACTTCTACACTTTCCTTTTCTTTATCTCTTTGTGAATTCTGGAACCGTACCTCAGCTCTATTTTCCTCATTGGTGAAGCAAAGGTAGTCCTTCCCCTACTCCCACCCAATCCCAAGAAGGGAATGAGCTGGTGGCCTGTAATCAACAGTATACTTTGGCCGAAACAGTGAGTATTAACTGGCTAAATCTGAAGGAGATTTTTTAACTTAAATAATAATAAAACAGGCTAATCATCTTATACTCAGGTTACTTAATAATCATAGCATTCATTTCCCATTATGCTACCTTTGAAATAGAGAATTACTTGGATCAATTTTTAACATAAATATACCTATACTTGATTTCACAGTATTCAGAAGTGGGAGATTTGAAAGTATGGACATACCAATTCTTTTATTCGTTTTCTGTGTCTACTATGTGGATTGTTCAAATGACTGGTAAGATCAAATATTGTTGGTATTGCATTATCTCGAAGAACGGTCCTATAAGGACTCTGAAAAAGAAAAATGTGTTAATTCAGAGATGATCTTTCAGGAAAAAAAATTCTACATTAATGATTTTTCCAGTCCTTCTTCAACTGTGGCTCTAAATTATACAGACATCAATTTAGATCAGTCTTACTGTTTTTGCATTTGCCTTGCTGGCAGTCTTAATGTTATAAATTAAGGAACTGAACTAATGGTAGGTATATATATTTTGAATTTGCATATGTATTTCTAATTCAGCATCCCAGGAACTTAATCTGTTCCATCCTTCCATGAGCTCAAATCTATAGGAAGCACAATTCTCCCAAATAACCTATGCTCTTGTATGTTCTGTAACGCTTCCCTCCTTACCTGTGCACTCCACTTTTGTTACTGAGAAACATCAAGACACAGTAGCAGTAATACTGCACTGGACAAAAGAGACGTAAGAACTAGTCCAAACTCTACCAATGACTCACTAACAGACACAAGGTAAATTGGTTTTCCTTTTTGGACTCCAGTTTCCTCTTCTAAATGAAACTTAGGTATTGACTAAATCAACATTCCCAAAATGAAATTATTTACATACTAATGACCATAGTGCTTGCCCTTTCAGTTATACCAGCATCTGTACTTCAAAATAACCTGTTTGCTGTTTTAGTTATCATTGTCTTATGCAATAAAAACTAAAGAATAATATCTTTGATGGGCTAGTTATATTTTTAACACATATTACAAAACTGCTAGGATAAAAATTGATTCATATATCACTTGAAATCATTTCCTACCACAAGTGATGCACCTAGTTACATTTTTGCAACACTAAACCAGGTATTTCTAAACTCCCTTTAGTTTTAATGATCTTATCATTGAAGGATGATCATTCTCTACCCTACCTTCTGTTAACCTAATCCAACCTAGCCAGAAGCTGGATCAATATCTAACAGATGGTAACACAGCCACTCTCACAGCCAGCTCAGAGAGTGTTACAAGAAGTTTAATCAAATAACAGATGAATAACTACTATTATATTCCCCCAGCTAGTCCAAAGAAACAGTGACTGACTTCTCCTTGAAGTTGCAATGAAAAAGCAAAACACACTTCATTTAAAAAACCTATTTTAGGAGCAGTGATTGTTTCAAAGCTGACTATTAAAGCATGCTCAAAGAATATGCCAAACAAAAATAGCATCCTCTCTTAACTTTTTTCACCCCGGAAGGGAGGCCGGGAAACTGAAGTTATGAAGGGAAAACATAATTAAAAAGAACATACTATCTTGAATTTTATCTAAGGAGTTGATAACTAGGAAAGAATTTCTATTCAGAGTCAGTATTTTCTAGTTCAATTGCGTGCATCACAGAAAACACAGAGAAGGAAATCTGATTTTTCTTTTTTTTTTTTTTTTTAAAGTCACTGGGGATTAAACCTAAGGCCTTTGCGCTAAACACAATCCCAACACTGCCCCCTACTTTAAAATTTTTTAAAATTTTGAGACAGGGTCTCGCTAAGTCACTAAGTTGCCCAGGCTGTGCCTGAACTTGTCATCCTCCTGCCTCAGCCTCCTAGAGTACTGGGATTACAGGCATGCAGCACCATCCCCAGCTAAAATCTTTCTCAATGACACTCAGCTTCTAGTTCTGGGCTAGTGATCCTGAGACTACCTGGGAGTTTGAATCAGGGCTCGGTTAGAGACACAATTAGTGAAGGAAGCAAAACCTATGACACGCTAAGCTTCTGATCTTTCCCACTGAGCCAAAGTCTCAAAAATAAACAAACATACACAAACACACAGTCAATTCTTCATATCTTAGTAATTATTAAGCAACAAAAGGGATAAACCATTCTAACAAACTTTAAAAGTTCTAATTTGCATCTTATGGCAAATTAAGCAAAGATCAAAAAATAGAATATGAATGAAAAACGTGATATTTTATAAATAATCTTAAGCATATGCAACAAAAAGGTTATACCCAATTTTCATACGAATAATTTTAACTCAGTAGCAATATTTAATCTTTAACTGCTGGTTTTAGGTTTGAGCAAACAGTACTCATCTTATTCTAGCATCAAAGATAACAAAATATTTGGTTTTGGCTGAACTAATCATCAATGTTTACTAATGAAATCTTAAATGCCAAACTGACGAAGCCAAAAACTTTATTAAATACTGGATCTAGATATCAGATAATTCAGCTTTTAACATCTAACCTTCTTTTGATATTTAATGTTGTATATAGATAATATTTTTTCATATATGTGTTAATTTATTCGAGATTGAAGAATCATTTGGAAATTTAAAAAACAACTAGCTCATCTTTCTATTCTATCCTCTGATTAAACAAGAATACAAGGGTGAACTAGATTTCAAATTTCTCACATTAATTTGGTTGGAAGTATTCAATTAAAAGGCTATTTATTACTGAAATAAAAATGCAAACTTGCATATGGCTTATTTAGAGCAATAATTTGGGATATTTTTACTTAAGGTCAAGAGCATAAAAGTATTTTGCCTTTTAAACATATGAAACCTCTTATTTTGGTTGATGATTACTACACTTTTAACAAAGCAAGGCAAAAAATATCCCTCAAATATTCGTGATTAAACTGTTGAACCGGAATTGGCTCACCTCCCAATGACTTCACAAGTATCTGCTTCAATTAATTTTGAGAAATAAAATAACCCAATCATTCTTTAGTTTTCTGATGCCTCTGCAAAATGTATCTGAAAAAAATATCAAAATAAATTGCTGCATAACAACAGATAGCATACCTTCAAATCAAGTTTATGTTTATTCCAATATCTGACCTGATAGATTAGTTGTATCTAAACAATACTATATATTAAACAAAACTTTGCTCCTTACTAGTTATTAATTTTTCACATTTGCTGCATTTCAACCAAATCTGCCCTATTTGTGCCTTTTATGAGTCACAGCAGTAACACAATCCTAGACGGTTAAAAATCTTAAGACCTCAGAAATTATCTGATCTTATCTGCTCATTAGAAACTGGGGCCCAGAAAGGGAAAGGTCTGGTCATGAAACTGCAAATTACTGATGGAAATGTTTTTTTCACATTACCTGTACTTATTTCTTGTTGCATCTAGCATATAAAAATTAAGTGTTGGTTCTAAGAGTACATTCAAAAACATGAAAACAAAAAGCATCATTCCTAGTTGAAGAAAGATGTCACTCATAAAAAACCCCTAGAGAAATTGCTCCAAATAAAAACACCAATATTATCTTAAACATACACTGTTATATTCATCTAGAATTTTCTATAAGTTTAAATGTAGTTACTGCTGGTGAGCAGGAATAAAGCATCAGGAATGGGTGTGGGGGTAAAAGAAAAAAATTCAGTATTTTAAGAACAAAATAGATACTATTTGGATGATTTATCTTCATCTTAAAGTGGCAGGATATGGGAACAGCTTCCAATTAATAAATATTTACATTACAGTCCCAATCAGACAGAGTAAAAGAGAATCCAAACGCTTCCATTACTTACAGTTCTACAGATCATAGAGGTCTCAAAGTGTTTGGCACACAATCGATAATGTTTATTTAGTTGATCAGGTGTTTTATCTTCTAAGTCTGCTCTCCTACAATTCTCCACCCACTTCTGGCATCTATAAGAAAACCCAAAATATAATTATGGAATATGAGCTTGACATTTAAATTTTAGCATTTGGTTTTAAGGCAAATATGTATGGATTCCTGCTCCTCTCTCCTAGAACATAATTTGAAGTTGCTTAATAACAAAATGACAGAAGAGACCTTAAAAATCACTTAGTATAAACTCTTCATTAAAGACATAACAAGTAACTTGCTCAAAGTCATGTCCAACACCAGCAGCAAAACTACAATTTAAACCTGGGTCTTCCAACCCCTGGGACATCCTAGCACCAGAGAGGACTCAACCATAAGCACTACAAGTGAAAAGTTGAACAACCCGGAAGGTCAACAGCATAAAATTCCCTTCAGTATTTCAACTTAAGCAAATGAAACAACATGTTGCAGAAAATTTGCAGGTAGAAGTTCTATAAATTAGAGTTTCTTGCAGAAGCATGAAGGCTGCACTCATTTGCCTTATTATGAACATGCTTTATTATCTACAATGATACACACATACAGCTTAGACTGTAAGCTCCATGAATGTATGGAATGTGTCTACACAATCTAATACACAGAAAATGCTGAAGATATGAACAAGATAAAAAGTCCACATCCTCTTGGTACTTAAAGATTTACAGAAAAACAAATAATAATAATGCTTACTAAGCACTTACTATAAGTCAGATACTATTCTAAGTGTTTTCCAAAGGTGAGTACTATTATTATCCCTCTTGCGCACATGTACCTCCAAGGAACAGAAATATTAACTAATTTGCTGAAGGCCACAACTAGATCTTTCCTTCATTCCAAGTTTCTAAGAATAAAAATTCTGTCATGAATAAAAAGTGACACAAATTTGAAAACATATTCATGTTATAATTACATAACATTTTCTTGTATCTTAACACTACCACCCCCTACAATGACACTTTATTCCCTTCACTCTAAATACGTAAAATCCCAACATACTGATTTCAAACCTAAAGTAAAATCACACAACTAAATTGTGCAGCATTTTATTCAACCAAGAAATATTATAACTCAGTAACGATGCCTAGTTGCCCATAATTCTTTGCACAGTTGTACATCTTGATTACAAATATTTCCTGTTTCAAAATCCAAATACTAAATATAAAAACTCTTACTACAAAATAATTTCCCATCTTGCTACCACTAAATTTGTTTTTTAATTCTTAATCTCTGGAGACCTTGCACATAGAACACTATTGTCCATATTATTACTGTAATAAGCTGAAACAGGTTTCTGATACCAATAGCAACTCACTTACATGAGATGTCTAAGAACAGGCAAATTAAGTAATAGAGACTGAAAGTGGATTACAGTTTACCAGAGACTATGGGCAGGGGAATGGGAAATTATTGCTTCATGCTTAGAGTTTTTGCTTGGCATAATGGAAAAGTTTTGAAAATATATAGTGGTGATAGGGGCATAATGTTATTGATGTAACTAATGCCACTGAACCGTGCACTTAAAAATGGTTAAAATGGGGCTGGGGTGTAGCTCAGTGGTAAAGCATGCTGCCTAGCATGCACAAGGCTCTGAGTTTAATTTCTAGAATGACAAAAATAAATACTGTAAATGGTTAAAATGACCAATTTTGTTCTATACTCTATCAAAACTTAAAGAATGCAACACACCAAAAACCACTGACTTGTACACTTAAAATGGGTGAACTTTATGGTATGTGAGTCATCTCTATAAGGATGTTTTAATAAGGGCCCTTAAAATTCTCAAAGGGAACAATGACCCCCCCGAAAAAAAACCCAAAAAGGTTTAAAAGCCACTGCTATTGAGAGAATTCCAGCATTTCAAGGGAGATTAAATTAGATCTCAAAACTTGATTCCACATTTACGATATAAGTCCCAAGAGATCATACCTCTCTGAGTGTAATAAAAAGAATGTTCAACTGCATATGGACAGAAATGACCTGTATCAACTAATCAGTTGTTCCCCTCTCCCTCTTTCCTCCAGCCCCTGGCAACTACCAATCTTTCTCTCTATAGACTGGCCTATTCTGGATGTTTCATACACTGTAAATGGGGAATCATAAATATATGATCTTTTATATCTGACTTCTTTTGCTTAGCGTATTTGAAGTTCACACATTTTGTAGCATGTATTGGCACTGCATTCCTTTTTCTGCCAAATAATATACCATTGTGTTCACATTCATTTTGTTTATACATTCATGTATTGACAGACATTAGGGTTGTTTCTATCTTTTGACTATTGCAAGTTGTGCTGCTGAGAATATGCAGTGTACATTTGTTTTTGTTTGAGTACCAGTTTGCAATTTTGGATATATTTCTAGAAATGGAACTGGTGGGTGATATGGTAATTTTACACTTAATTGTTAACTACTGTGGTTTTGATTTGAACTTCCTTAATAATGAACTTTTATGCTTGTTAGCCATTTGTATCTCCTCTTTGGAGAAATACCTATTCAAGTCCTTTACCTGTTTTCTGAGTTGTCTTTTTGTTGCTGACTTGTAAAAGTTCTTCGTATATTTTGGATACAACGATAGAACCTCATTAGTTGTATTATTTGCAAATATCTTCTTTTTTTTTTTTTGTACATGGGTACCGGGAATCAAACTCAGGACCTCGCGCTTGCCAGGCAGGCGCTTAAGCCACTGAGCTATCTCACTGGCCCGCAAATATATTCTTGGATTCCACTTTTTGGTAATGTTTTTTGATACACAAAAGTTTAACTTTAGGTGTCCAATTTATCTATTTTATCTTTTATTGCATGTGTTTTTGGTATCACATCTAAGAATATGCCAAATCCCATGATGATCTGTCTGTTTTCTTCTAAGAGTTTAATAGTTACTTTTATATTTGTCATTTAACTAAATATTAGCCATTTTGAGCTTATGTCTTTTTTTTTTTAGCTTATTTCTGTATATGCTATCAAGACAGACATCTATTCTTGAACATCTATCAGTACTCTCAAATTTCACATGTCTCAAATCAAATTTTTAACATCCCTCCACCAAAGCTACTCTTCTCAGTCTTCCACATCTCAGTAAATGCTCAGGTTAAACATCTCAGAAGTCATCCTTGACTCCTTTTTCTCTCAAGACTGACAACCAAGCCATTAGCAAATCCTACTGGATTCATCTTCAAACCTTATCTTAATGCAATAATTTACCATCTCCACCTCTACTAATTTGGATTACTGAAAAAGCTTTTACTTGATCCTCCTGGTTTCTCATCTTTGCTTCCTTTCAATTTAACAAGCACTCAGTCATCCTGTTAAAGTAGAAATCTTTCTGTTCTAATTAATAAATCTCACTCAGAATAAATGCAAGAATGTTTTCCATGAACTATGATTTCCTGTGCAATCTGTCCCTCCTCCATAAACACCCTTTTTAGTCCCATCAGTAAGCATTCCTTGCCTTTGTACTATTTCCAGAGTTCGGAATGCTCTTCTCCAAGATAGCATGGCTGGATCCCTTACCTACTTCAGTTCTCTGCTCAGGTTCACCTCCTTAGTGAGGCCTTCTCTGATCACCCTATTTAAAAGAGCAATTGTGCCCCTCCTGATCCTACTTATTCCCCTTCGACCTTTGTTTTATTGTCTCTATGGTATTTATCACTATTTGACACAATACTGTATATATTTTATTTGTCCATCTCCCCAAACTAGAATGTAATCTCCTTTGGGGTAGTGATTTTCATTTGTTCATTTCATCCACGAGAGCTCAGAACAATTCCTAGCACACAGCAGGCCTTAAGTATTTGTTGACTGCCTGGCAAGCGTGAGGTCGTGAGTTCGATTCCCGGTGCCAAAAAAAACCAAAGTTTTTGTTGAATAAGAAGTAGCATATATCTGTCTCCTTTAATGGGTTTATGCGCTTTCTACAAGCAATGACAGTCTCATTCACCTCTAAGTTCCCAGCACTTAACATCAGTACTCGACATATAGTAGGTATGCACTGCTTTTAAATGACTGAACCAAAAAGAGAGCCTTTCAAACAGTCCTTACCCTATCACTACCTAAATATAAGTCAGCCTGTGGGCTACCTCGAGAAAGAGGTTTCAAATACCAATTCTCACGCTCCCATGTGTATCCCCTGCGGTCCTCGCAGTAACTAAAGAAGATCATGAATAACGATTAAAGCCTGAATTTGAACACTGAGCAATGACAAGTCCGAAGGAGGTAATGGTTGTGGCCTGACTTGAGATCAAAGAAGGCGGCCGGACTCCGGACAGTCAGTGACAGGCACTGTCTTGGGGCAGGGGGTGGCAAAGAGAAAGAAGGGCCCCAGTGACCGCGACCAGAGTCCAAGTCCCTCTTTGACAACTAAGAAAACTAAAGCCCAGAGAGGAAAACGAATTACCTGAGGCCACACAGCAATCAACCAGGGTGCGAGCCCACCTCAAGCCACCTCCGCCCCGAGCCCCGAGCCCCCGCCGCCGCACGTGCTCCCAAGTCCCCGCTGCTCGCCGCGGTCCGAGGCTGGGGCCGACGACAGTGCGCGGCGCCCCCACGCCCCTCAGCCCGGAGCCCGCGGCCGGCAGCGCGCACCGAGCAGGTGGGCCCGGGTGCCGGCTCCACGCCGCACATACCTGGCCGGATCCCGCGGAAACCTGAAGAAGGCCAGGTCGGACTGCGTGCTCTTCCGCGTGCAGTTGGGGGCCGCGCAGAAGTTCGGCATCGTCGCCCGCCCGCCGGCCGGCCCAGTCCTCCCCTCCCCGCCTCCTCAGGGCAGCCCGCCCGCCCGTCGGGGCCGGGGAGGGGAGCCAGGCCGGCCGGCCGGCTCTGCAAGGCCGGCGCGCGGGGGGAGGGGCGGGCGCGAGGAGCCGCGAGGTGCAGGAGGGGCGCGCGGTCCGAGGCCGGCCTGGGGACGCGGCTCCACAGTGCTGTGAGCGGCCGGGAGGATTTACCGCCGCCGCCACCGCTGGTGCACCTCCCGCCCGCCCGGGACGCTGCCGCCTCCTTCCCACAATGCACCCCGGCGCCCGAGGGTGCCCTCTTTTCCTTCAGCCTTCCTCCCCGCCCCCCTTTCCACTGACTTTTAAGCGGGCGGGCACGCGCACTGAAGAGGGCCTACTGGGGTGTGGCGAGGCGGAGGCGGGACTCGGCGCGGCGGACACAGTGCGCCTGCGCGCAGCCTGACTCGCGGAGAGGGACCTGCGCATGCGGGCCCGTCTCCCGGGACTAGAGCAGGCGAGTCCTGGGCTGCTACGGTAGGTTTGGTGAGCGCGGGTTCAGCAGATTTGGGGAGCGCTTGCAGGCTTTACGTCACCATTGCAGTTCTCCTTGCTTTATTGTATTGCAGTAATCGCCATAGACTCCTAAGGGCCGCGGAATCAGGACGATCTTGTTGACTGATTTGCAAACTCAGTGGCAGAGCTGTGTGCGCTGGCTGGACACAGACGTGGGTTGTAGGGGATTTAATATTCCCCAGCTTTGCATCTACTCTTTGGCCCCATTAGCTTCTCAGATTGAGCCTCCCCAACCTCGACTAGATGCTAAGGGGCGAATACTCAGAAAAGCACTTACTCTCTCCTGGTGATGCTTCCAGAGGAGCAAGAAAAACGACATGATTATGTTTACAGTCCTATAAAGATTGGTCCCACTGTGTTCCCCTCACAATTGTGACCTGTTGATGTTCCGGTGTTGTTTAATGTCAAAATGAGTGATCGCTATTTAGAACAAAGGATTAGTATAAAATTTTGCATAAAATTGAACAAGTCTGCAAGTGAGACCCACCACCTTTTAAAAGAAGCCTACGGGGATGAAGTCATGTCAAGGGCTCGAGTTTTTGACTGGCACAGAAGGTTTAAAGAAGGGCGGGAAGATGTTCGAGATGATGCACGAAGTGGTCGCCCAGTCACCCACAGGACAGATGAAAATATCCAGAAGGTCAAGAATTTGGTTTGTTCAAACAGGCAGCTAACAGTGAGGATGATGGCTGAAGAGTTAAATTTAGATAAAGAAACCGTTAGACTCATTCTGAAAGAAAACTTGAACATGAGGAAGGTTTCTGCCAAAGTTGTATCAGGTATTTTGATGGATGACTCTAAACCTGGAAAATTTGACTTTCGGTCTGACCTTTCAAAGAAAACTAGGAAAAATGGCTCATTTGTGAGGAAGAAAGCAACAAGTTCTGAAACATGGAGTCATCTGCAGGGAGAACCTGGTGCGGAAATGCCTCAGCCTGTATCCCATCCCAAAATCTACTGTCCCGCTAGCCAGCTTCTGCAGGCGTCATCTTCGGCAAGCCTTTCCACACGGTTGGCTCAGGATTGGTTCACTCCGTGGTGAAATGAAAGGAACCTGAGGTAGCTGAGCCTGAGCCAGGAAGCTACCTCATGGTTAGGCCTCTGTCTTCTCTACCATTTCTCCCTGCCTGTCATGGCCCTCCTGCTTATTCTATGATGGGCTACGGAGCCATCTTTCTTACTATTCTCCACCACTTTGAAGTGCTTTTGACTGTGAACTCCGGGTATTTGCTCATTCTTGATTTCTTTTGCTCAGCACCTTTGGATTTCTTCACTGCCCTCATCTCGGCTTATTATGGTTGTCCTGTTCCTCTGTTTTTAGCATTCTGCCTCAGGGGATCATCTGTATCTCTGTACCCAGGGAGCCATGCTCTTCAAGAAGGACCCCAAAAGAAAGCCTACAGTTTCAGCCAGCTTTACATTCAGGGCCTGAGGTATGGTACAAAAGGCAGTGGCATGCTGACATATTGTGCAATGCTGGGCCTAAGGGGTGACCTGGCCGGAATGATTGGAGAAGCCCCTCAGAACTTGGGTTGGCCGCCAATACTGATCTTGTCAAAGACACCCCCCCCCCACACACACATGCACACAGAAGAGCTGGATTTGTTTCATTCTAGTCCTGTGCTTTGGATCCCTGCACATTTGGGTATCCCCTCTGCTAGAAGAGGAGGATCTAACCTAGAAAAAGATAAAACAGGAGACCCAGGACAAGACTGTGTTGCGTGAGGAGAAAGACCAGGTGACTCTTCAGATCCTAAATTAATTGGACTCTTCAGACCAATTTCCACACAGCAGCCTGTTTTTAGTAACTGACACTGATACCATCATAGTGTCAGTGTGCTTTGAGCACCTGCGATTTTTAGAACACTCCTATACGTTGATGAGCTCACCAAGGGCAGATGAATTTCATGCAGGAGGTGGTTGTTGAGTGGATCCATGAGGAAGGGTGAGACAAAGGGCTACAAGATCAGGGAAAGCTTCCCAGACAGGTGAAACAGCATGAAGTTTGAAACCTGTGTCAGTAGAAAATGATCACCCTATTGGCTAAAATGACAAAGTCTAAAGGGGAAGATAGTGGTGCTGCAGAAGATAAACTATTTGGGATAATATGCTTCCTCTCCTCTGCCCTGCCAGTATTTTATAAGTTGCTTCTCCTGAGTCTATGAGCAGGTTTACAATAACCCACTTACTTGATTATATAATTTTCCCATCAGACCCCATAAAGCAGTCTTCTATTCCTGCTTCTACTAGAATTTATGGAATGCACCTTTTCCCAAGTGGCTTCCAAATAATACCACATAGACTGGAAACATCTCAGAGTACCTGATAGAAATGTAGTTCAGGGTGGTCTTGAACTGACTGTGTAGCCTTAAACACACAGCAGTCTTCCTGCCTCAGCCTCCTGAGTGTTGGCATTACAGGTGTGTGCCACCACCCCAGGCTATTATCTGTTTTACCCAAGGATTTTCACACATAAACAGCTCCTTTTATTTATTTATTTGGGGGGTTGTTTTGTTTTGTTTTGTTTTTTGAGACAGGGTCTTTCTATGTAGTGCAGGCAGACCTCAAACTCATGGTGATCCTCCTGCCTCAGCCTCCCAAGTGCTGGGATTACAGGTGTGTGCCAACACACCCGGCTCCCTTTATTTAATGAGTAAGGAAGTAAACAATATTGGTTAATAGTAGAGGCCCGATACTCATTTGTTCCATAGTTTACTTTTAGTTCTGTTCTTTCACTGTCTCTACCACTTTCAAAAGATTACAAGTTCTCCCAACACCTGTCAGTTTTGAGGCACCATGAAAGCTAGACTTTGTCCCACAAAGAAAAGATACTATGTAAGAAAATATTTAAGCCAAAAAGCAGTTTATAGACTTCCATCTACTTAGCAATTCCTAGACATTCCAGTTTAGGGCCACCAAGTCTTCCTACCTTAAAAGAGATCCTAGGTTCTGCCAAAAAGACTTGTCACTAGGTACACAGCATTTCAGTAACAAATCTTCCACTGTTGCCTGTTGCAGCTGTATTGCTGAATTTATTAATCCTTGCTCAAGTCTTATACTAACAGTTGCAGAATTATATGTTCCTGGGCCCAGGCCAGGATCTCGCAACACCTATAGGCTTTATCTTCAACAGAGAACTAACTTCCAGATTTTACTGCAGTCCTGTGAGTAGGGCTGGAGTGACCCTGGCAATGATATAGGACCAAGATCAATGTCAGAGTGTGAGTACCAGAAGCTAGTTGATCCAGATAGGGTTTTGACACTGCCGCTGGAAGCAGGTAATTGGGAGCGTGAGTTCAAATTGTCCCAAGAGGCTGTTATGAAAATAATTTATTTCCTTAGATTATGTACAAAACAGTCAGGTTGAACTACCATTTGAACCCATTGCCCTTTGCAAGGCTTCCCAAAAAATATTCAGTGATGCCTTTGATTTGGGGGAAGTAAAATTATTGCCCTAATGCTTATTCAGAGCAAACCATCTCACAGGACGACTGCTCAGAATCACTAAACCCAAAGCTACAGCATGAAGTCCTAGGAGAGTTCTTTGTATTCCTTATGTGCCCACCTGCCAAACCCATTGTATTGCCCTGTTTTGCCCTGGCCCATATCTTGCTGCTCAGGCCTCTTGAGCTCCTGGTCCTGTAGTCTTAGATCTAGCCATTCACCGCTTCCCAGACTCTTGTCCTAGCCTTGTTCAGATACCTCTCAATTTATTTTTCACTGGTTTGCTATTGCTTCTCTGATTCCCTGGTGTTTCGTTACCCAGTTCTGGATTATATTTCTGAGAGCTGCTTTTGGCCACTTCAGCCTGCTGATCCTTGAATTTCCCCTTTGGTCACTTTTTTTACTTAACTCACAACCATCTCTCCTCTGATTTTTGGATCCCTCTTCCAGCTCCCCACTTCAGCTGTGGTGCCATTGGGAGCAGAAGTTGTCTCCTCCAGCCCTGGCCCCAGGTTACCTTCTTAGCCTCAAGAAGCCAGGTGGGGCAACATTGGGGAATGACATTTTCTTGTTTATAAGGGACAAAAGCCACCATCAGTTGCATTCCCCATGTGGAACCAGTTTCCCAAGGAAGCAATTTAGTTACCTCTGGTAACAAGAGTCATGAAACCTTTTTGGAACTCTAATGTCCAAATTCATTCTCCCAACAACTGTATTTTCTCTGGCAGGATAAGCTCCACCTAACTGCAGGTGATTAAGCCTGCCTCTCTGTAGGAATGTCAAGAGAGCTGGCCATCTGCAAACTGTGACTATAATTTTCAAGTTTAACACAGTCTGTGAATCTCTTTAGCTTTCAAGTTTATCTTCTTCCCCACCATCATTCACAATCTGGTTCAGAATCCATATGGAGGGTTGGGGATATAGCTCAGTGGCACAAGCGCCTGCCTGGCAAATGCAAGGTCCTGGATTCGATTTCCGGTACAAAAAAAAAAAAAAAAAAAAAAGAATCCACGTGGAATGTTACATGCCACAGCTGAAAATCTAAGAGGAATGGACTCCTCCCAGGGATGATCATCTCATCATTGATTTATCTAATTCTTTCCCTCCCTTATCACACACCCGACCTTGCTTTATTTGCCTCTCTAGTAATGATCAAGAAGAGAAAAAAAAATTAAATGTTCACCAAATCTTTGACTTAAGAAAACATGAGAATGATTCTGTAGTCCTGGATTCTCCCTCTTTCTCTGAGTGGAAATGTGATCTTTTAGGGAGAATGTATGCCTGGGGACTGCTTTCCAGAGCCTTCCTTACAGATCTATTTGTTAGTCAAGTCCACGTTTGCCTTTGAAGATGCCTGGATAAATCTGGGTGCTAAATAACTTGAGAACACCTAGTAAAGGAGTGCCGTACTCGTAGGGAACTGTCTGTCAGTGGATCACAAAGTTCTGCCTGCCCTACTTGGAACTGAGTCACTGCTCTGTTTGCTTATTCTCTGCAGATGTCATCACCAGCAAGTCTCACTACACTACTTGGGCTTGAGTCTCACCAAGGTGCCATGTAGCTCAGTAAGAAACTCCACTGTAAGTCACTTTACATTCTCCGACTGCTGCTTCAGTTGGACCAGCTCTCCCACAATTTACCAGGCTTCTACATCCTATCTGAGGCAACTACTATGTATTTATGTTTTCCAGTGTCTGCCTTACCAGATCTTTGCAGTACTACGGAAGCTGCATCACCCTTCTCTCACTGTTAATATCCAGAAACAAACAAACAAAAAAACTCGTGGAGAGTACAATACCTCTAAGGACCACTTGGGTCTAGTCTAGGTGTTAGCAAACTTCTGTGAAGGGAACACCCTCGGCTTTGTGAGCCATATGGTTTCTGTTGCAACTGCTCAACATTTTAGCGCAAAAGCATACATAGCTAATATGGAAACATATGAGCATGGCTGTGTTCCAATAAAACTTTATAAATGGATACTGGAATTTGAATTTCATATAATTTCTACAAGACTTTTTTTTTAATATATATTTCCCTCAGCCATTTAAAAATAAAAAACAGCCAAGCATGTTGGTGTATGCCTGTAATTCCAGCACTGGGGAGGCTGAGGTAGGAGGATTGCCATGGTTCAAAGCCAGTCTGGACTACATAGTGAGTTCAAGGCCAGCCTGAACTACATAGTGAGACCCTGTCTCAGAAACAAAGAAACAGCTCCCCCCCAAGTATTCTAAGCTTGTGGACCATAGAAAAACAGGCAGTGGGCCAGATTTGGCACATAAACCATAGTTTGCCAACCCCTGATGCAGTGTATATACAGTATGCTTATAAAAATGATAGATGATTGATCATTTTCCATCAATAACATTGTTAATGCCAAGTTGATCTGGCAGTGTCTGGCAATTTACAATATAGGAATTGTGGAATATTGGAAGGAATCTTTATAAGGCCAAGAAAGTAAACTAGAGCTGAAAGACTGACTGGCTTTTGTACCTTGACCATATTCTGGTTCACAAAATGAGTTTTGTGCTGCTTTTGATTAAAAATGTTATGCAACTACTACCTACATTATTGCTATGTAATATCTCAAAACCTATTTTGGCAATACTGGAAATGGTGCAAAGTTGCAACCAGCAATAATATAGTTAACTAATGGTAGTTCCAAATGCCTTGATTATGGGCAGCATGTGAATAGGTTTATGTTATCACCTATTAGAATGTGTACTAGGTGATAAAACTCAGTGAAATATTTTTTTTTTTGCATGCTTGTACATTGTAACTGGTGCCAAACCATGTCCTTTTAGGCATGTCCTAAAGTGATCTTTATTGTGTTACCTTCATTTAAGCTAATTTTCCCAAGTTGTAACAGAATCCCAGATTGAGCAGACCTTTACAAGAGTGTCTGATCAGCCAGTGATGTTTCCCTAAAGCCAGGATTGATTTAAACCTTACAGTTACTGAATGCTATCTGAAAGAAGATTCTGTGTTAATTCACTCAACAAGTGTTTATTGAGTGGCTATAGATGCCTAAATATAGCAAAGGACAAAACAGACATACGCCTTAGATTTGACAGCCTGAAATCTAATTACATTACTCTTCACTTGCAAAATGTCTGTTCCATGTGCTCACACTAAGTCATTGCTAACCATACCTGATAATCAGTGTGACTGTTGCCACATGCCTTTGTGCCGTGGTTGTGATGCCTGTCCAACTTCATTAATAATTTGAGGACTGTATGTTCCACTTAAATTTTATTATCCTTTACACAAATCTATATTGGTAGAAAACATACTGGCAATGTTGAAAGTGTAAATTGGCAACAGCTTTCTGAAAAGCAATTTGGCAGTATCTATTAGGAGCTTTAAAAATGTTTATATCCTGTGATCCTCTAATTCCACTTCTGGGAATCTGTCCTAAAGAAATAGTCTAAAATGTGGGCAATAATTTGTGCTTAATAATCTAAAACTCCAACAGCAAAAAATTGGTCAAATAAATTATATTATGACTGTACAATAGACTAGTATGTGATCATCATAATGAATGTTTATAGAGTATTTAACAGCATGGCAAAAATACTTATGATGTTTAGTGAGATGAGTGATACAAAATTGTGTATATTCATCCAGAAAATGTGTTTTGAATTACTAGGAAGGACATTCTAACTCTGGGTGGCTGAATTATGGGTGTTTTAAATTTTTTTCCCTGGTTTTTATGCTTTTAAAGAATATTTCTCCAAACTCTTTTACTTTTATTAACAGTAAAAAAAAAAAAAAATAGGGCCGGTGAGATGGCTCAGCGGCATAAGCGCCTGCCTGGCAAGCGCGAGGGCCTGAGTTCGACTCCCGGATCCCACATACGAAAAAGGGGCCGGTGATATCGCTCAGTGGCACGGACGCCTGCTGGCGCGCGAGGTCCTGAGGTCGACCCCCCGGTACCCACAAAAAAAAAAAAAATAGCATCAAAATGTTGATAGTGGAAAACACCAGGCACAGTGACACACGCCTGTAATCCCAACACTCAAGAGGCTGAGGCAGGAGGATTGCTGTGAGTTTAAGGCCAGCCTGGGCTACATAGTGAGACCCTGTCTCAAAAAAAAAGAAAAAAAAAGTTGGCAATGGAGAATTGAGGCCACATCTCTAGTTTGATCCATGAATAATTAACTGGCTGGTCAACATGGAGGCTATATGATATTTGTGTTGGTGGCAACAGTGAGACAGAAGGGAAAAGAACCTGTCTTAGAGAAGTGACCAGAATCCCTACTTAAAACCAAAGTGGTTGTGAGAAGATACCTTGAGTGCCATGTTTCTTTTATGTTGTCCTAGGTAGCTAAAATAATATGGGTGCTTACGAGTCAAAAATGGGAAAGGATATGAAATTCTTTCTTGGGTAAAATTAACCTCCTTTGGATTTCACTTTCACATTCTCTCATACAAACTGAATTCTTAAGATGGATTTTATTATAGTTGATTCTCTGAAGAATTCTTGAGTCTTTCATATTTCTTTAGTGTAGGAATAGCTTTCAGTGTGCCAAGTCTACCTCCTCCCATACTGGGACATTCAGGCAACATGGGTGTATATGATAGTATTTGTGTTGTACGTTGAGAATACTACATGCAAATCATTAGTCATCTTAATGTTGTAATTTAAAAGTCAAGGTTTGTAAATGTTAATTTGTTGGTGTCTGGAACTACTGTATTTTTTGTCTGAAGAGTAACCATGATGTGGAATTTCAAAGTGAAAAGTTATGTAGCTAATGCCTACCCATAAATGAAATTGTTATGTTGGGAAAATGTGTACTTAAATGTTGTTTTAGTAAAAATGATTATCATTAAAATGTTAAATACATCTTGTCAGTGAAATTTCAAGTTCTTAAGTAAATACACAAGGTAAATACATGTTTTATAGACATATAGGTTGTAGATTTGTCAAGCTAGATGAGTTCAAGATCTAAAGTGTTAAGTCCCTTGTTATAGAAAGAACATAAGAGTGAGGTTTGGGTTTTAGTTCTGGTTCCTTTTCTAGCTTTCTCACTGGGCAGTTCATTTGTACCCTCTGAGTGCCTCACTTTATTCATCTATGAGGAAAATAATGAGTTGTTCAATTTTTCCATTCAGCAAATATTTATTGAGTACTTGTATGTGTTTCTCACTGTTCCAGATATAGGATATAGCAGTAAACAAGACAAAAAAAAAAAAAAAAAAAAAAAAAAAAAAGAATTTCTCCAAATGGGCATGCATTTAGGTGAGGGAGACATAAACAATAAGATAAAATTAGTCAAAATATGGTATGCTAGTGATTGATAGATGTGAGGCTTACAGTAAATAATGTATATGCGGTACATAGCACAAGACCTGGCATGTAGCAAATTCTTCACAGATAGTAATTTCCTTTGCTTCTTTAGTCTTCTTGACAGTTCCTGAATTACTCTACAAAATGGTAGTATCATCAAAAGACTTGACTGGTTATTGCCTGTTATCTACTGCTAGTTAATAAAGCCTAAACCTCTTTTTGCTTAAGACAAAAGAATTCTTTCACTTGGGTTTTGTACTTTCTGTATGGCAGATTAATCAAGGTGGTGCCTAAATACTGTTATAAATGGACTTTCCTGGAGCCATTTGGCAGGCATCCTTATATGGGGCTGGATGGCAGGTGATAGGTCCAAAGACAAATGCATAGTGTCACTGTTTTTTTAAGCAAAATAAACTAGAAGACTTTAATGACTGTTTCTTAAAGAAAAGCTGTGTGCCCTCTTTCCTGTGCCAGACATTGGAGAACTGAGCAAAGTTTGCAGCATTAGGAGTTTGGCACTGCGTTATTTATGGGTGACCAAGGCATTGACAAAAAGCCAGGGAAAGGAGGGTTTAACACTTGTGCTTTGTTGATATTTTTGCTAATGGTAGAAAATTCAGAAAGTTCAGAACTGTTTAAAGCAACAGCCAGAAGTTCGCCCCTAGTATTTGAATCTTTCACCAGACCCATCTCTGTGCCTCAGCTTCCTCCTTGGAAAATATCCAGTAAATAGTCACTTACTGAATTCCTTCATTGAGCCTGGGCCTGTACTAGGCACAGATGGTACAACCTTTGCTTTAGCCAGTGTCTGGCTTTGTGAGATAGAGGAAGAAGGGCCAGAGGTGACAAGATACACCAAGAAAAACTCCTTCCTACCTCTGTCAGTCTGCACAGAGGGCCCTTCTAAGGAAGCTTTTGTAAAGAATTTTGAACTTCAATTTGGAATCGTCACTGAGGGTGATTGTGGAAGTGAGAAGTGGTGTATGTAAAAGCAAAATGCGTGGCACAATGGTAACTGGTCTACTGGATGTCTATCCTTGGTCCTGTTATGTAGAAGGACCTGGAGCTCTGTCCACAAGGATTTGGTTCAGAGTATTACCTCTTGGAAGAAACTGAACATTAGGTTGTACCTGGCTTTAAGAACTAATAAATGAAAATTCAGAATTACAACCTAGATTAGATGAGAAAATTGGCCCACAGAGGTTGAAGAACTTTTTTTTGAATCACACATCTAGTTGGTAGGAGAGCCAGGATAATAATGAAGGACCTTGAACCTTACTCAATCCAGTAAATTTTTTCTAGTATGCCATTGGTAATAATTACCTTTACTAAAATGCTCATTCTTAAGACATCTTTTACAATAGTGCTTACCATTGCATTTAACAAATGATTTACCAATAGTTGATTTATATACAATTTTTAAGATACATTTATAGCATAGAACATTGTACAGTGTTTTTCTAAATTTCCCTGGGGTGTCTACATCCCCTGGTCCTTCCAGGGCGTGTATTCATAAGTAAATGTTGGCATTCTGTTATTCATTTTTTCCAGATGTTCTTCCCGAGCAGTGTGTTATGTTTTGTGTTTTTAATATTTCTCATATGCATTTAAAAAATCTGGGCACATAAATCTTAATAAAGCTCTTAACTATCTCCTCTGTGCTGTCTCAGATTTCTGAGTGTTTGTATTTATGACATAGTGTCTCAAGTCATGAATGCTATCACATAATTAGGGCTTATATCCCTAAACCCCGGCCTTGTATTTCTACATGTTTTGAAAATTCTTTACACTTCACTTGTAAATGCCATTATATTGTGCCATGACATTTCCATAGTAACATATATTTCAAACAGGAAAACAGAGAAAGCCCAGGGAAATGAGAATGTCTCAAGTGAAGAAAGAAAGAAAACATGAAAAATAGTAGAATACATAAGATAGAGGTGAGGGGGTTAGAGTGAGAATTGTATATTCTGTTTCTAGTTTGATGTCTCCTGAGAGTGGAATGTCCCGTGTGCTCATCTTGCTACGTGAGCACCACCCACCAAGTGGCCCACTTGGAATCCTTAGAATCACACTTTCTTTGACATCCTATCATGTACACATCATTCCCCTAATGTTTGTTTTTTTTTTATCATTACCCACTGCAACTAGACAGGGGTAGTCACTCACCTCTGACCCCACTGTCCTGAAGTCCATTCCCGATATTGCATATGTGGTACTTGGTTTGGCATCTGCTGAAAACCAGAGACTTGGACACCAATTGTTTGAGCTTGTTCAGCCAAATCCTTTCCCTGGAATGCTTCCCTGCTGCCATCCCCCTGGCAAACTCCTGTGCATTCAAGCCTCAGCCTCAACGTTGGTTTTCTTCCCTCTCACACCCATTGGTAGAGCAGCCACCCCAGTGTGCAATGACATATATTCTTATGTCAAAGAAACTGTAACACTTAACTGGCTTTAATTGTTTGAAAGATTTTTTTGTATCCCCTACCAGCCAATAAACTCAAAAACCAACCATATCTGATTCTTCTCTGTATTCACAGTATCAAGGATTAATCTTGCCTGGAATTACTCAATAAATGTTTGGTGGATGAATGAAAGAAGGAACTTTTATGGTTACTGCTTTTTTGTTGTGGTAAAATTACCATCACAAAGTGTGCCATTTTAAAGTGTTCGTTTCAGTGGCATTTAGTATATTCACAATGTTACACGACCATTACCACTATGTAATTCTGGAACATTTTCATCAGGAAACCTCTTGCCCATTCCCTCTTACCCCAGTCCCGGGCAACCATTAATCAATTTTCTTTCTCTATGGCTTTGCCTATTCTGGAAATTTCACATAAATGGAACTGTTATGGCTTGTATCTAGATGTCCTCCCAAGGGGCTTTTCAGAGGTGGCTGGATTTAGGGTGTGTGAATGTGGATTAAGGGTGGAATACTGGGATTAAGGGTGTGTGGTACTGGATTAGTCCACTAATTGGTTTGTCATAGTTCTGGGTGTGGGAAATGGTAAGCCCCACCCTGTGTGTGGGTGGCACCACCCAAAAGGCTTGTAGCCTGTATGGGGTAAAAGAGAAAGACCCGCTTGCTGTTTGCTGCTGCCTACCTGCTCTGCCATCAATTCTTTCTCCTCTGTAATGCTCCTTTGCCATGCCACCCTGCCTTGGAGTCAGCTGACTATAGAATGAAACCTCTACAGATTGAGAGCCAAAATAAACCTTTCCTCCTTTAACTTTGGACATTGGGTATTTTGTGTCAGCAATGAGAAAAAATAACTAAGACAGGAACCATACAATATATGAGCTTTTGTGTTTGGCTTCTTTCACTTGGTATGTTTTCAAAATTCATCTATATTGCAGTATGTTTCAATACTTCATTCCTTTTTAGGGGCAAATAATATTCCATTGTATTGATATACCGTATTTTGTTCATTCATCTATTGAAGGGTATTTGAATTATTTCCACCTTTTGGTCCTTGTGAATAGTGCTGCTGTGAACACATATGTACAAGTTTTTTTTTGTTTTTGTTTTTGTTTGGTACTAGGGATTAAACCTAGGGCCTTTGCACTGAACTACATCCCCTGTCCTTTTAATTTTTTGAAAGAGTCTTGCTAAGTATGTACAAGTTTTTCTTTGCACACCTGTTTTCAGTTTTGTTGGTTATATACCTGGAAATGAAATTGCTGGATCATATGGCAATTATATATTTAACTTATCAAGAAACTGCTTTTTCATAATTGGACCATCCTACATTCCCACCAGCAATATATGAAGTAAACGTTACAATTTCTCCATATTCTTCCAACATTTGTTATTTTCCCTTTATAAAAAAAATTGTATCCATTTTAGTGAGCATAAAATTGTATCTCATTATGGTTTTGATATGCATTTCTCTAATGACTAAAGGTGTTGAGCATCTTTTCATTGCTTGTTGGCCATGTGTATATCTTCTTTGGAGAAATGTCTATTCATTCTCTGTCCATTTAAAAAATTTTTGGTTTCTTGTATTTTGTTATTGAGTTGTATGAGTTATTTTTATATATTCTGGATATGATACCCTTATTAGATATATTATTTGTAAATATTTTCTCTCATTCTATGGATTTTCATTTTACTTTTTTATTAGCACATATTAATTATACAGAATAATGAGCTTAATCATGACATTTTCATACATGCATGTAACATACTTTGATGATATCCCCACCACCACCCTTCCCCTACTCCTTTTTTTACTTTCTTGATGGTGTCCTTCGAGGTACAAAAAAAAATTTTTAATATTGAAGTTCAAGAGTTATGTAGTTTTTATTGTTATATTTAGGTCTTTGATTTTGTATGTGATGTGTCTAACTTTATTCTTTTTACACATATTGAGTTTTCCAAGCACCATTTGTTGAAAAAAGTATTCTTTCTCCTTTTTTTGACAAATATTTTCAAATTATAAGTGGACAGCATTTTTTTTAGTACTGTAAAGACATTGTACCACTATGTTCTGACTTGCATTGTTTCTTATGAAGTTTGCATAATATTTATTTTTGTTCTATATACTCTTTACTCTCAAGACTTTTTCTATATCTTTGATTTTAAGCAGTTTAATTATGATATGCCCTGATAGTTTTTTTCATTTTTGTTGTACTTGGGGTTCGTTTAACTTCTTGGATTTGTGAGCCTAAAATTTTCATCCAATTAGAAAAATTTGTAGCCATTATTTCTTTGATTCCCCCCCCCAACTACATGTATATTAGGTCATTTGAAATTGTCCCATGTTTGTCTTTCTTCTGTGTGTTTTTTTGGGGGAGGGCGGCGATAATTTCTATTGGTGTGTCTTCAAGTTCACAAATCTTTTACTTTGAAATAAGTAATCTATTTTAATTTCACTTTGTATGTTTTTCACCTGAAATATTGTGGTTTTCATCTCTAGAATTTTGATTTGGCTTTTTTGTAATTTAAAATTTTGAAATAATTTAAAATTTACAGAAAATTTGCAAAGATAGTACAGCTGTGGATATAACTCAGTGGTAGAGCATATGGAGGCCCTCCTGGGTTTAATTACCAGCACCAAAGGAAAAAAAAAATACTACAGTGCATGCCCATATATCATCCAGTTTCCCTCATTCAGTATCAGTTTTCTCTAATGTTATTATCTCACATTTTTATGGTACAACTATCAAAAGTAAGATACTGTCTTAGTTATTTTCTCATTGCTGGGACAAAATACCTACCACCCACAGCTTAAAGGTGGGAAGATTTATTTTGGCTCAAAGTCTGTAGAGGTTTCAGTCCATAGTTGGCTGGGTCCAAGGAAGGGGCAGCGTGGCAGAGAAGCATCAGCTCATAGCATGAGGCAGGAAGAAAAGAGAGGGATCAAGGGAGGAGGGGAGGAGCCTTTCCAAGCTTTCCCCTCAGTGATCCGCCTCCTTCAACCAGGCTTCACTTCTCAAGTTACATTTAGCCATAAACTCATCAGTGGACTAATCCACCAATTAAATCACACCCCCATGATGCAATCACCTCCTAAAAGCCTCACCTATGAGTACATGAGGCTTTAGGGGGGTATCTAGATATGAACCATAACACATACCAACAGGGGCACAGTATTTGCATTTCAACAGTTTTTCCACTAATGGCATTTTTCTGTTCCAAGAACCAATTGAGGATACCATATCACATTTAGTTGTCTTGTCTCCTTACTCTCCTCTGACCTATGACAGTTTTGCCGTCTTTTTTTTTTTTTTTTTTTTTTTTAATGTGGGTACCGGGAGTCGACCTCAGGACCTCGTGCTTGCCAGCAAGCGCTTGTGCTGCTGAGCGATATCACTGGCCCTTTTTTTCCTTTACGTGGGTTCTGGGAGTTGAACTCAGGACCTCGTGCTTGCTGGGCAGGTGCTTATGCCGCTGAGCTATCTCACCAGCCCTGCCATCTTTTAAAATTTTTTACAGGCTTGATAATTTTGAGGCATACCAGTCATGTATTTTGTAGAATGTCCTATAATTTGGGTTTGCCTGATAATTTCTCATGATTATTCTGAGATTATGGGTTTGGGGAAAGAATAACAAAGAAGTGAAGCACCCTTCCTCTTACATCATAATAAAGAGTATATAATAGCCATGTGGCATCATCAGTGATATTAACTTTAATCACTTAGTTATGGTGGTTTTTGCCAGATTTTTCTGTGAAACTATTCTTTTCCCCTTTCAGTACTCTGGAAGTGAGTCACTGTACTCAGCCCAAACTCAAGGGGAGGGGAGTGATTAAGTTCCATGTGCTAGAGGAGAGAGTATTTAAATAAATTAATTGGAATCTTCTGTAATGAAGAGTTGTCTTTTCTCTCCAGTTTATATAATAATCCAAAACTATGTTATTTATTTTGTTGCTCAAATTGTTCTACCTTTGGCCATTGAGTGCTCTTTCAGGTTGGCTTTTGTGTCTCTTTGACTTCTCCTCCCACCCACCCCCACCCCCTGCCTGGCCTTTTTTAAGCACTTCCTTACTTTTTGGTAGTGTAACGTGCTCCAAAAGTATCTTGTATTTTCCTGCTCCAGGCTTGTGATCATTTCTCTAGAGAACGCTGGTTCTTTTTATTGGAGAGAGTTGTTTAGAAACCAAGATATGGGCATTGAGTGTATTTGTTGCTACTGGGATTGGGTGTTTCTGATAGCTTCCATGTTTCTACTTAACCAGCTTAATCTTTTCTCTAAATTATTGATTGTATGTAATACTCTAAGAGTTTTAATGTCCTTATCTATCAATTCTAACTAATTTCTCAATTTCAAGTGACCAATTTTTCTCTCTTTGTGTGCTTTTGTATAGATTTCTTGCTTTTTGGAAATACGTAGATTTTAGCTATTACTTTTCAGCTTTATTAGAGGAAACAGAGGAATATTAGTCTAGGTCTGATTTTGCCCCATCTGATTCTGCAAACCCACTTGATTCTTTGTGAGCTATGCTTTGCCAGTCTAAATGTTTAGGGACAGGAATGAGACCTTTGTGATCTCTGAGAATAGTTCCTTGTAATCCTGTGGATAAGTCTTTCTCTAGCCTTGGGTAGTTTTCTCACCTGCATACTCAAGGCAGGGGGGGACCCTCAGCACATAGCCAGAGCTTTCTTTTTGTACAGCTTTCTTCTCTTCAGTATTCTCCCCTGTGAATTTTAGCCACCTTGACCTCCCCAGACTCCTAGCTCCATCTCAACTCACAGAACTGTCAGTCTCAGCCTCAATACCCTGGTGTAGAAACCTTTCCCAGGAGGAAAGCAGGGACAATTTTAGGGCTTACCTCACTTACTTTTTGTATCTTGGGGATAACTGTCTTTAGTTACCTGATGGCCAGTGTCCTAAGAACCATCACCATCATCATCATGACTTGAGATTGGAGTCTTATTACATTGCCCAGTCTGATCTTGAGCTTGTAAACACAAGCAATCCTCTCACCTCAGCTTTTCAAGTAGCTGGGAATATATCAAACATTCTCATCTTCCCATCTAAAATAAAAGCAAAAAAAACACATGCCCATTACCAGTCACTCGCAATTTCCCCTGTCTTAAACATTAATCTACTTCCTTTCTGTATGGATTTGCCTACTCTGGAAATTTCATATAAATGAAATCATAATGTGTGGCTTTTTATATCTGGCCTCTTTTATGGAGCATATTTTCAAGATTCATGTTGAAGCATGTATCAATACTTTATTCCTTTTATAGAGCTCAATAATATTCCATTGTATGGATATACCACATTTTATCCATGTGTTCATCACTTGAGAGACATGTGGGTTATTTCCTCCTTTTGGCTATTATATAAAATGCTGCTAAGAACATTCATGTATAAGGATTTTTGTGGACGTATGTTTTTAATTCTCTCAGGTATATACCTAGGAGTAGTATTAATAAACAACACATTACTTCTTATATTCAGTGGTGTGCTGGTAAATATTTAACAACTAGCCCTCAGATGATAGGGATTAGGGGAGCTCCAAATGATAGCATTTGTTGGTTTCTAGCATATGAATACTCAAATTACCAATATGACATCACTGAGTATACATTTGGTAAGAGATGTACAGTAACATATTGTTCTATAGTATTTCTATACTATGTAAGTACAGGAGAGGTAGGTAACCTCAGAAATATAGATAATAACATAATACAGTAAAAGTGACACATTGTGAAGATTTTTCACCTTTATTTTTTAAAGAGCTCACTTAATTGCAGGTTTATATAATTTAATTTTTAATGATGACAATGTCTAAAAACCAGTTCTCAAAGTTCCTGAAATTTTAAGAGTCTGCCCTTTGGGCTTATATAGGCTGGCTCCAGTGTTTCATTTACCCCCACTTACTATGCCTCATGGCTTATTTCTGGATTCAATTTGCTTATTGCTGAAGTATATCCATTAGTGTACAGTCAAGAAGAGTGTATGTGAAGTAAACTCATTGTCTTTTCTTGTCTGAAAATGTCTGAAAGTTTGGCTGTCATTTATTAATTTAACCATGTATAGAACTACAGATTGAGATTTATTTTCTTTCCACACTGAAAATATTACCTACTATCTTTTTTTGGTTGGTGTTTGTTTGTTTGTTTGGCTTTGCTTTTGTTTTTTGAGTCAGGGTCTCGCTATGTAGTTCAGGCTGACCTTGAACTCACAAGGTAGCCCAGGGTGCCCTTGAACTAGAGGCAAACCTCCTACCTCAGCCTCCTGGGTGCTGGGATTACAGGCATGTGCCACCATGCCTGGCTTTATCCTACTGTCTTTTGGTTTTTATTTTTGGTGATGAGGAAGCTGCTGTCATTATAATTAACATCCTGTTTGGTAATTTCTCCTTTGTTAGTGAGGACTGCTATTTTTTTTTTCTCTTTGCCTTGTGGTTTTGAATTTTCATTAGGATGTGACTAATTATGTAATTGTTTATTCTCCATCTTTGTATCAATCATTTGTGGTGGTTAGTTTGTCAACTTGACTGGGTCATGAGGTGCCAGGATATTAATAATAAGAGATTATTTTGGGTTGTCTATGAAGATGTTTTTGGATGAGATGAACATCTCAGTAAGCAAACCAAGTAAGGACTGCTCTTCCAAATGGGGGGTGGGCCTCTTCCAATCTACTGAAGGCCTCATTGGAAGAAAAGGCTGACCCTCCTGCAGGCAAGAAGGAATTTCTCTTGCCTTGCTGCTTGAGCTGGGATATCAGTCTTCATACCTCCAACTGAAACATCAGCTTTTCTTGGGTTTCAAACTACCGACTTTCAAACTGAAACTGATTCTTAAGCCTTTGGACTCAAGAGTGTAACATCATTCGCTCTGCTGGGTCAACAGCTTGCTAACTACAAACCATAGCACTTTTTAGCCTTCATCATCCTGTGAGCCAAATCCTTATAGTAAGTCTCTCTCGTATATGGATGTGTATATATGAGTATCTTTTATGCGCACACATATAGCCTTTTGGTTCTGTTTCTCTGGAGAATCCTAATTAATATACCCATAATATTTTCAATAATGATTTTCTATTATTTCTTCTATTAAATCCTTCTGGACTTAATCCTTAGACATATGCCTGACTTTCTCTTTCTTTCCTTCATATATCCTAATCTCTTATTCAGGTTTTTTTTCTCTTTACTCCATTTTGGGTGATTTCCTCAAATGTCTCTTCTAATTCCTTTTTCATCTGGACTTAATATGTAGTTTAATTAATCCTTTGAGATTTTAATTTCAGTATCTATCTCTATCTATCTATCTATCTATCTATCTATCTATCTATCTATCTACCTTTTTTTTCCTGGAAGTTCTATGTGATTCTCTTCTCTCTGGTTTATTTTTTGTCTGTGCTCCATATTGGTCATTTCTGCTATGGTTAGTTACTCCTTGTGAGCATCCTCGTGAGGATTTTTTTTCCTAATGGATTTGTTAAACGTCCTTATAGAGCTAGTTTGAATTTGCTTCCTCCTAAACCTAAGAATTGTAGTGGGTCTTGCTTCAGTCTAACCTATGGATTTTAGTGGTGTGGATTTTTTTAAAAAGTTAATTTATCTCAGTGGTTACCTGCACACTGAGGTAAATTCAAACCTCCTATTTGCATGTAGTAGAGACTAGGGTCTCTGGTTTTCATGAATACCATTGATTTACTTACCCAAGTCCTCTTCAGACATCAATTTTCCTTGTAACTTCTCTAATCCTGGAGTACATTTTTTTCCAGTTTTCTTTTCATGGAAGGGCCAAAACTTCTAATCATAAGGCTTTATCTCAGCTCCATCTCCTATTCTTTAGTATACAGTGGAACCCTTGCCTCTCAGGATCTACATCTAAATCCAAGTCCCTGTATTTTGCTGAGGCACATCACCTATACCCTGTTCTGGCTTTGAATCATTTGTTCATTTCTGACTTCTAGAGCTTTCCCTTTATATTGTTTCAAAGTTGGCAATAAAAATATAAATTTATTTTATACTTCATCCAACATTTCCATGTGACTATAGCAAGGGAGGGTGTATCAGCCAGTGTTTACTAGAGAAACAGATATAAGATATATAAGTATATAACAATTTACAAGGTTGGCTTACAGTGGCCACCCACAGAGTCAGATGAGGAAGATTGCAGAGGGTGTCTGCACACTGGAGTCTGAAGGATCCAGTCAAAGGTCTGGAGCTCACTGCAGTATCCTGTGCCTGTCAGTATCAGGAGGCTAATGGGTCTGCGATGGAAGGCTGAAGAGTCTGCACTGGAAGCCAGGAGATGACGGCCAAGGTGAAGATGAAGACCAGAGCTCCTCCAAAGAAACAGAAGCAGATGCGTCCTTCTTCATTTCCCCTTTATACCATCCAGGTGACAAACTAACCTAGGGTGGGTCTTCCACACCCTAGGGTGTGGAATTTTTTTTTTTTTTTTTTGTGGGTACCGGGGGGTCGACCTCAGGACCTCGCGCGCCAACAGGCACCCGTGCCGCTGAGCGATATCACCGGCCCCTTTTTCATATGTGGGATCCGGGAGTCGAACTCGGGCCCTCGCGCTTGCAAGGCAGGCGCTTATGCCGCTGAGCCATCTCACCGGCCCAGGGTGTGGAATTGTTGAACCAAGTTAGTTGAGCTTCTCTTACTCAAGTTGACACAATCAATCAACTATCACAGGTGGGAAGGCAGGTTCACCTACATTAGTATAGTTGGCCATGTTTCTGGAAGTTAACAGATCAGAAACAATCATTCCATCATGTAGATTTTCATTGTCTCCTTTATTAGTCAGTGTTCTCCAGAGGAACAGAAGCAATAGGATATAGAGATATGTATACATAGAGATTTACTATATGAGGGATTGGCTGACACAATTATGGAGCTGAGATGTCCCATAGTCTGCTACCTGCAGGCTAGAACAAGAAACTCGATGATGTAGTTTTCATCCAAGCCTGAAGGCCTGCAGACAAGAAATGCAAGTGTATAAGGGCAGAAGATGAATATCCCAGCTCAAGAAAACAGAAGGAATTGGTCTTTCCTTCACCTTTTTGTTACATTTAGGCCCTCAGTGGATTGGATGTTGCCTACCATGGTGAGGATCATCTGCTTTACTGAGTCTACTAATTCAAGTGCTAATCTCTTCTGGAAACACCTTTACAGATGCACCCAGAAATGACGTTGTGCTAGCTCACTGGACACTCTGCAGCCTAGTCAAGGGGATGCATAAAATTAGCCATCACATCTTCATGTTATGGATAAAAAACTGAAGCTTAGAAAGGTTGGCCGAATTGCCACAGCCATACAACTTTAAGTAGGTAAATAGATTTTGTGTTCAGTCGGCTTGTCCATAAAATATTGGGCAAGACATCCAGACATCTTAAGGATGTCTGGCTTCTCTCCATTTTTAGCATTTATAGACATTTTTAGTGGCACATTGCTGAAGCAAATACCTAGAAAAAATCCCTGCTGCTTCTTAGGTAATGCTGTTTAGGGAAGAAGAGGAGAGAGTGGGAAGCAAATGGGTAAAACTGGATTCTCCTGAGCCTAAGAACCCCAACCCCTCAGGACTATTTGGGAAGATGTGGAGACCTGCAGGCATTTTCTTCATTATCCAGAAACACTTCCAAGCTCACTGGCATGGTGGGCAGTGAGGGGAACATATCAAGAGTTTTGCACTTGGTCTTTGGCCTGCCTCGGGTGGAAGGAGGATGCCCAGACCATGGCAGGACTTACCTATAAGTTTTGGTGGGTGATGGGATAAGGAACAGAGAAATATCCTAGAGTTTAAGAGCAGGAAACTGCTGACTCATAAAATAGGGGGGATAGGGAGGAGATAGAATCACCAGGGCCCAGTAGTCATTTCACTGATCTGAAGCTTGAACCCTAGCAGGACTGAAAATGGGAGCAAGAGCCATGGAGGACATGTAGCCAGAGAGCCATCCTCCCAAGGCAGATAGGGAGAAGAAGGAACAGCTGGCCATTTCCTCCTCTATCCAGTTACCCCAATCTCCTGCTAGTACCTCCCTTTGGCCAAACTCAGCTGGAAGTTGAATGTCTTGAGACCTGGATTTGTAGCCTGAATGGATCATGGATTAATCTCCCTGTGCTGAGGAGCACAGCACAGAAGAACAGATGGATCTGAGAGAAATAGGCCAAGAGTGGCATGGAATAAAAGAAGAAAGGAGGAAAGGACAGAGGGAGGGAGAAGATGAGAATACAAGCTTATGTGCAAAATATAGCATTCTAAAATGCTGCTTGAGGGCCAGGGACAGAGCTCAGTGGTACAGGAGCCTGCCTGGCAAGTGCAAGGTCCTGAGTTCGATTCCCAGTATCAAAAAATAAAATAAAATAAAGTAAAATAAAAATAAAATGCTTCTTGAATATCTTTTTGTAATTAAAAGAAGTCTTGATTAAAAAGAAGTTGTCGTCCTTGCAGAGTTATAAGGCAGAAGGGACAAAAAGGATATAAAAATAGTCTGAAAATCATTAGGTGCTGCATAAGTATAAAAAGTGACCATAGTATCATTAGTTTTCTGGATGGAGAAGTTGTTTGTGAATGTGAATGTAAATAGCTACCCTATATTGAGCATCTATTATATGTATGTATTTTTTATGCAAGTATATCACATATTGTATATTTCAGCTGCAGTAATGATAGCTAAGAATGACTTAAATAAGTAATTATTTTCTAGAATAACAAGAATTTCGGAGGTGCACGCCTTTGGCCTTTCCATCCTGGTTACAAGATAGCTTTGATACCCAGCCATCACCTCCAGGTACAAGGTGGGCATGGGTAGACAATTCAGACTCAGTAGTACTGTTTATCAGGAAGGCAAACGCTCTTGTAATAACTACCAGCAGAATTCTGTCTAAAACTCACTGGGCATTGCTGGGTCACATGAGCATCCCTAACTACAAAAGACCTGTGGAAGGAGGTAGTAATGGATAAATGGCTTTGGGGCAGTCAACTAACAGGGTCTGCCATATGGATAGAAAACATAGCTCTGGCATGGAGTCAGTACTCAAGGAGTATTAGATATTTCATATGTCTGTGTCTCTGTATGTGGTTAGATATACTGTATTCTCTATTTCTCTTCACAACCCTGTGAAATGGCATCCTTTTTTAAAATGAGGCCTGACATATGGCTGGTAGGAGGAAGAGCTAGGTGCCAAACTCGTTTTCTTTCCTTTCATTTTCCTTCCCTTCGTCCCCCCACCAGCTCCCTCCTTCCTTCCCTTCTTCCTTCCTTTCTTCCTTTCATTTTTTCTTTGTTTGTTTGTTTGTTTTGAGACAGTGTCTCAGTATGTAGTTCAGGCTGGCCTCAAACTCACTATATAGCCCAGGATGGCCTCAAACTCTCAGTGATCCTCCTGCCTCAGCCTCCCAAGTACTGGGGTTACAGGCGTGTGCTACCATGCTCAACTCTTTCTTTCTTCCTTTCTCTCTCTCCTCTTAGCAGTAATGAAAATTGAACCCAAGGAAAGCATAGCTATATTCCCAGCCTTTTGTATTTTTGACACAGTCTCGCTAAACTGCCCAGGCTGGCCTTGAACCTGTAATCATCCTGCCTCAGCCTCCCTAGTAGCTGGGATTATAGGTCACCTTAGTTCTTTCTGTAAGGGCAGATTAAAGGGACATAAAAAACCCAGGGCAAAACCCAGATGACTAATATTGTAAAGTTACCATATACTTATCTGTGGCTGATGATTGTAAAAATCATCACATGCTTATCACATATGATGTGCTTGAAAAGATGTACCCTACTTTATCCTTTATGAAAATGTTACTCACACTGAGTGCATAAGAAATCCCCAACTGACCTTGTCCCCTTCCCAGAAACAAAGGCTAGGACCTTGATTGGCCTAGACCACACCAATCAGTGAAACAGTTAATTTTAGAAACCAGCTTACCCCTGTAAATATAAAGTACACCTCAAACTCCTATCTTGCAGCTCACTCTGCTGTTAGAATAGCTCTTCTGCTGCTTCTGCATTTGCCACACTTTAAATAAACTTTCACTTCGCACTGTACCAGTCTTGATTCTTCCATAAGAGCCCCTCTTCTTCATTCTTTGCTGGAATGAGGGCAAAGACTTGAAGAGAGAGAGAGGGTCATTATGGAGGATCCTAGCCCCCCTCCTCGGAGACCCCTTGATGGATGCAACATTTCTGATTGCAGTCTTAGGGCTCTTTCCACTGCTGCACATGTCCCACACTCCCCTTAAATGGCCCCTCTAAGTTCTTCGTTGTGGAGTCACATTAGGTTCTAGTAGGCTTGTTGGGAAAAAAAAAAAAAAAGAGGAAAAACTCAGTTATAAAATAAATAATTGTCTGTCCTTGGGGATATTCGTGGAGTAATGAAGTCACAGCAAGGAGTTTCTTAAATATATGGTGCTAGACTTATACCTCCATCTTATTGTAGCTGCTTTGGAATGGTCACACTGAGGGGCTTAGCCTTTATTCTGATGATGCCACTACTGCCTAGAACTCCTCTTTACAAGTCACGAAAAGATCTCAGTCTCATTACTGTAAAATTACACCTCAATTCTGACCCCAAACCCAGCTGCGGTTCATCTCCTTTACCAAGAGTTCCAAGTGACTTTTAACTGTTGCTGAATATCAAAAATCACTCCCCCAAGAGAGAACTGTATTGCAGTTTAGATGTAAAACCAAGTGTTTTCTGTTTTGCAGCCAATTTTCAAATGAAACTTATAGAAATGCTTAAAGTAGTGGAAGCATTGTGCAAATAAATGAATCATTCTAAGTTAAAGTCTTGGAAGAAGACAACTCTAAGCCTGTCGTATAATTTTTGCTGTTTAAGAAAATCACTTTGAGGGTGGGTATTGTGAAGAGAATCCTGGGTTTGGTGAAATACAAATGGGATAATAATGTTGGTCAGGGTAAGTGAGAAGGGCACATTCATTTTTTGGGGAAATGATAAATTGGTTTTGCTTTCTCAGGGCAACTTGGCAGTGAGCATCATGAAACTTTAGTGTTTAGACCATCTGGCCTAGAAATTCCATTTTTAGGAAACATTCCATTTCTAGGAAACGTTTGAGATGCAGACAAAGATACATATATATATATACATATACATATATACATATATACATATATATATATATATATATATATATATATATATATATATATATATTTGGGTTTTTGAAACAGGGTCTTGCTATATAGCCCAGGCTGGCCTCAAACTCAAGGTGATCTTCCTGCCTCAGTCTCCTAAGTGCTGGGATTAGAGGCATGTGCCACCACACCCAGCAGTCAAAATAATTTTTTAAAGAGTCATCCATGATATTTGCAGATGTTCACAATAGAATAGGTGATAAAATCACACTATAAAACCACATGCATCTTATGTTCCATTTTTACTTTTTCTAACTCTTCAAATTTTAGTTTTGACTGACAAATGAAAATTGTATGTATATGTTTTGATACATGCTTACATTGTGAAGGATTAAATAAAGCTGATTAATGTTAATTTTATTTTCCCTTTTTTATTATTTTAGTTTATTAGTACATGTGTAGTACATGACATTTACTCATTTTTACCTTTTATATGCTAAAAAGGCCTAAGATACGGTAAAAATGTTACCAATGGTTTTATGTGGGTGATGAAATTATAGGAGATTTAAACTTTTCTTTATTATACCTTTATATATACAATTTTTATTATTGCAACTATAAATATTTTATAACTAGAAAATTATGTATAATGGACATTAATATCACTTTTTAAAAAGAAACACAAGCCATGCATGGTGGTGCACACCTGTAATTTTAGCACTCAGGAGGCTGAGGCAGGAGGATTGCCATCAGTTTGAAGCCAGCCTGGGCTCCATAGTGAGTTTAAGGCCAGCCTGAACTACATAGCAAAACCCTGCCTCAAAAAACCAAAAAAAAGAAAAAAGAAAACAAAACAAAAAACCCCCCAAAAAAGAGAGAGAGCGAGAAAGGAAGGAAAACAAGGCAAACGTGGTAGTACATGCTTGTAATCTCAGCTACTTGGGAGGCTGAAATAGGATCACAAGTTCAAGGCCAGTTTGCACAACTTAGTGAGACTGTCTCAAAATTAAACTTGAAAAGAGCTGGGGGGCCAGTGAGATGGCTCAGTGGCATAAGCACCTGAGCAGTAAGCATGAAGTCCTGAATTCGACTCCTGGAACCCACATAAAGGAAAAAAAGGGCCGGTGTTATCGCTCAGTGGCACAAGCGCTTGCTGGCAAGCGCGAGGTCCTGAGGTCCACTCCCGCTACCCACATAAAGGAAAAAAAAAAAAAAAAAAAAGAAAACAGCTGGGGATGTAACACAGTGGTAAAGCACTTGATTAGCATGTGTGAGGCCCTGGGTTCAATCCTAGTCCCACAAAAATGAAGAGAAAGAAAAAAGAAAACCCAAAGAGAAAGAAACATGTCTTACTGGGAGAGAAGAAATCTATCCCCAAGGAGCTGATGGTTTAATGGAAGATATGAGACATTTACACAAATACATTTACTAGAAGGCAGTAAGAGCAACAGTGGAGGTTTTATCAAGTGTACAGAAAAGGATCAACTCTGCCTGGGAGAGTTGAAATTTGGTGAAAAGAGGTAACATTTGTATAGGGTCTTGAAGGATGAATAGGAGTTCTCTAGGGCTTTGTAAATTGTTAAGCACTATCTAAATGTAAGTTAGTCTTTGGCATTTATTATTACTGTCAAGGCTTACCTCATATAAAGCTTTCTTTCTTGTCTCTTTTCCATGCTCCCTGAAGCCCAGAATCCCAGGGACAGGAAGCGGCAGCAGTTAAACAGTCACACATCAGTGCTCCAGCAAGTGAACTGAGGTGCATCCAACTAAGGAGCAGATCCAGGACGAGAGAACATAAAATTATCTGGGATCGGAGCCAGGAAGGTGCTTGTGGGTAAGCAATTTCCCCATGTGCCATCCTATGGAAAGACTGGCTTTGCTTGGGGTCTTATCCTGACTAGTGGGGTCATCTCCACCTGGGGCGTGATAAAAACTGAGAACCAGTGTCACAAATTGGCCTATGATTTACGTTGGCAGGAAATGATGTGTCAAATGTTTTACAGCTTCCAGACAGGGTGGAGTGGAAAGAAAGGGTATGAGTGAGGGGACCAGGAAGTATGGCAAGAAATGATTTGCTTTGGAGAAATTCTTAGAAGCTCAGGAATGGAGGGCATTTAAAGTTTTCTGATTAAACCTTCTGATTACCTCCCTAACATCCCTATCATATTGTCGCACTTCTCTGCCTTCAAGGTACTGCTCAGAGGCCACATCTTTTACTGGTAGAGTGGTACCTCGGCTCACAAACATTCCACAATTCTGGTTGCAAACTGAGTTGGATGAGAACCAAGTCAAATTCAATGGTTAGGTTCACTGTTGACTTTATGGGGAAATTTGATTTGGTTCTTTTTCTGTGCCATTTGCAATCAGAATTGTGGAGAGAACTGAGTTCATGAGCCATGGCACCACTGTATTACTTTCTACCTCAGTTCCTCTGGCCTATGCTTCAAGAATTCTTAATTGTTTAATTTTATGACAAAAATTCAATGCCTGCGGTGTGTCAGGCACTGTGCTTATATTAGTTCTTTGATTGTGGTATGTTCTCGTGTGCCTCCAGTTGTTTATTCACGTAAAAAACATATATTGAATACCTACAATATGCCAAGCAATGATGGTGTCATAGAATGGAGGAAAAGATAGCTGCAAGCTCAGGTTCTCCTGGACCTGTCATTCTAGTGGGAGAGACATATATAAAAAAATTAAAGAATAGGAAAATATCAGGTTATAAATATCAAGAAGAAGCCAATGACCGAACCACCTTGTGCTAAGTCCCACCTCTGAAATATTCTACTACTTCTCAATACCACGAAAAAGTAGAGTTCAAGTTTCTAGCACATGAACCTTTGGGGGACAAACCAAATTCTAACCATAGCAGAAGGAAACTATGGCATGGTGTGTAAAACACCTTTTTTTATTTACTGGCAAATGAAAATCTTCTCATGTATCTGAACTTAGCCCAAGCATTGCCTCTTCAGGCAAATCTCTCCTAGTTTTCCCGGATGGAAATGAACACTCTCTCTTTTCCTTTCTATTAACCCTGAGTACACTTGGCTTAGCACATCTTTAATCTTTTGCCATCTTACCATACTAAATCAGGGCTACTCTGTAGTAGACATCAGTCTCATCCGAGGGCAGAACTGAGCTTCTTTATAAATCCCCAGTGCGCAGCAGAGACTGACACAGGATCTGTGATCTGTAGTCATGTTTCTGGAATACATGAACTCTCACGTAGAACTCTATCAGAACATTGCCAGTGATGCTTATTCAGATTTGGCAACATTTATTTATCCGTGCCAGGCCTTACTCTTTGACTCTTATAAGCCTTGCAACTGCCCTATGCAAGAAGTATGATTATCCTATTCTGTAGTTAAAACTCAGAAAATCAAAGTGACTACTCAAGTCAGCCCAGTAACAGAAATCAGAGCTGAGATTTGATCCCAAGTCCTCTTGATTCCAAACCCCAATGCATATCTCCTATGTGATGCCACAGTCATGCCTTAGTTCATCTGTGAACCTGTCCTCTTTTCCCCTTGGTAAATATTCCTCCAAGGGAAAGCTCTGTATTTGGCTCCATTCTGTACTCCCTCTGGCACCAGAATACTGCTTTATATTTAGTACACTCTTGTTACATATGTCCTAAGTCTCCAAGGGGTAGAAAAGAAAGACTGAGTGTGTGAATGAATGCTTTGGATATCAGTTCATAGGATGGTAATAGGCTGGAGGAAGAGCTGCTTCTGGGGCAGGTGCCTTATCAGATACATCCAGGCATCCTCTCCAGTGGGCCTGGGGAAAGCTCAGGATGCTGTCTCAGTACTTACTCATTTCTTAGAAATCACACCTTCTGCTCAGCAGCACATCTCTGCAGGCAGGCAGGCAGGCAGGCAGGGCAGAGGGGAACATGCATGACTTCCAGTGAGTTGGGAAAATGAGGTTAGGTTTCGATTCAGATAGCTATTTGTATTTTCTGGGTCTGCATGGTCGATAAATTTTCAACGAGCAGTGATTCTGTTCCTCATCTTTCACTGCTTTATGAGACTTCAGGGAATGAAAGCATAACATCCTGCTTTCCCATAAGTTCTCTAGCTGCTACCCTGGCACCAATTAAAGACACGTCTATGCAATTAATCAAAACCAATTTGGAAGTATTCTGATGCTGCTGCTCTGATGTGCTGCCTGCACCACATACAGTAGTTCCTCAGCTGTAGCAGTGGAGCCAGGCACATAGGGGCTTTTGATGAACTGACTGTGCTGGCCCCAAGAGTTACCTATGTCATCTGACATGACTAATGAGGCTCCGGACTTGATCCGTGTGAGCAGAGCTGCCCTGCAGTCTGGAGGAGGCTCATTTTCCACAGCCAGCCTGGGAAGAGGCTGCAGCAGTCAGGGTGCACACTCCATTATGTCAGCTGGAGTCCTGGAGGCCTCTAGTGTTGGAGCTGGGAGTTGTCTGTGGGGAGGGCAATGGAAATCATGGAGTAGGCTCTGTGCAGGGTGCCAGTGTGAATGTGACCCAGTTTAACTTCTAAGTCAGCCTCCTTGTTTTACAGACATGAAAACCGAAACCCAGCAAAAGTGTAGGGCTTGCCAGAGTCCTGGGTGTTGGAGAGAGAAATAAAGGAGAGGCATAGTCTCTGCCCTTAAGGAGCAAAGCCCTTACTGGAGCAGGAAATAGATATGACAGTAAAATTGGGGGTCTGATGGAAATATACCTTATCAAGGATTAAACCATAGGTTTCCTTTCTTCTGCAAACTTTTATCAACAGGAAGGAATATGCTCTTGTCACCTGAAAAATCCCAAGAGAAAACAATTTGAGTCAACAAATCTGGATTTTAGTTTCAGCCTACTTCAAGTTAATGAAATCTTAAGCAAATCACTTCATTTTTCTGAGCTCTGGTTTCCTTAGCTATAAGCCTGGAACAAGCCAAATAATGCCCACCCAGCCTACTTGTTAGAGTTCTCCTGAGACTCAACAAAGTTAATGAGTGTGAAAGTCTAAGAGACTCTGCACATGTTAGTTATTATTCATATTATTACCCCCTCTAAGGAGCCCCAGTTGAAATGGCTGGAATATGGATCCACAGATAGCTTTAACTCTCTTCCTCTTCCTGCCTCTTTTAGAATGCACTGGAAAGAAATGGACATAAAACCAATTGGTCATCTGCTTATAAACTGTACAGCTTTTCCAGAGAGTCCATGACATATAAAGAGGAAGAACTCAGCCACTGTAATTTAATGTTATTCCACACATTGATTGAGCACCTACCATATGTGTGACACTGGCCAAGCTGTGTGGGGAATCAGAGGTGGATAAAACATGTTCCTTGGCCACCTTGAGAAGCTCAGCATTTAGTGGGAGAAACAGACATGGACATAAATAACTATAATATACTGCAGAAAAATACAATTGCCATAGGAAATCAAGTGCTTTGGGAGCCAGAAGAGGGAATGATTCATTCTCTGAAATGAGATTTGGAAAAGTTTCATCAAGGAGGTGATATCATGCCCTGGGCAGGCCTTAGCTCTGTCACAAAGCACAAGAAAGGCACTCCAGACTAGGGAACAGCATGGGTAAATGTATGGATGGCATCTGGAGAGGAATGGTGATCTAAAGGAAAGAATAAAATCAAGTGAGGTATTGGCTGTGAACATGAACAAAAGAAATGTTGCTGGGCCCCAACTCTAAAACTCAGGCATGGATGTTGCTGTTTTCACTGTTTTTTGTTGGCTGAGGTCACATTGGCCCCTGTCCCTCAGTCAGAGAGAATCTCATACAGGCCATTCCTCTGGGAAGGCCAAACCAAAGTCAGGACAACCAGCAACAAATAAATAGGAAGCAGTAACCAACAACAGATTAAAAAAAAAAAAAGTTGGGCTGAGAAGTGCCCATAACCATACCTCCCCAAGCCAGGTAGGATCTTTGCACAGCATATGGCAATGACACCAGCACTGGAGCATGACAGCAGAAAACCAAAGTCTCTTGTCCTGGGTCACATGCTACATTTTTCTCCTTTCCTCCTTTGTCCTGAAGGAGCCAGCTTCTTCATGAGTGCTGCCATTAGAATGGCTCTGGAAGACCCAGAGCTGCAGCTGGACTTCAGACATGTCATGGGCCACCCCAGGGGCTTGTATTTTCTGTCTTTGCATTCTTCATTCATTGTGAATTGCTTTTTATTGTGCAAATAATACAGTGATAAGATTGGAAACCCCAAAAATATGAGAAAGAGGAAATAAGAGTATCTACTCATAGCTTATCTGTTTTCGTTTCTCCTTACCCTTTCCCGCTCTTGTCTGTGAGCATAATTCCTTTTGGCTGCTTTATCAGTGATACAACTATGTATTCTATTTTTATTGCTCAGCATTGTGTCATATAGATTTTTCCATTTATCTATTCACTGGTGTCCATAGTGTGGCTTTATTCCCCTAAGATGCTAGGGGGCTTTTAAAGGGACATCTCACGGATAACGTGATCTTCATTGGTAATTTGCCTCATGTTGCAGAGAAAGAACACTGCTCCCCACCGTATGGATTTGAGTGAGAATCTCAGCTCCTCTACTTTGAAGCTAGATGTTCCTGGGCAGATCACTCCATCACAGGTCCTCATTTGTAAAATGAGAATAGTATCAGTACCACCATCATGGATTTGCAGTGAGAATTAAATGATACCAAAAGAGAAATGCTCAATAAATACTAGCTGCCCCTGCAGGAGCTGATATAAACTCCACCTTGCTTTTTCCTCTCTTGCCCACATTTGACCTTCTCCCCTCCCCTGGATCTAGCAGGCTTCTTGGGTAAGCCCACCCAAATTCTGACAGGTATACCAGTCTGCATATTTATGACTCATTGTGTGAATGTGCCAACCTTAAGTATTCTCCTTTGATGAAGACTTTGGTTGTTTTTTAATTTTTAACTATTACTAATAATGATACAATAGACATTTTAGTATACAGTGTTCCCCCAATTCTTTAAAACTATATCTCCTTAGGACCAAACCCCAGGAACTGGATCATTAGGACAGAGATTAAAAAGATTACAATGGCCTCTGGTGAATATTTCCAAATCGTTTTTCAGAGGATCTGTACCTGTTATGCTGCCATCTATCTGTGGAGAGGACCATTTGGGCTGTAGTTGCAAACTCTTATTCCCACTTAATTTTGATAGGAGTTAGGATACTGAGACAGGCAGTTAGGACCCTGGGAAGGAGTTCCTTAAACTGAATGGAATACCCCAAAGTAAACAACCCCTCCCTACAAATCCAGCTGGGTGTAGAGGAATTTAAAAACGCAGAGTGATTGGTTTTCCTTTGAACTCTGCATTAGAAAGCCTGAGTCCTCACTGGTTCTTTTAAACCCATGGGGCTACCCATGACAGATGATCACTGGATACTGAGCAGATTCCCATGCTCTGCTTATCCTAGACAAAGAGCTTACTTCGCAAACCCACTTTCAGGACCCTTCCTAAATAGTGGGAGCTTTCTTTCTTCTTATACGTCCTGTAAACACTCTTCTTAACTACCTCCTTTGACCACAATTTCATTCTTTTACTTCCTGAAACACTGGCCAAGTTTGGGTGGAATCAATTTCACACTGTTTTTTCCTCCTAATGCTTCCTCCCAAACTCACGTGAAATTGAAGTTTCCCTCCAAAATGATGTTCCCATGCTTTTGTGCCTTTGTATTTTTTATTATTTTCTACCACACTTTCCCAAGAATATCATTCTGCTAGGATACCTCTTACCTTAGAGTTCAGCTTCTGTGGAATGGGGATCTTCTATACTCTCTTTAAGACACAGTTTGAATACCCTGTACTCTGTAAACTAGTTCCTATTCTCCCAAGCAGGATTAGTCATTCTTGCTGTATGTGGTGCTGGAAGTGACCCTTGATATCCAAATGCTAAGTAACCCAGTTACATGCCTCAATCTGCATGATTCTCTCTTCTCTCCTCCTTCCCTTGCCCTCTAGCACCGTACTATGACCAGGTTATGCCAAATCATCTCCTAAATATTCTTGGCTCCACTTATCTCTGTTTCATTACCGTCACCACTGGCCATCATGATCATTCATTAGGGTTTCTTAAATGGCCTCCTTAAAAAGATAGTAATATGTAAATGGCCCTAAACTAAAAAAATAATTCCTTAAATCATGTATATAATTTTTAAAAAAGATTCCTGCCCTATCCCTCCCCACTTCAAGTTTTTTTTCTTTAGAGGCCATTAGCCAATTTGAACTGTTTCTTTTGGTATTTATTTCCATTTTTTAAAATAAGATACCTATACTGCTGTTTCTTGATTTTAAGTTCAAATATTATCTACTGATTTTGAATAGTGGAAAATTTCTCTAATGCCAATTTATCTCTAATTTCCTTCCCCATCATTTAATGTAATTAGATCTATAAATATTATTACAAATTTTTGTTAAGGAATTGTGCAATATTTCTATATGATAACCTGAATTACCATTAAAAGCATTTGCCCTTATGCCCACATCCCCTCCATGATGGCTGCCTCTCCTGCTGAGATGTGAACCTGCTGGGTGCAGGCAGAACACTCGGGACAGGGGATAATGTATGGAAAGTAAGCCAGGCTAGCTATTGGCTGGTAAACACCAGAATAATTTCTTGGTGGTTCCCATCAAGGTTCCCTGGACAGGTGGTGTAGCAAGCAAAGCTGAGCTATGATGACTGACATAGGCACTGAATGATCTAAACAGGTGCTGGCCTCGTGGGCACAGCTCTGAAGCCCCTGGTGCTGCCAGCTATTGTCTCTGTATTTGCTGGATCCTGGGACATTCTAGGGAATTCTAAGACAAAGGGAAGGAGTGGATAGGGGTAGCCAGAGCAGTGGCAGGAGGGTACTCAGGGAGCTTGGAGTAGCCACTATTTATTGACCAGTATAGAAATATCTCAAATGTTTAACAATTGATATGGCCTAGTGTAACAGCATAGTCCTGCTGGCCCTGATTATGACTATATAAATATTATTCATAGTCAAGCTATGTAAAGTTCTGTGATTACATTTCTATTCTTGTTAAGATTTTAGATTTTCTTGAAGTTGATTGCCTTGTTTTCTTTTCTATAGTTTCTGTATACCCATCACTAAATCTTTTCCCAAGCTCTTTGGCAGAACAATATGATGACCAAGTCTGTCAGGTGAGTAATTATTTCCAACTATGCTGTAAGCACTATGCTAGGCACTTGAGACTCAATTAGGAGCAAGACAGACATGATCCTTCCTTTCATTAAGTTTATAGTCTAGCAAAGGTTCAGATACAAAGCAGTCATTTCTTGGTATCATGGGAAATTTATTCTAGAATACCCTACCTTCAGGGATACAAAATTCACAGATGCTCAAGCCTCTTATATACAATAGAATAGCATTTGCATGTAACTTACACACATCTCCCATATATTTTAAATATCTTTAGATTGCTTATAATATATAACACAAAGTGCTATATAAATAGCGTATTACTTAGGGATTAATGACAAAACGTCTGTACATTTTCAATAAAGATAACAATTTTTTTCCAACTGTTTTCATTCTTGGTTGAATCTGTGGAAGGAGAATGTGTGAATACAGAGGACCAACTGCAATTACAATTAAATGTCATAATGACAGATGTACAGATTGTCTGGGAACATATAGCAGAAATACCTCATCCAGCTAGAAAGACAGGAAAGATTTCACACCTGAAGAGTAGATGGGAAACTATTTATTCAGGCAATATATATTTATTGCATGCCTCTAACATACTAGGCACTATTCTAAATGCTGAGAACATAGCACTTAACACAAGGCAATAAGCTTCTTGCTTTCCTCCAGCTTACATTCTACCAATTCCATACAGCTAGAGAACAATTGCCAGAGCTAAGGAAATGAATGTAAGCTCTAGGTCAGGGGTCCAGGCACCTGTCCCCTAGCCTAATAATATTATTGTCAATAAAATCCCTACTTTGCAATTATCTATAAAATACATTCACATCTTTGTTACCCTTCTCAGTATTACAGGATATAGAAACTTGCAAATTATATATACATATATTTTACAAATCCACTTATTAGTTAAAAGGTGTTGGCTGGAGACGGAAAGGTGTGGGAAAGGAAAAAGCCCTTGTTCTGTCCTACGTTCTGGTAGTGCCTCCAGCAGGAGCAGCAGAGCTCCCGGGCTCCTCCAGAGCTACTGTTCCTCTTCAGCAGTGGCACCCCCAGCACACCAGTACCTGCTGGGGTCTGGCTTCACCCAGGGTGATAGCACTTTCCTGATCTCCTCTTTTCTTTTCTATCCTTACTGAGGCCTTTCTTCCTTAGGCTATTCCTATGTGCCTAACATCTTTGTAAACATCTTGCTGTATTAAATCTCTTTCCGCTCCAAATAATCTAAAGAGCACCATTCATAGAATGTTCTATGATGAATGTTCTATAATCATGCCAACCAATATAGTATCTTCTAGTCATATATGGCCAGTGGGCTCTTGAAGTGTGACTAGTGTGACTAAGTGATTGAAATTTTCAATTTTTATTTAATAATTAAATGTAAATAGCCACATGTGGTTAATGGCTACCATATTGGACAGCACAGATCTAGAATGATTTATTCTCCAGACAGACACTCACTGACAGAGAACTTGATATAGAAAGCAGTTGTGGGAAACTGACCCTTCAAGATGGGAATGTTGGATTGTAATATGACACAAGTGGGCTTGAGTTCAGTGATGATCTTACTGACAGTGAAAAATGGGATACCATATCAAGGAAGAAACCAAACCTCATGGAAGACAGCAAGGAGTAACAGGACTCTAACCTAGCTTGACACAACTCCACAGATGCCACAGGTACACACCAAGGCTCAGCAGATCAGAAAAAGACAGTTTACTATTCAGCACAGTAAACAGCAGAGCCAACAGATTGGTAGAGCTGGCTTCCTTGTCCTTAAGTCCCAGAGGGCAATGCAATGATCTAGATGCAGCCATGCATGCAATAGAGTGGTACTATTGGTGAGGAACCCTAGCCCAAGAACTTAGAATCTTTTATAGCAAGCACTCAACCAGCCAATCTCTTTCCCCTGGAAGTGAATAGTTGCTTGGTACGGTAGTCATGCCATGGTTTAACTGACCTACCTAATTGCCTTTGTGACTAATTTCAGAAATGATCAGAGCAGAGAATGGTTAAGCCTTGCAGTTTGGCGCACTCAATAAGGATGTACAGGGACAATTGGATTCTCTGATGGATTGCATCTCCCAACTACTAATAGTCCATGCCATGCAGTAGTAAAAGACTTAATTACACTATCACCTGTGAATAGTTGAGATAAAATTCCTATTGAAGGCAAGTCTTTGGGAGACCACATGCTTCTGGAAGGGACCATTAAGATGGAAATTGTAGCTAAAAGGATTTTTTAATGGATTGGCTTTATCTGACTGCTGAAATTCTTATCAAAAGAAAATTATAAGCTCAGAGTTCTGCAATCATATTTCTAGGCATGTTCAGAGAACCAGGAAGCTTCTGTTATGGCTCTAAAATAATGTTTTAAAAAACAAAGATAGTTGTAGGACTAATATAGCTGAAAATCAGACCCAAACTTTGATCTGGTGGGCACAGAACTATAATGTTAACAGAAATCACAGATGCCTCAGGTTTCTTACATGGAAGTTAGGGCACTGAATGGGAAGGAATGGAATACTGAAATTTGGAATGGGGACATTTGATTCAACCCCGAAAAATATGAGCATCTGGAATACTTAAGCTCTCTTGAGCTCCAGAAAAATGAAAAATAAACATCTTTTTTCTAACTAATTTCTTGGGGAAGCATGAGAGTATGATCATTTTTAAAAATTAGTGAGAGAGAGAAAGAGCGCAAGTCAAAGTGCATGGTACATTAAGGTAACTCCATTCCCCCAAGGTCATTCGGGACTCTTATATTTGAAGATGGAACGTAAAAATTCAGAACCCTTTCTAAGTAAAATGAATTTAGGTGCCCTATCTCCTCCAAATCACTTTGGTGCTATGTCCTACCCTGGTGGTTATTATACAGAGGCAGGAGACGGAAACACAAAACCCCTAATAATAAATCTATCAACTTTGGATGTATTCACTGCTTCTTGCCAAGTCTGATTCCAATCCTTCTCTTGGGGGCTTACATATCCCTCTAACGTTTGTTCCACACTTTTATTATTTGTTCATTGAAATGCTCTGCTTGCTGGGATGGTCTCCCCCAGGAAGCAAGTGATCATGCTATTTTGTTGTGATTAGGATTCCAGGAGTAAAGAAGGAGGGAGGGTGAATGATTCTGTTTTGCTATTTGGGGCTCTACACAACATTCATGGTAACTTCAGTGCAGAGCTCTCTTTCATTGGTAAGATTTCAGTGCAGTGGTAACACTTCATCACGCTTTAGTCACCTGAGGCTAAAACAATAAAGAAGCTAGGGGTGGGGGTAACCTTGCTTTTAACCCAGGGTCTCAAAATCTGGTGGTGAAAGCTGGGTGTGGTGGTGCACGCCTGCAATCCTAGCACTTGGGAGGCTGAGGCAGGAGGATCACTGTGAGTTCGAAGCAAGGTTGGACTACACAGTGAGTTCAAGCCCAGCCTGAACTACCTAGCAAGAAAGACCCTAACTCAAGAAAAAAAAAATCTAGTAGTGAAAACAGAGGAGTAAAAGGTAGTTACAATCCTGGGAGATCAATGCAGTGGTAGAAATAAGCACAAGATGCTTTAGGATCACTTGAGTTGTGGGTTCAGGTAGAAAGAGAAGTGCTTTCCTAAACCTTATCCTGAAGCCTAAGGAGGGGTTATCCAAGCCAGGATGGAAATGAGTTTAGTATTGATCCTGACAGAGAAGTAACATGGGAAAAGGATGAAGGGGGAGAAACAGTGTGGTCCTTCAGGAAGAGCAGTTTACTTCAATTGACTGGAGGCTTGTGTCTGAGAGGGAAGTGACAAAAGATAAGGCTGCCTCCCATTATACACATGTGAGAAATGACATCGAAGAGAAGTACTGCTTTGTCGGAGGTCATACTGCTAGTAAGTAGTGGAGCTGGGATGGGAACCAGGAGTTGACACGGCTACAGTCCTTGGTGCTACAGAGGAGTGAAGAAGACAGAAGATATTTCCTGCCCATCAAGTTCCCATACCAAATCTCAAAGACCAAGAAATGAGATCTACTACCCTTAGTGGTGGTTGAGGTTGTTGGTCTTGGGCCCTCAAATCCCTCGGGAGGGGAGATGGGATTGCCTTTAGCACCCTCTAGGGATGAGGGCACCGTGACAGTGAACCACCTCACAGAGATCATTGTCTCATTGGGCCTCCGGACATAAATGGAGAACTACTGGGCACAGACAACTCTTCCCACAAAATTAGGGTCTGGAAAGTTATAATGCAGAGTCACAGTTATAGAACATTAAGTATGAACCCTTTCTAGTGCTCATTGTATTAAGTTTTCAGGGCTGGGACCAACCCTAGGAACCTTTGTTGGAGACTTGCAGCCCAAGTACCCCAGCAATAATTATAAACAACTATAATTAGCTAGTACTTACTAAGCACCAGAGACTTTATGTATGTCATCTCATGCAATTTTCTGACCATCCAAAAAATCAGACAACCTTAATTCCATTTTATAGATGAGGAACTTGGAGCCTTAGATTTATGATTTGAATAAATTCATACAAGTAGTAAGAGCTAATAAAAATAGCTAGCAAATACTTAATGTTTACCATGTGCCAGACTCCAGATTGTAATAGATACCATTGGGTGCCTTCGCAACATCTGTCCTAACTCTTCTTTGCTAATAGAATCCTAATTTTGTTCAGATATCCATCACTTAGGAAAAGGGACTCTATTTCCAGTATGATTGGTCAAGAAAATCATGGTCTGGGAAAGATTTTCTAATTCATAGACACAAAAGATATATGACCCTCTTCTTCCATTGCATATTGTAGGATCTGGATGTGGTATTTGGAACTGTGGCAGCCATCTGATGATCATGAGGGAATCTAGCCTTGGAAAGTATATGCACTGAGGTTAATAGAGCATAAAGATGAGAGTCCTTGATGAATTAACCAATCCTGAAACTTCCCCACTTCTAGACTTTTCATATGCGAGGTAACAAAATATATTTGTTTTAGTCATTTTGCATTCTTGTTTGTTACTTGAAGCAAAGATATCCTGAAGATGGGATGTTTTCAAAACAGTGATACACATTTTATCTTCAAAAAAATGATACACATATATTTTCTTATTTGTCACCAAAAATCAAGGAGGATGGTGTTGTCATTTCTGTTTTACACATTAGAAAATGAAAGCTTAGAGAAGTTGAATAATTCATCCCATCACAGAGCTTGGAAATGGCAGAATAGCATTAGAACAGAGTTCCTAACCATATCGTACTATGCGACAATGAAACTGAATTCATCTGGCTGGCTCCAAAGACCGTCGTCTTCTACATTTCATTGTTTCCCAGTTTCTGGGATAAAATTCCCAGAAACTTGAATCTATGCTGTATGGTACAACCAAGGATGAGGAGGGACAGCCATATGATGCAGGGCAGGATGATTGCAAGTGACACACGAATTGACTTTGCCTCAATCCCCTGTTACCAGAAGACTGGGCTTTTCTTTCTACTGGAGTTTAAGAACATCTGTTGAAAAGGATAGGCTGGACTCCAATGAGACACGACTGGACTAGCTCTGGTGCCTGTATGTGAAATTCTTCTCTTGCTCCAGGTATTTAGTTCCACCTGGATGGTCCTAACAACCACTTTTCCAACTGTCCTAGATGGAAATGACTTGGCATCATCCCTGGCAGAGATGTTAAGAAGAAATTCCTATCATCAAATGTGGGATGAACAAAATGACACTTAAGAACCATTCCTTTGCTGAAGAGTCTAGAATTACTTGAGAGGTACCAGGACAACTTTTTCTAAATCTGCCCCAAAAATATTACAGAAAGGAGAGATATAATCAGTTCACATAAATATTTCTGAGTATCTTGCATTCACCAGGTCCCGTCTAGAACATGGTGATACAAATGGATACAGTCTGACTCCTGTTACCTAAGTTCAGTCTAAACATGTGGCTATGTAACTAAAATAAATAGATTATATCTAGGATTTAACAAGGAAAATACAGTAAATGGCAAGTACCTCAAGATAAAAGAGTAACATGTGACTAGAATCATTAGGGATATTGAGAGGTGATATTGGGGTGAGATTTATAGAATGAGTAGATTTTGGACAGCAGGGAATGGGCAAAGAGGAAGGAAGACATGGAGGGCAAGAACTCTATGTCTGCAAAGAATACCAAGTGTTGTTCTGGTTGGAGCACTTGTTATTGGTAGTAGGAGATAAGCCTATACAAAGCATTGTGGGGTCATCTTGGGGGAGGTCCAACATACCAGGGCAGATAACTTGGTTTGAATTTGGTAGAAAATGAGGAGCCACTGCAGAATTTTGATCCAAAACGTGACGATGTAGCATTATGCTTTAGTATGTGTTACTTCTGCAAGTATAAGCAGAATCAGTGTGGGAAAAGATGGGCAGCAGGGAGATCAATTTGAAAACTTAGGAAATTCCTTCTCCCTGACCCACTAGTGAAAGCACTGTTTCTAAGACTAGCTGGTCCTGACTGTCCAACTTACTGCAGAAAGGCAGCTTCGATTGCCTGGGAGAAAACTTGCACTTCACTCTGAGGAGTCACACCCAGCTGGGGGCTCAAACATGTTATAGTATACTCAGCAGAGGTGCTGACAGACTAGACGACTGGGATCAGTTACACAGGGAAAGGATGGAGGACTGCCAGAGCTGAGCTACAGAGAATCATCACTGAAGACAGGAAGCACCCAAAGAGCCCAGAGTAGCTTCTCTCACTGGCTGCTTTGAGCTTAGAAGTATGAGTTCTGGGAGGCCCGAGGGCTTAGATACTCAGAGTGTAATGCAGGCAAACAATGTGAGGATGTGTGTCGGGGCAGGAAACAGTGGCCTGAAGGATCCAGTAACCTACGTACCGAGAAGGTGGGCAGCTCTCAGGCCCCTGATTATAGACAGCAACTCAGTCCTTTGGCCCCAGATCCAGGGGTGGGTGTTGCCCTGTGTTCCCTCTGTGCGGTTACTGGCTGCAGAGAAATCCAGTCATTAGCTGCCTTTGGTCCCTGGACAAGCCATTTTCTATGTCCTCTCAATTTATTTGTACTTGATTCATCACCTGTTTGAGGCTCTGAGAGTCAGTGTTGGCTTCTCTGCAATTGGCTCTGGCCAGACACGTACATGTCTCCCACACCTTCTTCAAGACTAGTGCGCCCAGCACGTTCCTTCTTGATGGTCTGTGAGCAGTGCAGATTTTACAAAATTACAATTGCCCTGTAAAGTCATCACTTTTTTTTTTTTGATGGTACTGGAGATTGAACCCTGAATGTTCACACTGCGCTATACAGCCCTCCCTCTCCCCCCTTTTAAAATTTTTTATTTTGAGGCAGAATCTCGCTAAGTCGCTAAATTGCCCAGACTGGGCTTGATATTGTGATCCTCCTGACTCAGGCTCTCAGAGTGCTGGGATTACAGGAGTGCATCACCATGCCCAGCTAGTCATCACTCTTTATACAGCAGACCTCGTGGATAACATGAACAAGTGATGGGAAAAGCACTGTCTCTCGAGGATGCCCTTTATTTCTTTACTTCCACACAGGGGCACAGTGCTCCGGGTTTCTGAAGTGCCTGGCTGTTATGGTCTAACTTCCGCTTCTCTACTTTCCCCAGAGACACTGGTACTAAGACATATTTCTCCCCTTAAAGAAAAACAAGAATGCAAGTAAGATGACAAAAGAATGTGGTAGAGACTAGAGAGTCACAAAACACATACAGGATCTAAAAGTTCAACAACACTCACTTCATGTGAGAATAAATGAGAGCCTATTGTGGCCAAATCTGCTTTTTCTACAGAAGCTGGAGAGATAGAATTTTGTATGATCTCTCTTGATTTCAAAATATTTTAAAAATTAAAAAAAAGGTTTTTGAAAATTATTTGAGGAAACAAAGCACACCCCTGGGCAAATCATACTGATAATTTACAGCCTCTGTCCTGCAGGTGGGGTCTAAGCTCCAGTTTGGAATGGAAGCTATTCATGACCTAACATTTGGTCATTTCCCTTCAGTTCTCAACTACACTTTCCTGCTTTTCCCATCACACCAACCCACCTGCAGTCCCCCAAACTCTATTCTCTCCTTTCTTCACATCTCTGCACCCTGGTCTCTATCTGTAGGACCCATTTTCCTTTCTGTACCTGGGAACTCCTATGCAATTTTTCAAGACTCACTCAGGTCAAACTCCAATTCCTCCTGATGGCTATCCTTCTCTCTGTAAGGTTAGGTGTGCTTCATGCTCACTATGGTCCCACAGAACTCTGGACATAATTCAGAACTCTCACCACACTGTCCTGGAACTGCTGGGTTCCTTGTCCGTTGTCATCAGCCTGAGAACTCCCTGAGGGCAGGGACTTTCAGTCTGTGACCTGAGAACTAGGGTAGGGGTGGGAACTATGCAAACAAAGTAAAAATAATTTAATCAGAAGAGGGAATGAAAATTCAAATAAGATAGTGAGAGGCCTGAATATTTCAAGCAATAGGTCTAAGAAGTGGTAAAAGTCATAAATAGGAGATAAGTCCAAGAATCAGAAATCAGGATGATTAAAATGGGTTGGAAGGGAGGATGCAGTGAATGGTTTAAGACATAAGTTATGGGTGCGATGAGGGTGTTTGGAACCTGTTTGTACTGGGTGCTGAGTGTGTGATAGTCGCAGACGTGGGTCTCACAGCCTTAATGGCTCGGTACTAGATTCTACTACCAGCTTGATAAACTGAAGAGTTTCTCTCCTCCATTTCAAGAACTCATTGTCTCAATTAACGTCTATTGGCAATCTATACAGTGCCAGTGTCTTAACTTTGCATTGCTGGGGCAAAATACCTGACACAATTTAAAGGAGAAAAGGCTTATTTTGGCCATAGTTTCAGTCCCTGATTGGCTGGCTCAAAGGCACGAATGTCATGGCGTAAGGACATGCAGAGGAAAGTTTTTCAACTCATGGCAGCCAGAAAGCAGACAGAGCAGTAGCCTAAAAGCAAGGGGTTAGGGACTAGATCTATCTTTCAAAGGTACACCACCAGTGACCTACTTCCTCCAATCGGCCCCACCTCCTAGTAGCCCATTCTCCTGTGAACTTATCAGTGGATTAATACATTGATGATGTCAGAGCCCTCAGGATCCAATTATTTCTCTAAGCCCCACCTCTGAACACTGTTGTATTGGGGAGTAAGCCCTCAATACATGAGTTTTTGGGGGGTACCTCATATTTAAACCGTAACAGCCAGGAATTGTTAGGTACCATACAGAGGAATCAGGTATGATCCTTGTACTTAAGCTTGTGGGGAAAATGGGAATATAAAAAGTGATGATAAAATAAATGCTACCTCAGAGAGAAACACAGGGGCTATGGTAGCACAAGGAAGGGCTGTTGATCCATTAAAGGTCAGAAATGGGAATTTACCCATGGTCATACACATAGAGAAGAACAGAACCAGGATTAGAACCCAGGCTTGTTAGACTTAAAAGTCCAGTCTTTGCACTGTAGAAAATTGGAAAAAGACAGAAATGACTTCATGAGGAAATGTATGTGTGTTCAACTTGGGTAAGCTTCAACTTTTTGGCTCTAAGTTAAAGTTTTCTAAAAGCAATAATTGCTTGAGGTTTGGGGAAAAAGTGAATGCAGCCATTGCTTTCTGATGATCATGGGCATTTATAAGAACAGTTAACAAGGTGCCAGAAGGTTCCAGCTTGTCTTCACTCTCTTCCACTCATGCAGCTCTTCCCAAGTTCTGACCCTGCTGGTCAATAGGAGCTTCAGACTCATCACTAGATATTTGGTTATGGACTCAGAGACTTCTGTAGACATCCCTATCAGTTCTTCCTTCGCAGCCCTTTTGCAGCAGATGGGTGTGCTTGGCTTCTTTTGGTATTAACTAGCTGTTGACTCCATTGACCCCTGCTTTCCTCTGCCTTCAGACAGCTATCCCCATAATCATAAAATTTGAATTTCTATAATAAATTGCTTATCTTAGTGCACAGTAGTTCTGCTTCCTTAGTTGAACAGACTGAAGCAGTGTGTTTTTCCCAGTGAAGAAAATAATTGAGTGCACAGAATTGAGTGTCTAAGGTTAGGAGTCTAGCTTCACCAATGTCCTCTAACTCCAGTGCCCTGCACTTAGTACTGTATTTCAGAAAATTTGTTGAATTTAATTGACCTTTTAGACTGCTTCTAGTTCTTCATTGCTACAGATATCACAGATATACTCATAATTCCAGTGCCCTATACGTAGTACTATATTTCAGAAAATATTTGTTTAATTGAATTGATATTTTTAGATTGCTTACAGTTCTTCATTGCTACAGATATCACTGCATAGAATAACTTCTGAGAAAGATGTTTGGCTTCTGTTTCTTTTCCTAAGATCAATCCAAGTGTATAGATAGAATCCTTTATGACTTGCTTATGCTCTGAAATTTTGACCCAGGACAGTGTATGTCATGTTGGCTATTTGTGGTTTTTATCTCCTAGAATATGGAAGTTTTTTTCTTGGTTTCAATTTTTGTCTTTCTCCCTCACCTTCTATCCATGGAAAAAAATAACTCTTGAGCATTTTCTCCAAAGAAAGTATTTCTCTAATCAGTTCAGAAAAAAAAAAGATATATTGGGTTACCCATAAGGGAATGTTCCTCTGGCCTGGCTAGGTGGGAAGTGGGAGAAACAAAGACATCTGGAAATTGAGGTTCTGCTTACTTGGTCTGGATGGACAGCAATCAACTCTGAACCACTTAATTATAGGGGAATTTTCTCCTTGCTACTTAGACCATTCAGCACTTGTTGGAAGAAGACATTTTACACAATCATTTGCTTCCTGGAAAGCAAGATTAAATGTTATTTCAGTTACACAACCATTTATGGAATGTCTTTCCTAAATTAGTCGCTGTGCTACTTGTTGGAGATATTGCCTTTGAGACAGCTTACAGGGGAGGGAAACACAATGAGTGAAAGCACAAGTCAGCCTATAAGAAGTGCTAGAAAGGAGACGTTAACAAGGTCCTGTGGAGTGGTGGATGAAGAAGTTGTATCTGATAAAGGTGTGGTAGAGTAGAGGAAAAGAAACCAACAAGAGGCATTAAAGAATGTATAGGCAGAGAGAGCTAGCACTTATTAAGCACTAAGCTGTTAAGCACTAACACTAGAGTGGAAGGTGAACAAGGTTAACATTCATTCATTGATAATCTATTTTGTACCAATCCTGAATGAGGTACTTTATATATTTTATTTACTCTTTCCAAAAAAACCTATTTGGAGGAAACCAAGGCACAAAGAGGTAACATGACTTGTTAAAGAATTTGAAAATGGTAGAATTGGGATTCAAATCCAGATCTTTCTGACTTCCAAGAACATTCCCTGCTCCCTTTTGTGCTTTGAGAATTATTTTCACAACACCATGAGATGGACTATACAAAATAAGAAGGCTTTTGACAGGCTTTTAAAAGCAAGGAATTGGAAGAAGGGATGGGGAAGAGGTATTCGAGGTACAGGAAGAATGGGAAGGGTACAGCCACAAGGTAGGGCACAAAGGTGAGAAGCCTGTTTGGGAACCTCAGGCAGGGTGGTGTGATTGTGGGAAGACATTGCCACAGGCCCCTATCACTGCCTTCTAGAATTCAACACACCATTCATTAATTCAACATTGCTGGGGATTTAGGGCTCAAAAAGCCCCAGTCCTTGCTCTCAAGATGCCTCTAATCCAATTATAATCTGGTGAGATAACTGCTCTTACCACTGATTGCCTTGTATACTTCAATGCACGATGTGTGTGAATGTGTGTGTGTGTGCATGCATTCATGTGCACATACTCATACAGTATTATTTGGACCATTTCCTCCCTGCAATCACTTCTCAATATATATACTCCCTGAGCTCTCCATTAATATGTATTCCTTTATTACCTCTGCCTTTAGCAAGACTTGGATTTGAACTGCTGGCATTGAGGTGATGTTAAAAACCTACAGCATCTCAACAAGTGTCCTTTCAACCCAAGAGACACCTGACCTGATCTTACACTAACTCACTTAGAAAATAAGGATCAACTCCAGGGTTGTGATGGAAAGATCTTAATTGGGACTGACAAGAAAATGGACACTTTCCACTATTTCTCTGCAAACTTCACAAACGCTCAGCACTTCTTGAGAGTAAATATGTCTCCAAGCCCTTCATTCAGCTGGCTGGAGCAGAGTTTTAAAAAATGCATTTCATCTCTGGCATATCACAGGAGAACGTCATAAACAGCTGGAAACTCTCTGAGGTGAAGACAAGTTGGATATTATGTTTGGATTTATAGCCCCCTCCCCCATAATAGCTGATTTCCATTTCTGACAGGGTTATTATTTCCATCTTTATGAAATAGCTTGGATCTCACCTTGGATAATCACTGATTATCATCAGCTCCTCACCTGAGGCATCTTAACACTTGGGTGAACCTAAGAAAAATGCTTTTTTTTTCTTTTTCCAAAATGAACTAGGGGAAAACTCAATGTGTGAGACTGTCTTTATTTCTGTTCTCATTTGCAATTCTTTTTCACTTTCTAACGATCAAGTCATTAATCAGTGTCAAATCACCATCCAGAGCATGATGTTTTTCCCACTTGGTTTCCAACATGGATTAAATGGCAATCACTTGTGTTATTAAGTCTGATGCTGTCTCAGGAGGTACTGTGGAAATTGCAGACCCAGAAACTGTTAGGCCAAAGACAGCATCGAAGCAATCATCTGAAGTTTTCGTCCAAGAGTGCACATCACAGCCCTGTGACATTTGCTAGAGCTCTTCCTGTTTTTCTGACAAGTACTCCTAGTTAGGGACTAAGAGTCTAATATCTCTCAGTTTTCTCTTTGAGGTTACCATTCTGTGGTGGATTAATTAGTGGGCAACTTGTAACAACCAGATGAACTGAATTAGCATGGTTCTAGGCATGGAAGACCCACCTGAGGATTGTTGCCTACAGCATAAAAAGAGAACTGGAAGGAAGATGGTATATTGTTGATTCTCCTGGAGAAGCTTGTCACGCTGGCTTTCCTGATATGAACTCAGCTGTTCTCGTCATCAGAGGAGCTTAGGTCCTCACTGTTGCTGAGGATGTCTGCGGTTCTTTTTGAGGGAGCTCTGGTCCTTACCTTGAGTGTCACTTCCTGGCTCCAGTGCAGATTCCTCAGCCTGCTGGCACAGATCCTTCATCCTGCTGGTGCAGACTTTCTAGCTTCCACCACTGACCTTTGGGCCTTCCCAGTGCAGATCCTTGATACAGACTTGCATGAGACATTGTCGTGGGCTCTGGGCCTCCAGCTGGACTCCTGGAGGACATTGCCATGGGCTCTAGGTCTTCAGCTGGACTCATGTAGGATGTTGCCATGGGATCCAGGTCCTCAGCTGGATTCTTTGGGTCTCCAGTGTATGGAGATCTGCACTCTCTTGCATTTGACTCTTTGGGTGAATATTATAAAATAATCCTATAAATTATGTGTCCTGTATTAAATCTTTTCCCTTGTAAACCCTGACTACAACATATTCTATATGTCCTTTTATGTCTCAATGCCTTTGCTTCTCCTATTCTTCTGCCTTGAGGTCCCCAACATGCTCTCCTCACTTCTTGGCTTGGTAAAAACTTGATCATATGAGGCAGTTCTGGTGTAAAGCCCTTTTTGATGGAAAGAGCATGAACGTTCTGTTCCATTTTGTATTCCCAAGAACAATTTATAAGAGTTGCAGTGGCTCTACATCCTCATCAGGACTTGGCCTTGTCAGTATTCTATTTCAGCCATTCTATTAGGCATGTAGTGGTATCAAATCATGATTTTAATTTCCATTTCTCTAATGGCTAATCATGTTCAGCACATTTTCATGTGTGTATACTTTTCAAGTATTTTGCCCATTTTTAAATTGGGTTGTTCTAGTCAGTTAAGTGGTTTGCAAGTGTTTTTCTCCCAGGTCGTAGCCTCTTTTCATTCTCTTAACTGTGTCTTCTCCAGAGCACTGCTTTCACACCTTTGTAAAGATCAGTTAACCTGGGACTGCCATTTGCAGAAAGATGGAGTATATTTACTTTTTTTTATTCTTCCTGCTAAGTACAGCTAAAAGTCCTGGACATTACATATAAAGATATAAAAGACTGCATATGTATACACATGTATATGTATACACATATGTATATGTATACATAGAGTGTATATGTATATATATAAAACCATAAAACTGAAATGTGAAGAGAACAATAGGACTGAAATGTGAAGAGAAGCAGTCAGACCAGGTTAGATTAGAACCTAGAAACCAAGAAATAGGTGGTGGTGAATTCTTTGGGCTTACTTTTTATCTCATATATCCTACATTGTGTACTGGAGAAGCTAGCAATCCAGACATGCCAATGAGCACAGATTGTTTTTTAAAAACCCTATGGTTTTTCTCTGGTTAAAGGACTGGGAAAGGAACAGGCTCACAGATCATAAAACTTCTAGGCTGTAAGCATTCTACTCCAGCTGAAATACCACAGAAAAAACTATGCCTCCACCCATATCTCCACCAGCAGATGCCAAGTGGAGAGTTTAGACTTCTACCCTAGCCAGGCTATAAAGAGCCTGTTCAACTTCCTCTCCTCACTCCTCAGTTCATGTCAGAGAAGACAAAGTGAAGCTTGGACTTTCATTCTCAGAAGGTCTTTCACAAAGCCGTCTCCTAATAGTTCACCCTCACCCTTGTTGGCAGATGCCACATGTGGAACATAGAATTCCACCTACTGGTGGTCACCAGGCACCCTCCCCTTCTCTGTAGGATAATGTCTGACAAGACCTAGTGAGAGTCAAAAACTTTTACTTCCGATTGGTAGTAATAAGATGACCCCAAAACCATCTTGCTAAACTGAAATATGTGCATTTCCCAAATTCTAATGTATATGCTTGTGAGTTTGCCTTTGCTGTTTCATTCTCTGCTTCAAATACCTTTCCTCCTTTCCCACTGAATTCCAATCCTTAAGACCCTACTTAAATACTGTTTTGTCTTCTTGGTTCTCTTTCCTTTCTAGCTTCCAGGAAAACTTAATGGATTCTTAACCCTTTTCTCACGAGTTCATAATATTGACACCATATTATATGGCAATTTTCCGTTTTATGTGTCTGTCTCTGTTGGCCCCCTTGGGAGGCCCAAGGGAGATTTTTGTGGGTGAGGGCCCCACGTGTCTTACGCATATGTGTAAGACATTAGCAACAACAGCAGGGAGCATGAAGCAGAGCAGAACACAAGAGTGCAAGAGCCACCTGTATCTTTATTGTATAATTTTTATACAGGTTGTTATTTGATATTTATATATTTATATAGTGTTGTAACCAGCACATATATGTTTACACATGTTAAGTCATGGTTATATAACTGTATCGCACTGTGCACTTGTATTAGACAGCGAGGTCACATCCTTAGGTATCCTTAGATGCCCCTCAACTTTGAAGCAGTCTGAGTGGTTTTCCACATCCCACCCCCTCAAAGGTCAAGGGTATATAAACGTAACATTTTATATGTAACAGGGCACAAGTACCTGTAGTTAACAAATCAAGAACCATGTGGTTTTGTAAAACCACTTTTTTTATTTGAACAGTTTTATCCGTAAGTAACATCAAAACCTGGTGTATAACATTTGAGGCCTGGGCCATATGTTGAGCAAGGGCTTTAACCTGGAGGGCTAAGTGTATGGTCCTCGTCCCTGTTCAGATGCTATTTCTAGCAGCATCTCATATGCAGCAGTCAATATTTTTGGTCAGACACTATTTTTAGCAGTCAGCCATTGAAATGCCTGGTCAAGGCGTCTGTCAAGTCATTTCCTGGTGCGAGGAGGGGCTCATGCTTGAATTATGATATTTCACGTGGTCAGCTTTTTGGCTGTTTTCATATGTGTCACCATAGGTTGGTACCCCACAAGGGACGGTGTCCTTTTTGTCACTCCTGACCTGCCCAAGCCGGCAGCCAGAGCATCAGCTCCCTCAAGACGGCCCAACTGTCCGTGTGCACACGTAGGGGTCTCCTTTATGTATCACAAGTAACCACACTGTCTGTAACTTTGTTCATTGGCTTGACCTGTTTGTTTTGGTTTCAAACCAGAGTACTTTTGTACTGGGCTGGACAGCAACTGCCATCCATTGTGGGCTTGGGTCCCAGCTAGACTCATCAGTATACTCAATGTCAGCTGGAGGTCCCTTTTTTTTTATGTATAGGGACTAGCGGTTAACTGCTGTAGTCCATTTCTCCTGTACATCTCCATGTACATCATGGGTCCAAAAACCATCGTCAGTTTGACTGCCAATGGGCTAGCCGAGAAAGAGGCCCATTGTTGGAGACACATCCCCCACCCTGGGACGGGCTGTGTCTGTCCGTACTGTGATCCCCCACAGGCGTGTACAGCAGCATATAGTGCTGTTGTTTTTTAATCAGGGAATACTGGCTCTCGGCTCTTTCACAACTGTGACCAAAACCCAACAGGGTGTTTTTGTTTTTCCTGTTTTTGTCATAGGCCCCAGCCAAATCCGTCATCGTCTACAAGACGGTTAGGATAAATGGCAGGTTAGGGCCAGCGACTCGTGGGGGTTGCACCTACATAACAGCCCTTTTTGAGTGCTGAAAAGCAGTTTCTGCTGCATTTACCCAGCAAGCATCTTCCGCTGCTTCTGTCTAGCCCTATGTTGTACCCCTTTTGGTCAACTGGTATAAAGGGCACAGCAGGGTAGAACCTTAGCAAGCCCACATGTACCTGTAATTGGTGTACTGTTGTGGGTCTGGTGTATGTTTGGATCTTATCAATAACAGCATTGGGAATTACTTTTGTTTTACCCAACCAGATAACACCCAAGAATTTGACAGACAAGCCAGGTCCCTGGACCTTATCTTTGTTTATGGCCCACCCCTATGTCAGCAAAGGTTCCTTTAGGCTGTGCACTACAGCTTTTAAATCTGCAAGGCAATCAGAGGTTAGCATGATGTCGTCAATATAATGGAACAGTGACACAGAGTGTGACTTGTCCAGGTGGCCAAGTCCTGGGACAGGCCATGATACAAAGTTGGGCTATGCAGATAGCCTTGTGGCAACACCTGGAAGGTCCACTGCCTGCTCTCCCAGGTGAAGACAGATTGATCTTGACTGTCAGGTGCAGTAGTAATGGAGAAGAGGGCATTAGTCAAATCCATAACATAAGGGTATCAACCCAGCATCAGGGTGAGATGATTCATCAAGTCCGTAATGTTAGGCACCACTGCATGTAGTGGAGGAATCACTTTAGTTAGTTTCCGGTAATCCATGGTCATTTTTTATGTCCCATCTGGCTTCCAAATGGGCCATACTAGGGAGTTGAAAGAGCTCTGTGAAGGGCGTAGCACCCTTTTTTTTTTTTTTTTTTTTTTTTTTTTAATTTTAAGACAGTCTGTCCTATCTCCTCCTGGCCTCCAGGTAGCTGGTACTGCTTTATGGCCACAACCCTCATGTCCTGCGGGAGAGTCAGTGTTGCGTGGTGTGGATGGCCTTGGACTATGGTTTTTACCACGCCAATTCGCAACCAGAATTCTCCCTGTGTGGTGTCTAGCTGAGCACCAATCAGTATGTCCATCCCCAGTATGTATTCAGCAACCAGAGAAACATGAACATCATATGGGTGTGGGGGCAAGCACCTGATACCTAAAGTCACCTGGGCCTTCCAGACCATGATGTAGTGACCTCCATACCCTTCTATGTGTATAGTAGGTCCTGTAAAATGGTCTGGGTTGTTGTATATTAGCACTGACTTGGCTCTGGTATCTACCAACATTAGTACATGCTGTATTTTGGGGGGGACCAGTAAATAGTCAATTTTACGTGTGGCCTCTGGTCTCTTGGGACCCCAAGACCCATATATCTTGGCATGTCTCCTAACCAGGGTAAAAGCAGGCCAGTGTCACTTTTTTTGGTTTCACTGGGGCTATTTTGGCCTTCTGGCCCTGGCCCATCAGCCAATATTGTTGCTCAGGGTATAACTGGCTCCACAGAATCAGTACCACATCCAAAGGTTGTCCATCTAATTTATCTGTGGCTATGCTGGTGGCTGGCAAGTCTGTTCAGATCTGGCACTGACTGGCCTTTAGGGGCCCCATGGCTTGTCCTTGGGGGGACATCCCTGCTCAGCTGGAAAACCACCCCCCCATTTCTGTTGGTAGTTTTTACAGGTCTCACCTTACCTTGGCGCTTTACTTTTATGTCTCCCAGCCTGGCCAAGGCATCCACAGCATCATGGGTCGGGCAATCTGTAAAGGGGGCTAGAAGGGCTGCCACTGACCCGAACATGTTAGCCAGCCTGCTCTCCAAGATCATGTCCTTTATGTGTGCCACCAGGAGTTTCTCATCTGGGCTATGGTACTGTAATGTGAACATTTGGCATATGTCCATTTTACATAGCACAGTTATCAAGTCTAGATAGTGACTTACTCCGACAGGTCACCTGGATTCTCCCAAACCAGGCAAGCCACTGTCATCAACCAGTTTATCACAGTCTGTCCTGCAGAACCCATCTCATAGACAGGATGCTGGTTATGTTGGCTATTTGGGACATCTCTGTGGGCTTACTGTGTGTTATTAGCCCCATTGTCCCACAACCATAGCAGCCATGCAGGCACTGTTTTACCCATTGTTTTGTTTTGCCAGTTTCCGCAGCTCCCTGACTGTGTAGGTCATGTATGTGTGGTGGGTAGAGGTAGGCGGCCCTTAGTCCTCCTCCCTGGGCTAGGAGTTCCTCTACCTCCACCTTTTGATGAATAGCATATAAAACCAGGGGATTTTCCCAGGGTTTTTTTTCGGACATGAAGACCTATACTTTTGTAGACATTTCTGGAGCAGTGCTTCCCATGCCTCTCAACATGAGCTCCACAGCAGCCAGCCATTGCTCAAGTTCCTTCTCTGTCTGCTCCAGCTGGTCTACTTGTCGGACAAGGCCATCTGTCTCTTGATTTACACGGTGGAAGAGAGTGAAGAACAGTCAAGCTACCTGCCCCACACTTTAACGGTGAGGGGGAGGAATTTGTCTATTGCTTTCAAGGCTTGCAAGACATTCCCAGGTTCCAAACAGTTTCCCAGTCCTCTGGGGCCTTCCAAACTGCCAAGAAGGCAGCTACAGGTAGCCATGGTGAAGCCTGGGTTATTTATCAGCCATTCCCTGGGCTCTCCCTTTCCTTGAGGTGGGGTCACTCACCTCAACATCCTGCTGACTATGCCAGTTGTTGGCCCAAATTGTATGCCAGAGGGAGGCAAGGGAGATTTTAGGGGGTGAGGTCCCCAGGTTAAGGAACGCATGTATGCAAGACATCAGCAACAACAGCAGGCAGCATGGAGCAGAGCAGAGCACAAGAGTGCAAGAGCCTCCTGCATCTTTATTGTAGAATTCTTATACATGTTGTTATCTCATATTTACATTCTTACATAGTGCCATAACCAGTGCATGCATGTTTACCTGTGTTAAGGCATGGTTATATAACTGTATCCTACTGTGCACTTGCACTTGACAGCGAGGTCAAATCCTCAGGTGTTCTTAGATGCCCCTGAGCTTTGAAGCAGTCTGAATGGTTCCCCACAGTCTCCCTCACTAAATTAGGAATTTTTAAAGGGTAAATTATTCATCTGTTTTCTAGAGTCTGGCATAAAGCTTTACCCACAGTGAATACACAACAATGAATGAATGAACTTCAATATATGTAAATTTTTAATGTTTAGAAGGAGAGAGAAGAAACATTTAGCTTTTAGAATTACTTTCATGCTATACAACGTAAATATATGTGGTCACCAAAGACCTGTTTTTATCATAAAGTAGGTAGGGAACTGGTAGGTTGCTCTATGTAGTTTGTTTTCAGATTAACCCCTTTCATTTTTAATTCTTCTTTTATCTTTTTTTTTTTTCTTTTAGTACTGGAGACTGAACCCAGAGCCTCACACAACCTTAGGCAAACACTCTACCACTAAGCCCATTAAACTGTATCTCCAGCTGCTTTTTAAGACAAGGTCTCAATAAGTTGCCCAGGCCAGCCTTGAATTTGGGATCCTTCTGCTTTAACCTCCAGAGTAGCTGGGATCACAAGGTGTGTACCACCATGCCCAGCTTATTTTCGTTTTAAAATTGAATATTATCTGTCCAAAAAAGACAACTGCATTATGCTGATAAAGTTGGAAAATTACATGTTTTAGACTCAGACCTAAATTTGAATCTTGGTTTGATTCTACTGCAGTTTGTATTTTCCAAAATGGTCAGTATCCCTGGCAAGCCCTGCTCAAATTGCAGATTCATGAGTAAAAATAAACTTTGTTGTTTTTACCCAGAAAGTTTTGATTTGTTATATAGCAATTGATCACTAGATGAAAATTTGGTATTAGAAGTGAGATGTTATTAAAAAAAATTCTAAGATATGTTTGGGGCCTAATGTCGTTAGACTGCTAGTGAGAACCTAAAAGGCTTCAGAGACTGTCAGCAGAAGCCAGATGTCTCCACAGAGAGCTGTATATAAGGGTTTAAAAAAGAGTGAGTAAAATCACTGGATGCTGGAGGAATGTAGATCTTTATTATAAGGTTGAAAAAATTTTAGTAACATTGTCACCTGTGATAACATGGAAATGGAAAATGTACCTAATAAAGTGGATGATCTCATTGATGAGCTGTCTAAACAGGGTGCTAAAAGTGGTATGTGGTTTCTTGTAGCTGCCTATAATGAAGGAAGAGATAGACAGAGACAGAGAGAGGGAGGAGAGAGAGGAGAGAAGAGACAAGAGAGAAGAGAGAGGCTATTAAGGATAAGGGAGCCAGGATGTGTTAATTTTCATTAATTCCTAGCTTTTCCTGATGGTAAATGATGCTAAGATTAAGAAATGGTTTCTAAGGTCCGGTGAGATGGCTCAGCGGCTTAAGCGCCTGCCCGGCAAGCGCGAGGGCCCAAGTTCGACTCCCGGATCCCACATACGAAAAAGGGGCCGGTGATATCGCTCAGCGGCACGGGCGCCTGCTGGCGCGCGAGGTCCTGAGGTCGACCCCCCGGTACCCACAAAAAAAAAAAAAAAAGAAATGGTTTCTAGGAAGAGATTAAATACAGGGTACTATCAGGACAACATGGTCTAGAAAAGTCAAAGCCATGATTATAACCGTAAAAACCTCAGATTTATGGTAGTGCTTCAAGCAGACAAAAATATTCCCAAAGATCTTCAAGTGTGCCTTGAAGATCTTTAAGAATAGAATTCCTATAATTATTAAGCTCACTGCCCCACAGCAGAAGACCAAGATAGTGAGCACCTTGTCTGGATGAGCTTTGCTGGTGTAGCTTTTGACTAATAGAGTACATAAATTCCAATAAGATTCATTAGAAACCTATGCAATTTTTAAAAGAATTGTAGTGTGATAGTTAACTGATTGTGTCAACTTGAGTAAGAAATGCCCAGCTAAGTTGGGTCAGCATAGAAAGCAGGGTGAAAATTTACTTGGCCTCAAACATCAGCCATTTTTTTGTTTTTAGTGGAAAAGGAAGAATGATTCAGAAAGCAGAGGTTAGAAAGTCCTGAAGGTAGAGTTAAGAGGTGCAGAGAATCATGCCTAGGCCATAAGATGGAGCCCTAATCAGAGAAACAGCATCAGAATTGCTATGGCTCAGCCATTCTGCTGTGCCTCCTGTGTTTTCCTTTTGAATAAGCTCTACAGGGTTATTCTATGCCTGTGTCACCTTTGTATGTTGGATGTGTGGGGAAGAGATAATTTGTGTCTTTAGTTCTTGTCTTCAAATTGAGAGAATGTACCAGAGGAACTTCACAAATACCTAGACCTAATTTAGCTGATGAAATCCTGAACCTTATGCCAAGCATGTTGGCATAATGGAAGAGCTAGGGGGAAGGGAGTCTTGAGTGAAGGAATGCTTTATTTGTGGGAGGGATATGAACTGTTGTTGACTGTGGCAGTTCATATTTTCTAAAAATGGTTGTAATAATTTCTGGTCCCATATGGTGTTCTAGAATTCTACCAAGTTTATCAAGAGATTGAATCTATTTCTCTTTTCTTTGGAACTAGGTAGGCTTGTGACTGTTCTGATTAGGAGTATGGTGGAAATAATGCTACACTACTTCCAGAGTTTCATCATAAAAATGATTAATTTTCTCTTGTTTTTCTCTCTGATCACTTGCCTTGGAATCTGGCCACCTGTTCTAAGACGCCTAGGTCACATGGAAATCCATGTAACAATTTGCAACTGACAGCCCATCAGATTTCAGGCAACAGCCAACATTAACAGCTGATCATATGAATAAAGAAGCCCTCCGATGATTCCAGACCTCACTCAAACTTCAGACTTCACTGGATAACATCAAAAAGAGTAGAGATGATTTGCTTGCACTAAGCCCAATGCAAACCAGAGATTTGTGAGCAAAATAAATAATTTAAGCCATGGCAATGATTTGTTTTGCAACTATGGGTAGCCAGAATTCATTACTATTTGTGTGTTCTTGAAAAGTGTCTTCTGGAGATATCTGACTTAAGACAAACTATTTTCTCTACAGGGCTTGGCTTCCTCAGCCTTAAAATGAAACAATAATTACTATATCATGGGAATGTTTTGAGGTTTTAATGAGATGATGCATACAAGGTGTTCTTTTTATAATGAGTCTTCAATAAATGCTATTTAATATTATTTCAACTTACCACCATTAAGTTGTTATGGTTTTTCTGCTTTGTACAAATTCCCCTTCAAGGGCTGTGTGTTATGCACATTTATACACACACCTATAAAGTTTGATTCTCTCTCCTCACTCTCCCTCTAACATTGTAGCTTTTACACTGTTCTCTTTTAGATCACTTATTCTGGGGCAAGCCAGGTTATCACATCCTGAAGATGCTTAGCCATACCAAGAGGTGCACACAGTGAGAAGCTGAGACCATTTTCCTTACTAACTTGCCAACCATGAGAGGGAGGTATCTTGGAAACTGATGCCCCAGCCTGTCAGCCTTGAGATGTCTACAAACTCTTGAGAGACCTTGAGCAAAAATCAACCAGCTAAGCCATTTCTGATTCCAACAGAAACTGTAAAAACTGTATGAAACTTTAAAAAAGAAAACAAACTCATTTTTTTGTTGCTTTAAGCCACTAAAGTTTGGGATAACTTATTATGTATTAATGGTTAACTAATCCTTATATCAACATGGAAAGGGATTAAGAGAGAAAATGATCCAAGCATGAGGACTGTTTTAGGGTTGATGTGGAGGACAGAGATGGTTGAATGGACTTGTAAGTGCTAAGACTGAGTTTGAAATCAATGACTGTGGGGTCCAGGGTAGAACGGGAAGAAAGTAAATCCAGTAAAGAGGAACAGACTTGGAAACCTATAAGCCTATAGATGTCCTGAAGTTGAAGAGCAGCTTAGGGGGTGAAGGGAAAAAGTTAAGACATAGAGAATAACAAAGTTTTGTTTTAAATGTGGGGTAACTTGGCTACTGATGTTAGTAGAACAGTTCATGAGAATAAAATGCAGAAGTGGGTGGATGAACAGGAGCAGTGAAGAAAGGTTTTTATATTGGTGAGTTCAAGAGCAGAGTAGACAATGGGACAGCTTAAGCTGATGACAGCAAACTTAAAAATCTTCTCCCTAAAAGTGATGAAATGGAGTTTGTATGGCTTAATGTGAGAGCCTCAGTGCAGGGGTAGTTGGTCTGGTAGCTGTAGTGACAAGTTAGCAGAATGCCAATTTTTACTCCTGGCTTCAGATATCGAAGGTGGGAGAGGAGAAAGAACTCTCAAAGGGACTTTAAGGGAAGCAGTGAAATTAAAGAAAATGCCACACTTTACACAAGATAAAGAGATGGCAGCAGTGCTCTAGGGAAAAGTTAGATATGTAACTAGCATAGGTTTGCTTGAAAAAAAGCTGGCATTTTATTTTGCTGGCATTTGGGAGCCAGTGTTTAAGGAAACTGGTATGACGAGCTTTGATAGCTCATTTTGACAGTAGTGGCAAGTATGGTGGGTGTACTGGGCAAAGGATGATTGAGGTTCTTCTGGAGGAACGAAGTTTGTACAAAGGCCCATTCCAGAGATGCTAAGGCCTTATCACTCACTAATACAATAAAGCTAGCTATTTGGTAAGTAGAAACTACAGAATTCAGCAGAAGGTAAGGAAGCTGTTGACAAGGCAGTGGTTAGATCTTTCACCTCTTTTCTAAAGCCATTCTAGATTGTTCTGAAGTGTTTCTGATACTCCTTTGCGCCTGAGCATGTAATCATCAGTTATTTCCAATTTACTTTCCTTTTTTCTCTTCTGTCCTTCAATCTTTTTTTAAATACCCGGTGAATATTTAAAAAAATTTATTATGGTAAAAGGCACATTGCTATTAATCCTCAAGATACTCCCCCCAACACACTTATCCCATTGTTATTGCCTCAGATCTCATCTTGACCTACTATTTAATATTCTGCTTACGTATGTTTTGATCTGGCTAGTCCCATTTTTAATACATGCATTAGATACATCAGTATAGTAATAAACTTCCTAAAGGTAAGAAACTAGACAGTGTGGTATGACAGAAAAAAATAGCAATTAAAAGATCTAACCTCAGTTCTATGAAATTTCCATAAGATTTTGAATAAATCGCTTGACTTCTTCAGACCCTGAGGTTTTATTAGTGTAGAAATGAGTCCCTCAGTTCTTACCCATTTCAATTTGCCTATGTAATATCATGGTAGCTTAACAGATACTTTCATGATGATGATGATCTCTACCTTTCCAATAAACCGCATAATGTAAGAATGGTAGATGATAGGTATTTTGAAGAAATTTAAGACTAAGGTGTTTAGTTAATAGAGGAGTAACATTTAGACAGGCATTATACTCCTATTTATTTTCCCAGAGTACAGGATAATCATTTATGTCTAGTAGGATAATAAATCTAGCTTTTTTCCTTTGGAAGTTAAGTGTGGGGTGACTTTTGTTTATCTCACATTTCCTGGAGCCAAAGCAAGTTCATTTGAAATTATGGTTTTGCTACTTAGCCTGTTATCTTGGGCAAGCTGTTTTTCTCTCTGCCTTATTTTCTTCATTCATAAAGTGGGGCTAATATAAAGATTATTGTAGAGGACAATTCAATGTATGCAACTGCGTTTGGGACAGTGAAAGCTCTGGATAAGTCTGACCTATTAGTATGTACTAAGCACAGAGTGAGCAGACCTGATTTGTCCCTCTCCTTAAAGAGCTCATGGTCGAGTTAGGAATTTTCAAACAAATGACTATACAGTAATTCAATGTTCTGACTCTGTAACAGGGTGTCCAATATATGGCATAGGAGCGGAGAGGGAATGGAATAGAGGCAGGATATGCTTCTTGAGGGCAGTTTGAGTCTGACGCATAAGGAAGAGATACACTATTAGGAACATTTGGGGTTATGAAGCAATCAGAGGCAGCATGGGGAAGGTAGTTTCTGGCTGCAAAAAAAAAAAAAAAAAGGTTAGGAGAAAAGCACCACCATCACTTAAAAGCTTATTAAAAATACCAGATCTAAGGCTTGTCCCAGACATACACAATCAAAATTTGCATTTTAACAGGATCCTCAAGTGGTTCCTATGCGACATTGAAGTTTGAGAACCACTGGTCTATAGCATAGACTCTGGAGCCAAACTGCTTAAATTCAGATCCTGGCCTTATCATTTACTTATGTGTGACCTTAGGCAAGCTATTAAACTTCTTATGCCTCAGTTGCCTTGCTTGTAATTAGGGATAATAATAATTTCTACGTCATAAAGTTTTTTTTGTTTCGTTTTGTTTTTGGGTACCAGGGGTCGAACTCAGGACCTCGCGTGCCAGCAGGCGCTTATGCTGCTGAGCCATCTCACTGGCCCATAAAGTTGTTTTAAGGACTGAGTTATTATGTGAAATGCTTAAAACAGTACTTGGCACCTAGTCAATACAAGATTAACCATGGTAATTTATCATACTTCTTATGGTAGGAGTCAGTTTTTATAAGCCCTGTCTTTTCATTTCTACTCTATTATTTGTCATTCTGACAGTCCTTGTAAAGGACACTTGGAGGTCAGAAGACTTGAGATTATATAACCCAGCGATCAATTCCTAACTGTATGAAACTGAGTGAGTTACTGAACATCTGTGTTTTTCTTTTATAGTACGGGGGACCTTAATTATATATGGCTCACAGAGATAGTGCAAAGCTCAAATTAAAGAATGTATGTTATTACAGTCTTCTATTAAGATTTCATTTGCTATTTTATCAAGTTCTTAAGCAACTGGCCTCAAAATAGGATGCACTGGAAGATCAGGGAGGGAAGGCAGGAAATTTAAATACAATTTCTTTTCTTAACCTACAGCTCCATTCAAGAACATGAACAGTGTCACTGGTTTATGTAGTGGAAAGAACTTTTTTCTACGTTGTGTACCACAACATCTCCCTAGGGTATATTATTCCTTAACAGGGTAGTATTTTTCTTTTCTTTGAGGGGCTGGGGATAGAAACCAAGGCCTCAGGCATGCTCCAGTCCTCTATCAAGTAGGAAACTATGTCTGGTAATAGCAGAATGTATATCAAAATCTCCACTGGCTCGAGAGTCACTAATAAAAGTACAAAATCTGGAGGGAGGACAAACAAAATTTGATGGAATCTTCAACAATATTAGGCACTGGCTTTGAATCTTAATACATAGGGCCCCTTCTTATCCGTAAGACAGGAGCGACAAGCCCTCCACAACTTGTGATTAAGAACAAAGGCTGAGGGTGAGCCTGCCACGTCGTAGTGCCTCAAATCCCTTCCTCTTGCCTTTGGCAGATATAGCACGAGATATAGCACTATCATTCGCACTTTACAAGTGCAGGAACCCGAAGTTGAGAACGCTCGGGTTCTCTTCCTCCACTTGCAACTCCGTAACCCCGAGATCAGGTACGGGCAACTCCACTGTCAATTCTCGGGGTGTGGATTATTTCTCTTCGAGTTGTCGTCTGAGTGGCTGCAGACGGCTGATAATGGCCGCTACAACTCTGAGGAATCCGATCCTAAACCGTAACTGCGCTGCAGTGCGAAGCTGGACTTCTTCAATCCCTAACCTCACTGGAGTAGAGGTCGCCGCGAAATGCAAACTCCAGCTACCGGCGCCATTTTGGACGCTACGTGTGACGCCACGCGTAGCAGAGAGCACCGCCGATTGGCTGGGACACGGCAAGCAGTGGAGAGGCGCGCGAAGCCAGAAACCAGAAGGTATGCTGGAGAAGCCAAAGGAACTACAATCCCAGCCTTCCTTGCGCGTGCGACAGCAACCCTGAAGTGAAAGACGACGGTTTGCGTTGGACTACAACTCCTAGCAGCTCCATGCGATACCGGCCCTTTCCTTTCAAAAAGCGTAAGAAAAGGACAGATTGAATGGAGGGCCTTTGGTGCCCGTTCTTCGAAAGGCGGGAAAGGCGAACTACACCTCCCGAGTGGCAACGCGCGCCTGCGCCTGCGCTTTGGTACCTGTCGCCATCTTGCCCCTTCTGAGGCACTGCAAACAAACCCTATTCCTGGTGTCCCCTAGTCTTGGCGGAGGAGCCTTTTAGATGAGCCCCGAAAAGCCGGGCAGGTGGGTGACTCTCAGGCGGATTCTAGGGAGAGCTGGCAGACACCCAGCGCAGAGGGGCCCCGGGCCAGGCACTTGGAGTCCAGGTTGGGGCGCCCAGCCTCATCCTCCGTTGTTTCCTAACGGTATTCGTGGGGCTCCCGGAGGTGGCCTGAGGGGGACTCTGGCAGGCCTGGTGCTGGGATGCCGGGGGCCAGCTCTGGGAGCTCTCAGTGAGTCCCGGTTGTCCGACTGGCAGTCCGCGCGCCTACACTTCTCCGTTGTCCTCTCCGCTGGGGAGGGATCGAGGCGCAGATGCCTGCCGGGGGCCCCTGACACCAGCTGCTGGCCGGAGGGGCTTGGGTCGCGGGCTTGGCTTTGGGATCGGCGCTGAGAGGCGCGGGCTAGGAGCCTGGGCTGGTTGCTCTGGTGCTGCGGGCGAGTGCGTGTTAGGAGAGGGGGCGGGGCGGGCTTGTTTCCTTGACACTTGAGCTGGGGAAGGATTCCACTAGATCCTGGTGCCCCAGCGGGCCGCGGCAGCTGTTGACCACGTTTCGGTTGCGAGGTAGCTCCGCGGTAGGGTCCGCTGGCCGGGACCCTTTGGGATGCCGTGACGTGGTCCTGGATTCAGGCGGTCGAGCCGCCTCCAAGATCCTGTCGGGAGGCGGGGACAAGCTTGTGGAGGGAGCAGATTTCTTTGGCTCTGCCCCTTCTCCCTCCTCCCCACCCCTTTATGTCATCTTGCCAGCTGAGGCGCGTAGCTAGCTCTGAGTTGGTTCGGAACTGAGAGGATGGTGGGAAGTGGGGGGGGGGTTGAACTGGGGGCGTAGAGCTGGAGTTAGCAGCCCAGCTACTGGAACCGGATGTAGCTGTTATTTTCGGTTCAGTGACTCCTAGGCTAGACAGTGAGTTCACTCATTCATTCATTTTACTTTCTCCCGCCAACCATTTATCCATTTAACAAATATTTACTGAGGGTCTGCTGTATGCAAAGCAGGTACTTTGTAAGCGCTTTTTGTCCCCTAGACTAAGGCAGTTCCCAATACGAAGTAAATTCTTGGCATTTAAACTTTTGGTAAATAGTAGTTTAATGACTACGAGGTCTAAGTTCATATTTCATTGTTAAGACTTGAGGTGAACGTTCCTTATTATTGAGTTCCATTAACCCAAATAATGTGTTAGAAACTGTGAGGAAGCCGACAGAAGTCACTTGCCCAAGCTTATATAGGCAGTAGCTTGTATTTATTAAATTGCATACCAGTCACTATGAAAAAACTTGGCATGTATTGTTCATTAATACGCATAATAAACTGAGTGGTAGTACCTTGGTCTTAATACATATGTAAAACCGGTGCAGAGTGTCTAGTTTAGCCAGGATCATACTACTATGAAGTTGAAAAGCTGGAACTAGAACCTAGAGGTATCTGGTGCTCTTTCCACTGTTACTGACTGGTATAGTAAGCTCTCAAATGGAGAGCTTGTCAGAAGTTCGAAAGTGTGGTTATGAAAAATGATCGTGAGGTATCTTATTGGTTTCACTTTTTAGCCTGTGGATGGATCTCCAGGTGAGTGGTCTTCTGAAGTACTTTGGTAAATTGGTTGTTTTTTCTTCTGGTAGGGAGGACAAGCTCTTTGGGGCTACCAAACATAAGCAGCAATGCCTGTTGTGTGGCCAACCCTTTTGGATCTCAGCAGGGATGAATGCAAAAGGATTCTTCGAAAATTGGGTATGATTTTAATTTTTTATGTTTTCTGTCTTTGATATTTTTTCTGTCTGTTTGGGGTATAGTTGTTTGCCTGAATGTCATCTTATGCTATATTAGAAATTCTTTGGAGATACAGTCACCATCATTCTCATTATTGTTTCCCCAGTGCTTGTTGTAGTGATTTGTACATAGGAGGTGCATGAATCATCATAATACAGTTAGCTAAGACTCATTGACAGTTACTTGGCCATTTTGAGTCTTTTATATTCAACATCTCACTTAGTCCTCACTCAAACCTAAAAGACGGGCTGTTTTTTTTTTTTTTTTTTTTTGCCTCCATTTTACAGCTGAAGTTTAGAACTTAAGGTAATGCTGACACTAAAGTCAGTATTTAAATGATTTTCACTCTCACTTTAGCATACTTTTAACCTTCGTGAACGTATGTATGAATTACATATACATACTTCTGAAATCTAAGTTAATATAAGCTGTACCTATTTCCCCAAATTAATTATTTATTTATTTATTTTTTATGTGGGTACCGGGAGTCGAACTCAGGACTTCATGCTTGCCACGCAGGTGCTTATGCCGCTGAGCTATATCACTGGCCCCCCAAATTGTGTTTTACTATTAATAATAAAACACACTTTATGCTTATTAATTACCATTTAGTGCTTTCCCTTTACAGCAGCCTTTCTTAACCAGCATTTTAGGGAGAGAATTAATCCCTAATGCCAAGGCATCTGTTGTATGTAATGAACTAACTTCTGTCTTGCATCTAGAATGGTATTAGTTATATGCCATCCCAAGGAAAATTGAGAATTACTCAAATCATTTTCCATGTTGTTTGGTTCAAATGAAGATCCATGGTTGAGAAATGCTATCTTAGACTATTAGGAGCTTTTCTTATTTACCACTGTAGCCTCAGGTTAGCACAATAGATGAAATAAATGAAAAAAATAATTTGAAAATGAGCACTAAATGTTTTAGCAGTGAATATGAATTATTTAGATAAAAGTCCTATCATGATGCCTGGCTTCTGACTGCGTAGTATTTAAAGAGCTGCAAAAAACGCTTCAAAGGAAATCTTCGTTGAGAATTCCTATATGTAGATCAGATAGAATTAGGGCTTCTCAGGCCTGCTAATAACTTTTGCCCTTTTTTAGTTCCCCTCATGCCACTATGAGGATTTCAAGGCAATTCTTAGCATTGTTTGTTTGTTTATTTATTTTTGCAATATTTGGGATAGAACCCACGGATACTCTACCATTGAGCTATATCCCCAGTCCTTTTTTCATTTTTTATTATGAGACAGGGTCTTGTTAAGTTGCCCAGACTAGGCACAAACTTGGGATCCTCCTAAGTAGCTAGGAGTACAGACATGCTTCAGTGGACCTGGATTTAGCATTGTTATTTTAGCAAGTTGAAGAGAGATGTTTTTAGTGGGATGTGTTTATCAGTCATCTATTTTTTTTAATCTTATATATAGACTTCTAATACTAATTTGAAAATAGTTTTCTACACACTTGTGCAGTTAATATAACTTGCTGTCAATCATAAAATTGGATTCATTTATTTTATAGCTGAGGAACAGCTGAGGAACAGATGATAAAGACAATGGATTAGATTGGGGTTTCTGGGTTTTGGAGGCTTTGAATCAAGAGATTATGTTTAAAAATAAAAATGGTAACCTTTAAGTCCAAGTTTTTCCTTAGTTCTTCCCATATGTGGCCTGAAGCAATAAATGGGAATGGTTTGGTATTCACTTAACCCAGAAAACCCCACAAAAATTATGCAAATCAAGAGGCTGATATCTTTGTGCTCACTAAAAGAAAGAATACTGAAGCTCCCTAGGGCTATGCATATCTGAAAAGCCACCAAATATCAAAAAGATACCACTTTGCAGAAGCAGTGTGTACCATTATGTTACAATGGTGGAGTTAGTTGGTATGCCTAGGCAAAACAGTGGGGCTGGACACAAGGTTAGTGGCCTAGAAGGAATGCTAAATTATTATTACACATGCTTTAAAATGCAGAGTAATGCTGAATTTTTGAGTTTAGATGTATATGCTCTCATTGAGCACATCAGGTGAACAAGCCACCCAAGATGTGCTCTGGTACTTATAGAACTCAAGAGTGAGATTACCCATATGTGAGCTTTCTCCTGCTACTTGGGGATGATCCTTCCTGAAAAGGAGCAAACTGTTCCTAAACCAGGGAATAAGACTGCACAGAAGAAAAAGATGTCACAGATGAATAAAAACTTAGGGCACAGCAATAAAATTCACCATGAGATAAATGCAGATAAAAATGAAAAATAAATAATATTAAATTTATCCCTAATTTTAGTAAGAGCTATGTGAGTAATACTGCTGGAGAGCTGCTTCTATACAAAAGAAAACAGCCATACTACATGGTAATGTCATTGACACTTTGAGACCTTGATAGTGATTTGCTCAAAGACTTCCTTCCCACCTGTTGGCTCATTATCATAACAGTGAACTTGGAATTGCCTTCAAATACTAGCTCCAGGTCCTAAGTTAAAGAAGATAATGTATTTAAGAAGTAGCTTTGTCATTTTAAAAATACTTATGTCTTAATGTAAAATGCTAAACAGATTTTACTTAATTATAAAGAAATTGGGATAGAGAATTTCTTTGTGATATACTGAATGTACCACAGATAGGGAAATGCCTTTTAACTTTATGGTGTCTCCCCCGGAACCCAGGGCCTTGGTCCTGAGCTCATCCCCAGCCTGTTCTGAGTTTTGGTCTTGCTATCACTAAGTTGCCCAGGCTTGGCTTGAACTTGCGATCTTCCTGCCTCAGCCTCTCAGAGTGCAGAGATTACAGGGTGTCTTAGTTACTTTCCTCATCACTGGGACAAAATACCTGATGCTGGAACTTAAAGGAGGAGAGGTTTATTTTGTCTCCTGTTTTAGAAGTTTCAGTTCTTGCACAGTCCACAGCATGGTGGAAGGGCCTGAGTGGAGGAAAGCTGCTCATGTCATGGTGGTCAGAAAGCAGAGATACAAGGGAGGAACAGGGGAGGGAGATATACCTTCCAGGTCATTCCCCCATTGACTTGCCTTTTCTGACCAGGTCCCACTTTCTAACATCACATTTAGCTGTATTGCTCCTATGATTCAATCAGCTTTCAAAAGCCCTGGCTATGAGCACATGAGGCTTTGGGGGACATCTAGATAGAAACCCTTAACATAGGCCTTGCCCAATTTTTATGACTACTCTTAACTATATAACCTTAGCCAATGTGGGATTTTATGTACTGTAGTATAATTGAATGGCTGATTTGTTTACATGGAATGAGTTGAGGGTTTTATAAAAATGGTTTGGCAAAAAAAAAAGAAAAAAATGGTTTGGCAGTTTTTTTATTTTCTCTCTCCTTCCTTCTTTCCACTTTCCTTCCTTCCCACTTTTCTTCCTTTCTTGTGGTACTAGGTTTTGAACCCAGGTCCTTCACATTAAGCTACACCTCATTGTTTATTTTTTGGGACAAGTTCGTGCTAAGTTGCTCAGGCTGGGCTCAAACTTTCATTCCTCCTGCCTCAGTCTCCTGGAGTGCTCGGATTACACATGTGTGACACCATGCCCAGCTAAATCTTTTGTATTCTGAGGTGTTCATGTGTGTTTACTTCATTATACGTATGTGTTATTGGAGTTAATACTACAGTGGAATGGCACCAAACACGATACCAGAAATTCATCCGAGTTTAAGATATATTATGAAGCTGGGCATAGTGGCACATGCCTGCAGTCCCAGCACTTGGGAGACCTAGGCAGGAAGATTCCAAGTTTAAATCCCTCCTGGGCAAATAAGTAGTCCCTGTCTCAAAATTTTAAAAAATGTAGAGCTGGGATATAGTTCAGTGGTAGAATACCTCTTGGTTTGATCCTCAGAACTGAAAAAAAACAGGATTTGAGGATAACCATAAAAATGGTTGACTTGTGTTCCTACAAGTATTTCTGTAGTACTTGGTAGTAGTACAGTAGTAGTAGTGGTAGTAGTAGTAATATTCTGTGAGTAGTTTGATTTGTGTTAGTAACTATATAGACATTTTGCTTCCCTTAGTATAAAATTCTCAAATGTAGTCACTATTATTGGAAGTTACTGAAATAATATGAAACACTTCTGCTCTTTTCCTCTCCTTTTCCATATTTGCATTCCTTCCCCTGCCTCCCTGGAGTATAGGTGTTTTTTTGTTTTTTTTTTTTTTCTAATTAAAGCTTGTTTCCAGACTAGATGATATGTTTCTTCTCTGTTCATTTACTGCTGTATGTAAGCTTCATTATAATTTCTTGAGGACTTATTACACAGTAGCTGTGTTCTACAGTTAACTTCTTGAGGGATGACCTAACACACTTCCTAGTATGTATGTAATAGGACTCAGTATTGATTTGTTGAATAAAATATTCTATAAATATTTAGAGTATAGTTAATTCTTACTTGGTTATTTCCAGTGCCTTTCTCTACTCTGGGTCTGATAAAAGCTGAAATAATGTTTCCTGAAACTAAGTTTTTCCTTCATGTCTCCTAGAATTATTTCCTTTACTATCCAGATCAGCAGAGCTTGTCTTTCAGGAGAAATTCCATGAAATGTCCACATAGTATCCAGTCAGGTTGAACATGCAGGATGTACTCTTGGGTAATTCATTTGGACCAGACATTTCTATTTAATGTAGTTGGCCCACTCTTGTATATAAAGCTTCCTTTTGACAGAATTGTGAATAATATGAACTGAATGAGACTACTAGTCTATTACTAGTGTATACCTAGTCTGCAGTCATGCATCTGTTTGGCTTATATTTATTGTGTTTTATGTCAGGCATTGGCAAGTAGCAAATACTTGTAGTACCTTGAGTATGAAGATAATTCTAGTCTGGACATATATTCCCTACCATTCTATTTGTTTATATATACCTGTTTCAGAGTATTAATGACTTAAAGCATCTGTTTTATCATTGCTTTCTATTCTATAGGTTGTTGGTGTTGTCTGAGATCTCTCCTTTGTCTCTGTGCAGTTGGTAGTTTACCTGGGATGACTGGGCCTCTCTCTTCATGTGGCCTTTCATTCTGGGCTGCTTTGGAGCTTGGTGTCTCTAAGGGAGCAAGGCCCCAAGTTCAAGTTTGTAGCAAGTATCTGCATGCATTTTCCAATATTCCATTGGCCAAAAGCAAGTCACATGCCAGGCCTACAGTCTGTGGGAACGAAGTACACAAGCTACAGGGGTAGGCATGTATGTTTTACTGGGGGCTGTTGAAGACTTGTAGTTTTATATTTTAACCAATACCAGGGACTGACAGATTCATTTTGTAATGGTTGTTTCTATGGAAAGAGTGAAATAAAGCTGTCTGGTATTAGGATTCACTGTATTATGTCCTAGTTGCTTTAAAAACATTTCATATTTTCTGATTAGTCATTTTGATAATAGTTTTGTAGATACAGAAGATCTTAGATCTGGAAAGTACCTACGGTGTTCTTTTTAGGTAAGGAAACAGGTTCACAAATAAGAAAGGAGTTGTCTAAGGTCACACAACTAGTAAGTAGCAGTGATGGAGCCAGAATTTTTTTATTGTAGCCATTGCAAATAGATATTTTATTTTATTTTTTAAAGGTTTTTCTTTTAAGGCTGAGCCAGTAAGGAAACAAGTTCACAAATAAGAAAGTTGTCTAAGGTCACACAACTAGTAAGTAGCAGTGATGGAGCCAGAATTTTTTTTTATGGTAGTCATTGCAAATAGACATTTTATTTTATTTTTTAAAGGTTTTTCTTTTAAGGCTGAGCCAGAAAGATTGCCATGAGTTCGAGGCCAGCCTGGGCTACATAGTGAGATGCTGTCTCAAAAAACCAAAAAAAGAAAGACTTTTTTCTTCTAATTTTTATTTTTATTAGTACATGTTTGCAGTACATAATGATTACATTCATTGCGGGGAGTTGGTACATGTACATGGACAACTCTTAATTCTTTTTAATTCTCTTAATTCTCTTTTCCCTCCCTGCCCTCGCCTTCCCTCCCCCATCCCTCCAAATCTCTTAGTTCTCTTCCTATTTGTAAAAGATCTATCTCCTTGTTTCCTATTATGTGTCTTTTTAAAGTTACTTATACTTTAGGTTTCTCTTATAAGAGAAACTATGTTGCATAGTACTCACACACAATACGCTCACCTTCCCGGAAGGGAGGTGGAATATATTTTGAATTTTTAGGCAGGCTAAGGAATTATTTTGAGGGTTGATCAGTGAAGGTACTTTTCAGTAATGCTAAAAACTTCTCTTATCAGTCTTATTATATCACTTGGGGGCCTATTTCCTGTTTTGAATCTGTTAGATTTTTCTACCTGAACATGTCACATACATGACAACTGTGAAGCAATAGAGAACAAAATGATACAAATTGTGAAAGCCACACTTAAATCTTTTGTTAAATAAAATTTTTGGAAGGACTTAAAAAAAACTTGCATTTGACCGATTTTAAGTTTCTAGCCCTGAAATTTGACTATGCATAGCCACAGTATTAAAATATTAAAGGCCTATCTTAATAAAATAATTTTCTTCTTCTAGAATTGGAGGCATATGCTGGAGTTATCACTGCACTTCGGGCACAGGGGGATCTCACCAAGGAAAAGAAAGATCTTCTTGGAGAACTCTCAAAAGTTCTTAGGTAAATTATCATAAAAATTTGGGAGATGTGACTCTAGAAATTTCATTTTGAGAGGGTCCATTACTTTCCACTCTCAGATTAAACTGAAGAACAGAGGTATTCAAATTGTTGGTGCTTAGAGATCCTATCATATTTGTGTACTCTGTTGCAGAAAATTGTGCAGCTTATCCTTTGTTCTGTTATCCTATCAGAAAGGGTTCAGGGTAGGTTAGTTTTGGTCTACCTGGGAAAGGGAAGCATGTTTGACAAAAGTGGAAGAAAGAAAAACTGGCAGCAAATGGATATGAAGATCTAAGGTGGCATATGTTGGAGGGAAGAAAGACATGCAAGGAAGATGCCTTAACATATAACTGTAGTCATAGCCTTAAGCATAGTTTTCCTTCAGCTGCACTAGAGTGGCATTTGGATCCAATAAAAAAATTTGAGTGAAAGTGATTCCTTAATACTTTTCTTTTTCTTTTTCTTTTTTCTTTTTTCATTCATTCTTTCTTTCTTTTTTTCTTTTTTTGCAGAGTTTATTTGAAAAAGTAAAAGTGAAGCGTGAGGGAGAAACTGGCTCTGAAGATGAGCCTGGGTTGAGTAAAAGAGGAAAAAGCAAAATAAAAGTACCCCCCTGAGGAAGCAGGGTGGGATATTGTGAGGAAAGCCAGGATAGCCTTAAAATTTTCTTGATTTATTCTAACATTTTAAGCTTTCTCAGAAAATGTTCTGTTTTAACTCTTTGCTGTTTACATGTAAATATATTTCGTCCTAATCTTTTCTAAGTGAAAAGATGTATGAGGTTCTTCCTATTATTTAATAATATTAATGTAAGGATGCAGTTAAACTAAATTCTTAGTCTTATTGTTTTGTTGTAAACATTTTTTTCATAAATTCTGCTTTTTAGCCCCTTAAATGTTTCAATTCATGGTATAGGTTTGACTTAAATAGTGAAGAATGTATTTGGAAGAGTGGTATTTTATTATTTGTGAATGGAATGGGTTGTTTAATTATTTTTAAAAAGTTGTTTAATATTAATTTGATATGTTTAATATAAGCACAAGATCAATATAAGCATATTTTTACCATTGGTAACATGATATAACACATAAGACACACAGCCCGAAGTGTTGAGTAATAAAAGATTATAACTCAAGTTTCATAGCATATAGCCATAGGATACAGATTATCTTGCCACTGTCATTTCTTTATTGTATTCACTGAACATAAACTTATAGACTCTTAAGCTTTAGGAAAGACCTTAGAAGGCTTTCTTCTAAGTGCCAAAATCCTCTTCTCAGCAGTCATGATTAGGAGGCCATTGAACATCTGTTTGCGAATTTAGATAACAGGAAGCTCTGCTAATCTTGTCTATGGTCTAACATTTCTGAGATTTGGAAGTAATGCCTTGATATGAGGCTGTTTGTCTTTCTGTGATTTCTAATTTGTAATGAGTTCTTTCTGCAGTTACACAGAATCAGTATGAATCCTTTTCTAAGACTGTGAAACATTTGATGATCTTAGGCTCCCACTGTCTTTTCACAAAGCAACCCCCCCCCCCCCGCCGCCGCCTGTTGACTTAAACATTAATGAAAGTATAGAAAAGAGCTGCCTGCTTGGCAGAGTTCTATAATGGCTATTTTTTTTCATAGCATCTCAACAGAACGCCACCGTGCTGAAGTTCGGAGAGCAGTAAACGATGAACGGTTAACAACAATTGCACATAAGTAAGCCATTAGTCATACCACCCCTGATTTTTATGACATAGTATAATGTAGTTTTGAAACAGTCTTCCTATTGTGTAGCAGATTCCTGAGTCCATTATCTTAATAACAATATTTCTACTCAGGGATCTTGACCATCGTGGTCACTGTTTATTCAATTGGTTATGGTTTTTGCATTTTGTTAGGCTAGCTTAAAATACTTAGGTCAAATCCTGTTACAAGGTAATTTCTGTATAACTAAAGACCACCAGAGTTTAGCTTGTGATTCACTTACTTGAAGTAAAGTTCAGTAACAAAATAATATGCCTCCTCAAATTGAAAGTCCCTTAGGGGTTCTTCGTAATGGGGTATTTGATATGTATATTACTTTAGGCATAACTTTTTTGTATCTAGCTCTAATTATTTTCGTGTATTTTGAGATTTCAGAAAAAACACTAACATATTTCTTGCTTTTAAGACATATGAATATATCTTTATTTACTTTAAAAAATAAAAGTAAAATGGTAAAGGACTCTTATCAAATTGTTTTGAGATCATTACAACTGTTTGACAGATGGGGTGAGGGTGGACTGAGGGCAGGGATCAAGCATTGAGTATATGGAGACAGTGCCTCCTAAGAATAGAAAGGAACAGACATTATCCTTACAGTTTTAATATGATAGAAATATTTCATTAAAATATGTTAAAGTATAATTTATTCATTTAAAGTTTTTGTTTTAATGTGAAATAAAACTAAAGGAAAAATTCAATGCATTTCCCTAATGTGATAACTTAAACTATGTATTTAAACCAATTGGCAGAATTTGCATTTACCCCAAAGATCTGGTAGCTTTGCGTTCTTCACTTTCCCTCATTTTACCTAACACATAAAATGGGGTGCTTTTGAACATCATAGTTTGGAAGTTTAGCTGTTTATCATAGAATTTTGAGATTCTTCAGTGGTAGGTATGCACTGTAAAAATTTGGAAAATTTCCATTAAACATTTTAGTGCAGTATTTAGTTGTCAGGCTGACATGGTTGAAACATTCAACTACTAATGTATTCCTTCTTTAATTTGCTCCGGCCTTTTGAGTTGGGATTCTCTAAAAATGATACCTGAACCTAGATTCTAATTTGAGAACTGGTAATAGGAAATTTATGTACTAGGTAATAAAATAGTAAACAGGTTGCATTCAGAGGCACTTAGAGACAAAATTAGTATCTTAGAAACATTGGAACAGTATTGCGGGGCAACTAGTTGTAAGTTGATGCATCAGTGTCATACTTAAAGGATAACATTTATTTAGTCTCCTTTTCCTTTTTTCCCCTTTAAAGAATGAATTTATCCTTATATTTGGGTGAAAGACCAAGTTACAGGTATGCAAATAGGTTATTATTATTTCAGGCTTTTTCTTGTATTTATTTCCAAATTGAAGCTCTCAATTATTCAGGGGCACATTATTCCATTTATGAATTAACCATGCCCCTTGCTTTTCCTTCTCTTCCCCTCCTCCCCTTCCTAATACTTCCCACCCTTTAGCCATTTTGCTGCTTGGGAGTACCTCTAGTCAGAGGGTGGGAAGGGAGAGGAGGTGAAAATTTTAATTAGTAATTTTATGACTTGTTAGTTGTCCTGGAAAAGATTTGGTGAAGAATTTACTAGTATTTGCCAAAGTATTTTTGGATATTATATGAGTTTCTTTAATCTATTTGACCTCTCCCTTTCCCTCCTCTCTCCATTAGCATGGATAATTGAGAGTTGGCTTTTATCTGCCTGTGTTTCCTCTTTTTTTTTTTTTCTCTCTCCTTTCTGAATTCTTTAATATATGAATTTCATTTTTTGAAAAGAGTTCATTTACTTCAGTGTATAATTTTAAGTTGCTTAGGTCTTTCTGTACTCCTGTTTTAGTATTTTATACTGTGGTTTTAGTTTGACCAGATGTTGTATTTATTTGATGAGCCCAAGAGTTAGTGAGTAGAGATCTGTGATTGCCCTGTTCCCCTTAGAAGTAGCAACAGAGCTTAGTTTCAGAGATCATCTATAGGAGGGCTTCATACTCTGAGTTCGAGCAAACAGTGAGAGGAATGCATCTGAACTAACTGCATTCCCTTTCTCCTCTCCCTTCCCTCCCCCACCCCAAAGAGCTGTTTAGGCCAGAAGGAATGTGGTTGAAAAGTGATGAGAAAGCCAAGAAGATTGAGCACACAAAGGAAGGGGAACAAAAGGAGTGGGGTGCCTGGGATCAAAGAGAAGCTTTGCTTGTGACTTAAAGCATAACACATGTTTATTGTTTGGCACAAGGCCACATACTAAGTCTGATGCTGTAATTCAGATTTGATTTACAACAGAATGCTAAAGCTTCAGATTTTTAAATTGGGCTGTGCTTACCCATGTTGCCTCTACAGTAAGAATAAAGTGGCTGTCTGGAATTTCTGCTCTTTAACCCTTTCACCATTAGTCAGACATTTCCAGGATACTGTGCTTCTGGGTGAGGAATGAGGATTCCTTTCACACCAAAGAATGATGTGACGACCAAGGTGATTTAATTAGTATCATTTTAGATTTTTCAGAATAGGGACTAGAGCAAGGTTTCTACCCTCCTTTGCCATATTAGTATAAATAGAGAGGTATTTCATTGAGACTAAGGTATCTCAGTGAAGCCCTGCAGTTAGATGTTTAAAGTTTGTAAATTCAGTTTAGATGACGTATGTAACTAATGCATATTTACACCCTCATTACTAAACAAATAGGAAATTTTAATCTAACTCTAACATGATACTTAATTTTTCACTCACTTAAAAAAGTTTGAGCATGTTTGCATGAGTGGAAATTTGGACAATTTATAGATTTTTCTAAAAGTTGCAGTTTTCTTTTGCACTGCAAGCTTCTCTTTTTAGTAATAGCGTATATTCATGACTTTAAATGATTAATCTTCTGTAATTTCCGCCACAATTTAAACAATGCACCAGGTAAGTGTAGATATCACTTTATTTGTGTGGTAAACTCACACCAACCAAGTTGATTAGTAATAATCTAATAAAATGGTAGCAAAATAAAATAGGCCAAGAAAATACTGAATAATTTTTAGAATTTTTTCCTTTAACAATTAGCTATAGCCCTTTTCTGCTTTTCTTGTTCACACCATTCTTTGCCTCCAAACTAGGGTACTATGGAACTTAAAATTTGTCAGAGTTATTGGAGTTTCAGGAAGTCCTCTTTTTCTTGTCTTAGGTAGGACTGTGTTAAAATGAAGGAATTTATAGATTTTTTTCACAGTAACCCTGTTGGATTCATCAGCTTTTAGAAATTCCTTTTTGAACTGAACTTAAATTCTTAAGTTGTGATTTTTTTCCATTCAGTGCAAAGTTGGTAACAATTAGACAACAGTTCCAAATTGATATAAATCAAGGGCAAAAGTTAGACATAAAACTCATCTGAAACATTTTATACTTTCTTCGGATGTGCCATATAATTGTAGTAGCTGAAATACCTTAGTTGAAGGAAACATTTTTTAGTGTGGACCTTAGGCAAGCTATTTAGCCTGTCTTCTGACTTGGTTTTCCCATCTATAAAATGGAGATTATAAGACTACCAATTTTTAAGATTATTGAGAGAACTATGAATTAATACACATAAAATGTTTAGAACAATGCCTGTCATATAGTAAATTCTTAATTAATTTTAACTAGCATTACTACCATTACCATTATCATCATTATTCTGCCACCTACTAACCAAGGCTTTTATGTAGTCCATCTAAATCTGAAGCATCAGTGCATATAGAGTCTTAAACTCTGAGTAGAATCCATGGTTTCAAAAAAAAGTATAGAGGGTCGGTGAGATAGCTCAGCAGCATAGGCGCCTGCCTGGCAAGCGCGAGGTCCTGAGTTCAACTCCTGGAACCCATATCCGAAAAAAAGGGCCGGTGATATCGCTTAGCGGCACGGGCGCCTGCTGGCACGCAAGGTCCTGAGGTTGACCCCCGGTACCCACACACACACAAAAAAAAGTATAGAAATATTTCTGATTTTGTGAAGAAATTGATTATTTCTGGATGAATGTTAATCTTTGATACTAATGATTAGTCAGGGTCTTTCATGGAGCCAAGTCAAGAGAAGTGACAGTTTTCTTTTTGTGGTACTGGGGATTGGACCCAGGGCCTTCACACTGAACTACATCCTCAGCCATTTTTATTTTTTATTTTGAGACAGGATCTCACTAAGTTGCTGAGGCAGGATTTGAATTTGTGATCTTCCTGCCTCAGCTTCCCTCAGTTCTGGGATAATAGGTGTGCACGATAGTACCCAGCTGACTACTATTTTTTTGGTGTCTCAATCTCTGGTCAGATTCTCAGGATGAAACTCGCTGAAGAAATTTAGGGTCTTAGAGAAACTGAGAGTGGTGTATGCTTGAAGAAAAAAGTCTAAATAACTCAAGTTACTCTCAGAGTGAATGGTGGTATACATACATACAAATAAAATAGTGGCAGATTTCTTTTAACATCCTTAGATCTGGTCTATTTTTAACAGGAAGGCACTGTATATGTAATATAATGTAATATAATAAATATCATTAATAACATGCTGTTATGTATACAGCTTTCTTCTATCCTTTACTACCTAGTTCCCCTCGTTTACTGCCTCAATTCCCTTATTTAAAAGCCTTTAGAAACTCTGACCATGCAGGCAGATATATAATTTTGCAAAGGTTCAGTGAATTCCATCTTCAGTTTTTAAGGAAAATCTGATTGTTAGTATTATGAATGCTTTTTACTTGGTTTAATTACAAAATTCCATTCTAAAATTTAGTAAAAATGCCAGTTTTCATTAGCGAAACCAGATAAATCTATGAAACCAAAACCAGTATTTATTTAAAAGCCATAGAAAAATTTGTCATAGTTTCAATTATGTTCATTATAAGATTCAGATTATAGAATAAAATATATAAGAATTTAAGTTTGTGACATTCCTTGAATTATAATTATTCATAATTTTGATCTTGCTTGCTTAAAATAAAGCCTCTTGTTCTTTAAGGGTCCTTTTTATAATTTAATAAGTTATATTTGATTTGTTTTTAGCAATTGAGAACCCTTGTAGCAGTGTTTTCTCTTTTATTTAGTATGTCTGGACCTAATAGCTCTTCAGAGTGGTCCATTGAAGGTCGTCGATTGGTACCACTGATGCCCCGGCTAGTTCCCCAAACAGCGTTCACTGTAACAGCTAATGCTGTTGCCAATGCAGCTATCCAGCACAATGCATCTCTTCCAGTGCCTGCAGAAACAGGAAGCAAAGAAGGTGAGTAGGAAAATATTTGTTAGAGATTATTTTCCTCAGAATTTTCAAGAAAAATTCAAGAAAAGTTATCCTATTTCTTATCTATTTTTATCCTAGTGTTTAAAGGTTATGAAACATAGGGGGCAACTCTTGTGCTGAAACTAGAAACTGGAAAGTTTTTAGTCTCAGCCAAAATTAAATCTTCCTTTTGTTGAAAATGTGTTATGTTAATGGCAAAATTGTGAAAACCCTTCTTGGAATGAAGTTTTGACATCACTGTTTCTTATTAGTTGTGGATAGAAGGCCTTAATGGATGCCTTTAGAGAATGAATAAGATGACAGAAGTCATTTAGTTGCTGCAAAAAAGATGCTGAACTGATAGCTTTAGAAAATAAAGCTCTGTTTTTGTCTTCTGGAATTGATGGTATACACTACCTCTCTGTTCTAGTCAATGTGCTGAATCCATTACCTGGTAGATGGAAAGATTTTTTTTTTATTGTTACTTAATCCAGTAATTGACACATGCTTTAAAAATCCTTGAATTCTCCTGAGGCCACCAAGAGTAGTATTAAATTTGAGAGCATGTTTGAATAGACTCCCGTAGCTTAGGTTGGTTTTGCATGACAGTGGGCCTGAAAATAATGCATTTGTCAGATTACTCTTGAGGAATTATTTTTCCTTTCCTAGTAGTAGGGCCTTGGAGCAGAGTGAGACACTCTTCTTGAATGCTAGGCTGTTTTAGGTTGATGATAGTTATATTTGCAAGGAAGTAGTTGTAAGTGTACAAACTTAGCCTCCTTTGGGTTCCTGTTTACTTTGTTCTTGGAGAGGCATCTTTCCTCTCTTCCCACTTTTATCTTTTCCACCTACCAGCTCTCTGGTAGAGTGGTAAGAATGTAGGATTTGCAACAGTCAAATCTGTGTTTGAATATTAGTTTGCCATTTCCTAGCCCTGTGACTTTCAGCATGAATTAGCATCCGTGAGCCTTGGGATACTCATCTTTAAAATGTGGTCATGATGTGAGAATTAGTGATAATGTATAGAAGGGATTTAGCATAATGCTTGTTATGCAGTAAATAGTGCCTATCTTACTGTTGATTGAACTGTTTGCCTGAAAAAGAGGTTGAAGTTTTTTGTTTTTTTTTTTTGTGGGTACCGGGGGTTGACCTCAGGACCTCGCGCGCCAGCAGGTGCCCGTGCCGCTGAGTGATATCACCGGCCCTTTTTTCGTATGTGGGTTCCGGGAGTCGAACTCAGTACCTCGCGCTTGCCAGGCAGGCGCTTATGCCGTTGAGCCATCTCACCGGCCCAAGAAATTTGATGTTATTTTAGTTGAGTTATTGTTGCACCACTTGGATGGCAAATGACTAGTGAGTTGGTTTATACAAAAGAACCTTATGTTGGTTCTTCCTTAATAATACACTGGAAATAGCCGTGGTTAGGGAAAAATTATCCATCACCCCATCACTGACACTCTTAGTACTAAAAGGAGATATAAGTATTTGCCTCTTGTCAAACTCTTGCTGTGAATGAAAAGTAATTTTCATTTTTCTTAGCATAATTTTAAACTTGATTTGTTTGTAACTACATTCTTGTCCATTGTCAATGTCACCTGCAGACAAGCTATTAAATAGTGGGGGAAACCCCAATTTAAGTGGTGATTTTCAGGAAAGGTTTTAATACCTTTTAACCTGTGGACCTAATACCTAGCATTGGCCTCTTAACTTTTGATCTCATGAAAATGTTAAAATTGGCCTGCAATAAAAATAATTTTTCTGTATGCCTTTTGGTGAAAGTTAACAGCAAACTTTTTTATCGTTCCTTCAGTAGTGGTTTGCTATTCCTACACAAGTACCACGTCAACCCCAACCTCTACCCCTGTTCCAAGTGGCAGCATAGCAACGGTTAAGTCTCCAAGACCTGCCAGTCCTGCATCCAATGTAGTTGTCTTGCCAAGTGGAAGTACTGTTTATGTCAAAAGTAAGTGATACTCTCAGTGTTATCAGGGCCATCTTGGCTAAATACTACAGTGTAGGCTCTGATTAGATCTGCATTCCTGGAATAAATAATCAGGCCATAGCAATTACCAGTGGTTAGTTTTTGAAGGCTCTTAAGAGTTCCTTTCTGTCTATGTGACTAGGTGTATATTGATTTTTAATCAGTTCTGGGTTTGAGAAGTATCTTCTTTTTTGTTCTTTGTGGGGAATCTGCCTTTAAACAGTGCACTCCTTCAAGTATTCACTTGTTTTGATTGTAATGGAATAGAAATGTGAATGCATACTGAAGGAATGTGCTTAGGTAATATAGTCAATATTTACTTCTGTGATTATAATCTTTGCAGTGTTTTTCTTAAATTAGTTCATATAATATATCATTCAACTGTTAGAGTCAGTGAAGTTCTGTAAGTCTTATACAGATATTCCTTGTTTAACAACCTACCTGTTTAACAACTGTTCGGATTTAACAATCCGCTGCTCTGACTTACAACCCTCATTTGGACTTGCCACGCAGGAATGTGAGCAGCAGTGTGCCCTTGTGGTGAGTTCTTCTATAGTACAGTACTGTAATTTTTGCTGATTGTACTGTATAGTACAGTACTGTCATTTTATGATCTGTTATACATTGTACTGTATGTAAGAGTTATGCAAATAAAAGCAGAGTCATCAAGTTGGACTTTCCTTTGACTATTTCTTTGTTCTGAATGTTGTAATGTGCATACTATATACAATTCCTCATGTAGCGATCAATTTATTTAACGATTAGTTTGTAGGAACTGAACTTGGTTGTTAAACCAGAAATGTCTGTATTTCTAATTGACTATTTTTTAAGTTTTTTTTTTTTTTTTTAATATGTGGGTACTGGGAGTCGAACTCAGGACCTCGTGCTTGCAAGGCAGGCGCTTACGCTGCTGAGCTATATCACCGGCCCTTGTTTGCAGTTTTAACTCCTTGATTCTACCCTCTGAAGGAATTTATTTTTTTCTTTTACTTTGCTGTCCCTTTTTCTTTTAAAATTTATTTTTTACCCGTTGTTTTGCTTTTTATATATTAACTGGAGGTCATTAATATTTAATTTTCATTTTACTCAGTACAGTTATAAAGTTGATTTCTTTGTAACTTTTAGAGGCTGTGTTTGCTGTTGTAGACAGGAATGACACTAGATCATTCTCAGCCCAGTTGAAATTAAAGTCAGAGTTACACTGAAGGTGTGAGGAGTTATCTTTTATTATCAGTCCATGAGTCATGCAGTATAATTTTTATGCCTACTTTATAGAGATTTTTTAATGTAGATTGCTATGGTATGTATCTTATTTGATTTTTAAAATGTCTATAAAAATTGAGGTTTTAGTATATAAAGGAAAAGCTATGAATCTTGAACTATTAAATTTATGACTGATTTCTGTGGATTTAGCCAAAGTGATCTTTTAAAATAACCCCCGAGACCTATTTTTTTTTTTTATGATTTTTTTAACACTGATTGAGAATCCTAAACATAAAGAAACTATTTCTCAAAATACATAGTTTTAAGTACCAAGAGGTATGTTGTTTTATATTCAGAAGTCACACAGACATTAGTTTGGGATAGAATCAATCATCTATTTACCTAACTTTATATGTCAAAAATACCATACCAGGGAAACAAACTATAAGATTTAGCTCCTGAATAATGGGAAATAAGCTTATAAACAGTTACATTGCCATGTGGTAAGTGGTATAGAAGAGAAGGTATAAAGAACCTTATAAACTCAGAGGGGACATGCTGGAGGAGGAGTAAGGAAGCACTTTACTGAGGAAGTGACTTGTAAGATGACAATTGTAGGATGATGAAAAGGTCTTTGATGGTAGGATAGTTCCCAAAGAACAATACTATGTAGAGACCCAGAAGTAGAATGTGCTAAGTTGGTTTTAGGGAATGGTTTAGCAATCTTTTTTTTTTTTTTTTGGTATCAATCTTTTTTTTGAATCGAACTCAGGACCTTGCACTTGCCAGGCAGGTGCTGTGCCGCTGAGCTGTATCCCCGGCTTAGCAATCTTGATTTTAGGGATGAACATGGTTAGGTCCAATGAGGTATTTTTGTGTTCTTGGAAAGATATGAGGCCTTTAGTGATACGGTAATGATTTTGTGCCTCATCTTATGGGAAGATAAAAACTGCTAAAGGATTTTTAGGCAGTGCATTGGCATGATTAGATATGAAATTTTGTAGCTGGTAGTAGGATGGAGGGTAGAAGTGGAAAGACTGGAGGCATAGACATCTTTTAGGAGGTTATTGCTAAAATACAGGCAAGAGATAAAGCCTGATGTAGAATAATAGACATAGGTTTAAAAAAAAGAAAGAAGGCATTCAGAGACAACTTCTCTGAGGCAGGATAGATTGGACTTATATGTTGATTGGCCATAAGGCAAAGGGAGAGGTCTACGCTGACTTGATCACACATGGGTTTTTAAAAATAAAAATAAAATGCAATGTTAGTTTGGTATAAATATAGCAATATTGTCATTGCCTTTCAGGTGTTAGCTGTTCAGATGAAGATGAAAAACCCAGAAAACGAAGGCGAACAAACTCTTCTAGCTCCTCTCCTGTTGTCCTAAAGGAAGTTCCAAAGGCTGTTGTTCCAGTTTCAAAGACGATCACTGTGCCTGTGAGTGGCAGTCCCAAGATGAGCAACATCATGCAGAGCATTGCCAACTCCTTACCGCCCCACATGTCTCCTGTGAAAATAACCTTTACCAAACCGTCAACACAGACAACAAACACAACAACACAGAAGGTATGTAGTAGATGGAGTCTATGTCTGCCGGTTGTTTCCATCTCTTTCTAAAACTATGATGCACATTTGACAAGTAAAACTGAGTGATTACTATGTGCTTGGCAGTATGTTGGGAATGTTCACATCTCTTACTTGTTCAATTCCACACAAAAAACTTGAGATTGGTATTATTTTTGCCCATAGATGCTAAATGATTTTCCTAGGATGAAACAGCTAGCAGATCTACTTTGAAGACTTGCACACTATTTGATTCTTATAGTGTCATTTGGAAAAAAAATTTTTTTAAACAGCAAAGTTTTTTAAACCTCTGTTTGTCTGACTGTACCTTTCAAAACTCATTTTTTACTTTGCCAAAGTAGCAAGGTTGTCAGAATTGTTTTTTATAAGAAAGGAGGGATATGATGGTTATCTTTTTTATTCTTTGTATGCTATCATGAATTCAGTCCTAAACTCTTCCCTAGGTATGTTTAAGTCATCAGTAGTCCATCAATTGTATGTTATTAGAACCTTCAGTCTTCCCACACTAATCTGGACTCTGATGGCTAAGCTTATTGCACATGTGTATTTCTGGGATTTCTCTTTACTGTTACTCTGATCTTCTTTCTCTTTGTTAATTTATTTATTCATTTTGGTAGAGCATATCCTCCAGTAACTTTAGGATATATGGATGGGTGAAAAGTAAATACTTTGAGGCTTTTCATTGTAGGTTGCAAATTAAATTTTCTAACCTTTCACTTTTGTCATGGTTTAGCTAGTCTTCCAGATTGGAAGTCATTTTTCTTATGAATTTTAAAGATACTGTTCTCTTGGGTTCTGGTGGTGTGTTTTTGTCTTTGAAAAGTCTTAATAACTTTTAGAGTTCTGACTTTTCAAAGTGATATTATTTGATGTAGGACTTTATTTTATGCATTATGTTGTATGTTCAGTGTGCCTTTTCATTTTGGACACTCATGTCTTTTATGTCTCAGAAATTTGAGTTTTTTTGTTTTTCTCCATTTCTTCTTTTTGGATTACCTGTGATTCAGGAGGTAGAACTGCCTGAGTTGATCCTTTAACTTTCTTGCCTTTTGTCATTCCCATTTTTTGTTTGTTTGCTTTTCCCACCTGCTATATAGCAAAGTACTTAAAAGTTTGGATTTTGAAGTGAGACTTTCTAAGTTCCAATCCTAGATTTTGCCACTTACTAGCTATGTAACTATGGGAAGATTGAACTGTGTACCTGTTTTCTCATGTGTGAAATAGAGAAAAGATATTTTAAGATTTTTGAAAATAAATGAATGAAATGATATATGTAAAACTGTTAGAGTAGAGCCTAGCACATAGTAAATGCTCTGTAAGTATTATTACTATTCCTGTATTTTTTTTTTTTTTTTTTTTCCTCTCAGTATTAGGGATGAAACTACCAAGGATTTTGTACTGAGCTACATTCTCTACCCTTTTTAAATTTTTTATTTTGAGACAGAGTCTTGCTAAGTCACTAAGTTGCCCAGGCTGGCTTTGACCTTGCAGTATTCCTGCCTTGCAGCCTCTGAGTGCTGGGATTGGATTACAGGATTGTATTACCAGGTCTGTTTTTCTGTATTCCTTAACTTTATCCTTCACTATTTCTATGGAATTTTTCATTTTTGCTATCATACTTTAAATTTCTGGTCCTTCTTCCTTGTAGTCTCAAAATTCCTCTTTTTTTTTACTTTATAATATTCTGTTATTTTATAACATTGTTATATTCTTTGATCAGAAGGTTTTTTGTTTTTTGGTTTTTTTTTTTTTTTTTTTTTTTTTTAAGACAGGGTCTTGCTGTGTAGCCCAGGCTGGCCTCGAACTCGTGGTGATCCACCTGCCTCAGCCTCCCGAGTGCTGGGATTACAGGTGTGTGCCACCACACCCAGCTTGATCTGATGATTTTTATGTTTTCTTCTTTCATGTTCTTTATCGTACCTGTAACTTCTTTTTATCTGTTTTTATGTCTTTCATTTCAACATGTTCTGAAAGTGTCTGCCTACCTACTTATATATAAAAGTGGGCACTAAAAGAACAGTAGAAAGCCTTTTATGAATGGGACATGTTGACCAGTGACTTCCTTGTTGGTTTTCCTAGCTAGACTCTTTTATTAAGGAACACTTACTCCCCTTTTCCCTCCATCTGGAGGATTTTTTTCTTGGACTTGTTAGATTCTTCGAAGAAAACATCCAGTCTTCTGCCTTAAGTAATTTAATTCTGGCTGCCAATGTTTGGAGTAAATGGAAGAGATCTAGGTGGCCTCACTGTATATTAACTTTACTTATCCTCTTTTAAATGTAGCAGTTGGCCACCTCAGCTGTGCCTAGTGTGAGCAGATTCCTTCAGATTCAGTTCTTTTAGGAGTAAATTCCTGGTCTTCCTGTGATGTGTGGGAGGGCAGCTACAGATCTAAATTTTTTTTTTTTTTTTTTTTGTGGGTACCAGGGGTCAAACTCAGAACCTCGTGCTTGCCAGGCAGGCTCTTATGCCACTGAGCTATCTCACCGGCCCCTAAATGTTTCTTCAACAGATTATCAACTAATTTTCTTCTCTTGACTCCCACTTTTACCCTCATGTCAAAAGTATGTTGTGTTCACAATTCTTGAATCTTTCCTGCATATGAAAATTGTCTTTCATCCATCACTAGTATGCTTCATCTATTACTAGTCTGTTTTCCAGTTTCTAAAACTTTATAGCTGTGCCTGCCCTCTCTCCCTCTGTTCCTCTCTTCTTCCCTTGCTGTTCTCTTTCTCCCTCCTCTCTCTTTCTCTCTCCCCCACACTCCCCGACATCTCCAGTTTAGCAGGAACTAAAGGCTTACACCTCTGTATCTGGCTACTTTTTTGTTTTGACTAGTTTATGTGCCTTTTCCTCTTTAAAAAAAAGTCCCTTCATACTGTTTTAGTAGGAGTATGAGGAAGGAGTAGAGAGAAATTCTGTGTTCAGTGTATGTTTTTCACCTTTGAATCCTCAGTCCTATAATGGCTTTCACTTAACCTCCTTGAGTTTTTTGGTAAGATATAATTATGTATTATATGAAAATTTAATTTCTTAATAACTAGAAGTGATAATGAGCTGATTGTATTTTTAATCTAAAGATAAGGGATTATGGTATAATATTAAAAATTAAGCAAGAATTTTTGAAGTTCAGGAGTTCTGAGTTGGAAATCCACTTCTTCCAGTATGACCTGAAATAAATTTGTCTTTCTAAATCTTTTTCCTTATATATGAGATGAGAGTAATGCCAGTTTTAGGTTGTTATAAGAATTAAATGAGATTGGATACTTAAAGTGTAACATACAGTCAAAAAAAATGTTGGCTTCCTTCCCTTGCAAGTATTTTATGGAAAGCAGTATTTTATTTACATTGTTGATAATGAGCTATTCCAAATAAGTAAATTTATCAGTTCACTGAAGCTCATCCTTTAACCTATTGAAATTAATTATTTTTGATGACTTCTTAAATATTATACTGGATGTCATTTTTGCATTTTTATTTGATGACTCAAGATAATCTTTCTGAATGTCACTTTTCAAATAGTATTATAGTTAATTGCTTTGTGAGTGGGTCCTAGATTGGGTTACATCTGCCTGCTACACTTGAATCCCTGTTGTTTCACTCCCTTTATTGTTGGATCTTATTTTACTAGTACTTCTCTCTTCCTGTCTTCTCATCTATTTTTTTAAATTTTGTATTTTAAGAAATAGTAGAATATAGCTATAGCTAAAAGAGCACCTACCTCCCATCTATGTTTCTATTCCCTTACTGTATTTTATTTGTATTCATTATACTTCTAACTGGTTGATATTATATTGCAAACTTTCTTTTCTGTTTCTCCTGTAGAACTAAGCTGGTTGAGGGTAGAGATTTTGTCTTATTCATCACGGTATTCACTAGTGTTTAGAAAGTGCTTGTCATGTACAAGATGCTAATTAATATTTGTATGACTAGTTAATACATAGATTTGTTACAGTACTAGCTCTGTTACCTTTCTTGAGCCTCAGTTTCCTTATACAACAAAAGTAATAGTATTTCTTAGAACTACTGGGAGAATTAAGTAGGATGATTCGTGGAAAATGCTTAACATTGTACATGTGATGAGTGTTCAGTGTTATCTAACGTTATTAACTTTGCAATCTCTGTAGACTCATAAAAATACTTATACTAGATGGAGGTTCATCTATAAGTGATGTCTGTGGAGTTTTCAAAAAATTTATTGGATATATACATTTATTTTTCCTTCTGAATTTTCGATCAGGAATGGTTGAGGTTGTCAGACTTGTGGTGCTTTTAGGAGGGCTGAAATGCAGAAAATTGACTTTTATTTCCAAAATATGAACTCTACCATGGGATATCAGATTCAGAACCTTAGATTTATCTCACTGTGTTTAAAAAATAAACATTTAAAACAAGTTGAAAATAAAATTGATTTATTTCACAAATAATTGTTGAGCATCTACTATGTTCTAGATATAAAACTCTTGTATTTCATGTGTACTCAGTGCCAGCAGTTTCATTTCTTGGGACAAGCAGAGTATGGGTAGAATTTAATAAATATTCTTAGGCTATTTTGTTTTATATTTTTCTGGGTAATTAGATTTTTCTGAAACTAAGGCGATTGTTATCACATTCATTTTGGATTTCTCATGAATTCTGTGTAAGACAACTTAGGAGTTGTTTTATGTAAAATAGTTTTTACATTAAGTATAATTATATATCAATTTGTGCGTTTTATTCAAATTCAGATAGGTTATACATTTTCAGGGTAGACAAATTTCCACCTATGTTAATGTGGTACCTTTATTTAAATATAACATTGGTACAGCACTGATATAAACAAAGCAACAGAATATAGCTTTATGCTTTCATGTGCTTGATTGATATTTTTCATTTTGTCCTTAGGGTGCAAGTCCCAGCACTCTTAAGGAGTTTTTGTGAGTGCTAGAAGGTCAGTAATTTGAATTATGGCCTGAATAAACACTGTTTGGTTCACTTGGTTTCAAATCCCTTTATTTCCCCTATTCTAATAAGTAACTTTAAAGGGCAAATAGATTTCTTCCAGGTGAATTTAATTTTGGGTAGCCCTGTTACAGATCAGGAATCATCTTGTGCATTACAATCTCAAAATGAATTTTATTGTTTGTGTCTGTATTACAGAACATACTCTTAAAGACTAAATTTTCCTGAAGTTTTGTTGTCTTAATGTTAGAGTCCCACATGCATACTCTTGTTCTGAAATTGCAAATATTTGATTATAAGTGTGATTACTTCCATTTCCCTTGCCCATTACAGACATTACTAGTCAACTGTGGCATACTTTCCTGCTAAGCTTTGACAAAGCATGTGCCTCCAGAGAACTACTGTTGGTTCAGAATTAACAAAAGTGAGACTGAATTGCTATTACTACTGTAATTAGCTTGGTTGATAGTAACTATGAGTTCTTTGGATTATGAGGAGTATCAGAATTTGGGGTAAAGATAAAGAAAATATTTTTAATTAAACAAAATACATTAAAAGAATTTCCATATTGATTTGGTCTATAATGTCTTTACTGATATCCCTTCAATATTTATTAAGTAGGAATAATAATAAGTTCATTTGTTAACTGCCAAATATTGACCACCTGCTATGTGCCTAGTATGTAGATTCTTCACTTGATTATCTCATCTAATTCCTGTAATGATTTTCAAGGTAGGTATTATTATCCTCATTTTACAGATGAAAATCGAAACCTAGAGATTTTAACATGTCCAGGAGCCCGCCATTTGTGACAGAAGCAAGATCTAAGTGCAGGCTCATTTGATTAAGTCTGTTACCATATTGGTTTACTTTTCAGGTTGTTTTCTAATAATACTATATAGGTATTTGCTGATTAAGTCTATATGTAAGTATACTAGTGAGCTCTGTATAGGCGTTTGCTGGTCAAGATTTATGTTTGTAACCTTCTGGACTCCTCAAATAATTAACAAATACTTGTATTTTCTAATCCTTTATGACACTGAAAATAAAAGCTTCTTTGGAATGTAGGTACTGAGTACTGAGTTCAGTACACACTCATTATATTTTGATTGATTTAACCTTAGGCCTTCTTTAGGAGCAATGTAAAAATGAAAAAAAGTTTCTTTCTTAATTTCTTTGGGTTTTTCAAAATGATTTTTCTGAACTAGGTGGTACAATTTCAGTGAAAGAAGATACTCTGTTCTGTTTTGGGGATCGCTATAGCACCATTAATACTCATCCCAAAGTAAAACTGTGACGTTATAGATTTATAAATAATTTTTGTATTCTCAACTATAAAATGGGGATAATAATAGAATCTGTGTCATGGAATTATTGGGAGATTTAAAAAAGCCAATGTATATTAGCTCTAGGAGCTATTCTTGATTTTGTTCTTTTCCTAACCCTACCATTTTCAATATCAATAACTTTTTCTCAGCCTCTCAGAATAATCTGACTTCTGTTTATTTCTACTATTAACGCCCCAGTTCAAGCATCACATGTCAATTCTTGCCTGGTCTACTGCTCTCCTTGCTTCTACTCTTCCCTCTCATTATATAACAGTTAGAGTGATCTTTTATTTTTTTATTTTTATTTTTTATTTATTTTTTGTGGGTACCGGGGGTTGACCTCAGGACCTCGCGTGCCAGCAGCTACCCGTGCTGCTGAGCGACATCACCGGCCCTTTTTTCGTATGTGGGTACTGGAAGTCAAACTCGGGCCCTCGCGCTTGCCAGGCAGGCGCTTACGCCGCTGAGCCATCTCACCGGCCCCTGATCTTTTAAATATAAATCACATTTTGTTGTTTCTCTGCTTAACATCTTCCTTTGGCTTTCCATTTTTCTTAGTATATAATCTAAATTCTTTATGGATTTTAAATTTGATCTGGCCTCAAATTCCTTTTCTAATTACTCTTTGCCTTACATACATACTTTTGCTACAATGCCTTTCTTTCTGTTTTTAAATATATCAAACCAATTCTGATGTTTGGTCTTTTACACTGTACTGTTCTTTCCCTCTGAAGTACATTGTCCTTAAGTCACGACAGTTTTTTGACCATACTAGCTAAACCTTGACATCTCTTTCCTGCTTCTGTTTTTCTATCTTCCACATCAACCTATAAGGAAATCCTGTTGTTTTTACCTTTAAGATATAATCAGAATCGGTTCATGTTTCATCACCTCCACTACAAACAATTTGGTCACCATCATCTCTTCTTGGTTTATTATAAGAGTTTCCTAATTTGTCTCTGTTTTTACCTTCCACCTAGCAGATGTAATAAAACATTTTAAAAAATATACAGTATTTTTTGTAACAGTTTTAAATTTACGGAAAAATTGAAAGGATAGTACAGAGAGTTCTCATGTACCTTTTATTTAGTTTACCCATTCTTAATATTTTTCATTATTATGATACATTGTTTTAATTAATGAATAATATCAATGTAATAATATTAACTAAAGTCCATGGTTCATTCAAATTTCTTTGGGTTTTACTTAGTCTTTTTCTGTTCCAGGATCCCATCCAGGATATCTACATTATGTTTGCTTGTCATGTCTCCTTAACTTCTTGACTGTGAAAATTTCTCAGACTTTCTTTGTTTCTGATGACTTTGACAGTTTTGAGGGATACTGGTTAGGTATTTTGTAGGACACTCCACTATTTGGACTTCTTTAATGTTTTTCTTATGTTTAGACTAGAATTACTGGTTTTGGGGAGGAAGAGCACATCATACTAATTATATAAGCTATTGTCATGATCTTAAATGATGTAGTGCTCCATTACTTCTCTAGTTAACTCCTACTGCTCTCTATGTTATAAGTTCCAACCTTGTTTATTAGATCTGTAAAGTTTCTTGAACATATCAAGCTTGCTTCTGCTGTAGGACTTTTGTATTTGTTGTGCATTGGATTGTTTTCTAGGTTACAACATAGTTCATAACCCTGTTTCCTCTGGTTTCTGCTCAAATGTCACCTTAAACAGAGGTCTTCACTAATACTTTATTTTAAAAAGTCATGTAGTACCCTTATCATCCTATATTCCCTTACCTTGCTTTATTATCTCTTCCATTTGTATCTACATGACATATATTTACTTTTTTACTTGTTAATTGTTTCTTTCCCCTTACTACAATGTAAATTCCATGAAAGTGTGATCTTTGTTTTGTTCATTCTTCTACCCCAGTATCTAGAACCATGCCTGGCACATAGTAGATGCTCAATAAATATTTATAAATGAATGAATTTCCAAATTGCTTTCTACAAAGATTGTGCCAGTTTATATTCCTTAAGCAGTATGTTGAAATGTTTGCTGTGCTACATCTTGCACAGCACTGGATATTGCCTTTTAAAATATTTGATTGGTAAAAATTGTTTTTAAATAATAATGATTAATAATAAAGGAAAACTTTCATATATTTTTAGTTGTATATTTGTATTGAATTTTTTTCATGTTTCATAAACCATTTTTGAATTGTATGTAACTGTGAGTGTAAATATATTAATAGTATAGTAGATACATGAAAATAACTTGTTTTTTCTTTCTTAGGTTATTATAGTGACCACATCACCAAGTTCTACCTTCGTACCCAACATTCTCTCCAAATCCCATAACTATGCAGCGGTCACTAAGCTTGTACCAACATCAGTCATTGCTTCCACAACTCAGAAGCCACCAGTTGTTATAACTGCTTCACAGTCCTCTCTGGTCAGTAGTAGCAGCAGTGGCAGCAGCAGTTCTACATCATCACCTATTCCTAGTACAGTTGCCGTAACAGCTGTTGTATCCTCCACACCATCTGTGGTCATGTCAACAGTAGCACAAGGTGAGTGGTAATTCGCTATTTAATTTGTCCTTGTTGGCATACTGGATTTTTGTTTTTTTGTTTTTTTTTGTGGGTACCGGGGGGCGACCTCAGGACCTGGTGCGCCAGCAAGATCCTGTGTCACTGAGTGATATCACCAGCCCTTTATTTGTATGTGGGTTCCGGGAGTCGAACTCGGGCCCTCGCGCTTGCCAAGCAGGCGCTTACGCCGCTGAGCCATCTCACTGGCCCCATACTGGATTTTTGAAGAAAACTATGTGGGTATGTTTTTCTGCTCTGGCTTTGAAGGTCTCTACTGTTAGATCAGTGATTACTTACGCCTTCCCTTCCTTTAGTTTAAGAATGCAAATTAGTGGGTTATTCAATTTTTTTAAGTCTATGGCTCCTATTTCCTGTTTTGTCTGATAATCTTTTTCCTTTTAATTATTTTTTATTTATCCTTCCATTTGTAAGCATATAAAGAAATACATATGTGTGTATAGATGTATATGTGTATATATATGTAAAATTTTGCCTTTTAGAAGATAAAATATTATACATAGTTGTACATTTTAACATTTGGAAGTGATCATTTTTAATTCTGGTGCTGGTAGTCAGAAAAAAGTGATAATTGAAATGTGGTTTTTAAGTTTTTAGAAGGAAAGAGTTTATTTTTAAGTGAGTGTATTTTCATAGTTCTTTTCTCTTACTTGGTGAGAGAAATTTTCTTTCATCTTATTCTTTTGTTCATATTCTTTTGTGTATTTCACGAATTATTTATCCAAGACAATCTTCTGTTAACCTTTTATTTTCCCCCCTTAACCCTACTTCAACTGAAGCAACATGTTGCTTCCAATTACATTCTATCTACTAGCACTACTTTCTTCACTTTATTTTCTTTAGGCTGGCTCTGATGGAGTGTCTGTTTTCCATTCATGAAATCCTGTCTTTGTAAAATTCCCCAATCCTATCAGTTCATATGTGATCTCCATTTAGTATCTAAAAGTATTTAAAAATTTTTTAAGATCTGAAAATATTAGTGGATTAAATAATTTTAGAAAATAGAGAATAAATGCCCACCAGTAATCCCACCGCTATATCACAATAGCACTTTACATTTTACCCATTACTGCCTTTTACCCATGTCCAATACTTTTTACCTATTTGAAATAAAAAATTCATGATTCACTCAGTGTGCTTTCTTAGAGCATTGTTTCATTAATGTGCTTCTATTTTTCTATAATTACCCTAATTATTTTTAGTGGTGTATTTCTATTACTATTGCATAATTTATTAGGTTATTCTCATTGTGCGATATTTAGATTATCTCCAGTTTTGTCAATTTAATTGGGCCTTTTATTTTTATTAGAACCAGCATCACAAGCAAGCTTACCAAATGAAAGGACTGGAATTTTTGGTAGCGTTTGCTACATTCCTTACTTTATCCCCCTAAATCATAATATCTTGGAGTATTTTACTAGTGTCTGGCCAATATCAAGGCCTTATTTTTACTCTGTACAAAACAAAATATAAGGGGAATGATTTCTATGACTAAAAGTAATTGATGGGCTACAGGTGTAACTCAGTGGTTGACTGCTTGCCTACCATGTGAGAGGCCCTGGGTTCCAGCCTTCTACTGGAGAGCATCCTATTTAATGAGTATATTGTTTTATACTTGATTTTGTTTTCCTTTAATAACTGGCTAAAAAACAAAACGTTGATAAATATTTATCATTTTTTTTTCTTTTATGTGGCTTTGTTTTTTTGCTTTTTTATGGTTTTGGGAGGCATTCTCTTTCTAGGGCTCATATTATAACTCTTTAAGTACTTCATATTGTATTATTCCATTTTTCATTACTATAAAGAAATAGTGGGTGGTAGATAATTTTTTAAAGAAAAAAGTTTGCTTTGGCTTATGGTTACGAAAATCTAAGATCAAGAGCCTGCATTTGGCCTTTTTGATGGCAGAGTCCTTAGGATGGTACAGGGTATTACATGGCCAGAGGCAAGGAGTACCACTTTCTTTTGATTGTGTTTACATGATGTATCTTCTTTAATCTTTTCTTTAATCCTTTAAACCCATCTGTATCTGCATTTCTTAGGAACTTTATATAATTAGGTTTGCTTTTTCATTCAGTCTTACCATCCCTGATTTTAATTGTTTAGTCCATTTATATATATATAAGGTCGTTATCAATATCATTGTGTCTGTTATCCTGACATTTTTTTTTTTTTTTGTCTCCTCTGTTCTTTGTTCTTTCCCCCCTTTCCCAATCTTCCTGTGGCTTTATTGGATTTTTGTTATTTTAAAACTTTCCATTTTATCTCCTTAGTTGGTGCTATGCACTCATGCACTCATAGATGGAACTTTTTGGAGGTGACTGGATCATGTATGTGTGATACTCATCACTAGATTGGTCCATCGATGGGTTTAGAGCTGGGTTAGGGTTAGGTGATGTTGGAAGGTGAAGCCTGGTAGGAAGAGGTGGGTCACTGTGGGCATGGCCTGGAAGGGAGTGTGTACTGCATATATATGTTTATATCCTTCAGTCTTCCTTGATCCTGCTCTGCTTCCTGCCTGCCATCCCATGAACTGTTCTCTTCTACAATGACCTGCCTTGCAACCAGCGGACTATGGAGTGAAACTTCTACAAACTATTAGCCAAAATAAGCCTCCCCTCCTTTAACTTGTGGGTGCTGGGTATTTCGTCCTAGCAATGAGAAAGTAACTAAGAAAATTGGCTTATTAGCTGTGCATTTGCTCTCTTTTCTTGAATAATTGCTCTAAAGTAATTTTCTTAACCTCCAGATTATTGACATTTTGGACCAGATAATTTTTTGTTGTGGGGCTGGTTTGTACATCATAGGATAGGATGTTTAGCAGGATCCCTAGCCTTAACCCACTAGATGCCATTAGCTTGTTTGCTGTCATGACAATAAAAGATGTCTCCAGTGATTGCCAGATACAGTACCTAGGGTGGCGGTTGGGAGTGGTGGTGGCAAAATAGCCCTTGATTGAGAATCCAGGTTTAGAGCTTACAATATGCATCTTTAATATATAACAGTTACTGTCAAATAATATAACATTTAATGTATTATGTTAGAATCTTAAGTGTCCTTCCATTTCTTTTCTCTTGTCTTTGTGTCATGATTGTCATACATTTTATGCATACAACAAACTTCTATTATATAAATGTTGCATTAATAGGTTTGCTTTAAACAGGCAGTTTTCTTTTAAAGGAATTCTAAATGAATGTGAAAAATGTTTTTCATACATACCTACTCATCCTATACCAGTGTTGGCGAACCTACAGCACATGTGCTGCAGCAGGGTGTTTGTATCATTGAAAGTTCTAAAAGGTTCACCATCACTGTCCTATACTATTCTTATTCCATCACTGGGAGCAGCCATTTCTCCAAGGAGCTGTGGTTACTTTAGTGGAAAGTGATAATTAGAAGCCAAGATCAGAGTGCTAAACATGCTTATTACTAGGGAGCATGTATAAGTGTGTGTGTGTGTGCATGTGTGCATATGTTCAGTCACTGTATTGATTAGTTTTCTTGTTCTGGGACAAAACATCTGACACCCACACCCACAATTTAAGGAATAGAGTTTTATTTTGGCTCATGGTTTTATAGTGTTCAGTCCATGGTTGGCAGGATCCAAGGCAGAAGCGGCATGGTAAAAGGGCATGGTGTAGTAATGCTGCTTACCCCATGACAGTCAGGAAGCAGAGAGAGACAGACAGAGAAAGAGACAGAGACAGAGATGGACAGACACACACACAGACAAACAGAGAGACAGAGAAAGAGACAAAGACAGACACACACAGACAGAGAGACCAAGAGACCTGGGACAAGAATATACCCTTCCAGGTCATACCCTTAGTGACCCACCTCCTTCAACCAGGCCCCACTTTGTAGCAACACATTCAACTTTGAACTCATAAATGGATTAATCTGCCAATGACTGTAGTGGTCCTGTGATCCCAGTCACCGTCCAAAGCTCCACCTCTGAACACGAGATTGTGGGAGGATATTTTAGATCTAAATAATAACATTCATATATGCACATATTTATATCTATATTTATTTGTATATGGTGAAAACTATTGAGTTCATACTAATACATCCAATTTCAGTCAAACACTGCTTTTTTTTTTTTTTTTTTTTTTTTTGAGACAAGGTCTCACTATGTAGTTCAGGTTAGACTTGAACTCACTGTGTAGTCCAGGCTGGCCTTGAACTTCTGGCAATCCTCCTGCCTCAGCCTCCCACATGCTGGGATTACAGATGTGCACTGCCATGCCCGTCATTTTTAGTATACTTACTTGTTTCATCAGTCCTCTAGTATGTAACTAATCTCTTATCATTGCTTTCATTCCATTAGACTCTCATAGCCTACATACTTCTGCCTCACCCCATCTGGGTTCTAACACCCTCCCCCAGCTATCCCCTTGCTTGGCAAGAGGCAAAGGAAGGGAAAAGAGTACCTTTTTCTTGACAAAACACAAATAAAATGTTTTAGTTCTTCATGATTGATTTGTGTGATCATTCATTTGATTATTTTTCTTTGTGGTGCTGGGACTTGAGCCCAGGGACTCCAGAATGCTATGCTACTCTAAACTTTAATTTTCCTGAAGGTAGAGACTATTTCATGAATATGAAATAGTTTACCCAAGATGTAGCATTAAGTATATACTTAATAAATTCTTATTGAATGCATAAATATTCAGAGAGGCTAAGTGCTTTACTCAGGTCACATAGCTGTTGCATATTTATGAGTTGAAGGCTTCATTTAGATACAATTATAATACCTGATTCTGAAATCACATTGAATGCTTTTACATCAGTTACTTTTCCTATACAAAAATACATGGAGATCATAGTTGAGTTAGGGAGTTATCCATATACACAGTTAACTTAATTAATATAGGGCCATACATTATGAGTGTACCGTAGAGATTAATTTTCTAAGTTTAAAAAATATTGTTCACTTGTGTAACATTGAGTCATAAAATGTTGGCACCAAAAGGGGCTGCTCCAGCGATAATCTTAATTTAACACAACAAAGCAATATAGAACACATGTCATTAAAATAGCTCCTTGCTTTAATAGTATGGGGGTGGTGGTGAAGCAGGTATAAATATTTAATATGGATAGGCCTTCCAGGTAATTTTGAATATACTTTTTGTCTCCTAAAGCATTCCTCAATCTTTAGTTTTACTTAATCCACATAGCCACTTTTAGGCGGGTAAAACAAGGAAAAATTCAACAGAGGAGAAATCTGAGGTATGGAGCGTTAGTGTGATTACTCGAGGTTTATCCCTCTCCATCTTTATCATTCAGTAGATACATTTATGTAAGATGTGATATTAATATGGGGGTTGTAGCTCAGTGGTAGAGTGCTTGTCTAGCCTGCATGAAGCTCTGAGTTCAGTCTCCAGCACCACAGGAGGCAAAAAAAAAAAAAAAAAAAAAAGAATGTATCACCTTTTTAAGGGGAATAATACAGTAGTTAATTATCATGGTAGATATGTGGTAGAGGGAGGGTGTGAAATAACATCCCCAGTACTTTAGAATTAGGCTGTTCATTTCTTTTTCTTTTCCTTTATTTTGAAGTACTGGGAATTGATCCCAGGGCTTTTGCGCTGAGTTATATCTTCAGCTCTTTAGTTTGAGACAGGGTCTTGCTAAATCACTAAGTTGCCCAGGATGGGCTCAAACTTGTGGTTCTCCTGCCTCAGTCTCCCAAGCTGCTGTGATTATAGGTATGTGCACCCAGCTTGGGCTTGTTAGTTTCTTTTCATTGATTCAGCAGTGCTTAAAAAATTAACATGGTGAATTATATTCTGCTTATCTCAGGAATATTAAGTCATGGGCAGATAGTCCTATTGAGTAGTTGATGAACTATAGGAAAATTCAGATGACAAATCTGGCAGAGGGAAGAATTTCTCAGACTGATACATCTTTAGTGGAAGTTACTAGTACTTCTTACCTCTGTGTGCTTCAGTACTAATATTATACTGAAAAGAACAGTATTACATCATCCTACCCTCAATTCTGATATTTTATTGAACAATATTATATCATCCTACTTTTTTAGCAGTATTATATCATGCATGATTATAACTTTTTACAGGACTATTTAATGACCTAAGTTATTGTCAATAAATGACTATAGATGATTGGAAATAAGATATAGAAAAGCCGTATCTTTATATGCTGACTAGTTCAAAAGATGAATATTGTGTTATTTTATCTGATGCTGTATTTAAACTGATTATAACTCAAAAAGTAATATATTAACTAGTTTATTTTCTTTTTCTTTCTTTATTTTTAACAGGGTCTCACTGTGTAGTTCAGGCTGGCTTTGTACTCACTGTATAGCCCAGGCTGGTCTTGAACTTGTGGTGATCCTCCTGCCTCAGCCTCCCAAATGCTGAGATTACAGGCGTGTGCCACCACACCTGGCCTTCGTTTATTTTCTATAGAGAGACCTGTGTGCATGCATACTGATTTTTTTCCTTTGAACACTTCACCAAAGGGAAGTCGGTTCTTTCTTGAGTCTGAGAGCAAAGATGCCTTCCTTACAGAGAGAAGACTATATATCAAATGTGTAAAGCACCACACATAATATCTGACACTTACTAGGTGCTCAGTAAATCATAGTTTTTACTGATTTACCTGGATTTTTATTGTCTACTATAACCCAAAATAATATTAATTATGTTTTCTTGTCAAATTGTCTTTACATTTCTACAGGTGTGTCTACATCAGCAATCAAAATGGCAACAACAAGACTTCCTTCCCCCAAAAGCTTAGTGAGTACCCCAACCCAGATTCTTGCACAGTTTCCTAAACAGCATCAGCAGTCTCCTAAGCAGCAGTTACATCAAGTGCAACAACAGACACAGCCTTCGTTGGCTCAGCCTTCTCTAGTGTCTCATCAGCAACAGCCTCAGCAGTCTTCTTTGCCACCTGGTATCAAACCTACCATCCAAATCAAACAGGAGTCAGGTAACTGGGAAATATTTATAAGATGTGCTCATTCTGTTCACCAGCTCTCTGAGTCGTCTGGTCCATGTACATTGTATGTCTCTCCATTTATTTAGGTCTTTGACTTTTTTCATCAGTGTTTTAGTTTTTAGCATACAAATGTTGTACATGTTTTGTTAGATTTGTACCTAAGTATTTCATTTTCCTTGCATGATTATAAGTGGTGTTATGATTTTAATTTCAGTTTTCATATGTTTGTTTTGGGGTATAAAAAGTAATACTGAATTTGTACCTTTTGGCTTTACTAATCTCACTTATTTCTAGGAGTCTTTGTTTAGATTCCTTGGGATTTTCTACATATTTAGAAGTTTCTAATTATGTGTAAATACATTGTTTTCTTCTTTTCCAGTCAATATTAGCTTGCTTTCTTTATTCATTCATTCTTTCTTTCATTCATTCTTTTTTGTTTGTTCCTACCTTTCTCTTTTCCTCCTTTTTTTCCCTTTCCTTCTCCCTTCCCCTTCCCCTTCCCTTCTTTCTTTCCTTTGCCCTTACCTTTTCTTTTTCTTTCAGTTTTATTCCACTGGGTGGAAATTCCATTACTATGTTGAATGAATAATATTGGAGGGAGTAGACATCCTTGCCTTGTTATTAATCCTAAGGAGAAGGCATTTGTCTTCACCATTAAGTATGATGAAAGCTGTAGGTTTTTGTCAAGTTTAGCAATTTCCCTTACATTCATACTTGTCTGGGACTTTTTTTTAATTTTTTTTTTTAAATAATAAATAGATGTTGGATTTTTGTCAGATGCTTTATTTTCTATTCAGCTGATATGATCATGTTTTTTCTTGTTTAGTGTGTTGATATTCTGGATTACACTGATTGATTTTCTGTTGAACCAGCTTTGTATATCTGAAATAAACCCCCCTTATCATGGTGTTTAACTATTTTTTATATATTGCTGGATTCATTTTTTGTCTCTGTTCATAACAGACATTGGACTGTAGTTTTTAAAATTTTGTAGTATCTTTATCTGACTTTTGTATCAGGGTTTTACTGGCTTTAGAAAATGCATTTGGAAGTATTCCTTTTCTAGTTTATGAAAACGGATAGCATGAGAATGGTGTTAATTCTTTAAATGTTTAGTAGACTTCTCCAGAGAAACTAACTGAAGGTTTCTATTTTGGGAGCTTTAAAATTATGAATTCAGTTTGCTTAATGATTAGAGGACTATTCATTCAGATTATCTGTTTTGTCTTTGTTGAGTTTTCATATTTTATGGTTTTTAAGGAGTTGATCCATTTTTCTAAATTGTCAAATTTATGGTTGGATATTTGTTAGCAGTGGTTCCTTATTTTTTTAATGGTTATAGTATGAGCTATATTAATGTTCCCTTTTTCATTTCTGATATTGGTGGTTTGTGTCTTGCAAGAATTTGGCAATTTTATTGGTGTTAATTTGTATGTTTGTTTTGTAGTGGTAGGGATTAGACCCAGGGCCTCTGACCATGGACATCTTATGCATGGTAGGCATGATCTGTACCACTGAGCTATATCCACAGCCTGTTCTCTTATGTGTATACCTAGTAATGGAATTGTAGATTGTATGGTAAATCTGTTAAATTATTTGAGAAACTGCTAGATTATTTCCAAAGCACTTGTGTATTTTACATTCCAAACAGCAGCGTATAAAAGTTTCAGTTGCTCTTCACCTTTGCCAACACTTGTTAGTCTCTTACTTTTTTTTTTTTTTTTTTTGTGGGTACCAGGGGGTCGACCTCAGGACCTCGCGTGCCAGCAGGCACCCCTGCCGCTGAGCGATATCACCGGCCCCTTTTTCGTATGTGGGTTCCGGGAGTCGAACTCGGGCCCTTGCGCTTGCAAGGCAGGCGCTTACGCCGCTGAGCCATCTCACCGGCCCTCTCTTACTTTTTTATTCTAGTTATCCTAGTTCCTGTGAAATAATATTTCATAGTGGTCTTTTTGCATTTATCTTCTGACTAATGGCATTGAGCATAATTCTGGTTTTTGCTTTTTTGGGTTTTTTTTTGTTTTTTGAGACAGTGTCTCACCATTAGGCTGGTCTTGGACTTGCAATGATCCTCCTGCCTCAGCCTCCTGAGTGTGAGGATTATAAGGGTGCGCCTTCACACCTCGCTAATTCTGTATTCTTATTAGACTTTTTATATGTATTTTTTCTTTGAAGAAATATGTCCTTTTAAAATTTAGATCAATTTTATTTTTTTTTGTGGGTACCGGGGGTCGAACTCAGGACCTCGCGTGCCAGCAGGCGCCTGTGCCACTGAGCAATATCACCGGCCCTTTTTTCGTATGTGGGTACCAGGAGTCGAACTCAGGACCTCGCACTTGCCAGGCAGGCGCTTATGCTGCTGAGCTATCTCACCGGCCCTAGATCATTTTTAAATTGGGTTGTTTGTTCTTTTATCATTGAACTACAAGAGCTTCTTTTTTTTTTTTTTTTGTGGGTACCGGGGGGACGACCTCAGGACCTCGCGCGCCAACAGGCACCCGTGCCGCTGAGCGATATCACCGGCCCCTTTTTCGTATGTGGGATCCGGGAGTCGAACTCGGGCCTTCGCGCTTGCAAGGCAGGCGCTTACGCCGCTGAGCCATCTCACCGGCCCAAGAGCTTCTTTATATAGGCTATTAGAACCTTATTAAGCATGTAATTTGCAAATATTTTCTCCCATTCTCTGAGTTATTCTTTATTGTTTACTTTCTTTTTGGCGTCCTTTGACTCACAAAAGATGAATTTTGTTATCTAGCTTATTTTTTTTCTTTCATTGCTCATAACGTTAGTGTTATAATTAATCCTTTTCCAAGTCCAAAACCATAAAAGATTTTCTTTGTATATTTTTCTAAGAGTTTGATAGTTTTACCTGTGTCTTTGATCCATTTTTACTTAATTTTTGTATGTGGTATGAGGTAAAGGTGTGCTGTTGTTTGGATATGGTTTGAGTGTGTCCCCCGAGAGTTTATGTGTTTATAGCTTAGCTATAGATGTAATGTGAAAGATGGTGTGGACCTATATGAGTTGGGGCCTGGTAGGAGTTCCTACTGGATCAACTGTTCCTCAGAAGAGATTTAGGTAGCTCTTGTGGTGCCCCTGAACTCTTTTGAAAATCTATTGTAAGAGTGAATATAAGGCTGGCGATATGGTTCAGTGGTAGAATGCTTGCTTAGTAGGTGCAGGACTCTGAGTTTGATCCCTAGCACCACAAAGAAGAAAAAAAGAAAAAAGAGTCCATCTTCTGAATTTTTCTTTGGTAATATGATCTCTTCCTCTTGCACACGCTCCTACCGTGGTGGTATTTGACTCTCACCAGAGACTAAACCAATGGGGCTACCTCATCTTGGACTTTCAGCCTCTGAAACTGTGAGATAAATAAGCTGTTTGGTTTTGTTGTTCTGTCTCAGATATTTCATTATAGTAATAAAAAACAGACTAACAAGTTTCCACTTCATTCTGCATGTGCCTATCTAATTATACCAGCACAATTTGTTGAAAAGACTGTTCTTTTACCCATTGAATGATCTTGGCATCTTTGTCAAAAATTGACCATAGGTATATGGGTGTATTTCTGGACCCTCAATTCTATTTCACTGGTCTATATGTCTGTCTGTTATGCTAATATCACACTGATTTCATTGCCATTCCTTTGTAGTAAGTTTTGAAATGAGGACAGTTGAGTTCCCTTGTTTGCTCCTGTTACTCTTCTTCCCCCCTTCCTCCTCCTCCTCTTCTTCTTCCTTTATTATTATTATAGTTTTAGCTATTCTGGGTCCTTTGTAATTCCACACGAATTTTGGAATTTACTTATCAATTTCTAGAAGTTGGCTGAGATTCTGATAGGGATTGAATTGAGCCTATAGATTAATTTGAGGTATATTGTCATCTTAATGCTAAATCTTTATGGACATGATGTTTGCCCATTTGGTTAGATTTTCCTAGCCTGTTGCAGTGCTCCCTGCCTGTAGTCATAGCTACTCAGGCTGAGCCAGGAGCATTGCTTGAGGTATTAGGAGTTTCAGACCAGCCTGGGCATCACAGTGAGACCCATCTCTTTATTTTTTTCTAATTTTTAATTTTTATTTTTTTGTCTTTTTGAGACAGGGTCTCGCTTTGCAGTGCAGGCTGGCCTTGAGCTCACTTTCTAGCCCAGGCTGGCCTTGAACTCACAGGGATCCTCTTGCCTCAGCTTCCTGAGTGCTAGGATTACAGGCTTGCGCCACCTCGCCCAGCAGACCCATCTCTTAAGTAAAAGAAAAAAGAAATAGATGTTTAGCGGATTCCTTAGGTTTTGCTATGTAAAGGTTCATGTCATTGCAAATAGAGATAGTTTGTTTGTGGCAATTTGGATGCCTTTTCTTTTCTGTTTTTCTTATGTCATTTTCCTGTTAGAACTTCTAGTAAATGCATTATTGGATAGAAACAAGAACAGACACTGTGGTCTTGTTCGTTATAGTCATAGAACTTCTTTTAACGTTTTGTAAGGCTGATCTGCAACACATTTTTTCAGTTTTTGTTTATCTGGTAAAGACTATTTCATCTTCTTTTTTTTTTTTTGTACTGGGAATCGAACTCACGTCCTCACGCTTGCCAGGCAGGTGCTGTGCCGCTGAGCTATATCCCCAGCCCTCATCTTCATTTTTGAAAGATAGTTTTGCTTGGTATCAGATTTTCTGTTCTGAAAATGTAAAAAAATAGTAACATCACCATCCTAGCGTTTTAATTTTATTTTTGCATATTCCCTTCAAGTTCTTGTCCACAAGCAGATTTTATGTTGGCGCAATAATAATGTATTCCTTTTTTTGTAGTCAGTACTTGACAAAGTAGGCTATTAAAATATGTTTAAAAGAAAATATTTTTAAAATCAAATAAACAGTGTTCTTGGTCTATACAGTTTTCAATATCTTTTTGATTTCTTTTTTCTGTTTTGTTTTGTTTTTGAGAAGATGTCTTGCTATATTGCTCAGGGTGGTCTTGAACTCATGAACTCAAGTACTTTTCCTGCCTCAGCCTCCCAAGTAGCTGATACTATGAGTATGCACTACAACTCCCAGTTTCAGCAGCTTTTTATATATATTTAAGGAGTTGAGAATATAACATTTGCTGTATTAACTTTTATTTTTGACTTCTTATGCTAATCCTTTCATCCCAAGGAAAATATAGCATTAGGTACATTAACTTTTGTTTTTGATATTTTGTGCTAGTTATTTCATTCCAAAGATTTTTATGGAGCAGATTATTTTATTGGTAAAAGTTCAAGTCCAGTTGCTAACTTTGGTTTTGAAAGCTCTTATCTGACACTACCATAGATAAGAGTAAAGGCTTGTTTTTCTTTAAGAACTTTGCGTGGACCATGGTGGCATATACCTGTAATCCCAGCACTTAGGAGGCTGAGATAGGAGGATCTCGTGAGTTCGAGGCCAGCCAGCCTGGGCTACATAGTGAGTTTAAAGCCATCCTGAACTGCATAGACATTCTGTCTTAAAAACAATAAAAATCCAAATGAAGAATTTTGTTATTGTAATGTTTTAATTGCATTCCTGGAATGAGAGAAATTAGGGAACATAGGAATTTGAGGAATAGAAGTTTAAAGAGTTTCATCAATATGAAAAAAATTATCTCTAGGTAAGATTGAGTAAATATGTGCGACAATTGCTCTCTTGAGTTGGTATAAGGGACATGTATTAAAAAATTTGTACTGAGATTAATCTTTCTTCTTTCAAAGGTGTTAAAATCATCACACAACAGGTTCAACCCAGTAAAATCTTACCCAAACCCGTGACTGCAACTCTACCCACCAGTAGCAATTCCCCTATTATGGTAGTTAGCAGTAATGGTGCAATTATGACGACTAAACTGGTGACCACTCCTACTGGTAAGTTCTTGTGAACATCAGTCTGTTCATTTATGTATTGATCAAGTAATTTCTCTGTACCAGCAATATGTTTGACACTGAACATCTAGAAATGAATGAGACACTTCTTCAGAGGCCTTTCTTGACTCTCCCTACCCCCCACCTCCCTGAAATTATATCTCATTCTTTTTCATGGTCCTCAGTACTTTTCCTTTATAGCACTTAACATGTGTCTAATTACTTAGCTTGTTTGTTTGTTTTCTCCTTTTTAGACCATATGCTTCAACTACTTGTGCATGCATGCGCACACACATGTACACACACACACAGCACTGGCTTGTTAGTAGTTGCTCAGTCAGGATTTGTTGATCAAATGAAAACAGTACCAACCCACAAGGATCTTACTCTGATGCAGTTTTGAGAGTCTGTTACATTACAGGATAGTAAGTGTTATGGAGATGGAGGGAAGCACAAGATGCCATTGTGCTCACGTAGGAGAGCAATCAGCCTGTGCTTGAGGAAGTGACAGTGTAGAACACTTTAAATAGTACACCCTTTAAGACCTTTAGCAGGTTACTTAATCTCTCTAAATCTTTTCCTTTTCCTGTTTAAATGGGATAGTACAGTGCCGGTTCACGAATGCTTTTGTTTGTGCATAATTTAGTTTGCAAACAAGCATTTGGCAAAGTTTTATTTTTGTTTGCAAACTCTGCACTGGGTGACAAACATGATTGAGGCCATCTTTCTCACACAAACACAAATGGGGCAATCTGTTTTTTTTGTTTCTTTTTCTTTTTCTTTTTTTAAGCTTTTTTGAGATAGGGTCTGGCCATGTAGTTCAGGCAGGCCTTGGACTCACTATGTAGCCCAGGCTGTCCTCGAACTCATGGGAGTCGTTCTGCCTCAGCTTCCCGAGTGCTGGGATTACAGGCGTGCGCCACCACGCCTGGCCAATGGGGCAGTCTTTTTCAAAATCATAGAACAAGTTAAGTTCATGAACTGAGGCACCACTGTAATACCTAAGCTATAGATTATTTTGAGTGTTAAGTAACATCAAGTATGTAAAAATTCCCTTGTACAGTGCTCAATAGATGTTACTATTAATCTTAGAATTAGCCATTACTATTATTTTAAATATCTATAACTCTTAAGCAAATTTAGATGAAAGCATATAAATAGTGTAAAATGATACCTGTCTTGGTTTTATAAGCTGTCATTTATTAGCCAGTATGTAAAGATCTGTACAAACATTGAGCTTACTCTCCATTATAGTCCTGTTTTCAGAGACCTACATTAAGCAATTTGCTCATGGTCACACAGCCAATAAGGGAGAACTGGAATTTGAACCCATATCTGTTTAACCCCAAAATCTATGCTTTTTTTCATTTTTTAAAACTTGTGGTAAAATATGCTTAACATGAAATTTACTATTTTTAAATGTACATTTTATGGGCATTGAATACATGTATGTTGTGCAACTACCATTACTGTCTATCTCCAGAACCTTTTTCTTTTTCCACACTGAAACTCTGTACCCATAAAACAACTCTCCATTCTCCTTTTCCCCCAGTCCTTGGCAACCACCATTTTACCTTCTGCCTCTATTTTAAACACTGTTATTCTTGTATTAACTATGTCAAACTTACTCCAAACTTTTCTGTATTTTACTTAAAGATGATAGTATTATGTATATATGATTTCTCGTGTTAGGGAGAGGTAGTGAAAAATAAAATTGTATCTACCATATTAGAATAAGTGTTTCCTTTTTTTTTTTTTTGTGGGTACCGGGGGGACGACCTCAGGACCTCACGCGCCAACAGGCACCTGTGCCGCTGAGCGATATCACCGGCCCCTTTTTCGTATGTGGGTTCCAGGAGTCGAACTCGGGCCTTCGCGCTTGCAAGGCAGGCGCTTAAGCCGCTGAGCCGTCTCACCGGCCCAAGTGTTTCCTTTTTAAAACAAAAGCTGAAGTTGAAATCTTTTTCATTTATAATTCAAAGTATTCAAATTTTGTATCCCTGTGGCGTATTTACTTTGCATTAGATTTTTTTTCTAATTCTGATGTGTGCTTGCAACCAATTTAAATTAATTCTGTTTAATGTTTCTTTGTGCCTCCCTTTTTTGACTAGTAGTTATATTTTTAAAAGGTGAATAACTTGCTAACAGCATTTTTTTCAAGATGAGAGAATTGTTGAAAATGGCCTTTGAGGGCCAGGGATATAGCTCAGCAGCACAGTGCCTGCCTGGCAAGCACAAGATCCTGAGTTCAATTTCCAGTACCAAAATAAATAAATAAATAAATAAGAAAATGTCCTTTCAATCTATCATGAAAACATTTTCACTTGCCAAAGGTGTTAAGTCATTATTTTTCATTTTCCCCAAGGCTAATAATTCTTAGTTTAGAATAATCCTTCTGAGTTACTGAATTTGTAGGAAAATACAATAATCTCATCTGGCTGGTTTTTAATACATGTTTGAGAAAGAGTCAAGTCCTAGAAATAGTGGGGAAGGGTGTAAAGTCCTCTGAGTGACATAAGAAAAAATATTCTAACAGGTCAGTTAAAGTTGAAAAAGTATGTAAATAGAGGAAATCTTAGGCAGAAGAGAAATATTCCTGGTAACCCTTGGCAGCTTCAACATTAATCTCTAGGAAAATTATGGAATAATGCTTTAAAAGATGGAAATATATTTAGAGGGTAACAGTACAGAACAGTAAAAGTTTATAAAATTTTAGGTAAATAATAGTGCCTTATTTGCTGAGTGCTTGTATTGGGTTTGGCACTGGGACAGCCCAAAACAGATGCAGAGACCTAAAAATCTTTTAGAGAATTATCTAAAATGCTGTGACAGGAAAGATGATTAAATTTAAGTTTCTTTTGGCATAAAACTAGTGGAAGAAGGGAGCAGGGTTAGCTCTACTTTTTCTTGGGTTAGTAACTTGATGCAACATATCACAAAATTTTATGTGTAAAATTAATTCAAATTGACTTGGCTTTGTTTCTTGCTATGTGCTTTAAAACTGGCTATAAAGTTGTAAATTAATGTCTTAATGTCTTGAAATTCTATTTTCAATTTAAAGCAGTGTTGATTCAGTTACATTGAATTATAAGTAAACTTTATAAATTATCATTCTTCTATAAGCAATGATAAGGTTTGTTTTTTTTGTTTTTTTTGTTTTGTATGTTTTTGACTTTTTCCTTTTTATAGGCACACAGGCAACCTATACCCGGCCAACAGTGAGCCCATCCATAGGTCGGATGGCTGCAACCCCTGGAGCTGCAACTTATGTGAAAACCACCAGTGGTAGCATCATTACAGTAGTACCAAAATCATTAGCTACCTTGGGGGGCAAGATAATTAGCAGTAATATAGTTTCTGGTAGGTATGTCTTAAATATGTGACCTTCACTGTACAGGTGACCTTCAGTGAGAGGGAAAATGCATATTTCACTATTGAAGGATTTTGTTTGATCTGTTTTTTGCTTAGAAATCTTACACTTTGTTTTCAGTCCTTACGTTTAGTGATTAAGTACAGTTTTTAGTTTTACTATTAAATACTTACATATACAACTTTTGACAGTTTTAAAATTAGAAGAACATTTAGTTTATAATCATGCAAAGATTACGGTTTATATTTGCATAGAGATTTTTAAAAATTTATTTTTATGTATTTGTTTCATTTTTAATTAAGTTTATTGGTACATTTTAGATATACATAATGATCACATTCATCATAGGGAATTTGTACCATACATGAAATATCTTGATTCTTTTTTTCTCATTACCCTCCCCTTCCTTCAACTCCTCTTCCCCTCCTTATTTACAAAAGCTTTCTTTCCATTTTTTCCTTTTCTCATTTTGTATAGAGATTTTTTTTTTTATTTATAAAATGTCATTTGTCAACCCATTGAGCCCTCTTAACACCTCTTAAGGTAGTTGTTATTGTGTTCACTTCACAAATGAAGGGAAATTTGGATTTAGAGGCATCAAATTGACCTATCCAAGGCCACACAAGCTAGAATAATGGAAAAAATATTATTTGTACATCTAAATATGTTGAAGGGACATACTTTATAATTTCAATTACTAATGTCACTTAAGCTGATTAAAAACAAAAATATTTGAATATATTTGACTTTCACCATTTATGTTTGCTTTTTGAAAATAATTTATTCAGATAATGATGATTAACCATGTGCCAATTTTATTGGTATGTTAGAACCGTACCTGGTTTTTATTGGCTCATTAATCCCTAAAATATTTGGGTTGCGGACCCTGAAGTGGAATGTTAAGGCGGCATCTGTTTTCATTATTATTTTTTAATTAAAATGATGTAAATAGTCTCTGATTAAGCAAGGCATGTGATTTGAATTTTTTAGACTAATCATTTTATAGACTAAGCATATTTTGTGTGCCCCTGGTGAGTTATTCTAACTTTATAAAGTCCAGAGGTTGAAGTTCCTGGCAGTAACTTGATGTTGCTGATAACTCAGGGAATGAAAAAAAAGCAGAGCAGGGCATGGTATTGGCATAAAGCACCATATTTAGAGCTGTTAACTTTGGCTCTACTTTTAAGTGTAAATGAGAAAATCCAGTATTTGCCAAACTGAGGAGGGTGAAACCAGTAGGGAAAGAATCATTGTACTCCAGCTTTTAAGAGGATATTTTGTATAACACAGTTAAGTGCTTTTAAGAGGATATTTTATATAACAGTTAAGTGCAAGGTATAACTTACTACTTAAAAATATCTTCAAATAATGTAATACACTTATTCAATTAAACATTTTTAAAAAGTGATCATGTTTTGCATTGGTTGGTAGCTTTTTACAACCTTAAGGTGTTTTCTTTATATATGAATTTGTAGTACTATATAACTTGAACAAATGTCTAGATGTCACAAACCCTCTACTTTTAGACCTTACTTATGATGTATCTACTTTGTTCTTGGTTACAGCAATGTAGTCAAGCATATTTTCCTAGAAGGAAAGATTTGATTTGAGATATACATATACATATGTACATATTACCCACCTGTGTGTTAAATATAAAACCACTTGTGGTTAGTTGCAATTTCAACTAACCATAGGTATACATGGGAAGAATTCTTAAACCTTTACAACACTATAGGATATACTTGGTATAGCTGAAACAACTTTGTTAGGTGCAGATTATTATGTCTTTGTTTCCTTCACTGTTTTGATGCTTTCATTCCAAGATTTCCTCCTGTTTCTGGCTGCTGTAAACTAATTTTAATGTTATACATCACTATTCTTTGTAAAGATACTTGTCTTATTTTATAATATTTTTATTGTTTCATGATAGTTTATTAGTAGTTTTTAATCCCTGTTGTGTATTTATAGTAAACTGGTAGCCTGAGTGAATAAATTTAAGTAGTTTGCTGCCTTCATTCATGAGCAGATGGTGAGTTTTAGTTTCCTTTCCTCTAAATGAAGAAATTTTCCTAAAATAGACATCTAGCTATAAAAATGAAGACTTAAACAATGATAATAGGCTGGGCATGGTGGCACACGCCTGTAATCCCAGCAATGTGGAGGCTGAGGCAGCAGGATCGCTGTGAGTTTGAGACCACCTGGGCTACACAGTGAGTTAAAGGCCAGCCTGAATTATGTACCAAGACCCTTTTTCAAAACAACTAAAAACTAAACAACCACCACAAACTTGCCCTTTTGTTTTGGGAGAGTTTAAAAAGGTATAAAGAATATTAAAAACATAACTTTCACCATCCACAGAATATGTTAACATTTTAAGTGTACATATTCATTCCTTGTGTAAATATTTGTGTAAAAATGTGTATTTTTAAAAATTAAATTAGGATGTAATTTTTATCTTTGTTTCACGTAATATCTTACCGTACTAGTAAATGTATTTTGACGTGCCCTGCCCCCAAGGGCTACCATAATATTCTCTCATATCATCTATCATAAATTTAACCATTTTCTCATTGTTGCATGTTGTAAGCTGGTTTTTTGTTATTATAAGCAATGGCTATTATTATACACAGTGTAACAAAAATATAGTGAATGATTAAAAAAAAATATTGCAGTAAAATACACATTGCTATTAATACCCCTCAAAGAATTCCCCCTCACTTTGAACACATCCCACCACTTTTTGAAGACATTTTGGATGTCCGTGTACTTGAGTTCATGACATCTAGACATTCGTTCAAGTTATATATTACTACAGTTATATATGTTATATAGTACTACAAAAGTACTTTCTTGTTGTGCTGTCATGGCCGCCTGAGTAGATTCAGAACGTTTACATTTCATGGTCATTTTGGCTTTGGGGAAGAGCAAGAAGTCCTGTAGTACCAGATCTGGTGAATAAGATGGATGAGTATACACCACGTTTTTATAAACCTGTCTTTCTATTAGATAGCACTTGGCAGCCTCATCCACTGTATTTTTGATCATAACTCTTAATGATACTTGTACTTAAGTTATTTTTTAAATTCTAACTTCCTTTGTAAAATATCCTAGAAAACAAAAGTTCATGTGTCCACAGTACTTTCTAGAAAGTTTGTGTTTTTCTTTTTAATTAAACAAGTAGAAGCCATGACTATCCTTACAGTTATTTAACACATATATTGTAGAGTCAAATTTTTTTATATGACTATATCTGAGATAACTTTTTTTTTTTTTAATATGTGGGTACCTGGAGTCAACCTCAGGACCTCATGCTCGCCAGCAAGCGCTTGTGCCGCTGAGCGATATCACCAGCCCCTTTTTTTCCTTCATGTGGGTTCCAGGAGTCAAACTCAGGACCTCGTGCTTGCCAGGCAGGTGCTTATGCTACTGAGCTATCTCACCGGCCCCCGAGATAACTGTTAAGATTTTTTTGGTGACCTTGTTGAGTAATGGTTGAAGAAATACACTCATTTTATGCAGAAGTTTGGATCCTTCAGAGATGAACTCATCTTGACCTTGGGCTTGATTTTGAGTTTCCTTTTTTTCCTTAAGGCAGTGTTTTGATATGTAGTCCAGGCCAGCCTTGAACTCAGTATGTAACTTGAACTCATGATCCTCTTGCCTCAGCCTCTTGGGTGTGGGATTATAGGCGTGTACTGCAATGCCCAGCACACAATTTTATTTTGATTCTCTAAATCTTTAATACAGTGTCCAGCCAAGGAGCTATTGATTATACACTTTTTCATTCATTCATTCATTCATTCGTCACGTCATTCTTAGAACAAAGAATCTTAAAATATTACCCAAGAGAGCAAGATTGTCAGGGTAATTTAAGAATCTGTGAGCAGTAAAATTTCAGCCAATAAATTTCTGTTCTTTTTTAAGATGGCCTACCATAATATTCAAACTTTTATAAGCATCTTGAAAAAAAAAAACAGGCTTGGTGAGATAGCTCAGCGGCATAAGCACCTGCCTGGCAAGCGTGAGGTCCTGAGTTCGACTCCCAGTACCCACATAAAGGAAAAAAAAGGGGCCAGTGATATCGCTGAGTGGCATGAGCTGCCTGCTGGCAAGCGTGAGGTCCTGAGTTTGACTCCCGGTACCCACATTAAAAAAAAAAAAAAAAAATCCCTAGAAAGCATCAGAATCATAGGTCATTGTGATCCAAAAGTGATATGTAGTTATTTGTACCCATTGTGATTTTGCTTTTTTAAAGCATAGACTGTATAAGTAGGTTCTCTGATGTGCTGTGAGCCAAATACTTTGTGACATGCTTTGATACATAGACATGTATATGAGTTTTATTCTGTTCCTAGAGAAAGCTAAACAGATGAATTTATATATATCCTGTTGTATCATGAGAACTATAAACCCATTACTATGAAATCATAGAAGAGCCCCTCCTTTTTTTTAATCATTGAATTAAAAAGCTGGTGTACAGCTCAAAGTATTTGGACCAGGATTTTCAATTTGGACAATTAGAAGAATATAGTGCATACACTTTATATAGGTAGATAGATTTGACAGGTAGCAATGTAAGCAAATTATAGAAAAATGTAGGCAAGATAATGTAGTTTGTACCAGTAGATGTAGACCCACAATTTAGGTCTTAATATTGAATTAGATAAATCAGAGCTGCTTCCTCACACTCTACAGTTCTGCAGGTTAATAAAAGCACACATTGAGTCTAAGTTGGTCTATGTTTCTATATTTACTTTGTTGTTTTTAGTTTTTTTAAATTTTGCGGCACTAAGGAATGAACCCAAGGCCTTTACACAACCACATCCCCAGCTCCCAGCCCCCCACTGCCCATTGCTTAAACTTGCCATCCTGCCTCAGCCTCCCAGAGTGATTACAGGCATTCACCACCACTACTTTGTTTTGTTAAATCATATAATACATGGCTTATTTTTCTTCCTAAATTTTCTTAGCATCTACTGGTATGTGAATCTTGATATTTACCCCAAATGTTATTTTTTGAAGAGGTTTTCTATCATGCTAGTCACATAAATGTAATACTTGGGTTGAGGGAAATATATATCATGGAATAGAGATTTTGATTTATTTCATTTAACTAGTCAGGAAAGGAATATTGAGGGGGAAGTGGATACAGTAGTGATGTTTTTAGATTCTGAGTTTGGTGTGTAGGTCCTTAGATTATAAAAAGATGACTGCTTTAATAGTCAATTCTTAACATTCTCTTATTCTGGATAATGTGTGTAGCTTACTGTTCACAGCCTTCATTTTCATCCCATGATAGCATTCACACCATTTAAGGATAGCACTGACTAAAGAATATTGTGTACAACATAAACAGAAATAACCAAGTATCATTATTCCTTAATTCAGGCCTCCTTTTCTTCCCCTTTCTCTTAAGGAACAACTACCAAAATCACTACAATCCCAATGAGTTCCAAGCCCAATGTGATTGTTGTGCAAAAGACTACAGGAAAAGGGACGACCATTCAAGGCCTCCCAGGCAAAAACGTTGTCACAACATTGCTAAATGCTGGAGTAAGTAAGAGCTTGTACTGCAGACTCAGCTGTCCACTGAGGGCTTTAGAGACCAGCTATACAAATACTTGTTCAGGACATCAGAACCCTGCAATAGCCAGAATGGCTTGATTTACCACTACTGTGATTTAATAACTTAAGACATCACCAGCTGATGCCATTTTTCACAATAATTTATTCAGGGGGCTGGTGAGATAGCTCAGCGGCATAAGTGCCTACCTTGCAAGCGAGAGGTCCTGAGTTCGACTCCTAGAGCACACATAAAGGAAAAAAGGTGGCCGGTGATATCGCTTAGTGGCACAAACGCTTGCTGGCAAGTGCGAGGTCCTGAGGTTGACTCCCGGTACCCACATAAAAAATAATAATAATAATAATTTATTCATAGTGGCTCAAAGCTGGATCACTTTTAATTATAATATAGATGCTTAGCTTGGTCCAAATGAAGAATTACGCTGGTTTATCTATAGGAGAATGTTTGTTGGAGCACAACTTTATTCCTTCTTATGGCCAGTAGATAATGGCTTAGTATTTAGCTTATGTTGGGCAAAGAGAAATATTTGGATTTAAGATGATATTAATTGATGGGAATTTGTTTTGTCAGTTTAATTTTTTTTTTTGTCATACCTCTGAGCTAAGAAAAAAGTCTTTGATGTATAGTTCTAAAATCAGGTGTTAAAAGGTTAAGAGGTTCAGAGTTAGACAAATTTGGATTTTGTGTCTCAGTATTATAGTTGATTGACACTGGGTGATTTATTCAATCTCTTTAGTCCTTAATTTCCTCATTTTTGCATTAGGGGTGATAATAGCCCTTTTGAAAGTGTTTAAAACAATGTCTAGTACATAGAAACTCCTCAATCATTGGTTTTCTTATTATTTTTGCTATTAACTGGTAGGCCTTTGTAATGTCCTTACCTTTCCTCACTTCACTAGAAAAATGGAATGCCATGCTTCATTTTACTAGGCCTCATGAAGTTTCTTAGGCATCATAGTCTTATAGTATTAGAAGGGGTCTAGCATTAGATTTTTCAACATGTGGAGAAACAGATTATTTCTAGTTTGAATTCACATTATAAGCCAAAAATAAAGCCAGGAGTAGAACTCAGATTTTCAGAATCCTTATTAGTATTGTTTGTAGTTCATATATTTGATACTTAAGAGGGGATGCCATTCACTGAAAGTTCTATGTGATCAGAGAGATCTAAAAGCTACTAGTAAATCATAGCTACTAGATAACAGATCGGAGCATCAGTGTGACACAGCAGATGCTCATAAAATAAGCAGTTCAACATATAAGACCATCTTTTTCACCACACAGAAACATCCACTTGTACTCACTACTTGTTCACCTGTGCATGCCCACAATACTTATCAGAAGAGCTTTTCAAAAAGATAAGCTTGCTAATTGATTTTGTTGGGGTCATGAAACTTGTACAGGGCCCAGTAAGCCATTTAGGGCATGCCCACTTGCAATCTTGTGGCTGTTGGCAGATGAATTAGAGCTCTTTCTAGAGATGCTGCTCTGAAGGGTATGAATGTGTTGAAATAAGTAATCACACAATTGGCAAGTGCTTCATTTCCCTTACAGTAGATAAACTTAGGATTTTTATAATTACATTTTGCTCTTATTCAGAGTGCTCTTTAGACATCCTACATCAGTGTTTGTTTTTGTTGGGCACTAAGTTTTGAAGGTCACATATTTAGATGATTATATCTGAATATTAAGAAAAACTGATAAGGTGAAAATTGTCAGGCCCTTTTATTTACTTTTTAATTTTATGAATTTTAATCTTTAAAAACATTTTCTGAGATGGGGTCTTGCAGTGTTGCCTAGGCTGGTCTCAAACTTGTGGGCTAAGTGATCTTCCTGCCTCAACTTCCTAAATAGTAGAGACTATAAACATGTGCTACAATCCCTGGCTTAGTTTTTAATAATTTAGTAAAATCATTATACTTGAACTTAATTTAGTTAAATTCAGGTAAAAAGATGTTGACATTATGAAAGACTAGAAAATAGTACTTCAGAATAAAGCATATGAAAATACAGAAAATGGTGAAAAGTTAATAGGCTTAAGCTATCTACGTAGGTCTAAAGTGATATTGGTAACATTAATAATAAAAGATGGGAAACACCTTAAGTGTTTTCTTTTTTTAATATAACCTTAGAATGTTAATATCTTTGCGTTTCATCTTTTACATATACTTTTTCACGTAGGCATTCTGCTGTATACCTGTACAATTTCATATAGAAATTTAGGGAGTTTATTTTGTGTGTGGACATTTAGCTATGGGTATACTCAGTAATTTTTTATTACATAAGTATTAATTTCAGATACACTATAAAGTAAAAATAAACATGGGGAGTAAAACCTATAATTCCAAAGCATAGAGATAATCATTGTTAACATATTAGTCTACATTCTTCCAGAACTTTCTGATCCTTTTAATATCTACTTTTACTAATGGGATAGTATTACAAGTACGTTTTATTTTTTTTTTTTCTTTTTGTGGTGCTGGGGGTTGAGCCTAGGACCTTATGCATACAAAGCAAGTGCTCTACCAATAAGCCCTTTTATTTTTAAGTCTTGAGATAGAGTCTCACTAAGGTGCCCAGGTTGACCTCAAATTTGCAATCTTCCTGCCTCAGCCTCTCGTGGAGCAAGGGTTACCAGTGGGTGCCAGCATGCCCAGCTAATAAGTATTCTTAGATGTGGTAATTTTTAAAAAATCACTCATCAGAAAATAATTAGTTTCTTCTTTGGGTAGAAAATTGGTCAGGTGACTTCTGAGGTCATTTCAACTAAGTCTAGTTATTTTTAATATCTTAGAAACATTGTACTTTGTTACATAACCTACAGTCCTTTATCATCCTGGAAGGATAGTTTTTATTATTTAAATGAATATAAGTCTCTTTTATAATTATTGGCTTCAATTTAGGGAGAAAAGACTATTCAGACAGTGCCAACAGGAGCAAAGCCAGCTATCATCACTGCTACAAGACCCATCACCAAAATGATTGTAACTCAGCCAAAAGGAATAGGTTCCACAGTTCAACCAGCAGCTAAAATCATCCCAACAAAGATTGTTTATGGGCAGCAAGGAAAAACACAGGTAAGCTATAAGATACAGTGATTTTTTTGTTGTTGTTTTTGGCTCAAATATTTTATGTTCTTAAATTCCCAGGTAAAAATTTGAAAGAAAAGATTAATGATCTTAAAACAACCCAAATTATTAAAGGTTTGGACTGAATGTAAGTATTAATCTGTTGTTACCACCTTTGTTTTTTTTTTCCAGGACTTCCTCCTCCTCCTCCACTACCAGGGATTGAACCCAAAGCCTTTGAACTGAGCTACATTGCCAGCCTTTTAAAAATTTTTATTTTTAAACATTTATTAGTACATGTTTGTAGTAATACAAACATGTGGGGAATTGGTACATTTTAATTCCTTCTTTCATCCCTTTTCCTTTCTCTCCCTCCATCTCTTGATCCCCTTCCCCTTCCAGAAAGATCTGTCTCCCTACATCCTATTATCTGTCTTTTTTTTTTTTTTTTTTTTAATGTGGGTACTGGGAGTCGACCTCAGGACCTCGCGCTAGCCAGCAAGCACTTGTGCCGCTGAGCGATATCACCAGCCCTTTTTTTCCTTTATGTGGGTTCTGGGAGTTGAACTCAGGACCTCGCATTTGCTGGGAAGGCGCTCATGCCGCTGAGCCATCTCACCGGCCCGTCTTTTATTTTGTTCTTTATTTAAACTTTGGGTTTTTCAAATAAGAGAAACTCTGTAAAATTTAAGCTTGTGTGTTTGGTTTATTTCACTTAATATTATGGTCTGAAGGTGGTGCATCAATTTTCCACAAATGACTCAAGTTTATCTTTCTTTATGGGAGAGTAGTACTTGTGTGTAAATATCAGATGCTTTATCCATTCGTTGATGGACATATTTGTCGCTTCAAAGATTTAGCTATTACTAATTGTGCTGCTGTAAACATGGGTATGCATGTATCACTGTAATATGATGTCTTTAACATTTTTAGGAAGATACCTGGAAGGGGAATAACTAGGTCAAGTGGAATTTCTAGTTTCCATGTTTTGAGGAATCTCCACAATGATTTCCAAAGTGGTTGTAGTAGTTTACATTCCCACCAAAAATGTAGAAGGGTTTCTTTTTTCCTGCAGTCTCATCAGCATTTGTTATTATTTGATTTCTTTGTGATGGCCATTCTTTCTGGGGTAAGATGGAATCTGTGTTGTTTCTATTTGCATTTCTCTAATGGGCCATGATGTTGAGCATTTCATCATGCATTTATTGGCCGTTTGTACTTTTTCTGTGAACTGTCTATTCATCACAGTTGCCAACTTTTTGATTAGTCTTTTATTTTGGGGGTCTAAATTTTGAGTTCTTTGTATATTTTTTGTGTTAGTCCTCTGAGGAATAGCTAGCAAAATTTTTTTCCCATTCCATAGATTTTAAAGAAAAAATTGTTTTCACTCTATTGTTTTTGTTTGTTTTTTGTTGTTGTGCAAAAGCTTTTTAATTTGATATGATTCCATTTGTTGATTCTTGGTACTATTTCCTGTGCAAGTAGGGTTCTGTTCAATAAGTCCTTGCCTACACGTGTTAATTCTTGAGTTTTACCTATTTTGTCTTTCATCAGGTTAATATTTCTGTTTTAACATTTAGTCTTTGATCCAGATATATGGGACTAGACTCAATCTTCTGCATGTGGATATCCAATTTTCCCAGCCCCCAGAGACTGTCTTTCCTCCAGTGTATGTTTTTGGCTTATTAAAAGTCAAACAGTGGAACATGCTTGGGCTTACTTCTGTATCCTCTGTTGTGTTCCATTGATCTTCACGTCTGTTTTTGTGCCAGTACCATGCCTTTTTTTTTTGGTCATAGTAGCTTTATAATATAAATTCAGGTCCAGGATTGTGATACTTACCATTTTTTACCCAGGGTTGCTTTTGGTATTCTGGGTGTCTTCTTGTTCCATATAAATTTTAGAATTGTTTTCTCCAGTTCTGTGAAGAATGCTGTTGGAGTTTTCATTGGGATTGCATTAAATCTGTGTATCAATTTTGGAAATATGGCCATTTTGACTATTTTGGTTTTGCCTATTCAAAAATGGGATATCTTTCCATTTGCAGATGTCCTGTTCAATTTCCTTTTTCAGAATACTGTAGTTCTCATCATAGAGATCTTTCACTTCCTTAGATGGATTATTTCCTAAGTATTTAATTTTTCTTAATGCTATTTTGAATGGTATTTTTCTCCAATTTCTTTTTCAGTGGGTTCATTATTAATATACAGGAATGCTATTGATTTTTGAGTGTTGATTTTGTATCTTGCTACATTACTGAATTTTGTAATTAATTCTAAGAGATTTTTGGTGTATTTTTTGAGGTCTTCTATGTAGTGGACAATTTCATCTGCAAATAATGGTATTTTGATGTCTTCCTTTCATATATATATATATATATGTATATATATATCCCTTTTATTTCTTTTTCTTGCCTAATTGCTCTGCCTAGTGTTTCAAGTACTGTGCTGAACAGAAGTGTTGATAGTGGACATCCTTGTCTTGTTCCTGATTTTAGAGGGAAAGCTTTCAGGTTTTCCTCATATAATATGATGTCGGCAGTATGATGTTATTAAGTGGCTTTTATCAGATTGATATAAGATCTTTCTATGCCTATTTTCTTCAGTGTTTTTATCACGAAAGAATGTTAGATTTTTTCAAAGACTTTCTGCATCTATTGAGATGATCATGTGATTTTTGTCCTTGCTTCTGTTTATATGATGTATTACATTTATTAATTTGCATATGTTAAACCACCCTTGCATGCCTGGGATGAAGCCTACCTACTTTGTCATGATTTATGATCTTTTTGATGATTCATTGTATTATGTTTGCCAGTATCTTATTGAGAATTTTTGCATCTGTATTCATTGAAGAAATTGATCTACTTTTTTTTTTTTTTTTTTTTTTTTTTTTTTGGTTGGATCTTTGGCTCTGGTTTTGGAATCAGAGTAATGGTAACTTCCAGGATTGACTTTGGGAATACTCCTCCCTTTTCAATTTCATTACTTTCAAAGCCCAACACACTTTTTGTTTCGTGTCATAACCATGGGAGTGTCACACCCACATTTATTCTTTAGAATATTTCTATTCATGGATTATTACTTTTAGCTTTATTAATTTCATTATATTAAACAATGAGTGCTTAACAGGAAAAAAATCACAAAAAGTATTACATTTTTAATATTTATTGAGTGCTTATAAAAAAGTATCAAAATTTTCAACATTGACTAGTTTTTGGTGTACAAAGTCTAAAAAAGTGACAACAGAAATAAATTCCTATATGAACCACAATGAAAAGACCAATAGCACTTACTAGGTAATGTCTACTTTTCAGTAGTACCCTCTAGGTGTGGCTAACTACTGGCCTTTGTCTCTGTTCCAGGATCCACCCACCTCTGTTTACCTGAGATGGGAGGTTGCGGCATAATTGTCCCAGTACCCAGTTTTCCAGGAATGGAGCACAGTGTTGTTAGTGACCCTGAGGCAGTCCACATCTTGGCAAATACATACTGAATATTGCTAGCCCTAAGGACCAGTAAAGTATCACCCTTAACTGTAGAAAAGAGATCTGTAATTATTGTGTGAATACTTAGACAAACCAAATATTGACCTACAGTACATGTCTACTAAATTGAACAACTCTACCTCTACTAACAAGAAAAGAGTTTTCAGTAGCAGTTGGGTAAAGTTAACTAGTTTTCTAGACCTTCATAAAGCTAGTAAAGGTAGAGGAGGTGGGGAACTAAGAATGAAAAAAGCAAAATGCAAAATTATAAAAATTAATGGGATATGAGAAGGAGGAGAGAAGAGTAAGATAGGGGATCCGATTTAGGTATAAAAGAAAATCAGTAGTGATAGGAAATAGTAACAGGAAAGAACAAAGAAGAAAAAAGATGAACCGCAAAAACAGAACATAAAAGATAAGGAAGAGGGCCGGTGAGATGGCTCAACAGTGTAAGCGCCTGTCTGGCAAGCGCGAGGTCCTGAGTTCGACTTCTGTACCCACATTAAAAAAAAAAAAAAAAGGAAGAATGAAAATGTTGAAAGGGAAAAAGAAAAGGAACTTAAAAAGGTGGGAAACAAGGGGAGGAAAAAAATCCCCTACTCCCAAAAAACCTGATGAAGGAAAGAAAAATAAATAGAAAAATCACAAAAAGATTGAATCTAAAAAAAGATTCTAGTGTTATTGAATGAGTGTTTTCATTCAAAGATCTGCAGTCTTAGGATCCAACCAGTTGTGATTTTCTGTGCCTAGTTTTAAGGCCTATGGATGCCCTCCTTGCCCCTCTGTTTGTTCCCCCATACTGTTTCCATCCAAGCCAAGGCATATCCTTTCTGTCATTGGTAGATGGGGAACACACTCAGCCCTTTAGTCTTTGCTAGATGTAGGCTACAGGGTGGGGGATTGAGTGAGCTGTTGGACTTCATGTCTGCAGTCATGGGGTCTGTTTGCTCTCTTCTCTCCCTGAGCCTTGTTCTTGTCCAGGATCAGGTCAGTTGGTTAGTCCTTGCTTGTGCTGCCCTCTGCTGTGGGGAAGCAAAATGTGGAGCTGGCTTGGAGTTGTTAGGTGGCTGTGCCCTTGTATCAGAGGATGCTGCATTTCCCACAAGGGTGTTTGCTCCTGTGGGGGTCAGCCCCCACTCTTCTAGAACAGCTCTGTTTGTTCATGTAGGGGAGGGGTGCTGCTCTTCCTGGGGCAGGTCTGCTTACTCCCAAGGAGGAGGGGGTGGCATTCTTCCCAGAACTTCAAACTGCCTAGAAAAATTTCCCATCTCCTCCTCGTCTACCTCTACCTCCCCTCCAAAAAATTTTTTTTTTTAATTTTGAGACAGGGTTTTGCTAAATTGCCCAGGCTAGGCATGAACTTTTGATCTTCCTACTACAGCCTCCCAGATTGCTGGGATTACAGGTATGCACCATGGTACTTGGCTTCTTTTGTCCTTTTTAAAGGTACCTACCCCCTTTCCCTGAAAATAAGACCTAGCTAAAAAATAATCCACCTTGAAAACTAGAGATCAAAAATGCCAGCCCCAGTCAGCCTGTCCTTGCCTTACCTGCCTTACGGAATAGCCACTGAGCAAGAGAATAGTGATCATTTTCTTGCTATGTCTTATTTTCAGGGAAGTACAGTATGTATTTCTGTAGTGTAGCAAAAATTGGTGGAAGGAAAATCTTATGGGAAAGAAGTCCATATTTACAGAAGGCATATATTGTTATTTGAGGTGTTGATGGTTGTGGAGGGATGGTAGCTATTCAGAATCTCTCAAAGAACTAGAATCCTTTATAAGATGACATGGCCTTCAGAAGCACTCAGTTTATAAAATTTGTGTTATTGGAGCTGGGTGTGGTGGCGCATGCTTGTGATCCCAGTAATTCAGAAGGCTGAGATGGGAGGATTGAAAGTTCATGGCCAGTTAGCCAACTTTGTAAGACTTTGTCTCAAAATAGAATTTTTTTTTTTTTTTTTTTTTTTGTGGGTACCGGGGGGTCGACCTCAGGACCTCGCGCGCCAACAGGCCCCTGTGCCGCTGAGCGATATCACCGGCCCCTTTTTCGTATGTGGGATCCGGGAGTTGAACTCGGGCCCTCGCGCTTGCAAGGCAGGCGCTTATGCCGCTGAGCCATCTCACCGGCCCCAAAATAGAATTTTTTAAAAAGGGCACTAGATGTAGCTTAGTGGTAGCACACTTGTGTAGTATGTGCAAGGCCTTGGGTTCATTGCCCAGTTTACCCCCCACCCCATTTTGTTTTACTTGAACCTTACATAACAAAGATTCTAGTTATCTATTTGTTTTTCAACCAGTAGAAGTTAAGTGAACTTTTCTGAAAATTTGCCTAGGACTTTGAAGCTCAGGATTGATCCTATGTTGCTAAGCTACTGCCTACTGCTTGTAGATACTTTAGCTCTTTAACTGCTTTTCTGAGAATATCAAAGGAAGTGGTATTAACTTTGGTTGAGAAGTATTATCCTAGGATTTTAAAAAATGTATTAATTTACCAATTAATTGTAATGTGTCTTCAGAATCTGTGCCATCAGAATTGTAGCCAAATTGTTTACATATCTAATAGAATTCATTGTGTGATTAGTTTTGTTATGTCCAAATTGGTAATTGAGTTCAACAGTAACAATATCATTTGTTCTGTTATCTAAGATATAAATCATGTATTCATTTTCAGCTCTTGGAAATGAATGACTCAGAGTTTGAAAAGGTTTAGAATCTCATATGTGGTAGAAATAAAAATAACTGTGGTGAGTTAACATTTTTATTTCACTGACCCAGTTGAAGTCAACTCCTAGAATCCAGATTTTGAAGTAGAATGATCTGGCTTGGAAATTCTCTCCCATTTCATTTGTTCAGTATCTGTGGCTTTGACTTTTGCCAGGAATTTATTCATCACATGTTCTATGTTGCTTTGATGGGAGTTTAAACCAGTATTTCTCTGTAATTTCTACAAAGATTCTTCAGGTCTTAAGCAATTTGATTTTGTATTATTGTTTCTGTTACAGACTTCATTTGATTCCTTACAAAAAGAAGCTTGAACAACAGTGACTTAAGGAAATTAGGGTTTTCTTTTTTATTATGTTAGTAAAAATTGGGAAAGAGGAAGTCCTGGACTGATGTTATGGGTCAGAAATTCCATTGGGGATCTAGGCTTCTTGTGTCTTTTTGTTCAGTCACCTTTCATGTACAGGTTTTATACTACAGGTATTGCTAGTTATAAAATAACTTGTAAAGGCAGAAAAAAATGGGTGCTATAGACAAGAAAAAACAGGTACAAAAGTTCTCGTCATAATTATGGCTGTCACAGTTTGACATGTAGCACTTTCCATGTCAGTAGTTGAATTAGTATTTGGTGAACAGTACTGTGCCCAAAGCATAATAAATGTACAAAATCCTGTTTTTCGTATCAGGAAGAAGTTTCACGTTTTAAATAGCACTTTAATATTTCATCTGTATGTTTCTGCTTTTCTTCTAGGTTCTTATTAAACCTAAACCAGTGACATTTCAAGCCACAGTTGTTAGTGAACAGACAAGACAGCTGGTAACAGAAACATTACAGCAAGCATCCAGGGTAGCAGAGGCTGGTAATTCATCTGTTCAGGAAGGAAAAGAAGAACCCCAGAGTTATACAGATAGTAGTTCGTCTTCTACAGAGTCCTCCCAAAGTTCCCAAGGTAAGGTCTGTTTTACTTCTGATTTATATAAGTATTTCCTGAGAGTATACTAGTTCTGAGAGAGAAGTTGCTTTTAGGAACTTATAGCCAAACTTGTATACTTTGTTTTTTTTGGGTTTTTTTTTTTTTTTTCTTGTGGGTACCGGGGGTCGAACTCAGGACCTCGCGTACCATCAGGTGCCCGTGCCGCTGAGCGATATCACCGGCCCTTTTTTCATATGTGGGTACCAGAAGACGAACTCAGGACTTCATGCTTGCCAGGCAGGCACTTATGCCGCTGAGCTATCTCATCGGCCCTTGTATAGTGTGATTTGTCAGTTCTTTTTGTTTTCTTTTATTTGATGTTTAATCAATGAGCTGAAATTTTAGTTTTGGTAAAGCTTACCATTCTTTCCTGTATGGCATATGTTCATCAAATAATTGGTAAAACTCAGGTGATGGTTTTGTAAAGTAGGTAGTGTTACCTGGGTAGAAGAGTGATTTTCAGATGGTAGTCTTCCTGTTTGGTTTGAGTAAGTAGGGGAAGAAGTATGGAAGAAGGAGCATATCCCTTCTGAAATGGCTGTTGCTTAACCTTGAGAAATAATCAGGGTGGGCAGAGGTGAGCTGTAAGTGGGTTGTAAGTAGGGTGACTATACATTCTACTTTGCTTGGGCTAAGTCCTAGTGTATGTCTGTTGTTCTGGCATGATTACTAATAGCATTCCCTTTTACTCTCAAAAGCATTTCAGATAGTAATTCTGTGGTTGTACTAATTATAAGGAAGGAACTCTAAACCTAGACTCCACATAGAAGGGAGGTCCTTTGTCCTCAGTGCTGTTATAATTATGTTATTTTTCTAGGAAATCTCTTGAAATAAAATAATTGTCATAAGTTCTGAGACTTTCCATAAGTCTGGTACTCATGTCATTTAGTTATCTATATTGCCCCTAGTATCAGGTGGTACACATTATTAGTATTCCTTATTCAAAATGCTTGGGATCAGGAATATTTTGGATATTTTGGATTTTGGAATATTTGCATATATATATAATGAGATCTTAGAGATGAAACCCAACTCAAAAGCTAAAATTCATTTATGTTCCATATATAACTTACATACTTAGTCTAGGGGTAATTTTATACACTTCATTTGTCTTCATTTTGACTGTGAGCTATCACATGAAGTTAGGTGTGGGGTTTTGCACTGGTGGTGTCATGTCAGTACTCGACAATTTCACATTTTGGATTTTGGATTAGGGTTGCTCAGCCTGTATGCTGATGCATCTAATCTAAGCAAAGCTGTTTGTCTTCCTTCTTTTTCTTTCCTCGCTCATTCCATTTCTCCCTCCTGCCTTTCCATTAGACTTGCTGGAGTACTTTCTTAGTACCATCACTTTTTTGACACACATGCTTCATATGTGTGCATCATCATCATCACATCATCATCACTTATTTATCTTTTTGAGTTGGAATTTTGTTATGTTGTCCAGGCTAAACTTAAAACTGAGAATCCTCTAGCCATGGCCTCCTGAGTAGCTCACATTATAACCATGTGCCACTGTATCTGACAACACTTCGTTATTTTTAACTGTTCACTGGAGTCTTTACAGATTAATGATAATCACATTGGTGATTATTCTGATAATTCAGTTCGACAATTTTTTTTTTTTTTATGTGGGTACCGGGAGTCGACCTCAGGACCTTGTGCTTGCCAGCAGGCGCTTGTGCCACTGAGCGATATCACCGGCCCTTTTTTTCCTTTATGTGGGTACTGGGAGTCCAACTCAGGATCTCGTGCTTGCCAGGCAGGCGCTTAGGCCGCTGAGCTATCTCACCAGCCCCAACAATTATTAGTTTATATTATGTATTAAGCATTGTGCTAGACCCTATAGAGGTTAAGTAAAATATAGTACTTGCCCTCCAGAAGCTTAGAATATAGACCAGGAGGTAAAAACAAAACAAACAAACAAACAAAAAAGCATATACAACTCCAGGGTAAGAATTTTCTTAGTGACAAACAAATAAAAATGTGAAAAGCTGAAAGTTTACACTTCAGTGAAGAGAGGATGAAAGAGCTTCATGAAAGAAGTAGCATTTGAAATGGTCTTTGAAAATTCACCAGTGAAAAATAAATGCAAGTGTTGATTTTAATAAATAACACATTTTAGAAAATAGTTTTCTTAAGCATATTATCAAGGATAATACTATCTTGTGAATCAGTTTGCTAAGATTGACTATATCATTCTGTATTGATTATGAATCAGTGTGTATGCTTGTTAGAGTGGAGTATGCTTATTCTCCACTCATTTATTTTGTGCTTACTGACTTGGTATATACAGATTTCAATTTTACTTCAACTAGTTAACTGGTTTTTTTCTCTTTTATTTTTAAGTCTGCAGTTCTTTGAATAATACTATCATCGTTTTTTTCCTCAAGAAATATTTTTTATACAGGTTAGGTAAAATGTTTAGCTTATAAGTTGGGGCTGACAGGGGAACATAAGCAATAGATGTCTATATATATAGGATCTTGGATTATGTTTGAAATTACTAGTCTTTTCCTAAGGGAGCTGTAAACCAATTAGTACTTCCCAAAATATGCCAATAGTTAAAACTTCAGATTTTATTCTAAAAATAGGACAAAAGTGTGGCTTCATCTGATTATATTTGTTTTGTATTTTTCATTGTATGTGGGTGTGTGTGTGTGTATATTTTAAACAGTCTAACATAGAAACCTTTCACAATTCAGAATAGATGTATCTACTATATAGTTGACTGTAAAGCCAGTTTTTATGATCTGTGTTTGCCCCTTCTCACCATCTCCTTGTGTAACTCTTTAATACATTCTCACAAAGGTCAGGGCTAGAAATATGTGATTTATAGAGAAAGTGATTAAGATTCTGATCAGTCAAAGATCATGATGATTTTTAAATATAAGAGAGCCATATCTACTGGGATTGTAAACAATACACGGCAGTGTTTCCATTACATTACTGCTTTCAAAGTTTTTAGACACCTTTTGGGTGTCATTTTTAAGTAACTTTCTTTTCATATCATTTTAAATTTACAAGAAGTTACAAGTATAATAAAAAGAACTCCTGCGAATACATCCTCTTTACCTAGCTTCACTGCTTGTTTACATTTTGCCCTGTTTGGGGAGGGGATTTTAGGAATTGAACCTAAGGCCTTGCACATGCTAAGCACACACTGTACCACTGAAGTATACCCCTAGCCTGCTTTTTTGTTGATTTTTCTTTTTTTTTTTTTTTTGTGAGTACTGGGGGTCGACCTCAGGACCTCGCGTGCCAGCAGGCGCCCGTGCCGCTGAGCGATATCACTGGCCCCTTTTTTCATATGTTGGTTCCAGGAGTCAAACTTGGGCCCTCGTGCTTGCCAGGCAGGCGCTTACACCACTGAGCCATCTCACTGGCCCTTGTTGATTTTTCTTTACCTTACACTGTGTTGGTATAATTTTTAGATTTCTTAACCATTGCAGTTTTAGTTGTAGATATCATGTTCCTTTACCTCTAAACACTTATTAGCTCTGTATTTCCTAAGGGTTATTCTAAGGTATCACTGTGATTATCAGAATCATATCACTAAGATATGATTATCAAAATCTATAAACTTAGTGTTATTATGTAGTTTATAGTCCATATTCAAATATTAATTGCCCAGGAGTGTTCTTTATAGCTGTTTTCCTTGCCCACATTCCAATTCAGGAGCATACATTGCATTTAGCTGCATGTAATTGTCATCATTCCTTATTCTTTTTTAACCTAGTCTCTCAATTTTTGTTTCATTTCTTGACCTTAACATTTTTGAAGAATGTAGGTGAGTTTCTAGGCTGTTTTTCATTTTGGTTTGTCTGATGTTTTCTTATGATGATAGTTTGTCACAGTATAGATATTAACATTGATCACTTGGTTAAAATGATGTCTTCCAGTTTTCTCCATTATGAAGTTAATATAGTTCTTAAGATTAATAGTAATTTGTACCTTGAGACTGTATAAATATTATATTCCTCATCAAATACTTATCTACTAGCTTTATCCACTAGTTTTAACCACTTACCAGTCCAGTTATTTAAATACAGGATGACCACAAATTGCATATTATTTTGTTAATTTTTATAAGATAACAGGAAATCTAAAAATGACAATTTTATCAAATTTATTCACTATGAGAATCAACTGGTTGAAATGACCCCTGCCCTAGCGATGCTTGGGATAGTCAGTACATAAACCAACATGCTGCCCGACTGATGCTTGGGGTGAACATGCTTGTTAAGTGGTTAACATCCATGCATGATTTTCTGAAGTTCATTACTCTTTGCACATTTAATAATTGGCATTCTACTCAAAGGAAGACTCAGGCTTTTCTTGACTTCAGATATTTTTTATGGAGACTTTTCCTACACAAGTTCTCAAATAAGGATGTCTCACGCCAAGAAAATACCTTGATGCTACTCACTGTTTTTAAACTTCCTTACTATCTCCATTCCCAAAGAGGAAAAATTTAGACCCCATGTTCTATTCCTGACCTGTCTTTTCATAGGCTAGAATAGAGGCCTTTATCATCATCCTAATGTGAGACTTCCCTTGCTCACCCAGAGGAGGGTTAATTACTCTTTCTACATTATCCTTACAGTATTGCTGTATACTACCAGCTATATTAATGTTGACCCTTTTGTACTTTTTGTTTATTATAATTGTTTTCTTCTTCATTAGGCTATTTGCTTTTTTTTTTTTTTTTAATTCTCTGAAGAGTAGGAAAATTTATTGGGGAATAGGAATGAGGAGTAGGAATAGCTTCTGAGAGACAGGAGGGGTCCTGAATGTGTTTCCCTAGGCTATTTGCTTCTTATAGGAAAGGATCATATTCATCTCTGTACATCAGTGTTTAGCACAGAGGTCAAGTAGCACCGAGTAGGTACTCAGTAAAAGTTCCAAAGAATGAACAAATAGTCAAAGAGCAATCATAGTAACTATGGCATAGGGTTAATACATTCATGAAGTTGCTGTTATTCCTATGTATGACTGTCGCATGGGGTGCTTGTACCACTGGTGGTACAAACGTATCTAATCACTTTTATTGGTCTTTTTACTAATAAAATTAATCAAAAGGCATGCACTTGGACAGTCATTCATGTACCACTAGTGGTTCAAGCTGGCAGGAATGTGTTAAGCTTATAAACTTGTCTTCGTTGCCTAAGTCCAAAATGTTATTTTTGTCCTAGAATTCCCTACTAATCTTGGTGGGCCTTTTAAGTGGAAGAGTTCTGGACTATTAAAGATTTCTTCATTTATCTTCAGCCTTATTTCTAAAAGGCTTTAAGGTGCATTAAATACAAGATTTTATTAAGTGGAAGAGAACAAGGAGAAAAAAATCAAAGATAGGTATTTAAAATGGAACAGCACATAAGGCAAATACAAAAATGCATTTTATAAAAACTGGGCGTGGTCATAGCTATGCAGAAATGAAACAATACTGTCTTAGAAAGTAGTGAGTTCTTTGGTGCTAGAGTTTCCAGATAAGTGGGGATATTGTGAAGAGTTTAGTATAGGGCGATGATAGCATTAAACAAAATTAAGGTTTCCTCTAACTAAGAGGTGTTAAGATTATATGAAGTGTGATATAGGCTTTTGGTAATAAAGGTAGGAGATAGTCTTGCATAGAGAGGCTTGAGCCAGCCTTTGGATATAATACTGAAGTACATACCTCTAGTACTTAATCTGTAGTAAGTGTCCAATAAAGATTTATTAAATGACCTGTAGAGGAAGTATCTGAGGGGTAGCAGGACACCATCCTTAAGAGATGTAAAGAAATCTAGATGGATGCATGCTGTATAAGCAGATGGTATGGGTAATGAGGTCAGGCTCCTGGTGTTTCAGGCATTGTACTTTGATTAAAGCATCAGACTTGATAGGCAGTAGATTTATTGAGGTCTAAGCATAAACCAAAAGTAGAGGAGAAAATCATTCAATAGTTTTCACTTAGATTAATACTCTTATTTTATGTCATAGCTATTGCAGTGGTATACTTGGTGATAGTTAGTTGTTCTTTCTCAGTATGAACAAAAAGAGATAGCACCATCTCCTAGTCCCTATGGGGTGATGTTATTTGGGATGACAGTCTGTGTTGCTTCCATGTGGAAATTTGTAATCCTTTTCCTTATCTCTTTCTACCTTATCTCTAAATTTGCAATCCTTGTCTTGTGCTTACTCAGTATGTCTCATAGAGTTGAGTTGCAAAGTCATTCTTTTCCTTTATCATTAAAATTTCTTAAGTTTGAGTGCTTACATTATATAAAAGTAATGATTCTCTAATATTATCAGTTCTCTTAAATTTAAATTCTACATGTCTACTTAGAATGAATAAATGTCACATGACATTTGCAATTGTGGGATAGCATCTTTCAGCTTTCTGTATGTTTTTGGAAGTTTAATGGAAATTTATATTCCTGGTGTGACTTACATTCTACTCAATGTTTGAGAGAAAGGAATACTGGTTGTGAATGGTATTTCAAAATTCTAGATCTATTGTATATTGATTTTGTTCTTTTCAGGAAGGCTGTTTCATTATTAGAAGAGCTGTTCTCTTTGCCCCAATATTTTGGACAACGTTATGGCTTTCAAAATACAAGGGTTCAGTGTTTGTTGTGTTTATTATTGTTTTTTGGGCTACTTGAATTCTTTTCATTCTTTGGTGATGTTTTCACTGACCACCTAATTTAAAGCAATCTCTTACTTTCTATATGTCTTATTTGACCTAATCATTTGATGTTTACCCCAAGATATAAAGCCCATACATTTTATGCTCTCTACTATTATAATCTAAATTTTAGTATAGGAAATTAAGATGTCTTTGTATCTTTCATAGCTTCCCATGTATTGTCTTGGACAAAGGAGTTTAGGAAGTAATAGTCTAGTTCAGCCTAGGTTACATGTATACCTGTATATCATGAATATAATAAGCTTTTGAATTAGAGTCTTAGAATTGAGAACTTTCAGACCATAATGACATTTTTGTTGTCCTTTGTAATTTATAAGGCTCATTCAGATACTGTCATGCTCCACATAATGATTTTTTAGTCAGTAATGGACTTTATTATGACAGTAGAGCAATTGGCTATACTACATAGCCTACTGCATGTATGGTGAACTGTACTGCCTAAGTTTATGTAAATGCACTCTATGATCACACAATAACAGAACTGTAATAAGGCATTTCTCAGAGCATGCTCCTGTTGTTAAGCAGTACACAATTGTATATCGTTTCATCGTACCCTCAAATACCCTGAAGTAGAGAGGTAATTTAATTGTTTTTATTTTAGAAACAGTAAAGTTATGTTCTAAAGAATCAGCTTGTTAATTGTTGATAGAATTTGGTGTGTAACTATGACTTTGACCTCTAAATGTTACACTTGTCCTGTTACATCATGCTGTTTCTAGAACATCTGTGCTTTCTTGCTATCAATGGATAACATTTCCTTTCATTAATTCAGCCTCCCAATAAGTGTTGACTGAATGCTCAGGCTGTAGCACAGAATACATTTTCAGGTGCATTAGGGAAAATAAGACTTAACCACATTTTGTTGTTACTGTACATAAACATGCACTCACCTATTCAAATGCTCACCTATTTATGTGGGTTATCACATTGAATTGTACTTTGTTTCTTACATGTTCATCTCTCCAGCCAGACTGTAATTCTTGAATATCCTCTGATTATCCTGTGAGCTTCCTTATATCTTTAGTGCTAAATATAGATTCTGACACCTATGTGTTTAGTTTATGAAATTAATTAACTGAAAAAGTAAATTTAGAAGTGAAAGATAGTATGCCCTTGGGGGCTTGCAGTTTTCTTGGGGAGAAAAAGCAAGAAGTTTACAATAAATACAAAGATAAAACAACAACAAAAGCAAATTGTTTTATTTTAAAGAGAAACTTTGTTTATAGGGTGCTTTTTTTTTTTTTTTTTAAATGTAAAACAGACTCCCAGCCTGTAGTTCATGTAATTGCTTCCCGGCGTCAGGATTGGTCAGAACATGAGATTGCAATGGAGACTAGTCCCACCATAATATATCAGGATGTGTCCAGTGAATCCCAGTCAGCTACTTCAACAATCAAAGCTCTGTTAGAACTCCAACAGACGACAGGTAAGAGTTCACATGCTCAATGAATGAAGCATGTTTTCTCTAGAGATGAGTTGTGCTAAAATACCACTGTTATATATGTTTTTGCTATTATTTGAGCACATTTTCCCCTCTGGACTTGTCTATAATCATTGGTACATTCTGTTTATTTGTTAGTTCTTTAAGATGTGCATAGAGTACTGAAGCACAGTTGGATGAAAGTCTTTAGAAAGGGCAAATCTGCAGAGCTGTCTTTTTTGTCTCCTGCTTAAAATGGACAGTCCTCTTACCCAGAAAGGAATAGATCTGTCACTTCTAGGCATACAGATGCAGTGGAATAGCCAGTTGTACAAGAATTTAATAATAGCAGGAGGCAAAGTGAAGGGCCCCTCACATCTTCTTTGATTTGGTAGAACAATAAAATACTGTTAGTAGCTATTGCTACAATTCTAATTTAATTTTATTTTCAGATTTACTTCTTTGTATATGTTATCCACTTGAATGTCCATGCAAAGCTATACTCATATAACAAGGTCCTATCAGGATTTCTGGTTACTAAATATCTTTTTTAAACTCTAGGAAAACCCACTATAAGTTATACTGACTTTTCTATTATAATAGGTCAAAGATTATTAGAGTATTTAAGGGACCATAGCGATGATTTCATACAGCCCTTTCATTTTATGAATAAGTAAGCTGAGATCTAGAGAAGTTATGCAATTGGTTAGTGGCAGAATGAGGCCCCACATCTTTTGATCGCTAGTTCACTGTCCTATTTGTGGGGAGACTTGTATTCATTTTGTTTTGTTTTGCTTTCTTTGTTTAAAATGATGGTTTTGATTTTGTCAAAGTATATCTTTGGGGAAAATGATCTTTCAGTGGACTTAATCACTACTGGTTACTCTTTTTTGTAACTTCCACTCTAGTACTATCCAAAAAATACTACCATTTTATGTACATCTTAGGTTAATCCTCCTATTGGTGTTATTTTTGGCCGTGGATATTTTCTCAGCTGCTTTTCTTTGATAAATTCAGCTATTTCCATTTCTTCTTTATAGAGTAGGAACTTTGAATGAAGAGATTTTTGTAGAAAAAGTGATAAAATAGAAAATGACTCTATACACAGAAACCATTCTTGATTCCACAATGTCCTATCAGATATTTCTGCACCAACAGAGAGCCCAGTTTTTCCTGTGAAATTTTTATTCTTTAAAAGTCATTGAAAAAATAAAAAAAGGCATTGAAGACCTTGTAACATTTGTTTGGGAGATATCTTGAAGTTTTAGTACATCAAATTAAACTGGTCATTGAATTGTGCTTTTTGGGACAGATGTGCCCTAGAATAAACCATGCTGTGTACTGCTTATTCTCCCTTTGACTTTAGGTTGGTGAACTCAAGGTTACCAGGAACTACCTCGAGGGGTAAAGGAAATAACCCAAGGGGAATTTATACGAGGGAAATAACCACTAGTTTGACCTAGTGATAATTGGGGGGGTTAGTGTGATTGTATTTTGAGTCTTTAGTAGACTGCTGGGTATGGTTATGCAAGTTGTATACTTTACAGCCATATGTAGCATTCTGCTGTTTTCAATTCATTGTCTCCCTAGTCCCTGCCAGTGTGGCATCCAGAGGTCTGGTTCTTTATTTCCATGGACAATGCAGGTTTTAGTACTTATTTGTAATAAAAGTTAACTTTTCCCCTGACTTTTTCATGCAGTAAAAGAAAAGTTGGAATCTAAACCAAGACAACCTACTATTGACTTGAGTCAAATGGCAGTGCCTATTCAGATGACCCAGGAAAAGAGACATTCTCCTGAAAGTCCATCAATTGCTGTGGTAGAGTCAGAACTAGTTGCTGAATACATCACTACTGGTAGGTGTCCTCTTAAAATGTAGTATTAAGGTAGGGAAGCTACCTTTCTGGATTTCGTGGGATGGTCATTTGGGGAAGAATGTATTCTTTGTATTTCTAGCTCTTTTTCCTTTGTTTCCAGAGCAAATTTATATCTTCCTTAGATTTTACCTTGTCTTTATGACTAGAAAAAAAATCAGTAGGATATTACAAAAATTGCAAGTGATATACAACTGCAAGTTGGCTGTAAATAATATCTGTGAATGTAGAGCAATAGTGGTAGAGAAAAGATGAAATATCAGTTATCTGAGAATAAATGTTTTCATGCATCTGGATGTTTTAGTTTTGGGAGAGGTGAGTCAAGAGAGAAAGAAAAAAAATGGAGAAAATCTTAAATCCCTGTAACTACTTAGGAGTTCTTGTAGAAAGCTGATTAATACTTGCTTAAAATGTGGTCTGGAAGCAAAACACTAATGAGATTTTTGGATGACATAAACAGAAAACTTATATAGGAAGGATAATGTATTCTTTCTCATATTTTGGCGAGGCCACACCTGGAACACTGCTTTCTGTTTTGGACACTTCATTATCTTGAGATTTGAAATAGTTTAGAAAATGGTAATGTGAGTAATTAAGAGGTTAGGAGAGATAACTTTTGAAGCAGTATGTAGAGAACTCCTGTCTTAAGTTTGCTTAAGAAGTAGTTAAAGGAGAACATAAAGTTACAAATATTTGAAGGATATAAATACTATAGAGCAAAAGGAATTCTTTGACATCATTTTAGGAGATATTATTAGAACTAATGGGTTAGTATTGCCCAAAGAGGAAAATCTAGTTAAAATTATGGAAAGTCATCTAGAATTTTTCTTTAGAGATACTTAGAAAGCTAATTAAAACAAAGGCCATTATGTTGGGGGGACCTGAGTATTATGGGATAGACTAGATTATCAAATGGTAAATAGATGAATAGACCTATGATTTCTTCCTTATCCTTTTCAGAACGCACTGATGAGGGGACAGAGGTTGCTTTTCCCCTTCTAGGTAAGTGGTGTGCATCCATTTGTAGTACAATTGAAGGTAAAAGATGATTATTTTTGGGGGCAACCAGTTATATGGATGCGCTCTACTCTGATCTGGTAGAGGAAAGGTAAGCTCCACTTAATGAAAGGGAGAAAAATTTTCTTTTTGCAGAGTAGTGGGATGCTTTCTCAGAATTAGCAATTTGACTCTGGGGAAAAAAAAAGAGATGTTTAAAGAAATAAATGGCCGTTGATGGTGTTTACATAGCCTAGTTAAGGTCACTTCATCTGCTTTCTGAATGTTCACTTTGTGACCTTCTTTCACTGTCTTCACCCATCGTACATGCATCCATATTGAGCTTAAAGCCAGTTGCTCTAGCCTCTTGTATCATTCCATAGTGGATATTTCCTCAGACTTCAATAAAGTTTAGTTTCTTAAACTCAGGGGACTTTCTTTGAAGAAATTTGTAGTATGTTGAAGGAGAATTATTTTTAAATAATGTTAGTTGATCTATTGAATCCATTTTTTCTGTGTTTAAAAAGTATAATATGAAGATTTGTATGGGTGGCAGAAGTGTTCTATATAATCTGATAATTTCATCAGAAATTTATTATTTATCAAATGTCATGCATTTTCAATTATGCTTCCGTTAAAAAACTTCATTGATATGTTTGCTTAATATTATCATAATTTGTTTTTTCTCCTATTCAGTCATACTGTAAATTATTTCAGTAGTTGTTTTGACATAAACCTTAATTACTTTTTCAGTTCACTTGTACCGATATGGAATTTTTATTAATTAATAATTTTAAGCCGGGTGTGGTGGCACACACCTGTAATCCAGCACTTTGGAGGCTGAGACAGGAGGATTGCCATGAGTTTGAGGCCAGCCTGGACCACATAGTGAGCTCAAGACCAGCCTGGACTACGCAGCGAGACCCTGTCTCAAAAAACTAATGAAAAAAATAATAATAGGGCTGGTGAGATAGCTCAGCGGCATAAGCACTTGCCTGGCAAGTGCGAGGTCCTGGGTTCGACTCCCAGTACCCACATATGAAGAAAGGGCCAGTGATATCGCTCAGCGGCATGGGCGCCTGCTGGCGCATGAGGTCCTGAGGTCAACCCCCGGTACCCACACACACAAAATAATAATAATAATAATAATAATAATAATAATTTAAAATATTAAGCATACTGTGGAATACAGTAAGGGACTGAAGGACATTTATAAAAGTATCATGATGCTGTCTATAATCTTGTATCATATGTCATAATTATAGCAACAAGAGAAATACTGTATTTGTGAATATAGATAAAAAGTGTCAGTCAGGTTTGTTTATATTTCACTGGATAATTTTAAAGATCTGTCCTGATAATACATAAAGTAGCACTTTCATATTGATTTCTGTAGTATTTTGGACACCTTATTTTTTCTAAGCATGGAACTCATACTACTTGAAATTTTAGATCAGAGTATTTGTATATTAGAACCACAGATTATTGAGAGTTTTGATAAATTCAGAGTTATTTTGTTTGTTCCTGATTCAAAGGGTTGATTTTCCAGTAATTGTAAGTATTTTTAAAGTTCTGTAGATTTGGAAGTGGCAAATGTTTATATGGTTTAAAAGTTGAAATTGAAGCTGGTAAAAATAATAGATTGGTGCCTATATAGATGTACAGTTTTGGTTATTCCATGAGATCTTTGTAGTAAGAGAATAAGAAATGAAGTGGTTTCCTACACTGTATTTTTACCTATTGTTCAGATGAGCTAAATCTGAGATAAAAGATCTTTCTGTTCCTTTATATTTGTTCAGACTTTACAATTTAAGGACCATTTTTTTCAATCTATTACTTCGATTGGTCCTCTTTTAAATAGAAATGGCAAGATTTTATTCTATTTTTTAAAACAAAACAGAAACTCTTAAGTTTTAGAGATTAAGAGAGGGTTAATGACTTCTTTGCATTCAGATAGCTGTTTGTTAGCAGAGCAAGACAGAATATAAGTGTACTTCTTAGTCTAATTTTCTTTCTGCAGTAGCATCCTGACCTCTTGCATTTTTAGGAACTGTAGGCTATGAGGCAGTGTCACTTCATGAAAAAGAGTGAATGCATCTAATGTTTGTATTGCATTTGGGACACGGATCAATAAATTAAAGAGCTTGTGTTGCTTTACTGTCCTTAAAGGCATGTCTGGCATTAAGACACTCATTATTGCTTTGCTACCTTAATGAGATTAAAGTCCTTGGAGAAAGATAAGTCACAGGAGGATGTAACTTTAAGGGTTTTGTTACTCCTTGATGATAATAGTTCTCACAATGCTTCTGTATACATTTCTCCTTTAATCATTTTGGCTCTGTTGTCCCAGATTTACAGATGAGGAAACAGTCTCAGAGAAGATAGACCTTTGTAGAGTCACACAGCTCATAGATGAGCAGGTTCTTGTCTTCTGCCTTTTAGTTCACAATACCAATTTCTCTGTCATGCAAGCTCACAGACATTTGTTTAAAATGACTACTAGTTACAGATGCTGTGGCAATTTCTGGAGAAATATCATCATCACCTCCTCTATTTTCAGTCAGCCATCGCTCCCAGCCCCAACAACCTTCTCAGCCCCAGCGGACCCTGCTCCAACATGTGGCTCAGTCACAGACCGCAACACAAACTTCAGTGGTGGTGAAGTCCATCCCAGCGTCCTCCCCTGGAGCAATCACCCATATTATGCAGCAGGTTGTATCTCTTCTTTGTTGCCCTGTCTTCTCTGCCTCATTCCTGAAATAAGGTTCAGTTTCAGTGCTGTTTTAAGAGGAGAAATAACTGAATTATAGTGTTTGGAGAAAATGAATTTAGGGTCTTAATACCAGAAAATAATTAGGAAATAGTATTCTTAAATCTTCTGTGAATGCTTATCATTTGAAAAGCATAGAAAGGTCTAGTTGAATCTAATGACATCAGAATTGGTTATTTCTGTGTATCTTACTGTTATGGAAGTATTTATCACTGAAGTGAGAAAGATTCTCAAATGAAAAAGCATTTGGCTTGTTTAACTGTTTGCTGTTGGGTTTCTTTTTTTTTTTTTTTTGTTCGTTTCTGTTTCATGCTTTTATAATGATTCCTCATGGGAACATTATGAACAAGTAGGAAAATAAATATTAGAGGGCTTTTTTTTTTTTTTTGAGACAGGGTCTCACTATGCAGTTTAGGCTAGCCTCGAACTCACGGTGATCCTCCATCCCAAGTGCTGGGATTACAGGCATGCACCACCCATGCCTGGCCTTAATATTAGACTTCTTTTTTTGTATGTGTGTTTGTGTGTGGGTACCGGGGGTCGACCTCAGGACCTCGCGCGCCAGCTGGTGCCCGTGCCGCTGAGCGATATCACCGGCCCTTTTTTCGTATGTGGGCACCAGGAGTCGAACTCAGGACCTCATGCTTGCCAGGCAGGCACGTACGCCACTGAGCCATCTCACCGGCCCAATATTAGACTTCTTAAACTATATACAGCCAATTAAGGAAGAAACTCAACAGGAAGTAGAATGAACTAATGTAAAACAGAAACATCTGGAATTAAGGGTAATGGGGAAAGGAAAAAATAAGTTGATAAATTGATTTTGTGTCAGACACTGTGCTTTGAGTTTTAAATATATTAATTTGTTTGATTTTCATTATGATGTTGCAAGTTGAATGTATTATCCTCTTTTACAAGTGAGGAAACTCATGCTTACAGAATTCTTTTAAGTAACTTTGCCCAAGGTGGCAGAGCCAGGATTTAAACCCAAAGTGAACTGCCTCTATTGTAAGTTATATTATAGGTGTCAGATTTAAGCATGACTTTTCTTTATAGTCTCATAAATCACCATCACTTAGCTGATAGCAGTTCAACCTAATTGTAGGCAAATTACCTGAAAGGCAATTTCAGAGGTGTTGAATTGAAAATCTGTGTATGTTAAGTCATTAGGATACAAGGAGAATTCTTTGAATCTCAGTTTTAAAGTTTAGAGCAGCTGTGTAATATATGACAAGGCAGTAGGAAGGATGGGGATAGGGTAGATCTTGTGGTGTCCCAGAGTAGGCCAGCTGGCCAGACATTTTGCTAGGTGGCAAGTCTCAGTCTGGTCTTTATATGGCAGATCTTGACATTGACTTTCTCCAGGTATCTAGAGGAGGTCAGACAGGCTGGCCCTAACTGTGTCACTCAGGACGGTGCCTTTTTCCACTGCAATTACAACTGACACCAGGCAGTCTCCCTTTCCACTGATAGGAATGACCTGTCCCATTCCTGGGCTCCCTCCCTCCTGGAAGCCAGGTCTCTAGAAAGCTGTTGCTAGTAGGCCTAGAATCTGAGCACCTATAGACCTTGCTGAAGCCTGATGAGCCATCTCCACTCTCCCAGAGAGGCCCCCTGTGGGGGCTGGGGTGGGCACATCTCTCAGACAGTATCCCTGACCTTCTGAACAGCGCTGGATGTGCACTCAGCCACAGTGGGCTTTTCAGAACCTTGGCTTTTCTCTGGACACCTCACTCCTTAGTTATTGCATTCTTTCTTTAAACAGATGAGCATCTCTCATGGATACGCTGCATAGTTTTTGCTGAGCCAGGGAGCCTGTCTCTTCTTTTTGGGATTGTAGGTTCACCTTATTTTGCCAATCTGTGATCTGTGGAAGTCCACTAGGACTTTTCCAATAGTAATGAGTAGAGTATATTTTGAAGTACTTCATGTCTAAGTTCAAATTATGGGAGTTTTTATCTAAAGCCCCTTGAGATTTCTTGGTCTTCTTACGCTCTTGAAAAAATTTTGAATGAATATCATAAACAAGTCTTTCTCAGTTCTAGGAAACTGTAGCAATGTAGGTGTTTTTCTTGTTTCATTCTTACTTTGTGCTTTTTTTACTTAGGCATTAAGCAGTCACACTGCTTTTACCAAACACAGCGAGGAACTTGGAACTGAGGAGGGCGAGGTTGAAGAGATGGACACTTTAGACCCTCAGACAGGTCTGTTTTACCGATCTGCCCTGAGTCAGTCACAGTCAGCTAAACAGCAAAAACTTAGCCAGCCCCAGCTGGAACAGACTCAGTTGCAAGTGAAAACTCTGCAGTGCTTCCAGACTAAACAGAAGCAGACCATCCACCTGCAGGCAGACCAGCTTCAGCACAAACTCCCGCAAATGCCCCAGCTTTCCATCAGGCATCAAAAACTCACCCCTCTCCAGCAAGAACAAGCACAGCCTAAGCCAGATGTACAGCACACACAGCATCCCATGGTGGCCAAAGACAGGCAGCTTCCTACCTTAATGGCACAGCCCCCGCAAACTGTAGTACAGGTGCTTGCAGTGAAAACTACGCAGCAGCTCCCCAAGCTGCAGCAGGCTCCGAACCAACCAAAAATCTACGTGCAACCCCAAACCCCCCAGAGCCAAATGTCGCTCCCCGCCTCATCAGAGAAACAGCCGGCAAGCCAGGTAACGGAATATTGATAGCATGCAAAGTTAAACTTCTCTGTTCACGGAAAAAAAATGAGAACGCCATTGATATCATGATAGCAGTGCTTTCTCCTGGCAAGAGGAAATCCAAAAGCCTCATTACACTGGTATTATTTTGCCCCATCAGAAGGTTGACATTAGGGAAGAAAAAAAAGCATAGCACTCAGAACTTGATTTTCGAGGCATTTTTTAATGAAATCATTTCAGCATTGACCAACAGTGCATAGAAGCGATATTCCAAAGTTTTTTTTAGGTATAAAATACCTTCATGCCTGTAAACTCTTATTTCTGTGGCAATTACACTAAGTAAATTACAGTCTTTTAAAGAACTGCATTGAACATTCCTTTATAGTTTATCATCGCCATCTAGTTAATAAATTTATCTTCTAGATCTATCTTTAAATTGCAGAAGAATTGCTGTGGATAATCAAAAGAAATATTTTACTAGCAAAAATCAGTGGCTCTGGAGCAATATATATATGTGTGTATGTGTATATTATAAATACATATATATGATATGTTTGTGAAAATGTTTTTGAAGCAAAAGATTGAAAAACAAAAATCCTATTGCTTTTTATTTTAAAAAGCCAATGATTATATGAAATAATTTGAGCCAGGTTGAAGGTATACTGTTTAGGGATATAAATCTCTAAAGAAAACTAGGCTGCTGTGACTTTTTTTCCTTTATTGCTGTAAACCTTGGCTGGCTGAACAAAAGTTCTTTCAACCCCTCCTCTTTCCCTAGGTTCCTTAGAAGTAACCACATCCTTCCCATCCAGCCCTCTTATTAAAACATCGAGCTTCAAAATGTCTTCCTAGTATACCGCACGAATGTTTCTTTTGCCATATTGTTTGGGGTATTTAATTAGTTTTTCTCAAAGAAATGTAGCTGTAACACACACAACCCCAATTTATTTTCAGGTGGAGCAGCCAATTATAACCCAAGGATCCTCTGTTACAAAGATAACTTTTGAGGGGCGCCAGCCTCCCACAGTTACAAAGATAACTGGTGGCAGTTCTGTGCCTAAGCTGACATCACCAGTTACAAGCATATCTCCCATTCAGGCCTCTGAGAAGACAGCAGTTTCAGACATTTTGAAAATGTCTTTGATGGAAGCTCAGATTGATACAAATGTAGAGCATATGGTAGTGGATCCCCCAAAGAAGGCTCTTGCCACTAGTATGCTCACTGGTGAAGCAGGATCATTACCCTCTACCCACATGGTGGTGGCAGGGGTTGCGAATTCCACTCCTCAGCAACAGAAATGTAGAGAGTCCTGTTCAAGTCCATCTGCTGTTGGCCCGCCCCTAACAACCAGGAAAATCGATGTAGCAGGAGTGCCTACAACAGGCCAGTTCATGCGTATTCAGAATGTAGGCCAAAAGAAAGCTGAAGAGAGCCCAGCAGAAATTATCATCCAGGTAAGAACTAGAAAAAAAATGAGAAATTTTGGGCAAATGGGAGGTTGTGGGTTTGGTGCATTTTGGAACATCACAGAAAATGTCAAGCCCAGATGGCAAGAAGAAATAGAGATTGTCTTTGAGATGGTGCTTGACAAATTTGGTTTAATAACTATTGCAAATATATAAATTTATGTTCATTATTTGGAATAGAATCATCAGAAATTGGTGGGTATTATCACACAGAATATGATAGAGGCAGGGAAGGGCCCCAAGCCCATGTGTCAACTTGATTTTATGAGTTATAAGCCATACTTCTCCCTTTGTTAATTCACTAAGTCAACCAAAATGATCAGCAATTTCCTGGGTTTTTATTTTGGGATCCTCAATCTTTGCTCAAAAAGTCCTGGAATATAATTAAATGATAATTCTACTCAAGTTAATTTCAGGAACTGCTTTTCAAGAACAGTCCTAGTTCTTGATACAAATTTATGCTTCTAGGGACAATCAAACCTCAGTTAATTGGAATGTCTGGAGAAACATGTTCTACAGGAATGTTTCTAAGATACTTTTCGATCTAATTTAGAATTAATTATAAATTTTACTTTTTATTTCAATCATTGTTATTTTAATAATTTTGTTATGGTTATTGTCCTGCAGTGGTAAGTACATACCTGCATTGGCCAATTAACATAAGAGAATGATTTATTGACAGTATATCTTCCTGTACTTCACATTCTCTTCATTCTAAAGCCATCTGTCATCTTGCATAATAGATCAAGATTAAAGAATTACTGAATCCAGACTATTTAACCCGTAAGAGTTGTGTTTTTTTTCCCTTCTCTCTTTGCAAGGTTGTTTTCGTAACATTTGTCATTTTTTCCTAGCCTGGTATGTAGCTTGGGAAGGTGTTAGAGCAATATATTTTAGTTAATTGGGAATTTGGATTTATTAACATGTGAGTTGTTTAGGATTTACCATAAATTCAGAGCCGTATGACTTGGTAGTTCTTGTAGTAATCCTCTCATTTGCCATGATACCAAGCTATGAGAGAATTCAAATTTATCAGTGTTAAACCAATTAAGATATAATTAAATATGTGAGCTTAATAAAACAAGTACAAATAGCCGCTTAATTAGTCAAAATAATTTGTTTCCCTTTATAAAAACAGATTTAACAAATTAAATTTTTTTTTTTTTTTTGTGGGTACCGGGGGCTCGACCTCAGGACCTGGCGCGCCAGCAGGCGCCCGTGCCGCTGAGCGATATCACCGGCCCTTTTTTTGTATGTGGGATCCGGGAGTCGAACTCGGGCCCTCGCGCTTGCTAGGCAGGCGCTTACGCTGCTGAGCCATCTCACCGGCCCAACAAATTAATTCTTAATGAAAGGTTTTGTTGTGGTTTTTAAAAATTTTCCCCTGGAGAGGTAAGTTATATAATGGAAAAAGGATGGTTTCCTGGCTTTGCTTTTCACTACTTTGGGCAGTGCTATTGTCAATCTGCCTCAATTTCCTCATCTGTAGAGATGATAAGTAATGCTCACTTTATAGGATCACACAAAGTTAAGCACCTAGCACAGTACAGTATTTGGCTCATAGTGATTGTCCAATAGATGGTGACTATTACTAGTTTTACGAAAAATCACTGTGGCTGTTGGTATAGTCACTACATTGAAAATAATTTTGGATAGCTTATTTGGAAATTAATTTTCTGCATTGTACTAACAGGAGTGAAAAATAATATGTTTCTTATCAAGGATGATAGCTTATGAGTAGGTTCTCCACAGAATTTTCATGTTTTAGCATGTCCCTGTGCCAGGTGTGCAGTGTCAGTGGGACAGGCGGCAGCAGAGTGATTAAGAACCAAGCTTTTGGAGCCAGAGTTGTCTAGATTTGATTACTACCTGTACTCATACATAATAGCACTGTGGCTTTGGGCAACTGAGTTAATCTTTGTATCTGAGTTTCTTTACCTTTGAAATAGAGACAGTAAGATCTACCTCACCAGGTTGTTTTGAAAATTAAGTTAGACAATTTATATAAAGTACTTGGTCAAGTACTTGATGAAAAGCAATATTCAATAAAGATACCTTCTGTTATTTTCATCATTAATACATTTTTAACATATTTTCAGATCTGATTAGTTATGCTTATCTTTTCCTGAAATATTGAATTTATTGATTCAGTAATACGTATGGTAATACCTATTCAGTATAGGAGTTTGTGAAGTGCTTTTATTACTTGAAGAATGCTCTATAAAAAGCAGTGTCTTTGATTTTAAAAATGAAATAAAATATTGAAATACTTTGAATGATAAGCATTGTCCTTTGTAGATAATCTGATTTCATTCATTGGTTCATTTCTTCATTCATTCCACATGTATTATTTAACCACTGTGTTCCAGGCCCTGTGCTAAATATGAGGATAAGAGAGTAAACAAGATATGTATCTTCTACCCTGAAGGAATCTATATCAGTGGAATTTGTAGCCTTTTAAAAACTTCAAGGATCTTTAGAGCATATGTATTCCAACTATCATATTTTATACAGGACCATTAAGGCTCAAGAAAGTGGAGTGATTGTTACTCCAAGTCGCACAGCAAGTCAGAGCCAGAGCTGAATTAAAATCCATGTCTTCTGACCCCATCTAATACTTTTTCGTAATGATCAACTCTTTGGAACAGGAGAAACAAACAAAACTCCACCCCTGGAACAAATGTCTAGGCATGTTTCATTGTTTTCTTAATAGTGTTAAAATTAAATTCACATTTCCCTTTAAAAGGTTATTTTGGTTTAGTATAGTGCTCATACTCAGTTTTGCTCTGGGATTTTTAATGTTCAAAATATATTATTCATTTGTCAAGTGTTTATTGAGCATCAAATGTGTGCAGCCCCTGTTGAAAGGCAGTGGGCATCTGGCAGTGAATAAGATAATCAAGATCTGTACTCTGTCCATGTTGTCACAGAGCTTACATTCCAAGAGTGAGGAACAGTTTAACAAACAAATGGTAGATGCAATGAAGAAAATGTAACAGACTATAATAGAGCTGAGGGGGTAGACCAACCCATTACTTCTAGTTTAGTGGTCATTGAAGGAAAGTGTCTCTAACCCTTTGACTCTAAGCATTGGAGGTAAGATGCAGATGATAGAATAGAGCCAACCTTGCAAAGTCTTAGAGGAAAAGGATTCCAGAAGGAGGGGAAGAACTAGTGCAAAAGCCCAAAGGTAAAGTGAGTTTAGCATGATGCTGAAGCCCCTGTAAGGAGTTTGATGGTATAGTAAGTACAAAAGAAAGTAATTGTACAGTTTTTAATGGGCATGACGTGAACCCTGATGCTCCTTTTTAAAATATATCTAATAAAGATGAGGAAAAAGAATGTGACAAGGCAATATACCTGTAATATTTACTTACCCAAAGGCCCATAGCTAATGTTTGTCTACTGCTATTTTTATTGTTTGCAGGACAAGTTTTGGCCTCTCGTACTTGAATCTTTTCACTACTGTCATTTTCAATGCAGCTCATTATCCTGCGACCTAAACAAATTACAGTCCTTTTGAACCACTAAAGAGGCTTAAAATAGACAGTATTGTGCTATCAGCAAATTAATCATTCACTTTGCAGATAGTAAAGAGCAGAATTTGACCTAATTCTGTTAATGATCAAATGAAAGTATTCTTTAAACTCTGTCTCCTGAATTTGGCAATAGACTTTAGCCTCTTTTGTAGAGGTGTCATTAAGGAGTGGAAAGATCACTTTGAGTTATACAAGACTTGGATTTGAATCCTGGCATTAACCCTGATAGCAGTGTGACCTTGATTAAGCCTCTTACCTTCTTAGTTTCCTCATGTGTAAAGTGGGAATAATATTTTCCTTATAGTGTTATTAATGGGAATATAGTAGAATATCATACATGAAAGCACCTAGCACAGTGCCTAGCATGTAGTAGTAGATTTCCAATAAATGTCAGTTTTCTTTTTTCTTTCCTTAGTGGTGTTGGGGAAATTCTGATGTTACCTTTTCTTACGGTAAAGATTATCTCTTGCATCTTCTCTCCTAGGCCATTCCCCAGTATGCTATGCCTTGTCACTCCAGCTCCAATGTGGTTGTGGAGCCCAGTGGGCTTCTTGAGCTAAACAACTTCACCAGTCAGCAACTGGATGATGATGAGACAGCAATGGAGCAGGACATAGACAGTAGCACGGAGGATGGAACTGAACCCAGCCCGTCTCAGAGTTCTGCCGAACGGTCCTAATGTTTTGGATACAGGAGTGCACTTTAAAACCTGCTTGGTTACCAAGTGTCCAGGGAAACTCTTGAATTCTAATGTAAAAAAAAAACAAAAACAAAAACAAAAAAAAAAACAGCACTTTGCCCGTACTTAATCTATGGATCCTGAAACAGCAGTATTTCAATAATATATTGCTGCAGGAGTAGCATTTTAACAAACTAAAACTCACAGGGGAATGTACTTTAAAAAAATTAGAAAAAAGAAAAAAAAAGAAGATGCACATCTACAGAGATTCAAGATCTGATATGCTTTCTCTGTTGGACCATGGCCAATGGAAAAGTTTTATCTTGCAGTGGAAAGACTTTTCCTGTGAATGTTTCCCAGCTGGTTTCCATTGAGCAAGTTGCCATCAAAAAGTACCATCAAAAAAGGAGAATGTGAATAGTTTGTATTTTGAAATGTGTGTAAATGAACAGTTTTTAAAAATCTTGTATGTTTTTGCAAATCCCTGGAAGTGTTGAACTGGTTAACATTTTATGTTTGCTCAGTTGATAATTAGTTTATAAATATCTAGGAAAATACTGGCATTAAAGAAACCTTTTTGGATGGCAGAAAACAAGTTTCATAACCAGTAGGAAGTGCTTTTTGGGTGGCTTGTACATTTTCATTGGTTGTATGCTAATTTATTGTGTTTTTCCTTTGTGCTCTAGGCAGCACATTTGCCTTCTATTTATTTAAGTGTAAACATTTCAAAGCAGGCCGTAGTCCTTCTGACACATTTCTTGTAAACCAGGATAGTATCCCCTTCCACCTCCCATCCTTCCTTCGGTCCCCTTGAAGAAAACTTCTTAGAAGATATATTATTGTAAAGCAGAGGGAAAAAATTTTTTTCTGGCCCAAAGGAAATGTTCATTTACATTAAGGAAAACAACTGATTCATTCACATGATGCTGTTTTTGTGTTGAAATTGCACATTCGTGTTGGACTGAGACTTTAAAATAATTTTTACATGCTTTTGTTTAAGCCCCTTTGAAATGTATAAAAAAGTTGATTTACAGTTCTAAATGTAATGTTTTTAAGCATTCTACCTTTTTTAGGACACAGTTTGTTTAATCAGTATATTTTGGTCTTGTGATTGTTCTCTGTCACGAGTGAGGGGTAATGGGGTGGGAGGGTAAGAGTTTTGACAAGTTGTGGCAAAGGAAACTATACTTTTCATTTTTAAAACTGTAAATAGAAAAATTTTTAACGGTTTTATATAGATTTCACTATAAATAAGCATTTTAAAACTGACAAATGTTGAATTGTACATACATATATCAGCATAACTGCCCAATTTTTTGGTGCTGAAGTACTGTAATTAGAATTCATCAAGTCTCCTAATTTTTGCATCTATCTGGATAAAAAAGCTGTGATACTATGGTTAATAAATTCCCACTAAAGTGACACTGAAGATTTCAACACAAGCATTCATAAGATGTTCTGTCTGGTAGTTGTCAATTTCTATACTGGGTGATAGTGACTTACCCATAGATGGAGCTGTTGGATATCATTTCATTGTACAAATTCATGTTTATAAAACTTGTAACTTTGTTTCTAGTTAAGTAATTTTTTAACTTCTCATAGGTCAAAAAATCCTATGAGCTTTCACCAAAAAGTTACACATGCCAATATACGTGTTACATTTCACATACAACATATGATTTTAGGGGTTTATGGGCCACTAAGCCTATCCATGTATTCCAGGTTAAGCTCCCTGTTATGATTAGTCCATTACTTACAGATGGAAGTTTTTATAAAAGTATCTTTTAAATACTCATGGATCAGGTAACAAGAACAAACTTGAATAAAGTTATGTTCTGCATATTCTTTTTTTTTTTGTGTGTGGGTACCGGGGGTCGACCTCAGGACCTCGCGCGCCAGCAGGCGCCCGTGCCGCTGAGCGATATCACCGGCCCTTTTTTCGAATGTGGGTACCGGGAGTCGAACTCAGGACGTCGCGCTTGCCAGGCAGGCGCTTATGCTGCTGAGCTATCTCACCGGCCTTTACTCATGTTTTAATTCTCATGAGTATATACCTAGGAGTGGAATTGCTGAGTCACACAGATCTCCGTTTAACCTTTTAAGGAATTGCCCAAGTGTTTTCCATAGAAATGGAATATTTTACATTCCCACCAGCAGTATATGAAGGCTCCAGTTTCTCCACATCCTTTCTAACACTTGCTGTTGTTTGTTTTTTAAAAATAACCGGGCCGGTGAGATAGTTCAGCGGCATAAGTGCTTGCCTGGCAAGCACAAGGTCCTGAGTTCGACCCCCGGTACCCACAAAATATAATAATAATCGTACTAGTGTATAAAGTGGTGCCTCATTGTTATTTCTGATTTATATTTCCCTGGTGGCTAATGATGAGCATCTTTTCATGGGCATCTTAGCCATTGGTGTGCCTTTGGAGAAACATTTCAAGCCCTTCAAGCCTCAGTTTTCAGTTGAATTATTTTCTTTTTTCTTACTTCAGTTGAGAACATTTGAAGCATAAGAAATATGCTGCTCTTAGCAAAGTGGCCTGTACTCCAGTAATGAGTTCTTCACTCTTAAAATCTTAGATTAGGTTCTAGTTCTTCCTCTCTAATGTAATGAGTTCACAGTCTTGTATAGTTTGAGTGGAAATCTTGCTTTTTAAATATATTTCTTTGTAAGATTTTCATAATAGGGCCGGTGAGATGGCTCAGCGGTGTAAGCGCCTGCCTTGCAAGCGCAAGGGCCCGAGTTCGACTCCCGGATCCCACATACGAGAAAGGGGCCGGTGATATCGCTCAGTGGCACGGGTGCCTGTTGGCGCACGAGGTCCTGAGGTCGAGCCCCCGGTACCCACAAAAAAAAAAAAAAAAAAAAAAAGATTTTCATAATAGCCTGCAGAAGTAGGAAACAGTACAAAGGAAATAGTGGTCAGGTGATCTGGATTTGAATCCCAGGTTTCTCCAACTATTGCACATATAAACTTAACCAAGTCACATGCCTGCTGCAAGTTAGTTTCCCCATAACACAAAGTATTTTGGATCCATAGGCAGATTATGAAGGTGAGGTGAATAGTGTGTGTAAAACTTCCAGGCATATAGTTAGGTGCTCATTATCAATTCAGTGGTTAGGTTCAATGTTGATCTTATGGGGAAATTTGATTTGGTTCTTGTCCAGTTCAGTTTTCAACCAGAATTGTGGAAAGAATTAAGTTCATGAACCCAGGTACCACTACTATTTTTAGTCCAGTAGTTATACTACCACCTTATAAAGAGAAAATGAGGGCTCAGAGTAGTTGAAGGATATACCAGACCTCAAATTAAAAAGACATGTTTGTGCCACCATACAGGATTGACTATTAGAGGAACTTACTGTAGGAGTGGGCTGGTATAGCAAAGCTACTCATCACCTTTGAGTGCCTTCACACAGAAGTGCTCAATTCAGGTTTTGTTTTTGTGTGCGTGTGTGTGTGTTTAGTTCAATTATGTGTCACAAATCCCATAGAAGAGGAAGTAGAGTGAGACAGCACCATTATAAGCAAGACCTTTCCCAGAAAGAAGAGTGAAAAAAACAATCTGCTGCCTCTGTAGGTTTGTAAGACTTGTCTACCTATATATATTGACAAAGAATTGAAGCACATTAGGTTCAGATTTGTGAGAAGGCTCACAGCACCTTCTCTCTTCCATGCTTATAAGTTTACTAACTGAAAACATGTATTTGTTTTGCTTTGCTTTTTTTTTTTTTTAATGAGAAATCTTGAGTTTGAATCTGACAAGCCGAGTGACTTGGACAAGTTCTTAAAAAAAAAAAAAGCTTGTAAAATGGTTATAGCACCATATTATCCGATTTCTTTTTAAAAGACTGATATATAAGCAGTCTTCCCCTGCCCAAATGGTCCTGTCCTGTATCCTGACATTTTTTTAATCTCTCCTTTTGGCAACCAACAGTTACTGGATACTTTTTCTATGTGCAGACTTCAGGGATGGAGTTGTGAGCCTGGATGGGTAGGTGGGGGGATGAGTCTACTCTCGAGTTTTCAGCCTAATAAAGGAGACATGTTAATCAAAGAATTGTAACAATATGTTAAATGACCTGTGATGGAGAAATATTTAGTGCCATGATAGAATATAAATGGAAAGGTTAGGGAGTATCCTTCAAGAAGGAATTCATGAACTATAATTTGAAGAAAGAGGAAGAATCAGGATGGAATCCTTGTGGGAGAAGAATTTTGAGTAGGTCACTATGGCTGCAACATGAAGTGCAAGGCCAAAATGAAGGAAGAAAAAGGTGGAGACCAAACTATGAGCTTGCAGATTATGATAAAGGTGTGTGTCTTTAAGAACAACTGGAAGTCGTTGAAATATTTTAAGCCGCTGGAGTTGGCAAAATGAACTAATAATACATTTGCACAATATTTAGTCCTGTTGGTTGATAAGAGAAAAATAATTGGCAGTTTTTAAATGTCAGTCTCATTTCCTTATGTCATTTTTTTAAACCTCTGCAGAAGTTTCCTAATATAGTAGTATGAATCATGCATTTAAGGCTCTTAGCCAAAGCCTACACCTACATTCTAGGTTCATATCCCATTTCACTACTTCTGCCTACTGTCCATCACCACACACATGCTTTATCTTAAACTCTGCATTTGAAAGTTTCACTCATTCTCATAGTTCAGCCTAAATTCTCCCTCCTTGAGCAAGACTGCCCAAACCTCTTCAATGAGGATCCATTCTTCTCCACTGCTGGCCTCCTCTAGCGTTTGGGGAAGAATACACATTCACTTAGGACTTAACATTAGTCACTTTCTGTGAATTATTTGCAGTGCACAAGGATCCTTTGTATAGGCAAGGATTCACTTATTATTTTGAAGTTAAAAATTCTTCATTTAATAACCTGATAGAAATTCTAAGTGTGCACCATCACACAATGTGAGGGTTCCTTTTTAATTCCCCACGAGTGCCTCTAGAATAATTGAAATAAAACATTCTAGCAGGTCATTCTTTAAAAAATCAGTCTCAAGCTAGGCATGCCTATAATTCCAACACTGCACTGGACCTCAATTCTCCAATTGGAAAAATACTCTCAGGACAAAACTATCAGACTGTGGGACAGGTTACATCCCTACTTCTTAAGCTTTCTTATTGCTTGGACCAGTCCTGGGGTTCCTTGGACTCTCACTCTGTAATGTCTCCTTCTGGTGTGTGTAGGAATATGATGAAAAAGACAGGAGACCTCACTGGTCCCTTAGGCTGAGGCAGGAGGATCACAGGTTTGAGTCCAGCCCAGACAACTAGCAGCTTAATGAGAACCTGTCTCAGAAATAAAAACATAAAAAGAGTTGGGGATATATATCTCAGTTTGAAAGCCCTGGGTTCAATCCCAAGTACGACCACAAAACAAAACAAAACTTTCAGCCGTAAGTGATAGGCACTGAGATTTCACAGTTCTTTTTGTCTTGTGTCAGAGTTCAGTTGTTGCTTTTAGTGAGGTTATGAATAATCTGGGTAAGATTCACTGTCACATTCAACTCAGTCCTCTTTAGTCCTCCACAAGATCACTGATTTCATTGCATGGTGGTGATCACCAGGGTTTGTGCTCAGCTCATCCCTTGTAACTTTGCACAGTCTTCCTGGGACTTTTGTTTGTGCTGTAACTTCAACTTCACTTACAAGTGGATTAATTAAGTCGTTGAATGTACTTTTATCAAACACTTGTGTCTCAAGCACCATCATAGCCACTAGGAATACAGTAGTGAACAAAATAGTAAAAAGCACTGCCCTGTGTAGTTACATTCTAAACAGGTAACAAATACATAAATTAAAAATGCAAAGTGTTTTAGTAAGAGAAAAAAAGTAAAGAATGTGACATTCCAAGGTGTGTTAGTGTAAGTTTAGATAAGGTCGGCAAGATAGGCATTATTGAAAAAATGACTTGAAAAAACCTGGAGACGGTGAAAGAGCTAGCCAGGCAGGTATCTGTGTGGAGAGTGTTATAGATGGAGGGAAATGCAAGTACAAAGGCCCTGAGATATGTGCCTGGCATGTTCAAAGAATAGTAAGAATAATGAGATAGGGTTAGAGTAACTGGAGAGAGAAGGAATATTAGAATATAACAGGAGAGGAGAACTGGTTCCTAGTTTTCAAAATGTGTTCATGATGAAGAGGATTTTGTATTTTGTCATGTTCCTTTTTTGCATCAGTTGAGATGATCACGTGGGTTTTCTCCCTTGTTTTATTAATGTGTATTATGTTGGTTTTCTTACATTGAACTATCCTTGCATTCCTTAGATAAATCTCACCTGGTTATGATGTATAATCCTTTAAATATGTTGTTAGATTCAATTTATTAGTATTTTGTTGAGTTTTGCATCTATATTTATAACAGATATTGAGCTGTAACTTTCTTTTTGTGTAATGCCTTTATCTGGCTTTGAGGTCAGGGTAATGTAAACCATATAGAATGAGTTAGAAAGTGTCCCCTCTTTTCTTATTTTTTGGAAAAATTTGAGGATTGGTATTATTTAAATGTTTGGTAGACTTCACCAATAATGCCATGTGGTCCTGGGCCTTTCTTTCTGAGGAGGCATTTCATCACTAATTAAATCTCTTTACTACTTGGACGTCTATTTTTTTTTTTATTAGTTAATTTAGGTGATTTGTGTGTTTCTATGAAATTTGTCCATTTTATCTGGGTAATCAAATTCATTAATATACAGTTGTTAATAGTATTCTTATAATCCTTTACATTTCTGTAAAATTGGTAGGAATGTCCCTACTTCCACTTTTTATTTTACTATAAGCACTGTTTTTACTACACCCCATGCATTTTGGTATGTTTAGGAATTCTTTTTTCATTATTTCAAGGTATTTTCTAGTTTCCTTTGTGATTTTTCCTTTGACCCATTGATTGTTTAAGATTATGTTGTATAAACTGGGTACCATGGTGCACACCTGTAATCCCAGCACTGAGGGAGGCTGAGGCAAAAGGATCATGAGTTTGAGTCCTGCCAGCACAGCTTATGAAGACCTGTCTCATAAAGAGCGGGGGATGTAGCTCAGTGGAAGAGCACCCCTGGGTTCAGTTGCCAGTGTTGCAAAAACCAAACCAAACCAAACCAAACCAAACCAAAACAAAACAAATCAAAACAAAACAGTCGCTTAACATCTATGTTTAAATTTTCTGGTTTTCCTTCTGTTATTGGCATCTATCTTCATTCCATTGTGGCCAGAGAAGATACTTTGTATGATTTCAGTCTTTTCAAACTTACTGAGACTTGCTTAGTGGTCTAACATGTGGCCTAGCTGGAGACTGTTCCATGTACATTTCAAGAGAATGTGTCTTTTGTTATTGTAGGGTGAAATGTTCTATGTATATTTCTTAAATCTAGTTTGTTTATAGTGTTGTAAAAGTTCTCTATTTCCTTATTGGTCATCTACCTAGACATTCTATTTATTATTGAAAGTGTTTATTGAAGTCTCCATTAGTCTCCATTTTGTAGAATGATTTCTCCTTTTGATTCTATTAATATTTGCCTCATATTTTGGAGGCTCTGTTTGTTTGGTACTTGTAATTGTTTAGCCTTCTTGATGAACGAATGCCTTATCAGTACATACTCTCCTTGCAACAGTTTTTAACTTAAAGTCTATTTTATCTGGTATAGTATAGCCATTTCCAACTCTCTTTTGTTTACAATTTATATGAATATCTTTTCCATCCTTTTATTTACAATCTATATCTTTGGGTCTAATGTGATCCTTTTGTGGACAGTGTGTTAGGTCATGGTTTTAAAATCCATTCTGCTGGTCAGTGAGATAGCTCAGCAGCATAAGCACCTGCCTGGCAAGCGCGAGGTCCTGAGTTCAGCTGCCAGTACCCACATACAAAACAGGGGCCGGTGAGGTCGCTCAGCGGCACAGGCGCCTGCTGGCGCGTGAGGTCCTGAGTTCGACCCCCGGTACCCACAAAAAAAAAAAAACCAAAAAACAATTCTGCTGTCTCTGCTTTAAGATTGGAGATTTTAATTCATTTATATTTAATGTATCACCGATAAAGGAAAGACTTGCAGTTTGGTATTTGGTTTCCACATGTCTTATATTTTTTTCATCCCACATTTCTTCCATTACTGCCTTTTTTGTGCGTGAAATATTTTGATTCCCTTCTCATTTCCTCTGTATGTATTCTTGAAATATTTAAATATTTCTTTTGTGGTTACTATGAAGATTATATTGGGCATCCTAAAATTAAAGCAAAATAGTTGAACTGATACCAACTTTAATAGCATACAAAAACTGCTTCTTTATAGCTTTGTCCCCCCATTATTTTATTGTCACAAATTATATCTTTATATGCCCAATAGCATAGATTTATAATTATTTTTATGCATTTATCTTTTAAATCATGTAAATCATTGACTTTTAGACCCTGATCAAGGTTTTTCTGTTTTTTGTTTGGTTATTTGTCTGTGTGGCTGGTTGTTTAGTGGTTGAGAGCAATAGTAACCCATTTGTCTAGTGACTTTTCCTAATTATTTTTTTCATAGATGTTATTCCTTTTCCTGTGTGGTTACTGAAGTTTCTGTTCCTTAGCTTGCGTTTGACAGATTTCCTTGAATGCCAGAAGCTAAAAAAGAAAAAAAAAGAAAAAAGAAAACAAACAACAAAAACTAGACAAGCAAACAAAAATATGTTGCCCAGTATTCAGAGATTTCCCTTTATTCTGGGTCACCTTCAACCTTACCTGGATTTCCACTGAGCCTGGGGACCAAGCTTAGGAGACTAAGTTTGAGGTCTTCTAGACTGAAGTTTTCTAAATTGTATAAGGGTGCTTTTGAATAACTCAGTATCCTAAGGATACTGCCTAGCTTTTCCTCCCTGGCTTTCAGTGATCTTCTGCAGGTTGTTAGTCAGCCATATAATATTTTAGAATATGGTCTACTCCTTTTCTGGCCTTGGTGAAGTTAAGGCAGAACAGAGATGAGTGTCTTGCATCAGACCTTCAGGTTGCCCTAAGACAGGCTAGAGCAGACCTATGCAATAGTTTGTGAATAAATTCTGCTCTGCTCCTTCCAGAACTAGGAACCAGGGCATCACTGTGGGAACATGAGCTGATATCTTCAAGACTGCCACCAAGCCAAAGCAGTAGAGCCAAGGCTTAGTAAAAATGTCACAAATCTTCCCTACAGATTTTTTTCTTGTCTCACTTTTTAAATTGTGTTAAAATATAACAAAACAAAATTAGCATTTTAATTACTTTAAGAGTATAGTTCAATGACAGTAAGTGCATTCACGTCATTGTACAACCATTACCACTATCCATTTCCAGAACTTTTTTTATCAACCCAAACTGAAACTCTGTACTCATTAAATAGTAACTCCCCATTCCTGTCTCCCCCAGTTCCTGGTAACCATCTTACAGTTTTGAAGTTGCCCCTTTTTTTTTTTTTTTTTTTTTTTTTTTTTTTTTAATTCAGTGTTTGGTTGTTGCTGTGAACCTTTGACTGTTTTTCAGAATTCTGACAAAGTTGCTTCTGACAGTTTCTGCTTACTTTTCGATGTTTCTGTGGGGGATGGAAGCTTAGAGCTGCCTACTCTGCTGTTTTGCTGACATCATTCTCAACACTGAAGTTTTTGTCTTGAGTACCTTGGAAGAGTAGTCATTAACCAAAATGGGAAAGAATATGGGAAGATCTCATCTGGGGGAAGAATATCAAGGGTTCAGTTTGGGGTATATTAAATTCAAGATGCTTAGACATTAGTGGAGAAGGCAAACATACAGAGAAGAAAAGAGTTCCAAGGATTGAGCCCTGGAGCAGTGTACACACAACGGTCAGATATTTCAATAAAACACTATAAAAAAAGGAAGCAGAGAAAAGAGGCAGCTGCTGGAAGGGCAAGTGTTTTAAAATTTGTTTTAAATTCATTTTAATTTATTTACTTTGAGATGGGGCTCTCATTATGTTGCCTAGGCTGGCCTCAAACTCCTGGGGTCAAGTGATCCTCCCACCTCAGCCTGCTGAGTAGGTGGGACTACAGAGGTGCACCATAGCACCTGACTCTTTAAGAGTTTTGTTTTGATGTAAGAAATTAGGATTCCTGATGAGATTGATCCACTGGCGAGGAGGAAGTTTATAGACAGGAGAAAGGAGCGTTGCTGATGCACTGTCCTTGAATAATGAGAGGGTATAAGATCTAGGAGGGGTGCTGGGTTCACCTGTTATAACAGAAGAGGAAGAAGATGTGCAGGGTAGAAAAAGGAAGATCAATAAATGCATTTGATTCAGTTTACTGATGACTCTCAAACACATACCTATAATTGCTGTCTCTCCCTTGAGTCAAAACCCACTACTTTGGGACATCCACAACTGCATTTCCTGAAAGTACTTTAGCCTTAAATTGTCCCAATGTTTGATCAACTATTTTCCTCCTAACTCAATTTCCCTGCCTGTTATCACCTGTTCATTGTATCCCATCTGAGCTGAGGAGTGGAAGGGTCAGTGTTATGAGGCAGGTTGAGGCCTCAAGGAAAATACAAACCTAGAGCTGCAGCTGGAAGATGAATAGACATTTCCTATATGAGCAAAGATGTGAAAGAAAGAAAGCAACAGGCAGAGCACCCAAAAATGGGCTGAGAAACAGCTTGAATGTGGGGTGACTAGGGAGCAGTGGACTCAGCAGTCACCAAGAGGGCATCACACTCCCAGATGCCAACAAAGCATGTCAGTATCTGTGTTTGTTACATGATCCAAAGGGCTACTTGTCTTGAATTTCCTTTCCAAAGCATGAATTGTCTTGCTAGAAGAGCACTAACAGGCCCTTTACCCCTCTGGACCTTGCATAGGCTCTCCCTCCTCAAGCAGAGCCTTTACCTCTAATTGTTGACCAAATCCCCTTCTAACCCTTCATCTCCAAAGTCACCTCCTGGAACACTTCCCAGACTCTTCCCCTTAACCTTCTCTTCATCTCTTTTATGGCTTTTCTCATCAGGTGTCCCAACATTTACTCAATGAAAGTTTTGCTCTCAGCATTGAATTCATCTTCATGTCCTTAGATCAGGACCTGAATGGAGGATACATTAACAAGTGTGATGGTCGACTGTATAGAACCCCCCCACACACACAAACCATGCTGGTCTTAGGTCTGTACACACAGGTGCACAAATGCTCATTGAATTGCACGAGCAAATTGCAGAAATAACATCCTTATTTCAGGTTGTTTTTAGATGAGGATGTTATTGTTTTGAGATGTTTGTGTATCATTCATTCTGGACTCAGAGGACAGTGCCCATCTCTGCTGTCATTTGTTCTGTCACTTCAAAGTACAGGAAATCCATGGGTGGTGATTTTAAAATCTTATTCAGAACCTTTAGTGAATGAGTCATTTTGGGTTGACGACTTTTCCGGATTGCTACAGTTCAAATAAATTAAGCAATAGGACATTGTTGTTATTATTGTTGTTAATTTTAACCATTTGCGATGGTAACTTTTAGAAATGCGTTATCATATTTTTTGACCATGATTCTACCATCTCTTATTTTTGCAGAATCATTATGATGAACATACTTATAATAATTTTCCAGCCCAGCAATGAGAATACAGAGCCTTGCTTGGGGGGTGGAGGGGACAGATCTGCACTAGAGCCTAAAATCTAAGGTGAGGCAGCTGAGCTGCCCCAGAGTCAAAGAAGTAAGGCAGGGAAAGAGGCTGGCCCTGACCTCCAGGGCTTCAAAATGCCTTCTAGTCACCTGGTGATGTTGTTAAAATGCAAATTCTGGTCTGGTAGATTCATTCAATTTTGGGCTGGGATCTGATTTCTACATTTTTAACAAGATCCCAGGCAATGCTAATGGTGCTGAACCACAGACCTCACTTTCAGTATCAAGCCTTTAGTTGACTTTCAGAAATTTTCTTGTGATGTTAGGTGGACTTTATTAGGAAGCTGATCTTTAGCAATGCCTAAGTTACTTTCTTGTTGCTGGGACAAAAATACCTGACACCCACAGGTTAAAGAAGGAAAGGCTTAGTTTAGCTCACAGTTTTTAGAGGTTTCTGTCCATAGTTGGCTGGCTCCAAGGCAGGGTGGCATGGTACAGGGGCATCACAGAGGAAAAATAGTTTATGGTGTGGCAGACAGGAAGCAGTGAGACTTCTTTCTTTCCCTTTTTATTCCATCAGGGCCACAAGGCTACTGGTTGATGCACCCACACCTAGGGTGGGTTTTCCCTCTTCAGTAAGTCTATCATCCACACCCAGAACCATGTTAAACCAATTAGTAGACTAATCTAGTGTCACACGCCCATGATCCAGTCACCTCCTAAAAGTCCTATTCATGAGCACATGAGGTTTTGGGGAGACATGTAGATATAAGCATAATAAGTGACTCTGTCTCTGGGGCATCTTGCACATACCAGGAGGCTTTTGGTAATAGTTCCACCACAAACACTGTGCTCTCAAGTCTATAAAGTACTCTGGTGGTTCCTGTTTCTCTTCACTCTTTCACTGCTCCCAGAGGTAATCTAGGTAAGCTAGGACATTTGTACCATCTGGGAAACCAATTCTTGACAACACAGAACTCACCAGAGGTAGAACCAGAGCTCCATTCTTAGTGCCATCTCATTGCTTTTTGCTGCTTCCCAGCTGTGCTAGGTGCCATAGACAGCCATGTGGACTCCCAGAACTGTGGGAATATGGGGAAATGGTTACATGTGCCTGTGTTGCAAGGAAAGCCTGACTGATAGTAGTAGCACGTGGAACCTATGCAGTCTCACTTGGAATACCCTGAGACTGACATTTCCTGTCTGCTCCAATCTCTACCTCAGATAATGCCCTTGCCTCATATTGTGCAGATGAAATACTGTCATCACAAGCACTAAAGACCACCTGTAGCGTGTGCTGAGAGGCTGCTGGTGCTGCATCCTTTGAAGCCATTCCATTTTGGGGCAGGCTGGCTGGCTGGTCTTGACTGCAAACATCTGCCTTCTCTGCCTAAGAGCTTTCTCTGTCCACCAGGGCTACTTTGCCCTGTGCATGGCACTAAAGTGCTGGAGGAATTAATGCCCCTCATTTAACCAAGGGCTAGCAGAAGCTGATGTAAAATTATCTGAGCTCATTTAAGTTGGGTTCACTGTGAAGTATTTTCATGCTAAGTAAGCCTCAGTTACCCTCAGTGGTAACTCACTTGAGAATATTTCCTTTATTTGCTGCCTTCTCTACTCCCATAATGGTATTTCCTGGGATGTCTTCCAAAATAAATGACTTACATTCAATAACTTGTCTCAGTATCTGCTGGCAGAGCCAAATTAAGATACTTCTTCCAACTACTGCACTATTTCTACTGACCCACTTACAGCTGAACCCACATACCTGACTCTAATAACAATGGAAAAGGACTCCATATCCTTTGTAAGGTCACACCAAGGATCTGGATTGTGTCCTTTCAGCCTTTTCAAGGGTTTTCCTCCTGGAATTACTCATTTTCTATGCAGCATAATCTCCCTCTCCCCCCTTTTTCTCCTAGATCATTCTAACTTGTAAACATGCCCAATATGACCCTTCAACCCCTAGGCCAAGATCTGATTTGGGCTAATATAGAGTAGCAGTGACTGGATTTTTCTCTTTTTCCTGAGACAACAGCAACAGTATATGACACAATAGTTTTCAAGACACTGGCTATCAAGCAACAAAGGCCAGAATTCTTGAGAGATGGGAAATAAGGTGAAGCCTATGATTGCTCGAGGACATGAGAGAGTTTTCAGCCACAGCATCAGGAGCAGAACCAGGCAAAGCCTGATAGACTCCAGTAATTTAGAAGACAACTGAGTCCAGAGAGACCAAGTTAGCAAGAATATGCAGGGGCAAGTACCATAAAGGAGAGAGAACTCCTGAGGTCTGCTGAGGGATCACCTCAAGTATTCAGTAGAGATCTGTGAATGCATATGAAGAAACCATTGAGGAAAAGGAAAGAACACAAAAAGAATTAGAATAAACAATAGCTGGCCAGGGAAAGTGCCTGCTTCCACTGTTCGGTCTGGAAAATCTCATACTTTATAAGACTGTGGGTAGAATACACAGAAGGGTTTTGCTTCAGTAGTGGGGAATAGTAAGTCCTAGACTAAATGCTGTCCTAGTCTAGTCTAGCACATCTTAAAAGAGATACCATTGGGGCCGGTGAGATGGCTCAGCGGCATAAGCGCCTGCCTGGCAAGCGCGAGGGCCCAAGTTCGACTCCCGGAACCCACATACAAAAAAAGGGCCAGTGATATCGCTCAGCGGCACGGCGCCTGCTGGCACACGAGGTCCTGAGGTCGAACCCGGTACCCACAAAAAAAAAAAAAAAAAAAAAGAGATACCATTGGATCAAACTTTTCTCAAGTAACTTCATTCCAGAACAAAGTTCAGGGATATTTATATAAATACAAAAATGTCTAACAATTGACAAGGTAATATTCACAATTGTTAATATTGAATAAAAATTCTCAGGCTTGCAAAGAAGCAGGAAAATACAACCCACAATGAAAAAAACAAAAACAAACAAAAACACCTGACCCAGCATTGCCATAGATGTAAAAACCAGCAGGCATGTTACTATATTTGCATTAGATAGAGTTGAAAGTTAAGTGGAGTCATGGACAATATAAAAAAGACCCAAACTAAACTTCTAGAGATGAAAACAATAATGTCTGAGCTACAAATGTGTATATTGAACAGAATTAACAGTTAGGAATTTTAGAAGAAAGACCAGTGGATTTAATTACATAATAAAATATGACATAGACTGTAAGAAGAACAATTTTTTAAAAATCATCAATTAACTTAGAGACAGCTTCAAGCTGTTTAATATATGTGTAACTGGGTACCCTGGGGTAATAAAGGATTTGCGAGACAGACAGGTACATGAAAATGTAGGTTAAAATTTTCTCAAATTTGACAAAAACTCTAGACCCACATATATAAGAAGCTCAATGAACTCTAAGCACAAGAAACATGAAATGACACCAAAATACTTTATAGTCAAATTGTTCAATTTTAAGAGAAATCTTAAAAGCACCAGTGTGTCTAGGGAAGAGGCATGTTACATACAAAGACACAGAGATAATATTTATTTTCAGAAACAATCCAATCAAGAAAATAGTAGAGGGCCGGTGAGATGGCTCAGCGGCGTAAGTGCCTGCCTGGCAAGCGCAAGGGCCCGAGTTCGACTCCCGGCACCCACATATGAAAAAAGGGCCGGTGATATCGCTCAGCGGCACGGGCGCCTGCTGGTGCGTGAGGTCCTGAGGTCGACCCCCGGTACCCACACACACACAAAATAAATAAATAAATAAAGAAAGAAAGAAAATAGTAGAATAACATCTATAAAGTATTGAAAGAAATCTGTACTAGAATTCTATGTTCACTGAAAATAGCTTTAAAAAATGAAGATGATGATTTTGATAATACATTAAGGTTATGTAGGATGCTGTTATTAAGGAAAACTGCATGAGTATACGTGAGAACAAAGAAATTGATCATCTAGCAAGATGTAGATTTAAACCTAGTTACACAATCACCTTAAATGCAAATGATATATCCTTCAACTAAAAGACATACCTCATTAATTGGATTTAAAAGCAAAAGTCAACTATATGCTGCCCACAGGAAACACATTTTAAAAATAGATGTAAGTAGGTTTAAAACAAGTATATTGCACGCTATTTGTAATATTAAGTTGAGGTGATTATACAAATGTCAGATAAAGTAGATATCAGAACAAAGAATGTTATTAAGGATAAAGAACATTATTTTAAAGCATGAAAAAGTCATTTTATCCAGAGGAGATAATCCTAAAACCATATGAACCTAATAACAATTTCAAATTATATCAGGGGAGAATTGATAGAACTGTGTGCAGAAATAGACAAATTGAATTTAGAGTTTAAAACCTTCCCACATAGGTTATTCCAGGCCCAGATAAGTTCAGTGGTGAATCCTACAAAACATTTGAGAAATAAGTAAGGCAAATACTATGAAAACTCTTGCAGAAAGTAGAAGAGAAGGTAATACTTCCCAACTCATTGTATGAAACAATACTTCTTTAATACTAAAAACAGACAAAATAAATACAAGAAAGAAAACCACAATCTAATATCTCTCATAAACTAGATGCAATACTACTAAACAATTTCAACAAGCCAAGTCTAACTTTAAAAGTTTAATGCATCAAGATCAAATGGAATTTATCCCAAGAATACAAGGTTAGCTTAACATTTGAAAACCAATCAATGCAATTCACAAATTAAGAAAAGAAAACATGGTTATCTGAATATATGTAGAAAAAAATTTGACAAAATTCAACATCGCTGCCCAATAAAAGCTCTGAGCAGACTACAAACAGAATGGAATTTCCTATTCCCAATGAGAGGCATCTGTTAGTTTCTATTAAGATGTCTTCTCAAAGCATTGTATGCTCATAGGTGGGGCTTTTGGGAGGTGGCTGGATCATGGGTGTGTGATAACTAGATCAGTACATATTGTATTAGCATAGTTCTGGGTGTGGTTAAATGAATTTACCAAAGACAGAAGCCCCTCCCTGGGTGTGGGTGGCACCAATCAATAGGCTTTTACCCTGGATGGAATATAAGTAGAGGCCTGCTGCTGCCTTACTGCTTCCTGCTTTCTGCCTGCCCTGCTATGGATTGTTTTTCCTCTGCCATGCCTCTCTGCCATGCCATCCTGCCCTGGAGCCAGCTGACTATGGACTGAAACCTCTACAAACCGTGAGTGAAAATAAACCTTTCCTTCTTTAACTTCTGGGTGTCAGGTATTTTGTCCCAGAAATGAGAAAGTCACTGAGACAGAATCTATAAAAACTCCACAGCTAACATCATATTTATATGTGAAAAACTGTGCCTTCCCCCTAAGATCAGGAGCAAATCAAGGATGTTTAATACAGTACTCAACACTGTACTGGGGTACACTAAGTCAAGAAAAAGAGGTAAAATGTATTTAGATTTAAAAATAAATAGAACTGTCTTTATCACAGTGAATTAAGCAACTATATAGAAAATTCACAGGAAACTACAAAAAAATTATAAGAACTAGTATATGAGTCTATCAAGGTTGTAGGATACAAAATTAATTGTACAAAATATATTGCTCTTTTTGAAAAATGATGCTAACTGGATATCCACATGCAAAAGAATGAATTTGAGCCACAATCTCATACCATATATAAAAATTAGCTTAAATGAATCAAAAACCTACATATAAGAGCTAAAACTATGAAACTCTTCAAAGAATACACAGGTTTAAATCTTTGTGACTTTGAATTAGGCAATGAAACCAAAAAAGAAATTGGATTTCATCGTAACTAAGGCACTTTGCCAGTATGCTGGGAGGCTGAAGATAGCAAGTTTCAGCCAAGCCTGGACAATTTAGTAAGACCCTGTCTCATAAAATAAAAAGGGCTGGGGTTGTAGCTCAATGCAAAGGTCCTGGGTTCAATCCTCTATGCAAACAAACGACATGAAAAACTTTTGTGCATCAAAGGACACTCAAGCAAGTGATAAGATAGGTCCAGTGATATGGCTCAGTGGCATAAGCACCTGCCTGGCAAGCGTGAGGTCCTGAGTTCAACAGCCGGTACCCACATAAAAAAAAAAGTGATAAACACAGCATTGCAGGACATTTTTGCAAATCAAATATTTAATAAAGATACAGTATCGAAAATATATAAAGGACTCTTAGTATTTGATAATAAAAAGATAATTCAATTCGAAAACAAGCAAAGATGTGAATAGATGTTTCTCCAAAGTTGATACATAGATGACTAATAAGCACATAAAACACTCAGTATTGTTAGCGTCGGAGAAATGCAACTCAAAACCACAATAATACACAATTTCACACCAATAAGACTGCCAATCATCATCACACTCATGATCATCATGACCATCATTATCATCTAAACCTGTTGAGAGAGAGGTTGCTTGTCTTGCTCCCTGCTATATCCACAGTTCATAGAACAGTGCCCGGGACACAGTTGTTGACTGAAAAAGGCCATCCAGGCTAGAGGGAATTAATTGCCAGAGCCATACAGTGGTGGCAGAAATAGTGGAGTGGCACTAGAGAGCAGGAAGGCAGGCAGGGGTGAGTGAAGGTCATGCCTAAGTGACACCAACCTTGCCTCCACCAGCAGTGGAGGAAGGCAGGTTAGTTGTTCTCTGAAGGTCAGTAACTAAAGTGCCTCGAAGCAGGCCTGTGCAATAGGAATAGATGCATCTGCACTCTTATTTAATACTTTGTTAAATTTAGAAAGTTATAAAATATACAGATGAATGGATATAAAATTTGAAGAATAACTGTAAATCAAACATCTGTGTAACCCCCAGCCATGTTTTTTTAAAAAGAACATTATTAGCTACTGCAAAAATCTGTGTGGCCCTCCTTGGTCACATTCCTCCTGTCTTCTCAAGACAAAAGCACTGTCCTGATTTTTGGTTATAATAATGCCCTTGCTTAAAGAAAAAACACTTTAAAATCTTATATATAGCTAAGTCATGTATTATTCAGTTTTTTAACTTTACATAAATGGGGTAATGCTGAATATACTCTTTCCTGATTTGTTTTTTTCAGTCAACGTTATATAGTAAGATACTTCTATGTTGATGGATGTGACCATTATTGCTGGTGTATATGTAGTATATGACTGAATGGTTGTATCACAGTTTATTTTCCAGCCTAAGTAGGTGGACTATTTCTAGTTTTTATTATGAAAAGGATGCTATAAATATTTTTGAACATGTTCAAGTTTCTCCAGGCTCAGGAATTTATTTAAATTGACTTAGGTTTACTAGATAATACCAAAGAATTTTCTTATGTGGTTAATGAATTTACAATCCTGCCAGCAATGTATGCTCCTCATCTTGGCCATTAGTTGGTCATTTTCCAGTACTTATTTTTTTTAATATGATGGACAATAATCCTATTTTCAAAAAATAAATTCATTTTTAGAGTATTTTTAGATTTAGAGAAAAGTTGCTAAGATGGTAGGGAAGTCCTACCCCTTAACCAGTTTCCTCTACTGCTAACATCTGATATTATCATGGTATATTTGTCACAAATGAGAAACCAACTTTGGTACATTACTATGAACTAAACTGTACACTTCCTTTGGGTTCCACTAATGCTCTTTCTTCTGTTTCAGAATTCCACCCAAGAGACCACGTTCCACTTAGTCATCATATCTCCTTGGTCTTTTCTTGTGTATATAGTGCTATCTCAGTCTCTCCTGGTTTCTCATGACCTTGACGCTTTAGGGGAGTGTTGGTCAGGTGTTTTGAAGGTTGTTTATCCATTTGGGTTATTTGATGTTGTGGTTGGATTGGTTTTGAAATTCTCTTCTAATCACATTACATCAAGATTTCATAGTATCAACATGACTTATCAGAGGTGATGTCATCTTCTGAACTCTACTCTGTGGAAGAAAATTACTCAGTGCACTTCATACTCAAGGTGGGAGAAGGTGATGCGCCTCTCTGGAGAGGGGGAATATATACGTGAATTATTTGGAATTCCTCTGTATGAGAGATATCTCTGTATCAATTTTCACTGTATCAACTGTTTATTTATATCAATATGACTTTTCAATATTTCATATGTTGAGTTGTACTATAATATGTTACTTATTTTGTTGCTGAAATTGTTTCAGCTTTGATCACTGGAGACTCCTTTTGATTGGCTCCTTTGTCCTTTGACATAACCCTATCTCTGTGTTTTTAGAACACTTCCTTTACTTTCTGACACTACAGAAATCTCCAGACTCACCTGTACTTTTTCTGTCCCTGCTCTAGAACTAGCTATTTCTCCAAGAAGTCATGATTTCTTTATTGAAGAATGGTATTAGAAACCAAGACCTGAGTACTGGGTGTGAGCACTGCTGTGTGGGGGGGTGTTATTGCTTCTAGCCCCCCACCCACACAGAGGAAACAGCTAGGAAATATATGTGCATATACTGATTTATGAAAGCTCATATCTCTAATTATCTCTGTGTATATCCATCTATCTATATTAAGTTAACCATGCTGATTATGTCTCTGATGCTAATCCAGCATTTACACTGAATTTTCTTCTTTGCTTATATGAATTTCTCTCCTGACAATGAGAAATCTGCTCTCATCATCCACTATCCATTTATTTATTTGTTCAGCCTCAGTATATATGCACAGTAGTTTCAGAACTGTGAATCTATATTCCCTTAAGAAATAATTTTACCAACTACAACACAGGTCTGTGTATAATTCTTCTTTCTTTAGCCATACAGTTTCAGTCAAAACACTGTGTTTTCAAAGTTACTTAGGTCAGCTCTTTTTTTCTGTACCCCTTTCAAGTGTTGTTTCATACATTTATAATACAGTTAGCTTCTTTTGTCACAGGCTGCATTCCATCCTGGGAGCCCTTGACTTTCTGGTTGATTGATTTTCAAAATTCGCATGCATTAAAGTTCACTTTGTGTGCTGTAAATTTTGATTGGTTTCGACAATTGCATAGTGTCATGAATGCACCACTGTAGAACCAACCATAAGTAACTAAAAATTTGCCTATTTGTCTCCTCTGTAGTCAGTTCCTCTTCCCAAACTCCCCAGTGACTCATCTGTTTTCTGTCTTTATCCTTTTTTTTTTTCTGGGTGTCATATATAAAAATCATGTAATATGTAGCCTCTTTGATCTGGCTTATTTCACCTGGCAAAATGCATTTCAAATTCATTCATAAGTTTTCCATGAATTAATAATTGCTTCTTTTTTATCACTGAATAGTATTCCATTGTACCACAATGGGATGTTTAATTTTATGTTTATTAGTACATGTTTGCAGTGCATAATGATTACTTTCACTGTGCGAAGTTGGTACATGTACATAATGCATCTTAATTCATTTTACATCCACTGCCCCTTGTCTCTCTCTTCCCTCCCTCCATCTCTTGGTCTCCTTTCCATTTGTCAAAGATCTCTCTCCCTGTTTCCTATTATCTTTTATTTTGCTCTTTAATTTATTTATACTTTGCTCTTTAATTTATTTATACTTGTAAAAGAAACCTTGTGATATTTAAGCTTGTGGGTATGGTTTATTTCATTTAACATTATGGTCTCAAGGTGCATACATTTTCCTACAAATGACTCAAATTTATCCTTCTTTATGGCAGAGTAGTAGTCCATTGTGTATAAATACCACATTTTATCCATTCATCTGTTGATGGAAATATAGGGCACTTCCAAGGTTTAGCTGTTATGGATTGTGCTGCTATAAACATGGGTATGCATGTATCACTGTAATATGATGTCTTTAACTCTTTGGGGAAGATACCTAGAAGGAGAATAACTGGGTCAAATGGGATTTCCTTTTTTATTTTATTTTATTTGGTTTTTTGAGACAGGGTTTCACTATGTAGTTTAGGCTGGTCTTGAACTCACTATGAAGCCCAGGCTAGCTTTGAACTTGTGGCAATCTTCCATGCCTGGCTGCGAAATTACTATTTTTAGTTTTTTGAGAATCTCCATACTGATTTTCATAGTGGTTATACTAGTTTACATTCCCACCAACAACATAGAAGTTTTTTTTTCTCTCCTGCAGCCTAGCCAGCATTTATCCTTATTTGATTTCTTGATGATAGCTATGTAATGGTTAATTTTGTGTCAACTTGTCTAGGCTATAAGCCCAGTTATGTGATCAAACACTAATTTAGATGTTGCTGTGGAAGTGTTTTGTAGGTGTGGTTAACATCTAAAATCATTTGACTTTAAACCACTTTACAATTGGGTGGCCTCATCCAATCCCTAGGTAACCATAAATGTTCATGTACAGGATTTTGTGCTTACTTAAGTTTTCAGTTCACTTGAACAAATATCTAGAAGTGTGATTGCTGGGTAGTATAGTAAGACTATGTTTATAAGAAACTGAAAACTGTTTTCCAAAGTAGCTATAATATTTTGCATTCCTACCAGCAATGAATGAATGGTTCTGTTCTTCTTCATCCTCATCAGCATTTGTTACTCCTAGGTTTTTGGGTTTTAGGCATTCCAAAAACAGTGAAGTAGAATCTCATTGTTTTCATGTGCATTTCCCCTAATGACAAATGATTTTGAATGTAACTGTAATTTTAATTTTTCTAATTATTATTGAGGTTGAATTTACTGAGCATTTGATTTTTCTTTTGATGAAGTGCCTGTTCAAGTTTTTGTACATTTTCTTATTGATTCTTAGAATTCCATTATGTATTCTTGGTATAAATTCTTTTCTGATGTTATATATGGCTTTTCACTATTTTTAATGCCTTTTGATAAGCAGAAAACTTATCTTTGAATTAAAGCATTTGCTGTACTTATATTTTATTTAAATATAAATATATTTGACTTATATCTATTATTTATTTGGTGCTTTCTATTTACTTTATTTCTTAGTCTACCTTTTCTCACTTTCATTTGGACTGATTATGTGGTATCATTCAATTTTTCCCTCTATTAGTTTGAAAGATACACACTCTTTATATCTTTAGTGTTTTCTTTAGAAATTAAAAGATCATCCTGAGCTTACAAAGATCCATGTAGTCAGTATCTTTACCCTTCTCTTGAACAATAAAAGGAGCTTAGAACACATTTATCTTTTTCTGTTAACTTGCAAGCTATTGTTATTATGTATGTTAATGCTATTTGCTTGAAAAAATTTTCTTTGCAGTATAATTTACAGGCAGAAAACGGCACATAGCAAAAACGCTCACTCAGAGAAATTCCACAAACTGAGCACATGCATGTATCCAGCAGTCAGATCACAAGAGGGGACATTTCAGCACTCTACGCTCCATTACAGGCATTATCATATCCTGCCAAGGGTGACTCCTGTCTTGATTTCCAACGACATGATGTAGTTTCGCTTGCTTTCAGACTTTATAACAAAGGAATTATACACTGTGTACTTGCTTATGCCTGGCTGCTTTTGCTCATCATCATGTTTGTGAGATTCCTGCAGATGGTTGCTGCCACTGAAATTTTGGTTATTGTGTTAACCTGAAGTCTGTTTTGTCTGATATTAATATGACCACTTTTATTTTTTTTATTAATGTTTCATAGTATATTTTCCTTTTTTTTTTTTAATGTGGGTACCGGGAGTCGAACTCAGGACCTTGCACTTGCAAGCAAGGGCTTGTGCCACTGAGCGACATCACCAGCCCTTTTTTTCTTTTATGTGGGTACCGGGAGTTGAACTCAGGACCTCACGCTTGCCAGGCAGGCGCTTATGCCGCTGAGCTATCTCACCGGCCCATATTTTCCATTTTTAAACTTTTTTAAGGCAGCATTTTACAGCCCAAGCTTTATAAGTAATAGGAGAACACATTTTTTCCACATTGTGCTGCAGCAGAGCCCAAGTTCTGGGGCTCTTACTTATAATAACCCTCAGTGGAGGCTTCAGACTTTGTCACTTAGCACAGTATCTAGGGCTCTGGTTACCTGATCAGCACTGAAGCATTTCAAAGAGACATTCTTCTCTTGGCCAAATGCTTAGTGGGCCAAGGGCTTGAGCTGCACAACAGAGCATTTGTGGATTAGATTGGTCAGGCCTGGGTTTGCTTTCTTCAGCTTCATTTAGCATTTCTTTTTTTTTTTTTTTTTTTTTTTTTTTTTTTGTGGGTACCGGGGGGTCGACCTCAGGACCTCGCGCGCCAGCAGGCACCCGTGCCGCTGAGCGATATCACCGGCCCCTTTTTCGTATGTGGGATCCGGGAGTCGAACTCGGGCCCTTGCACTTGCCGGGCAGGCGCTTAAGCCGCTGAGCCATCTCACCGGCCCTAGCATTTCTTGATGAAGTCCCTGATGCCCTGACTGCCAAACAAGAGCTGGCAGAAGTGTATGTGAATCTCATGCAAGCCCAGCTCTGCTCAGATGGCTCTACTGGCCATGACCACCACCATCTTTGCTAGTCCCAGTCTTTTATTTTAGCCTATCTATATCTTTACATTTAAAGTGGATTTCTTATAGATGACTTATGATTGCATCTTGCTTTTTTAAAAATCCAATCTGGCCATCTATTTTAATTGGTGTACTTAAACTATGTATATTTAATGTAATTGTGTGTATAGTTGGTTTTAAATCTACTGTCTTACTCAATTTTATCTGTTTGTCCCTTCATTTCTTCATTTCACTTTTTTCTAACTTTAGATAGAATGACTTTCTTAAACTTTAACTTTACTATTGGTTTATTAGTTACACCTATTTTAAAATTTTGTTTAGTGGTTTCTCATGGGTTTAAAATATATACTTTTTTTTTTTTTTTTTTTTTTGGTGGGTACTGGGGGGTTGACCTCAGGACCTCGCGCGCCAGGAGGCGCCCATACCGCTGAGCGATATCACCGGCCCCTTTTTCGTATGTGGGTTCCGGGAGTCGAACTCAGGCCCTCGCGCTTGCCGGGCAGGCGCTTAAGCCGCTGAGCCATCTCACCAGCCTTAAAATATATACTTTTAATTTGTCCAAATCTACCTTTAGATAATACTATATGCCTCCACATAAGCTGTGAACATTTAAAATAGTACTTTTTCAATTCCTACAGAGCATCCTCTGTGCTGTAGTCAGATATTTTGTCTTTTTATGTATCATAAACCCTACAATACATTGTTACTATTTTTGCTTTAGTCAGTTATTTTTAGAGTATGAAAAAAATCTTTATATATACCTTCATTTAAAATTGTTTCCATAGCTACTCATTTTTTTGTATATGTCTAAATTTTTGTTTGGTATTGGTTAGCTTTCTGTTCCTATAACAAAATACCTGAGATAATCAGTTTATAAAGAAGAAAAATTTGTTTTAGCTTGCAGTTTTGGAAGTTTCAGTCCATGACTGGTTGGTTCCATTGCTTTGGGCCTATGGTGATACAACACAGTACATCATGGCAGGAACACATGGGGAAGGAAGCCCATTTGCCTTATGGCTGGGTGCAAAAAATGAGAAGAGGAAGAGACTAGAGTCCCACAGTCCCCTTCTAGGGTATGCCCCCAATGACCTAAAAACTTCCACCAGGTCCCATTTCTTAATGGTTCCAATGCCTCAGTAGCACCATGTTGAGGACCAAAACTTTGGCACATGGGCCTTTTCTTAGCCACCCAATAGCAGTATAATATTCCTTCCATCTGTACTTCTAACATTTCATGTAGCTCGGGTCTTCTGGAAATGATGTCTCATAGCTTTTGTTTATCTGAAAATATTTTGCTTTTACCCTTAGAAGATATATATATATATATATATATATATATATATATATATATTTTTTTTTTTTTTTTTTTAACTGGGAATGGGCTTTTGGATATCAGTTCTTGCTATTGTTTTTTTCTTTCAGTGCTTTGAAGATACTATTTAATTGTCTTCTGGTTTGTTAGTTTCTTATGAGAAGTCTGTGATATTTTTTATCTTTTCTCTTAATAATGGACTCTATCTTCTTTTTTTGCTTTGTTGACTTTCAAGCTTTTCTTTTTATTATATTACTTTTGTGGCACCGGGCATTGAATTCACAGCTTTTGTTCTGAGGTACATCCCAAGCCCTTCTTATTTTATTTTTTTTTTCTTTTTCTTTTTTTTTTATATGCAGGTACTGGGAGTCGAACTCAGGATCTCACTTTTGCCAGGCAGGTGCTTATGCTGCTGAGCTATATCACCAGCCCTATTTTTCATTTTTAAAATTTTTTATTTCTTTGTTTTTTTATTTTAAAGATAAAAAATAGAACAAAATTTCAAAACAACATAATAGGAGGGTAACAATTGTTAACACATTGCATATTGTTATCTTTAAATTAGTTATTCAGGGTACAAGATATCAGCATTCAGTTGTCCAAACAATATTAGCACAAACCTTTCTTCTCAATGAACTAAGCGAAATTAGTCGTGTATCTATCTTAACTATCTTGTATATATATATTTTTTTTCTTTTCCCTTCCTTCCTTTCTCCATTCCCCCACCCTAGTTTCTCTTTCCTTTTGAACAGTTTCTTCCTGTTTTACAATATCTATTGTACATTTTGGATCTTATTTACTCTTTCAGCATCTAACACTAGGGAGACAATACAGTGTTTATACATGTGTGTCCGGTTTATTTCACTTATGAGTATGGTCTTGAGTTGCATCCATTTACCTATGAAAGTCTCCAGTTTATCTTTCTTTATGGCTGGGTAGTACTCCATTGTATAAAAATACCACATCTTTTTTATCCATTCCTCGGTTGATGAACATTTGGGTTGTTTCCAAGATGTGGCTATTACAAATTGTGTTGTTATAAACATGGGTGCACATATATCGCTGTGGTACGATGTTTTTAATTCTTCTGGGAAGATACACAGAAGGGGAATAGCTGGGTCAAATGGGACCTCCAATCCTAGTTTTTTGAGGAATCTCCACCCTGATTTCCACAGTGGTTGCACCAGTCGACACTCCCACCAACAGTGGAGAAGGGTTCCTTTTTCCCCATAGCCCCTCCAGCCCTTTGTTATTGGTTGATTTCTTGATGATAGCTATTCTTTCTGGGGTGAGATGAAATCTCAGTGTTGTTTTAATTTGCATCTCTCGAATGACCAGTGATGTTGAACATTTTTTCGTATATTTATTTGCCGTTTGTATTTCTTCATCTGAGAAGTGTGTATTCATCTCAGATGCCCATTTTTTGGACTGGGTCTTTAAATTTGGGAGGTCTGATTTTTTTGAGTTCTTTGTATGTTCTTGATAATAATCCTTTGTCTGAGAAACAGCTGGCAAACATTTTGTCCCACGTTGTGGGTTTTCTCTTCACTCTTGGTGGTTTCTCTTGCTGTGCAAAAGCTTTTTAATAAGATGAGATCCCAGTTGTTAATTCTTTGTGATAGTTCCTATACAATCGGGGTTTTATTCATAAAGTCTTTGCCTACCCCAGTGTCTTCAAGAGTTTTACCTATTCGGGCCGGTGAGATGGCTCAGCGGCGTAAGCGCCTGCCTTGCAAGCGCAAGGGCCCGAGTTTGACTCCCGGATCCCACATACGAAAAAGGGGCCGGTGATATCGCTCAGTGGCACGGGTGCCTGTTGGCGCACGAGGTCCTGAGGTCGACCCCCCGGTACCCACAAAAAAAAAAAAAAAAGAGTTTTACCTATTCTACTTTCCAGCAGATTTAATGTTTCTGTTTTAATATTTAGATCTTTGATCCATTTTGAATTTAGTTTAGTGCATGGTGAAAGATATGGGTCTAATTTTAATCTTTGGCATGTGCAGAGCCAGTTTTTCCAGCACCATTTATTAAAGAGGCTATCTTTCTTCCAGTGAATGTGTTTGGCACCTTTGTCAAAGATAAGGTGGCTTAGTATGTCTGGAGTTGTTTCTGCATCTTCTAATCTGTTCCATTGATCTTTGGGTCCATTTTTTGCCAGTACCATGCTGTTTTTATCACAGTAGCTTTATAGTTTTATTTTTTATTTTAAAGGAGGGTCTTGCTAAGTTGCCCAGGCTGGTCTCCAATTTGCAATTCTCCTGCCCCAGCCTCCTGAGTAGCTGGGATTATGGGAAGATTTTTTCTTTATATACATATGTTTTTGAATATGAAATATCTAGGTTTCTGAGTTTATATTGCTTATTATTTATATTTGTTCATCTTGGTATTCTCTTAGCTTCGTAGAGCTGTGGTTTGATGGATGTGTTTTTCATTATTATGAAAAATTCTCAGCCATAATTTTTTAAACAATTCTCATGTCCCATTCTCTATCTCTTTTTCTGGAGCTACAAGTACGATTATTTAGACTATTTAATATTGTCCTACAGTCCTTGGATTCTCTGCTTTTTATCTTGTTTTCTTTTAGCCCTTGTTTTCTTTGTGTTTTAGTACAGGTAATTTTAATTGACTTACCTCCAAGTCCACTGATTCATCATTCTTCAGCTGTTTTGAGTCTTATGAAAAGGTACTGAAAGATTTATTTATTTATATTTGATGGTACTGAGGATTGAACCCAGGGCCTTTGCACTGAGGTACATCCATTGCAATTTTTTTTTTATGTGGGTACTGGGAGTCGAACTCAGGACCTCATGCTTGCCAGCAGGTGCTTGTGCCGCTGAGCGATATCACCGGCCCCTTTTTTTCCCTTTGTGTGGGTACCAGGAGTCGAACTCAGGACCTCGTGCTTGCCAGGCAAGCGCTTATGCCACTGAGCCATCTCACTGGCCCCATCCATAGCCTTTTGAATTTTTATTCTGAGACAAGGTTTTGCAAAGTTGCCATGGCTTGGCTCAAACTTTTGATCCTCCTGCCTCAGCCTCCCAGAGTGCTGGGATTACAGGTGTGCACCACCACACCTACTTATTAAAAGAATTCTTCATCTCTGGTATTGTTATTTTGCTTTTGGGATTTAAATTTGACCCAGTCTTATAGTTTACATCTCTTTGCTGACGCGTCTGCGTGTATACTTGTGTATTGCCCACCTTTTTCATTAGGGCCTGTAACATATTACGCTTAGTGCTCAAAAGTCCCCTCCTGACGGTTCCAATATCTAGATTCATCTGGACAATAGGTTATTTCTTGTTTTTATGGTGTGTCTTTTAATTTTACAGCAGAGACCGAAGTAAATAGCATTTACACTCAGAAATAGGCACGTCTCTTGTTTCGTCAGCCCATTAGTGTGTGGAGAGGTGCCAGTCTCGGTTGAGTTGGATTTGGGTTTTGTTGTTAGTATAGTCATCTTCTGTGTATCAAAGGCTTCGAAGTCCTCTAGAACTGCCTTGTGATTAGGACTGGAACTAGGCCGCTGGAGGAGTTTCTCAGTGATCCGCCACCAGGCTTCCGCCACCCCAACATGCCTACACTGCGGAGGGCTGTCTCTCCATGGTCTCACTCTTCCCCCAGGGATACTGTGGTTGCTTGCCACCTGATGTCCGGAGTGTGGGCAGGGAGGGTTCTTTCTGTAAACTCCAGTCTCAGACCTGGGCCTCAGAGGGTAGAGGAGGGACTTCATCAGCATTCCTGCCGCTTGTCCTTATGGAAGCCAATCTGCCTTATATCTGTGGTAGTTCTTGAACTGGATAGGATTTCCTGTCCTCAGTAAGTGCTCTCTGGTGGGATTCGTTTAGGAATTTATGCCTGGAACAGTTTCTTTTTCTTCTATTCTTGTCCCATCAGCAATGAGATTTTGCCTGCCCGTGGGACAACGGGATTTGCTATCTCTCCCAAAGTAGCTTAAGGTTTGTTCCACGTTAGAGAACAGTCTTGGCAGGAGGATGGCTGCGTGCCTTTCCTATAGTAGTTTCTGAAGCCCTTCTGCACAGATGGTCTACCCGATGCAGCCCTCCCCCTATCTCCACCACTCACCTTTCTCCAGCGGCTCTCTACCTGGTAGAGAGCCAGGAAAAAGGCCTGAAAGAATGTTAAAACTCACCTCGAGCATGGAGTTATCTTATCTACTGTCATGGAAGCCAACGTTGGGCTTTAGCAGTATGTTAAACTTTTAGCTGTTGTCTTCTTGTTTGCTTGTGTGGTGGCCCGTGCCTCTTCCTGTGCTCTGTCACGTGAGCCAGTCCTTGGGTCTCAGCTCTTCTCTTTGGGATTTAGAGTACTTGTTCTCTGACCTTAGCTTGCTGATGTATTCAAGAGGCGTTACCATTGGGGATTTCACTCGGTGGTAAAGCTGGTGGGGGGGGCGATGACAACAGGAGGGAAAGAGATAGAAAATTTAGGACTTTATGATTTGTAGTTTATCTGACTTTTCATGCTAGGGGGAGAGTGATGCTCTTTCTAGTTTTCTACATCTACATCTTGGAAAGTAATGAAACCCTACCCTCTCCCATATTCTTAATAAAGTAAACAGGCTTAACCTCTTTCACCAAGTCCTTCGCCTTCCACTGCCCCTTTTTTCCGGATCCTCTCTGTCCACCTTCAACTCATTTCTCCATCCTCAAAGTAAACAATCTGAACTGGCACTGCAAGAACCTCCAGAAAAGACAAGGATGGGGAAGAAACTGAGAGGAGAGGCAATATTGTCAGTGGTCAGGGTTAGAAAAAGTCCTTGAATCCTCCTATGTTGATAGTTTTTGTCCTGTTACACCTTTAAATAATGGCAATAACTGGGATGAGACACAGCCACTAACGCAGGATTGTCCTCTGCCAGCCAATCCTCTTAGAACCCTGCAGTTGACAGGCCAAGCTGGTCCACATGAGGAGGTACTGGAGGTGAGAAGAGGAGAAAGGGCTGAATAGATTGGGACTGAGGAGAGAGAAAGTGAACCAGGCACAGGGTAGAAGTGGATTCTGGGAGTGTTACATAGCTGCTATTTAGATTCCTTTTTCTCTTCAAGAGCATCAAACAAAGAATGAATTGTTTTAATGGCTTCACAGTGCTTTTAAATACAGTGCTACTCTGAAACCGAACCACATGTCAACTATGGACTCAGGAGGGTTACAGTGCAGATTCTGTGGATACGCCAGAACCCTTTAGAGTACTTTGCGGATTAAGAATCTGAGGTCACTGATGGCAGGTGAGTTGCCCCCAGCCACACAGCTAATAAGTGACAGTGCTTGGATAAAAACCCAGCCAGTTCTGACTTTTTAGCCTGAGATCTTTCAGTCTTGCTGGGCCGTCCCCTGCCCCAGAGTTCATACTTGCCTCTGTCTAACCCTGTGCCACCAGCACCAGAGGTGGGTGATCTACATCCTATCCAGCGTGACCACACCAGCCTCTGGAAACATCTTCCCTACCCCCATCAATAAGGAGGAAAAGTTCTTTGGTTCCTGACGTGCCCCAGACAGCCAGGCCCCAGGGATTGAAGCCAAGTGGATCCCCTCTGGGTGGCCCCAGCCTGGGCCCTGGGTGTGCACCCTGTCACAGCCCAGGAATGTGGGCATCAGAATACCAGTAGCAGACAGCTCGCTGGCTGTCAGCCGAGCAGGGGCCCCTGATAACTGACGGGAGCTGACAGGCCATTCCAGAAGACAGCAGAGTAGAAGGGGCATTTTTCAGTGTCACCTGGGCTGTGCAGGGCAGTATAAGTAAGCAGCTGGAGCTGTCAACCTCAGGTGAGCCACTGCCTGATGGGCCTCAGTTTCCCTATCTGTAGGATAGGGATAATGTCTCTTGGCTGTCTGCTGTGAGAAAATAAATGTGTTGATTGCATTACATGATTGTATTGACAACCTCAGCCCATCTCAAGGAACCATAGGGGAAACTGAGTCTGAGAACACAGATTGCACATCGTGTTGGCAATAGAGCCAAGACTGAACTCCAGGTCCCCTGCCTCCCCAGCCAAGACCTTTCTGCCCCAGGTCAGTCCCTTTTTAGCTGAACGCACCCAGGGAGGTAGTATGGCTTCCTGCATGGAGACCAAGATGGGTTAAAACTAATCCAAATATCCCTAAGATTGGGCCAGAGTCCTGGCCTCCAGGCCAAATGCCATCACCAACTTGCTGCAGGAAACCAGAGAGAGGATTTCCCTCGAAGGGCCTTGGTTCCTTTATTGTAGAATGAAGGAATCATTGGAAGCAGTACCTCTCATACTTCATTTATTTATTTTTTATGTGGGTACCGGGAGTTGAACTCAGGACCTTGCACTTGCCAGGCAGGCGCTTACGCCGCTGAGCCATCTCACCGGCCCCTCTCATACTTTAATGGGTTTGCAAATCCCAGAAATCTTGTTAATACCAACGTTCTGATTTAGCAGCAGGCCTGGTACTCTGCACATCCAACAAACTTCCAGGACCTGCCGCTTTTGGACTTGGGGCTACATTTGAAGACCAAGATCCTAGGGGAGTCCTGAGGGCTTCGGGCCAGGCATTTGGTGCACTGCTAGAGCTCTGAGATGCGTCCCTCTCCCATCCCAATCGCCCCACCCTGGGGTGTCCTGAGGTTCCTGCAGCTCCTCATTGGGAGCATCTTCCCTTCTCCATTATGCTCCTCCCTCCTGCCTCAACTTCAGAAACAGGAAGTCTAAGGCTACTCCTTCTTCTCCTGGGACCTGCCTTGGGGAAGGGCCCACCTCCTGCTTATAATAGGAAACAGCACCCCAACTCTGAGGAGGATGTGGGGAGTTCAGTACACAGCTCCTCAGCTCCACTGTGGAGGCTGAGAGGATGAGAGAGCTGGACTGTTACGAGGTATCCCATCCGTGGTCTCGCTCACTCTGCTTTCCTCCCTCTCCCTCCATGGCCTCCATCAGCAGCTGCCACAGTGAGATTTATGTGTATGCCACTGGGGTTTTGTAAAGAAAGGGTGTGTGTCCATAAGGAAGGAAGAAGCCAACATTTGTTAAGGTCTTATTGTGTGGCAGGCACATTGGAAAACATCATTTCCAGCCAGCTCTTAGCCCTGGGAGATATACTTGCCTGGATGCATTGTGGGGACAAAATAAGATGAAGCATTTGAAACTCCTGAGTAGCAAGTTGTTAGCAGTTTGAGGAGTGGACAGAGCCAGCCTGACCTCAGAACACAAAGAAAGCAGAGGCTGGGGCCAGGGATCCAGCTTAGTTAGATGGAGCCTACAGACCAGCAGTGGGCTTTGACTATTTTATGGGCTCAGTGGGAGGCTAGTTAGGGTTAGGAGAATTTGGGGTTGAATCAGATTGGCTTTCCAGAAGCAGTGTGGCCACTGAATAGAGATGAGGGGAGGGGAATTGTAGAGGGTCAGAGGGACCCCCAATGAGATCTCTTCCACCTCTGGGGTCTTCAGCTGAACAGACTGTGGCAGCCCTCTTGTTTGTATCCTAAATATCTTGACAGCATATACATCACCTCACCTTTATTTTCCTTGTGGAAATCTCCAGGAGGGGGCAGCACAAGCCTCAGTTTCCCCTTTGGAAGATAAGGTCCATGGAGCACCAAAAGCTTCTCCCAAACTACTCCAGAATGAGTCACTGGACTGGGACTGGAACCCAGACACCCATAGAACTCTGGGTCCTGCAAGGAAGGCCGGAAGGCAAAGGGGCCCGCCTGGGTCAGCCAGCATCCATCTCCAGGAGCATCGCCCGGCTGGCCCAGCTCAAAATAACTTTCCAGATGCAAGGAAATATTTTATCCCACTCTGTTTTCCCACACACACACACATGAAAAATAAACATCCCTAAATCTCAATGGGGTCAGACTCGAGGTGGGGGGGAAAGGAACGAGAACATGGCTGGCCGCCCACTAAGAAGTCCAGTTTTTGTCCTTTTAGTTCCTTACTTGGGGTCAAGACTTTGCTTCCTGACATGAGTGTGGCAACTCCCACTGCTTTCCCAGAGGTCACCAGCTTGCTCTTGGTGTCAGGCTGCCCTTTCTCGAGGGTCACACGCCCCAGACATTGTGACGCTGATGGAACAGCTGCAGGGACTGAACATGGGGGAATTAAGAAGTACATGACACAACTCTGCCCTTAAGAGGCTCATTAGCCACTGAGGGGCATGGCTGGTCTTTCTCTTTCCCTTAGGAGCTCTTGGAAACTGGAGGCAAGAAGGCGCTTATTTACTTAAGGCCAACTACATGCCTGGCACACACCAGGTACTTCCATAAACAGCACGCCATTTTACCCTCCCAACAAGCCTTTGAGGCCTCTACTATAAACTCTCGTTTTACAGATGAAGAAACTGAGGCTTGGAACGGGCATGACCTGTTCAAGATTTTGTGAACAAGAAGATAAGATTTTATGTTCTCGTAGTACAATGTTGGCTTCGGTAGGCCTGTTGGGGCTGGTGGCGGAATCACTTAACACAGGAATCACTTAAACACAGATCTCCTGCTCTTCTCTCATTCCGGGGAAGCCCTGGGTACTAGAACTGATCAGAAAGGCAGAAATGAGACTGGAATTGTGGTTTTAATTTTGTGCCCCCAAAAGATATGTTCAAGTCCTAACCCCTATGATCTTATTTGAAAATAAAATCTTTGCAGAAGTAATTAAATTAAAATAAGGCAATCAAGGTGAGTCGTAACCCAACATTGACTGCTGTTCTTATAAGAAGGGAGAAGAATACTTTTTCGTTGTTTAAGCTACCCAGTTTGTGGTACTTGGTTGCTGCTGCCCTAGGAAACTTGTAGAACTGGGGCCTCCAAGGGAAGCAAGCAGAACTGGAACCAGAGGGAGAAGGATGGCGTGCAAGCCAGCTCTCACTCCACTAGAGAAGGAACAGTCTCCCATTAGAGCAGTCCTCAGAGGAGGGCCTGCCCTGAGGGAAGGAGGGCCCAACCTGGGGGGTGTGTATGAAGAAGTGGGTGGATACTTGATAGGGGTGATGGGGGTAATTGTCCCTTTCTTATTAATTTCTGGGAATTCATAGGTTTATATACACAAATATATGTAGAGAGTGGCCTACCTGGTAATCAGCTTGTTATGTATGTTGCAAATATGTCTCTTAGTTTGGAGCCTGTCTTTTCACATGCTTTATGGTGTCTTTTGATGAATGACAGTTCTTCATTTTAATGTTGTCAAGTCTATTCACTGTTTTTCTTTATGCTCTACCCTTTTGTTGCTTGCTTCTAACAATACTTGCTTACCCTAAAGTCATAAGAGAAGTGCCTATATTTTTCTAATAAAATTTAAATACTACCTTTCAAAAGCATTTTTTACTCATTTGGAATTGATGTAGAATGTGCTCTAAATTTGATTTTAAAATACAAACAACTGTCTTAGCCTCATTTATTGATATGTAGTGCATCCATGCCTCAATCTTAATCGCTAGACTTATTTTATTACTTAGCTAGGTAGATCTTGATAGCTGGTAGAGCAAAACTTCTCCATCCTCATCTTGTTCTTTGGGAATGTCTTTGAAATATGGATTGTATCTTTTAATGGTCATTTAAAAATTCTTAATTGTTCATTTATATAAAAGTTCCCTTTAAAAAGTTCTCTTAAAATAATACTAATATTAGCATTAATTTGAATGATTTACCTTGCAATTTGTATAACAGACAAAATGAGAGCTTGCTAGTTTGGTATATATTCTTATGAAAAATTTCAGTGTATGTACCAACATATACACACGGTATTTATGTGTACCTTATGATGGAATCATTCATCATATATTGTTATGACATTAATTTTTCACTTACAAATAGGTCTTAAATATCTTCTTATAGTGGAAAAACAGAACTGCCTTATTTTAAAGATAATACAGTAATACCTTGGTTCACGAACGCTTCTGTTTGCAAAAATTTGGTTTGAAAACAAAAGCATCCTACAAAATTTTGCTTCCATTCACAGACTCTACATCAGGTAACAAACACAATTACAGCCATGTTCCCCACACCAACACAAATGCAGCCATCTTCCCCAAAGTTGTAAAAAAAAATTAGGTTTGTAAACCGAGGTACCATCATATTCATAGCCAGGCATGGTGGTGCATAGTTGTGATGCCAGCACTCTGGGAGGCTAGGCAGGAGGATCATGGGTAGAGCCTAGCCTGGACAACTCAGCAACTTAGCAAGACCCTGGCTCAAAATAAAAAAGGGCTGGAGATGTAGCTCAGTTTGAAGGCACTAGCTTCTATTACTAGTACTGAAAAAAATTTTCACAGTATCCCACTTTAGAGAAGTATTCTAATATAGTCAATGAGTTCCTTATTGAGGTATGTTAGTGTTGTATCCAATGGCTCTTTTTTTTTTTTTTTTTTATGTGGGTACCAGGAGTCAAACTCAGGACCTCGTGCTTGCCATGCAGGCGCCTATGCTGCTGAGCCATATCACCGGCCCAGTGGCTCATTTTTAAAATCAATTCTGATTCTATTAACAAATTATCCTCCGAAAAAAGGATAAAATTTAAATATTACCTTTTGAAAGCATCATTTGAAAAAAGATGATAAAATTGACTATGTTGCTTAGTTACACCCTCAGTGTTTTATGAATTATGCAAGCACTACATAGGGTGTACCACTTACCAGTCCAATTAGTTAAATATAGGATGACCGAAATTGCATTTTTTGTAAAATTTATAAGATAATATAACATGAAATATAAAAATGATGATTTTATCAAATTTATTCAGTACAAGAATTGACTGGTTGAAATGACACCTGCCTGAGCGACACTTGGGATAGTCAATTTATAAACAAGCATGCTGCCCAAGTGATGCTTGGGGTAAACTGTTAAATGGTTAAGGAAAATAACTAAATAGATACAGTAAAGTCCAAGCAAACAATGTAATAGGCATTGTAGACCCACTACCTTTCCACATAGTTATCCATTAGCTTTTATTACATTTAATTTGAAAATTTAAAAGTTGAATGAATGGTATAACAAACCACTGTGGATGCACCAATTAACTTGAGCACTTAACAGTTCATGGCTGTATCCGTATAGACTCCTAGCCTAAATTATTTTGAAGCAAATGCCAGACATCATAAAATTTCATCTATAAACACTTCAGCAGTATTTCAACAAGTCCAAAATATAGGCACTTTCATATATTAAACAATTAATGTTCTAATATAATCAAATATACAATATATCAAATTTCCCTTATTTATTTATGGGATTAGGGAGATGTTGGTCAAAGGTCACAAATTTCACTTAGGAGGAATCATGTCACACGATCATGGTGACTCTAGTTAATAACAGTATATTGTATAATTGAAAGTAGAGTAAAATTTTAAGTGTTTTTGCCACAAAAAATAAGGGTATGAGATAATGCATATGCTGACCAGCTTGATGTAACCATTCTACACTGTGTAAATAGATCAAAACATCATGTTGTACATCATAAATTTATACTTTTTCTTGTCAATTGAGAAAATAAAAATAATTTGTTTTTTTTAATAAGATCCAAAATAAGATATCGATATTACCATTTCATGTTTCTTAAAATTTTTTCAGAATTTTGAAACGGTCACAAAGTTCCTGAAAAGTTGCAGTATATTACAAAGAACTTTTCTTCCCATGAATCTTTTGAGAGTGAGCTATAAGGCCCTGATTTACCACTGCTCCCCAAGTTTTTAATTCTTCCTGCAAAGAAAGGCTGTCTTCTCTTTAACAATAGTACAGCCATCCAGTCCAGGAGATAAATGTGAGCTCATCACTATCATCTACCCCTTCGCCTCCATTAAGTCTTGGGATTGCTCTAATGATATCTCCAATAGCTGCCAACGAACTCAGTGCAGATGCATGCACTATATTTATTATTGTGTGTTTTTCTTCATTGCATCTTATCAGTGATGGATGAGTTTTTGGGGGAGGTACTGGGAATCGAACTCAAGACCTCATGCTTGCCAGGCAGGCACTGCACCACTGAGCTAAATCCCTGGCCCGGTGATGGGTGATTTTGATTGCTCTGATTACTGATGGTGATTAAGGTGATGTTTGCCAGTCTTCTCCACTATGAAGTTACTATTTTCTCTTTTGTGACTCTATAGAAAAATGTTTTGAAACTTTGTGAGTGTCTCATTCCTCATCAAATTTTCAATTCATTCATTTGTTTATATCAGTATGGACTCATAGTTTTCTGTTTTATTCAATGGGTTGTAATCTCTAGCTATCATTGTTTCTTTTTAGTGCTCGAAGTGTACCCCAGCCTGGCCAGTGGGAGTCCTATCAAGCTGGCTCTTGCATCCTTTTGAGAAATTCCCATCATTCTTTAAGCATGTGCTTACTCTCTGGCATAACAAGATGTTCCAGGCTGATTTTATCTTTTTTCTGTCCTTATCTTGTAAACAGGTTATGCAAAGTAGTGATATTCTAATTCTATTATTCTTTATTTATTAGTTAGGCTGAAGCAGGAGGATTGCAAGTTTGAGGCCAGCTTGTGGAACTTAGCAAGACCCTGTCTCAAAAAAAAAAAAAAAAAAAAAAAGAAAAGAAAAGAAAAGAAAGAAAGAATGAATGAATAAATAAAAAAAGTCTAGGGATACATAGCTCAATGGCGGAGTGCTTGCCCACCATGTACAAATCCCTGGGTTCAATCACAGGCAGCACACATACACACACACACACACACACACACACACACTCCTTTTATCAGCTACACTAGTTCATTTACTTGAGGTACAGTTTAAATAGAAAATCAATGTATCTTTCCTTTGGCTCATCAGTTTTTGTAATAATGGGTTGGTTTTCTAGCTTTCTCTAACAGTGATCAGTAAGGTTTTTTTTCCCCAAGTGTTACTACAAACACGAATTTTTGTATATGTCAATCTATTTGACATTATTTGTATTGATGTTAGAATTGTCCTATCCTTGCCAAGTGAAGGCCTGTTTTAACCTTTACTCTTCCGTATGCATCATGAGGGAACAAACCCTGAGACTTTTCTCCAATGAAAAGGTCATTGGGAATTTCATTTGGGATTGCATAGGTGTGTCACAGGTCATAGTGGGGAGAACTGACATCCTTGAGATCATGAACCTTCCTATTCATGAACATGGTATTCATCTCTGTTTATCTAGGCCTCACTTCAGTGAAGTTTTACTCAAGACCTTGCACATCTTTTTTTAAATGTATTCCAAGATATTGAAGGTTTTGTTTTGTTTTGTTTTGTTTTTGTTTTTGTTTTTCGAGACAGGGTTTTGCTATGCAGTTCAGGCTGGCCTCAAACTCACTTTGTAGCCTAGGGTGGCCTTGAACTCACAGCAATCCTCCTGTCTCAGCCTCCCAAGTGCTGGGATTACAGGTGTGCACCACGACACCTGGCGATACTGAGTATTTTTATCACTAATAAAAATTGTATCCTTTTAGGAGTGCATTTTCTGAGAGATTCAACATGGCTGAATAGAGGAGGAGCCTCATTCAGAGCTACTCAGAGAAACTCAACTAAAACACTGGTAATTGGAAGACAGGGAAGGGACATACACCCTGAAACTAAAATCAATCTAACGTAAGACACTAATAGATCAAGCCAAACATAGGTAAAGGACTTAATAAAACGGCCAGCCCACCTAGCTGCCAGTGGGTCGCCAGATCGGGATGAATGCTGGCCATACTTGGAATCTTAAAGGAAGAGAGAAGAAAAAAAAAAAAAAAGGATATAGTAAAATAATGTGGCTAAATCAAGCCATACAGGATAGACTTGGGATATAAAGTCCCCTGCCTCTTCTGCCTTCCTCCAAACAGGAGACGCTGCAGTCCAGCAGTAAATTCTGCCGACACGAACTGCTCCCTCCCTGACGATCGGCCAATTTTCCTTTTTTATTTCCTTTTTTTCTTTTCTTTTCCTTTTCTTTTTTCTTTTCTTCCTGTTCCTTTTGTCACCAGGGCACTAACTGGAACCACCAGGAACAAGATTAAAGACTACAGGGGTGCAAGTGTAGTAAATGGTACAGCTAACCCCTCCCCCGTGACCTGTGGCTGGAGAGGTGCAGGGAATTAAACAGCCCTGCACCTTGGGACTGTGCAGCCCCAGGCTGTCCCCATGTCGCCAGGGGCGGGAGCAGAAAGGCACCCCACAGCACCCCCATCTCACCTGAGGAAGTTACAGACACAGCAGAGGCAGGTGAAGGTGGCAGTGGAACTTGTAAAGCAACAAGTGGGAAGTTAGCACTCCAGCTTCGGAGAGGAGTAAGAATTGGGACTGAGCAGCCTTGGACTGCAACAGCAGGAGCAGAGGACCAGACCATATCACCGCATTTCACCCCACCCTGCAACAAATGACCTGAGAGGACAGAGACTCGCTAGTGCAAGAGGAACACAGAAGGCTGAGCAAGGACCAGGAGGAGCCAAAGGTGCACGGGACTGGGAACAGCCCTTGTCTCTGTCTGAAAATAGTACAGCAACTGGGAGAGAGACGCCTCCAAGAGAAACAAGGTGAGGAGAGGGAGGCCAGTAAGGGACATACAGAAAGTACTGAGGACTCTGGCACCAGGCCCCCACATCTGGAGGCCAAGATCAGCCTCAAATACAGCACAAACTTTACTGCAGGCTTGGCAGTGTTATCCAGTAGTCTTGGACTCTTGGTGGACACCAGAGGAATTTTGTTTATTTTATTTTATTTTTCTTCTTCTTCTTCTTTTTTTGCTGTTTGTGGTTTGTTTCCTATTTCTTTTCCTTTTTTTTTTTACCTATATTTTTGCTCTCATCTATTCATCTTCTTTCCCCCTTTCCTCAATTTACCTCTCTAGACTTAATCATTTTTTCAAATGAGTGAATAGTCTCTCTAATTTTTCTGGTCAACGTCAAAAATCCCTTGCTTACTACTTCATTCTTTCTCTTCTGCCCTCTTCTCTACTTTCCCAAAGCTTGTGTGATCATCCTTTGTCCTCCAGCATGGCTTCTACTTTATTTCTTTTCAGTTATCTCTGTTCTATCCACTATCCTTATTAAATTTCCCCACCACAGGGTAAAACCACTCTACCAAGGGGAAACACTTTGTGTACAAGCTCCCAATTTACAGTTGGTTGTGTTATATAACTGTAGATTTTGCTTCTATGGTTAAAGGTACAAAATTAATAGTTACCACAGTTTGTCAGTTTCTAAACTGTGCTTGATGCTATTGTCAGTGCTAATTTTAGTACTTTAGCTAGGATGTCATATCTGTTTTAATCAGTTGTTCTTCCCTCTGTAACAATAGTGGGAAGTTCTGGGGTAATAACCTCACCACACCTCAGCACCAAAGGACTGGGGACTGAGCCAAACAGATACTAACATCTCACTCTTAATTAATTAGAAAGGTAGGATCTTGGGACAAACACAAACCACGAACCTCCTACATGCAGAAGATATACTGAAGAACAAATCTTGCCTAGAGAGGCCTTGATACTAGTAATAAAGCTACTACTAAAAAACTTACAAGGATAAACACAGAAAACAAAATAAAAAGTTTTGAAATAGAACATGACACGACACAGAAGCAAAAATGCAACCTCAGACCTCCAGCCCACCCAGAACAAGTCTAGGAGACAACAAGATAGAGGATAATGAAAGACACACATCTGACATTTCTGAAATGAGAGCAACTGAAGTAAAGAAACAAATCCATGAGGCTATAGAGGAAATTAGATCAGAAAAAATCACTCAGGTAAAAAAAGAAATGTCAACATTTATAAAGGAATTGCTCAGCAAATCTAAAGTAGAAATAGATAAAAAAAAAAGATGATGATAGGAAGAGGATGGAAACTGTGAATGATCAATATTGGAAAGAAATAGAATGCATGGAACAGATTCAAACAGATATCCAGGAAATTAAAAATTCCATTGAAAGCTGGTGAAACCATTTGAATGAAACCGAAGACAAACTTTCAGACCTTGAAGACAGGATCTCGGCTAGCGATCATGAAAGGAAAGATCTCTTGAAAATAACAAAAGATCAGGAAATAACAATTCAACAGCTGCAAGATAATGCAAAGAAAAATAATATAAGAATAATTGGTGTCAATGAAAAAGCAGGAGCCAACACAAATGATGTAAAAAAAACTATTTGCAGAAGTAATAGAAGAAAATTTCCCAAGCATGGAGAAAGAACCTGACATACAGATAAGTGAGGCATGTAGAACTCCAAGTAGCTATAACCAAAATAAATCTACACCCAGACATATGATAATCAAGATTCCAGAAATTTGGCACAAGAACAGAATATTAAAAGCTGTTAGAGAAAAGAAACAGATCACCTATAAAAGAAAGCCCATCAGAATCACGGCAGATTTCTCAACATAAACACTCAAGTCAAGAAGAACTTGGAGTGAAGTATTTCAAGTCCTGAAAGAAAACAACTTCCAACCCAGATTGATGTACCCTGCAAAACTATCTTTCAGAATCAATGGAGAAATAAGATACTTCCACTACAAAGAACAATTGAAGAAATTCATGACCACCAAACCAACACTACAAAGAGTACTGAAAGATATTCTAGACAGAGATAAAAATGACCACAATTCCAAGAACAACAACAGAAAGAAACCACCAAGCAGGGCAAGCAATTAAACAGAGGGAAAAACAGGGAACCAACAGCAGGAAAATATCATGACAAAGATAAGCTTATACAGATCAGTTATAACCATCAATGTAAATGGCCTCAATTCATGACTCAAAAGAAACAGACTGGCAGAATGGATCAAGAAACAAGATCCAACAATATGCTACATACAAGAAACACATTTAACTCAAAAAGAAATTCATAGACTGAAAGTCGAAGGATGGAAAACAATCTTCCATACAACAGGAACCCAGAAAAAAGGAGAGGTAGTTATTCTGTTTACAGACAATGTGAACTTCAAACCAAGAATGATCAAAAGAGGTATAGAAGGTCACTACATACTTGCTAGGGGAAAACTTCAAGAGGAAGAGGTAACAATCATAAATATGTATGCAGCAAATACTGGAGCACCCAACTACATAAGACAATTATTAATAGACATGAAAAATCAAATAAGCAATAACACAATTGTAACAGGAGACCATAATAACCCACTGTCACAAAGACATAGATCAACTAGACAAAAATTCAGCAAAGAAATATCACAACTGAATCAAACCTGTGAATGAATGGACTTAATAGATGTTTTCAGAGTGTTCCACCCAACATCATCAGAATACACATTCTTCTCAGCTGCACATGGGAAGTCCTCTAAAGCAGACCATATCCTAGCCCACAGAACATGCTTAAGTAAATGCAAAGGAATTGAAATTATCCCATGCATATTATTGGACCATAGTACAATGAAATTGAAAATTAATAGCAAAAGAAACCACAAAAACTCCATAAACACATGGAAATTAAATAACACCCTCCTAAACAACCAATGGGTCACAGATGAAATTAAGGAAGAAATTAAACAATATCTATAACTAAACAAAAATGCAGATACAACATTCCGGAACTTACGAGATGCAATGAAAGCAGTACAAGAGGGAAATTTATAGCGGCAAATTCTCCCATCAGGAAAACAGAATGAGTACAAATAAACAACCTAATGTTGCACCTCAAGCTTATAGAAAAAGAAGATAGTCAGGCCCAAAGCCCATACAAGGGAGGAAATTATAAAGATCAGAGCAGAAATTAACACAATGGAGACTAAGAAAACAATACACAGAATTAATGAATCGAAAAGTTGGTTCTTTGAAAGAATAAATAAAACCAATAAATCTTAGCCAACCTTATCAAAAAAAGGAAAGAAAGACTCAAATTCATGCATTGAGGAATGAAAAGGGTGAAATCACTACAGATCCTGTGGAAATTCAGAAGATCATCAATACCTAGTTCAAAAATCTTTACTTTCATAGGATGGAAAACACATAAGAAATGGACAGATTCCTAGATATGTATGAATTACCAAAACTGAATCAAGAAGATATAAAAATTCTGAATTACCCAATATCAATCAATGAGATTAAAAATATAATTTAAAACTTACCAACAAAGAAAAGCCCAGGTCCTGATGGATTCGCTGCTGAATTCTACAAGAAATTTAGAGAAGATTTAATGCCAATACTCCTCAAGTCTTTAATGAAATTGAAAGGGAAGCAATATTCCCTAACTCATTCCTGGAGGCAAGTATTACCCTGATACCAAAACCAGAGAAAGATCCAACCAAAAAAGAGAATTACAAGCCAATCTCCCTAATGAACATAGATGCAAAAATCCTCAGTAAGGTACTAGCAAACAGAATGCAGCAAATCATCAAGAAAATTATACACCATGACCAAGTGGGATTCATCCCAGGAATGCAGGGATGGTTCAACATATGCAAATCAATAAATGTAATACACCATATCAACAGAGCCAAAGACAAAAATCACATGATCATCTCAATAGATGCAGAAAAGGCTTTTGATAAAGTCCAACACTCATTCATGATAAAAACTCTACAGAAAATCAGAATAGATGGACTTTACCTCAATCTGATAAAAGCCATCTGTGACAAACCAACAGCCAACATCATACTAAATGGACAAAAACTGAGAGCTTTCACTCTAAAATCAGGAACATGACAAGGACATCCACTGTCACCACTCCTATTCAATATAGTTCTGGAAACATTAGCCAGAGTAATCAGGCAAGAGAAAGAAATAAAAGGAATAAGGATAGGAAAGGAAGAAGTTAAATTATCATTATTCACACATGACATGATACTCTATATAGAAGACCCCAAAAACTCCACCAAAAGGCTTATAGATTTAATAAGCAAATTTGGTAGTGTAGCTGGATACAAAGACAACACTCAAAAATCAATAGCATTCCTGTACACAAACAACAAGCTGACTGAGAGAGAAATTAGGGAAATAACACCCTTCACAATAGCATCCAAAAAAATGAAATACTTAGGAACCAATCAAAGAAAGGAAGTAAAGGATCTATGTTTTGAAAATTACAGTACTCTGAAAAAGGAGATTAAAGAAGATATCAGAAAATGGAAGGGTATTCCTTGCTCATGACAGGAAGAACCAACATTGTGAAAATGGCCATACTCCCAAAACTGTTATACAGATTTAATGCAATCCGATCAAAATGCCACCAGCTGTGAGGTATCACAGCTCTAGAGAAAACATTCCTAAAATTCATTTGGAAACAGAAGAGACCTAGAATAGCAAAGGCAATCCTGAGCAACAAAGGCAGGGCAGGAGGCATCACAATCCCTGACTTGAAATTATACTACAAAGCTGCTGTGATAAAATTAGCATGGTACTGGCAAAAAAACCAGACCTGAGGATCAGTGGAACAAATTAGAAGATGCAGATACAACTACAAACACACTCAGCCACCTTATCTTTGACAAAGGTGCCAAACACATTCACTGGAAGAAAGATAGCCTCTTTAATAAATGGTGCTGGAAAAACTGGCTCTCTACACGTGGAAGACTAAAACTAGAACCATGTCTATTACCATGCACTAAACTAAACTCAGAATGGATCAAAGACCTAAATATTAGAACAGAAACACTAAATCTACTGGAAGAGAAAGTAGGTAGAAATCTTGAAGATATAGGTGTAGGTAGAAAGTTCATGAACAAAACCCAAACTGCATGGGAAGTACTTCAAAAAATCAACAACTGGGATCTCATCTTACTAAAAAGTTTTTGCACATCAAAAGAAATCAATAACAGAGTGAAAAGAAAACCCACAGAATTGGAAAAAATTTTAGTCAACTGTCCCTCAGACAAAGGACTTCTATCTAGAATATGTAAAGAATTGAAAAAAATCAGGCCCTCCAAATTCAAAGGCCAGATCCAAAAATGGGCATCTGAGATGAATACGCACTTCTCAGATGAAGAAATACAGATGACAAATAAATATATGAAAAAATGTTCAATATCATTGGTCATTTGAGAAATACAAATTAAAACAATACTGAGGTTCCATCTCAACCCAGAAAGAATGGCTATCATCAAGAAAACAACCAATAACAAATGCTGTTGGGGCTGTGGAGAAAAAGGAACACTTCTCCACTGTTGGTGGGAGTGTAGACTGGTACAACCACTGTGGAAATCAGTGTGGAGATTCCTTAAAAATCTAGGACTAGAGGTCCCATTCGACCCAGCTATTCCCCTTCCGGGTATTTTCCCAGAAGAATTAAAACCACCATGCCACAGTGATATAGGTGCACCCATGTTTATAGCAGCACAATTTATATAGCTAAATCTTGGAAACAACCCAAACACCCATCAACCAAGGAATGGATAAAAAAGATGTGGCATTTTTATACAATGGAGTACTACTCAGCTATAAAGAAGGATAAACTCGAGGCTTTTATAGGTGAATGGATACAATTTGAGACCATACTCATAAGTGAAATAAATCAGACTTGCATGTGTAAACATCATATTGTCTCTGTAATGTAAGAAACTGAAAGAGTAAATAAGATAAAAAAATGTACAATCAATATTGTGAAAGTGGAAGCAACTGCTCAAAAGGAAAGAACAACTGGGATGGGGGAAAGGAGAAAAGAAGGAAGGGAAAAGAAAAAAAATATATGTATATACAAGATAGCTAAGATAGTTACACTGCTAATTTCTATTAGTTCATTGAAAAGAATGGTTTGTGCTTATAGTGTTTTATCAATTTTTCATGACTATAAACTGTAATCTGAGCAACTACGTTGAAGATAACAATATGCAATATATTAACCATTGTTAATCCCCTATTAGCTTGTTTTGAAATTGTATATTACTGTTTTTATTGTTTTTCTCTTTAAAATAAAAAAATAAAAAGGCAAAAATTAAGTGGATCAAAACAAATTTTAAAAGAAAACGACAGGCCGGTGAGATGGCTCAGCGGCATAAGCGCCTGCTTGGCAAGCATGAGGGCCCGAGTTCAACTCCCGGTACCCACATACGAAAAAAGGGCCGGTGATATCGCTCAGCGGCACAGGTGCCTGATGGCATGCGAGGTCCTGAGGTTGACGCCCGGTACCCACAAAAAAAAGAAAAAAACAGAGTGCATTTTCTAACTGAAAAAGTGGCAGTACGTAGCAGTGCAAATGACTGTGATACATTGATTTTAGATCAGACAAATTGCTAAACTCTCTTAAGTTTAAGAATTTGACTATAGATTATTTTGCTTTTCTATGCAGAAAGTCATATCATCTGAAAAAATGACAGCTTTTTATTTCTATTTTTCAATCCTTATAATTTTATTTTCCTATTTTCTTTCTTTCTTTTTTTTTTTTTTTGTTTGTCTTTGGAACTTCTTATACAGTGTTGAATAGAATTGGCAAGAGCAGGAATACTTGTATTATTCCTGATTTTTAAAGGAATACTTCAGGTTTCAAAATTTAGTATGAGGATTGCTACAGAGTTCTTTCTGGAGGAGTGTTAGATATCAAGTTTAGAAAATTTCTTTATATTACTTATTGTCTAAGATTTTATTTTGAATCATGAATAGGTGTTGACTTTTATCAAATTTTAAAGTATATTTTTGAAATAATAATATAGGTTCCCCCTTTTATTTTGTTAATAAAAGCCAATTCATTTACACATTTTTATGTTGTTGAATTCTTTGGTTAGAAAACATGGTTTGCATGAAAATGAGTATTTGGAATTTGTTGAGATTGATCTGTAGCTCACTTCATTATCAATGTGCAAAGGAAGTCCATATATGCTTTAAAATTGAGTCTTGCTCTTTAGTCGTTAGAGTGGGTTTTATACACCTGACTAGGTCCTTTCTTATTGGGGTTGCTAAAATCTTACTGATGATTTTTGGTTTACTCAGACACTGATAGGTCTCCTACTATTTCACATAATACTATGCTATTACGTGTATTGGAATTAAACAGTTTTATTTCTTCCTCATTAATGGAATCTTTAATGGTCCACTTTATATAAACATTTATTATAATGTTTCTTTTTTCAAGTCTATTTTGTCTGACATTAATATGGCTATTCTTTTGTTAATATTTTTCTGATGTGTTTTGTTTCATCCTTTAACTTCCAACTTTTCTGAGTTCTTAAAGCTGAATTATTTTTGCTTATTTTGATGATCTTCATTTGTTATTGTGATGACTGACATATTCAATTTATTTCTGCAGTATAGCACATAGTAGGTACTCAGGAAATGAGCCACTGTCGACCATGGAGGCCTACTAGGGGTGGAAGGCTGGGAAAGAAAGTGAGACCTCTTCTCAGGGTGGGGATGTGTGCTGCCATTACCTCCTAGACTGGGGGCCTACAGGACATGGTTTTTCCTGAGAAAAGCATGGCATTTCCAGAAAGACTGGCTGAGAAAACCCCAACCTAGTCTGAGGCCACATAACTGTTTCCTAGAAACTAGATGTGAGTGAAACTCGGCCTGTGCCCGAGTCACAGCATACATTTCCTGTTTTTCATCCACCAGCTAATAAAGTTATTTCCTTCGTGTGCTGCGTGGCTGAGCAGGAAGGCCCTGCTGCTCAGGGCTGGAGGCCAGCTGTTATCCACCACCCAGCTCCAAGCAGAGGTCGGAAGTGGCCTGGGCTCCCCTGGGGAGGAGCTTCCGCTTAGTCAGGGCTGTCAACTCTGTGCCCCTACACAGCTCCCCAGCCGTCAGTGGCCTTGCGGCATCAGCAACATCTCTACCCCAATACTTCCCAGGGCTCTGTTCCCCACCTGGAAGTCTCCCAGATATCTGACCAGCACCCTAAGTCCCACAAATCCCAAATGGATCTTTTGTTGTTTTGCTTTGTGTTCCTCCTGGTGCTCCTGGAGTCCCCATCTCTCAGTGCTAGCTCCAGCCAGCAGCAGCTGCAGTAGAATCAAGGGCATCACTGCTCCCTACCTGATCCTTGCAGTTGTCTTGAGACTCCTTGGTCTGGGCTCCCAGCCCCAGTGCAGGCTGTACACACAGCCGTGTGGGGAGACCTCTTGTCTGGCCACAGTTCTGACTCCTGCTTCTGGAAGCTTCTCTAGTGCAGGGGAAGGTCAAATTCATTATCATGCCCCTGGCACCTTACTCCAGGTGTGGCCTAGAAAGACTGCTTGGGAAAGTTTTTGAATGAATGAGAGGATGAATGAATCCATCCATCCATCCATCCATCCATCCATCCATCCATCCATCCATCCATAAGTCCTCTGGAATTTTCTCCAGGTTAACACCCTGCATCCTAGCCCCCAACCTTCCTCCTTGGCCATAGTTTGTAGCCAGAACAAACTGGAGTGGCCTGTGAGCTGATCTGAAGGGCAGGACCTAGCCTGCTCATTTCCCGAGCATCCAGCTTAGAGCGAGAGCCAGAAAACAGATTGCTGAAGAAGGAACTGGGTAAAGGTGGTTGGGTTACCAGACTGCCCTGAACAGGTGAGAATGTCTCCACTGTGCGGAAGAGGATGAAGAAAATGAAGTATCTGCCCCACTGTCCCAGGTACGCAACCCACCTGGTTTTGTGTGTGTGTGTGTATGTGTGTGTGTTTAGCAAAATATACATAACATAAATTTTACCACTGTAACTCTTTTTCTCTTTTTGAGTGCACAGCTCAGTGGTATTAAGTGCATTCACATTGTTGTACAACCATTGACAGTAGGCAGCAACTTGTTCATCATCTCCAATTCTTGACTTTTTGGGTTTTTTTGCCATGTGCCTTCAGGTGAGTGCTTTCCTTTCTGCTGAGCCTCAGCACTTTGTTTCCAAACAGGAACGGGGCCTCTGTCTCTGGTGCTGGGAGGCTGAAGGAGGTGGGCATGGGCCACACTCCCAGGTCAAGGAGATGCAGCCAGGAGAGTCTCTGTGGTTCCCTCGTTGGTGTGGTGATGCTTCCTAAAGGCAAGATTGAGTGTAATGACAACTATAATTATGGTGCAATCATAATGACAAAGACTTCAGGAGAAGACTGTAGCTGGCCAGGGAGCTAGAGACCCAGGCCCCAAACCTGCTGTGCCACTAGGTAGCTGTGTGGCCTCGCCAACTCCTCCCCTATTCCTGGCCCACAGAGGGGTGCCCAAGGGGACTTTCTCTGAAAGTGCCCAAAGCCTCTTCTCCTCTATCACTAACCTCACTCCTCACCTCACCTGGGGAAAGAAGTGGGGTGAGATTCAGTTCCTGTGAGTGTGTACGGGGGAGACCAATGCTGCCAGAGCCTTCTGTTCCCTGAACACTATCATGTATTTATCCACCAGGTCATGAGGCCTTGAGGACTGAAGTCCTGGCTTGCTCTCATTTGTGTGTTCACTCATTTGCTTGCTCACTCATTCACTCACACAACTAATGAACCGTGGTTGGTATGAGGCTCTGTGCTGGACCAGGTGTGGGGCCCTCACAGATGCACGGGTCTCCATGCCTGCACTCCAGGGGTTCCTGGTGTGCTGGGAGGTCTGGGTCAGTCACAGATCTGATGGCCATCAGGGATGAGATATGACCCTGGTGCCCTCTGCCTTGCAGAAGGAGGTGTGGGCACAAACTGTGGTGTAGACATGCAGCAAGCCTCTTCTAGCTTGTGTGCAAAACAAGGCTGAATAACAGTGGCCATCCTAGGAGGTGGCTGTGAGGAGCAAATGAGGGCTGCAGTAAAGAACTGAGCTCTGTTGTGAATCACGAACAGGTCCTGGGGCTGGTGTCTGTGGACCTTCACCGGAACTGCTGCATTTGTGCATCTGTCCATCTCTTAGCCACATACTTCCTAGCAACTGTGGAACAAAGCACCTTTCAGGCCCGGCGTTGCATACATCACACAAAAGCGAGCTGCTCATTTTGCAAGGGACTTCTTGAGAACCTGTAGTGATGCTTATCTCCACTTCAGTTGTGCTTCTCAGAAGGGACCTACTGCTCGTTGAGCACAAACCCTAGGTCCGGGACACAAAGCACAAGGCCCAGTCTCTCCCTCCAGATCCTCTGTCTAAGCAGAAGACAGATGAAAAGCTGCAAGTGGTGTGCCCTGTGTGTGGGGGGGTGTGACCCCAACATGGCTAAGAGGTTTTAAGCAGAGGGATTGACTCCATGTTGTGGAAGGTTTGATAGATATCGGACACTCTGATGTATATTCTTGCACTGCTCCTGCCCCCCAACACACATGTGTGCATGCGCGCACGTGCACACACACACACACACACACACACACACACACATAATTTAAGCATTATATCTAACTTCCCATTTCTCAGATGTGGGAAAGTTTGGAAAAGTTATTCCACTTGCTTAAGCCACAGTGCTGGCAGGCAGCGGGGTTCGGGTTTGACTCTGTCCATACGGCAGAAGCTGCCACCACACTGCATTGCCTCATAGTCTCTCTCTCTCTACCAACTACCTGTCCTCCTCTACTCATTTTCACCAGCCTGTTCTTCCACCTGTTCAGAGTTTACCTTAGAACCAGATGGCTGGGAATCTCTGTCCCTTCCCTGTGACAAGCCATCAGGTAGGGATTTCCTGGGTAGAATCCCTGGGGAAGCAGCAACTTGGAAATCCCCACACTGCTCAGACTCAGTGCCTGGGAAAGGCCCTCCCTGCCCAGGTACAGCCCAGGTACACAAGATCCACCCTGCGGTGGGGATAAAGCCTCTTTGTTCCATCGTCAGCACCCACCTGGCCCCTCCCCGCGCGCTCAGGATTTGGGGCAGACTTGTGGCAGCTTTGCTAACCAAATGTGGATTTGCTGATGAGGCGGCAAAGACCATGATCTACAGATTCTGTACAGGGGCTTTCGTCCCTACCTGCATGTTGGACTCATCTAGGAGTTTATAAAAAGTCCCAGAGCCAGGGTCTCTTTCTAGACCAAGTCAACCGGGTACTGTATTCTGCAATGAGCCAGCCATTATGAGATTCTATGTGCAGCCAAATCCACCCCAGGGGACCATAATGTGGTCTTCATGGTCAGAGCAGGGGGCTTAGTCTGGATAAAAAATTAAATCCTCAACCCTCCTTACACCTCAAAATTCATATGTTGAAGTTTTAATCCCCAGTACCTCATTATTGGGAGATAGGGCCTTTACAGAAGTAATCAAGTTAAAATGTGATCACTAGGGTGGGCCAATAAGACTGGTGTCTGCTTAAGCAGGAGAATTTGGAGACAGACACACACACAGGGTAGCACCACATGAAGAGGAGGCAGAGAATGGGGTGATGCAACTAGGAGGGTGAAGGCTGCCAGGGACCCAGTGCAGCTGAAGGACAGATGTAGAGCAAAACCTCCCTCACAGCCACAAAGGGACTTCCAGCCTCCAGGACTGCAAGACGCTATCTGCCTGTGGGACTGTGATACAACAGCCCTTGGGAAGAAACCCATCCCCTTCTACAGAGGAGCACAGCCAAGGCTATGAGGCGACTTTCTCATGGGGCCCAGAGGACCTTGATGGCTTCTGCCTGCTCCTCTGCTACCTCTTACATGCCACTGCCCCACTCCAGCTCCCACCGAGTCCCAGGCTCCAGCTCTCTGGCTTTCATCCAGTTGTGCATCCTTGCGGCAGGTGATACTCTAAGCACAGGGGTCCAGTGGAACAACAGGCCAGTAGCTGCCAAGCCAAGAGCAGCCAATGGGCAAGGTATGTGAGCTAGAGATTAACAGTACCTTCCCCCATGTAAGTGTCATGGAGAAAATGAGGCAGGGAAGGAGGACAGGAAGTGTGGAGCAGTGCAGTTTTATACAGGGTGGTTGGAGGCGGTGGCCATCCTGACCTCTGCCCCTCCTAGTCCCTCCTCAGGCCACACTCCCTACACAGCACCCCTCTTGGCTTCACCCTGTCCAACCATGCACTCCACTCACCTTGTGCATCCCCAACACATCACTGTCCATCCAGAAACCTGGATGACAGCTAGATGACCTCAAGGCTTGGCCCTCACCCCATTATCCATTATCCATGGCCCTCACCCCAGCTGTCCCCATGATGGTGGACCCAGCACCATTTCTAATCAGATGCACAGTACCTGTCCAATTAGAATTTGCCTCTTTCTAACTTCAGAGGCCACAGTTGGGCTTTGTGCTCTGCAAACTCACCTCTCTGTTTCTGTCAAATGCTGCAGCCCTGTCCGGGGGCCTTCCCTGGCTGTTGAGGAGAGCCAGTGGGAGAGAATCCCAGGACCAGTGCCTCACAGTGGCCAGGGAATTAAGCCCCATCCCTTTCTGAACTTGGTCCCCCTGTTGGATCAATGGGCACAAGCCCCTGCCAGGCTAACCCCTCAGATTATCTTGGATGAGCTCATGGATGAGCCTGCGGTGTGGTCAGGTGGATGGGCTGGGGGAAGGGAAGGGGGAGCTGCATGGGAAGCTGTATGGGTTGATGCAGCTCAAAAGCAGAGTCCATAGCCCTGGAAAGATAAGAGAGACACTCAGGGCACCCCTGTTTCCACAGACGCTCACTTTATACAAAAATAAGAATGTAAAATAGATCATTAATCATTTTTAATACTAATTATATGTTGAAATGATTTTTGATAGATTAAATAAAATATATTATTCAAATTAAATTCACTTGTTTTTTATTTTCGCATTGCAGCTACCGGAGAAATGTAAGTGTATTTGGCTGGCATTATGTGTGCTTGGGAAGTCCAACTTAGACTATAGAACTTGGAAAGGTCATTTTCAGGGCACCTTCCTGGTGGGTCCCAGGAAAAGCAGCCTCTGGAATTCCCAGCAGCAACTGAAGGTTGGAGCAGAACCCACTTCTTGTGACCTTACTCACTTTCCCTGTCACCATATCATGCAGCCTCCCAGCAAGCTCAGATTCAGCCGAGGGAGCTGCCCTCCCCCACCCCCCAGGATGAGTGTGGCCAACCAAGCCTGCAGCCCTCTTCTCCAAAGCCCAGCTCTGTGGGAGTTTCCCTGATATCACTTTCTCCCTCCCATCCAACCCCAGAAATGTGGCCTCATTGGTCCAGGGCCTGAGTCATCTGCAAGGAATCCCCTCCTGTCAAGAGGGTCTGAGGGTAAGGCAGGCCTCTGGGACACCCAAGAGCATGGTTCTGAGAGTCAGAGAGACCTCACTGTGGATCTGGGTTCTGCCTTGCACTGGGGATGCCTTCTGCCCTTTGCACCTCAGTTTTTTCTCTTATGAAATGGGCATGGACATTGCACCTGCCCATGGAGTACAGTAAATTGATTGACATCAACAAGGCATAGCTCTTGGCATAGGATTCCAGTACGCAGTACTTGTTGAAGGGCCTGAAAGAGATAGGGATGTAGCTTGTGGCCGCAGCTCTGCCCAGCTGGGCATGGAGAAGAGGCAGCTGCCCAGGGGCAGGGCTGAGGTGGACAGGAGTTGTGGACCTGTAGCTCCCTTCGAAGCATTGGGCTGTACATAACCAGCATGTAGCCTGGATAGCTCTTTCCAATGAAGAGATCGAAGCTGTTAGAGAGGAAATGACTTGCCCAAGGCCAACAACAGGGGTTGATTTTCAGTCCACTTGGCCCCAAAGCCTATGATCTCTCCACCGCACAGTATTGTGAAGAGTGAGACAGGCTCTGGAGGAAATGGATCAAGATGATGTGAGGAGACACTTGAGGTGGTCTTCAGCCTTTGAAGGATGGATAGAAGGGGACTAGGAAATGGATCTCTTGTAACAGGGAAGTGGTCCAAGGAGAAGAGTGTGAGGGGTGAGGAGGAGGGGAAGGGGAAATAAGTAGACTAAAGATATGCCATGGACAGGAACCTAATAACCTCAATCAATGTAAACATCACATGCCATAATGTGAGCTATGATCAATAACATCAAGAAGAATGAAAAATGGGATAGGGGAATTGGAGGAGGAGGGAAGGAAGGGGAGGGAAGGAGAAGGGGATTTATAAAAAAAAAAGAAACAAGCTGTGGTATGTACATGTAACCACTCCCCAAGATGATTGTAAACTGCATGAATTATAAACATGTACTGCTAAAAAAAAGTGTCCACGACTTATGTCCTAAATCAGCTTTCCCCAAAGCAACCTCAAACCAAGGACTAGGGTGCAGGAAGTTCATTCAGGACAAGGAAACATAATGAGAAAGGACAAGTGAGACAGGAGAGTGAGAAATCCCAGAAGGGCTTTGCTGGGCAGAATCCCACTGTGGGCACCTGGCCTTGGTCCTACTGGTCACCCTCTGAGCTGCGTGTGGGACACACATCAGCACCACCAATTGAGGAGCAGCAGGCTGGGAGTTCATACAGTTGGAATCCTTGTGATGGAGAATTCCTGGGCATTGAGTCTCTGGCTCATCCCTCCATGGGCTAAGCAAGAAGCCCCTGGGTAGGGACAGGCATTTGTGGCTGCAGGCCATGGGATCAGTCTCAGCCCACTCCTGGAGAGTCCTCCTGAGCAAAATATTCAAACTACCCAGTGGTGTGCATTACAGTTTTTATAAATATGTATATAAAAATACATATATAATTAATATATACAAAGGCTTATCAAAATATACTGTGATGTTTAAATTTAAAGATTTATTATAATAAAAGACACATTGCCATTAGCCCCCCTCAAAATACTTACCTTCACTTTGAACACACTCATCCCGTTGTTCCTGCAGCTTTCTGAAGGAGTTCTGGAATCTCTTTTGTGATTGCTATTTGTGAGTTGTGATGAAAATTATGGTGAGCGCAGCTGCCAGGTGCCATTCAACAGAAAGGCAGGCTTGTAAATGAGTACACTGTGTACTCATCGACCTTATTTATTAGATCTGGCACTGTGTGACTTCTGGCTCTTCCCCAAAGTCAAAATGATCATGAAAGGTGAATGTTTTGAGTTGATTCAGGATATGCAGGCAGCCACACAACAGCACAACTAAAGACACTCATGAAAGAGGACTTCTAGAACTGCTTCCGAAAGTGGCAAGAATGATGGGATAAGTGTATTCGCTGCAATGGAGAATGTTTTGAGGGGGATTAATGGCAATGGGTCTTTCACTTTAATATATGTTTTAAAAATTTAAATATTCACTGTGTTTTTCAATCATACCTTGTATAATCATATCATAATCTGAGTGGCCTATTTTATATATGATGTATGTAAAATACTGTATATCGTATTAGAAATTTAGAAATAACATAAATGTCTTAGCAAATCATGGTGCATCAACAAGACAGACTATTCTGAGACCAAAAATTGAAAACTCTGTTGCGCCATGGAAGGAAGAGCATTAGAAAAGGAAGGATAAGGAAAACTTGGTACAATCTCATGAGTTCCACTGTGGAAGGTGTGGTGGTCACGGCTCCTCGCGAGACAGAGCCATAGATCTATGCTAACAGATGTGTTGCTAGGGTGGCTTGCCTGATGGTGGGGGCTGGCCTGGCAAGCCCAAAATCTGAAGCACCAGCCATCAGGAAGGCAGGCTGAGACAGGGACAAGGGAAAGGTGAAGCTGTTGTCTGCAGGAAGAGGGCATCTTTGGGGAGAAGCCTTCACCTCTACACTTAAAGCCTTGCCACGCTGAAGTAAACACACCTGGATTACCTGGAATGCTCTCCTGACATGGCCCACTGATTTAAAGTCTCCATCCACAAGACACCATCACGGCAACCTCTTACTAGTGTTTGACACTTTAGCATCAGTCATAATGCACTTCTCTGAGCCCTGCTCCTTCCAGATCCCTCACCTGCCAGCACAGGAGAGGTGGCTGGCTAGGGCTGCTTTCCTCTGCAGCCTGAACCCCAGTATTCATCACCTCTGGGAATGGCGCCTGGACTAACACACCACAACCCTTTCCTGTTCCCTTCTCAGGCCTCCTGGGGCTGGGTAGGGAGGGCTGTGGAGGAACAAGGCCTGCCACATGGATCCTATCAGTGACCTCACTCTGACTGGCCATCACTAGACTCTCCCTGAGCTGGTGGGAAGAGCCCTCATGGGCATGGGATTTATACAGCCTCTAGCCCCTGGGGATGGAGAGAGGCAAAGGGGAAAGTGAGTCAGGCTGTGATTGGCTGTGTTGCCTTGGGCAAGTCCCTGCCCTTCTTTAGGCTCTCTGGCCTCCACAGACTGCCCTGGGAATATTTGATCATGCTAATAATCTTAGTCCATTTGGACTAATGTAGCAAAGGACCACAGTCTGAGCCATTTCTATCTCAGCATTCTGGAGGCTGCTAAGTCCAAGATTAAGGTGCTGGCAGACTTGGTGTCTTGCAAAGGCCTGCTTTCTCATAGATGGTGCCTTGCTGTTGTTTCCTCACATGGTAAAATGGGCCAGCCAGCTACCTCTCTGCAGAGCATTAATCCTAATGTAATTTAGTTGCATTCTAAAGGCACACTTACTAATACTGTCGATCCTCTGGGGGGCACAGATTTCAACACAAGAAATTTGAGAGACACAAAATTTCAGATAACAGCTCAGTGTTGGCCCTTGAGTATCTTAGGGTCAGTGTGTAGAACTGGACCACCCAGAACAGGGCTGTGGGGCCTGAGCTGGGGCAGCTGGCTGGGTATGGGGTGTTTATGCCCAGAGACTGACGTGCCCCTCCTTGTGCCCCAGGCCTGGGCTGAGCCCACCAGACCCAGGGATCCTGTGGGATCCACCTCTGAGGCTTCTGGCCAAAGAGATCCCTCATGAGTAGGAAAGAAAGAGAGAAAAAGGAAAGGAAGGAGGGAAAGGGTAAGACAAAGGCAGAAAGAGAATGGATGGAAGGAGGGAAGAAGAAAGGAAGGAAAGAAGGAAGTATGGAGAGAGTAATACAGGGGAAAGCAGAAGGATTGCTGAGTGGCTAAGTGAATAACAATGAATATATGGGTGACCAGGTAACCAGGAGGTGGTGACAGGACGGGTCGTGAGCAGTCTGCCCCCTGCAGCCAGTCTGGCTGCTGTTCAGGATAGTGGTGGGATGGCCCCTTTGTGCTCTCCAAGCTCTGTTACAGGTGAAGCCTGGGGAGGTTGGGAGGAGCTGAGTCCTGCGGGGGACAGAGGCAGGGCAGGGCCCAGGTGCTCACCCTAGGCCCATGGTCCACTGCTCTTCCCGTCTCCCAAGACCACTCCCTGAGAACCAAGAGGGGTGGTAACCAGTGGTTGTTCCTGAAGGAGACCAGGGACTCTAAGCACCTGAAGCCCCTCTGCCCAGGAAGCAGGAACAAAGGTGGGGCCCTTACATTGGGTATGCAGGGCGGGAGCCACATCCTCAGGGGAGGCAGCTGAGACCTGGCTCAGGCACTCAGGGAACAGTGATGGTGGCCCGGCCAGGACTGCTGGCTGCAGTGGGGTCCATCTGAGTCTGGGGTTCCTCCTGTTCCAAAACTGCCCACGTTCTGCCAGTCTCATCAGCACCCGCTGTCCCTGCATTTTACAGCCTATTCTCTCTCCTTTGACACTGTCTCTCACTCCGCCCACCATTCTCTTTCCCATGTGGTCTCTCTTTCCTCTCTGCTGAGTGACTTCTCTCCCTGTCTCTGCCCCTTCCCCAAGGGTCCTCTCTTGATGCCTTTCTGTCCCTCTTGTGCTCCCTGTGGCTGTCACACCATCTGACTCTGCCTCCTGTGGCTGCTTCATTCTACATCCCCTTCTTGCTTTTACTCATGCTCTGTTTTGCTCTGCTGTCTCCGTGTCTGTCTGCCACCTCCTGTTTGTGATATTCTTTCTGCCTCAGTCTTACCATCCCTCTTTCCAAGGCATGGAGACCCTGGCAGGCATCTGTGGGCAGCACCTACCCCATCCTCCTCTCCTCCCACCTGGCCTGCCCACCTCTGGTAACAATTACTCTGAGGTAGAATGGAATTCTCCAGGGCCCCAGGGAGATCCACAGGCAGCACATGGGAACCAGATGGTGACAGATTCCTCAAGACACTAAACACTCTGGGCAGAGGGGGTGGGGGGTCCCTGGAGAGGCCCAGGCAGCCCAGAGCAAAGACCCACAGTCCTGTGGCTGCCCAGGCCTCGGAACCAAACCCAGCGGGTGTGTCTTGAGCTGTAGTGGGGCTGCTCTGCCCACTCAGCCAGGCTCCTGGCACAGATGGGGCAGCCAAAGGCCCAACACTGGAAATCAAGTCCTCCTGCCCCGATTTACAGGCACAAATCTTCATACCCTATCAGTGATCTTCTCAAAGTCACCAGTGACTGGGAAAATGTCAAAAGGCCAGAGTCTGAATCCAGACTCTGGTCCCATGAGTGGGAGCATGATGGTCTGGATTCCAGACCCAACTCCATCACTTTCTGATTGTGTGACCTTGGGCAGGCACTGAATCTCTCAGTATCTTTGCCCGTAAATTAGAAATATTGGTAGTACCTCTTTTGGCCCAGGGCTGGGTCAGAGGGAAGGTGTTATGGTTTCAATCAGAAATGTCCCCAAAAGGCTCATACGATCAGAGATGGAGCTTTGGGAAGGTGGTTAGATTATGGGGGTGCTGACCTCATCAATGGACTAATCAGCTGATGAGTTCATAGCTGACTGTGCTGTTAGGAGATGTTGCCTGGTTGGAGGAAGTAGGTCACTGAGGGCGGGACCTGAAAGGGTATATTTTTGTCACTGGCCTCTTCTTCCCTCCCTCTTCCCCTGCTGTCTGCTGAGGTAAGCAGCTTTCTTCTGCCGTGCCCTTCTGCCATGATGTTTCTGCTTTGGCCAGTTGACCACGGACCGAAACCTCTGAAACCAGGAGGCAAAATAAACCCCTCTTTCTTTAAATTGTGTGTGTTAGGTATTTGGTCCTGGTGACTAATACAGAGGGTTCAGCCAATAATAAGTAAGTAATACATACATAAATAATGAAATAATTAGTGTTTCAAAGGCTCAGCTCAATCCTCTCCCTGCTCGGAAACCTGCCATGGCTCCCCATGGTCTACTGAATGAAGTCCAAGCAAGCTCTAGAGGTGAGTTTTCTGTTCGTGTCTTGCTTAGCCCCGCCACTGCTCATTCTAACATGCAGAGGCACTTTGCTTTCTGGCCCCTGGGCCTCCACCTCTTCCGCAGCTGCTCCTCCTCAGTGTTCTGTGTGGACTCATCGTCATCTGGTCCTTCAGTGTGGCTATGCCCAGAATTTAGTTTAGTCCCCTTCTTTCCATCAACTTCCACTTGGCCACCTCAGGCAGCCTATGGCTCTGGGTGGTGTGGGGATACCAGAAACACCTACATTCAGATTTCTTGTCCAGCCCCTCCCTGAGCCCCTCATTATGTCCAACAGTTCTCACCTTGATTTTCACATTTAACTCATCTAAACAAGAACTCATGATTTTCCTCAAAACTTTTCCTTTCTGTCTCTCCAAGTTCCTACTACTCAGCCTCAGAATCTGGCAGACATTTTTGAGTTGTCTCTTTCTCTCATACCCCACAACCAAAGTGTCAGCAAATCCTATCAGCTGAACATTCAAAACTATGCCCAAGATTCTCCAAGCTACCACCTTTCACTGGTTACTGCACCAGTCCTAGTCAGCTGTCTTTTGAGACCATTTTTTTTCCTCTAGGCTCGCGCCTCACCTATTTGTAAGGCAAAAATGTGACTACGCATTTATCAAAACCCAAAGAACTGCACACTAGAAAGGTGTGTTTTACCATATGTAAATTATATGTTAATTTTTAAAAATAGAACAAGAAAGTGAAGCAGGTCAAATGGCTCCTCCTCACAAACCTGCCTAACTGCTTCCATCATACTTTTTTGTCATGTTCCCTAAAGTCCTCAGTCAACATTTTTCAAACTGTGGGCTATGACTATTTAGTAAGTCAGGAAATTAATTTAAGATCATTACCAGCATTATTTAAAAAAATTAGAATAAAATGAAGCACACAAGAATATATACATATATGGGCCCGTGAGATTGCTCAGTGGCACAAGCGCCTGCCTGGCAAGTAAGTGCAAGGTCCTGAGTTTGACTCCCGGTACCCACATTACAAAAAAAAAAAAAAAAAGAACATATACATATAGTTTACTTCAGTTTTATTTTTATATACATATATTTGTACTGGATTGCAACATAAAACTTATTTCATATCATGGATTGAAATAAAAATTAAAAGTCACACTGACTTGTTCCCATTCCTGCATCATTTCTGACCCAGTCCTGGCCTTTGCACTGGCTAATTCTTTTGCCTGGCATATATAGGCTCCTCTTCCCTGCCCCATATCCATGTGGCTCCCTCTCTCACTTCCTTCACATCTCGGCTCAAATGTAAACCCCCAGAGAGAGGCTGTCCAGACTACAGTATATAAAATAGCCCCACTCCCAGTTTTCCTGTTGTCAATTGGCCCATTTTAGTTTTCTTCATAATGCTTATAACTACTTGGAATATTATACATGTGTTTATCTGGAGTGTGAGCTCCGTGTGGGAGGTCTTGGGTTAGTTTTGTTCACTGTTACACCCTGGTGCCTAGAAAGGTGCTCAGGGAGTCATGGATGTTTATGGAATGAATCCCTTCCTCGCCCTAGGGGAGAAATGTGCTAACCATTAGATGACCTCTTGCAGTTCTCTTTAAACAGCAGAGCTCCTGGCTGCTGTCTACAGGCTCAGACCACCAAGATTGCCCACAGAGATCACGAATGCCAGCTCCACTCCTCCGGCAGGGACACTGAGGGCCACACAGAGTGATACCTCAAAGCCACACAGCAAGCTGAGCTATAACACACACCCTTCATCAGTCAGTCTGGGGCTGTTGGACCCAAGCAGAGGCCCCAGGATGAGCCTGAAACCAGCAGCTGAAAGCGCTGGAGCCCAGGCCACCAGGAAGGGCCTCAGGGCCACGGTGGCATTTAATGGGCTCTTAGTAAATACACTGGTTGGATTTTAGCAGATTGAAAAAACCATTGGGGGAGCAGGAGTGGGGTTCACTGGGGACATGATGTGAGGGTGGGGCTGGTGTCCAAGTGGGTGGGGGAGGGTGGGGGAGAAGAGGAAGGTGAGGTGCATGACCTTACTCTTCTGTCCCTGTGTGATCTGGGAAGTTTCCACTCAGAGGGCTCCTCATCTCTCATGTCCCCCCACCATGCCCCTGGCAGCACTGTCCCTACATACAGGTGACTGTTGCTCCTTGCTGAGTGCCAATGCCATTTTGGGACACAGAACTTCCCAGTTGAGTGGCCCTCCTGTGGGGATGCTGGGATGCTGGGCAGCGGGAGGAGGGCCTGGGAAAACAGGCCATCAAAGCTGCTTGAGCAATTCCCAGTGGCTCCGGAGAGGAGAGGGCTGCAAGGTCACAGCAGAGAGCTAAATTTAGGGCACTCAGAGGTGGAAGTGGTTCCTGGCAGCCACAGGGGGCTGGTCAGTTCCTTCTTATAAGGACGGGATGTGGCCCTTTGGGAAGAGAGTGTGTGTGATACTAAACTCTGTGTGCTAGGCCCAGCCTGGGGCTGGAGCAGAGGACATCGTTATGGATTTGGTGATGGATCTTTGTCTGTGGCTGGGGTCATGGTTTGGTTTATTCCCCATGTTGTTCTTGAATTTCAAACATTATCTATCATGCCTCCTCCCATGGGCTAAGACTCTTTCTTGGAGCTCAGACTTGGAGATGCCTACTTTAGGAACACACCCTTTCTCTGGGAGACAGATTTGTCAGTGGCTGACGACCTGTGGATACATGGAATGATTCACCCTAGAACATCACCATCTACTCACTGGAATCAACGTCCCAAAGGGAGGGATTTTGTTTTGTTTTGTTTTGTTTTTCTAATTGGTTCACTGTGATGTACCCAGCAACACTTAGGTCAGTGCCTGGCCTAGAGTTCATACTCAATAAATATTTTTTGAATGGCCAAATGAATGACTCTACCCAGAGAATCAAGACAGACTTTTGGAGAGGTGGCCTGGGGGTGGCACTTGAAGAAAGAATAGACTCCTGAGTCTCTTCATCAAGGGAGGGGTGCATCAGGCAAAAATAACTGCTTTCCAAAGATACAATAGTGTGTGATGTACTCAGGAACACTGCATGTAGCAGATGGGGGAGCCAAGGTGGAAAAGAGACTACAGTAGATTCGAGGGGCTGTGAACATGGTCAAGGGCCCTGTCGTGCAGACTTGAGATGTCCTAAATGGGTATAAAATGTAGCTCATTCTTACAGAAAGAAAATTCTGTAACTTCTAATTATATTTATTTTTAACCTTCTTTAAAAAAAGAAAGAAACATTTAAGCTCTATGAATATTTAATAAATGTTGTCCACACCATAGTAGGCCACATGTCCCCTCTCACAGGGTTGAGGACAGCAGTGTGGGCCTGGCTTGACCATGACAACCCCTCTGTTAAGTCTGACATAGAGCGTCATCAAGGCACTTAGATTTATAAAAACGACGGAACCTCTACCATAGAGATTTAAATGGCAGACTCTCTGCGAAACTTATTATTGACTGAAGCAGGAACCACAAAAATCTTCTGCACCATTCAGGGATCTACTGGTTATCTCATAGCAAAACGCTTGAAAGGCTTAACACCTTCAAGATGAATTATGTGTTTTTCTTTTATGAAAAGACAAGTGATGGGATTACTCTGCTTTCTGTGATGAAGAGGATGCTATCCAGCAGATGTTAAAACAAATAACCACATAGTGTTGATAGGTAAAGGTGTTGTTTTAAGACTAAATAATAAAGACACTACTTTTGGAAAGAAGCCCACACTACAGAGCACTTTGCCAAGTGGTGCTTAGGGATGATTTAGTTGCTGAAGCGGTCATTATGGATACCTCTGTGACACATCAGCACACTGAATAATAGGGACATAAAAATTTTATAGCCTATTTAAAAATCTTCCTAGTGAAGAGTTTCAGTGTGTTTTGAACAAATTTGTCAAAAGTATTTAAAAAGTAACCTCTGATTAGTTGCCAGGAATAAATGATTGACATTAATCAAACAAAGTTTCACCAAACACCTGTGCTGAGAACTAAAAATCACCCTGGTGATTCAGTAACTGCAGCCAGGAATGCGTGTCTTCCAGGTGGGGCTAGGACTCTCTGGGAGGTGCATTTCCCCACTATAGTGGGCGTTAGGCCAAGCCAGAAGATAAATGGAGTCTAGTACTGCACCAGCTTCTCACATGACTGCCACATTACCACACCAAGATTTTATTTAAAAATGCAGCATGCATGATCATTTTTAGTAGTAATATATTTAGACAGAGCAAGATGCTGTTTAATACCATTAAATAAAATGAAAATCAAACTAAAAATAGTATTAACTATTTGATTTTAATTTTTTTTCCCAGTGTCTACTTTTACTATATACAGGTATTTGAGAATATCCAACATATTCATATGGCTATATATATATATTATTATAATTATTTTTTATTTCTTTTTTTGTGGTACTGGGGATGGAACCCAGGACTTTGTGCATGCTAAGCAAGCACGCCGACACTGAGTTACATTCCTAGCCCTTGTGTATAATGTGTATATACACACATTGGGTTGATTTTCCCCTTTACTGATAGGATTCTTCTGTGGCTGAGAGCAATAGGGAAGCTAGGGAATGATTCAGGAGGCAGGACAGTGTGTGTCGGAGGCCACTTTGGAACCTCAGTGCCCTGAGTCTGTGGGGGAGGCTGGCACTGATCCAGACCTGGTGGAGGAGGGTGAAGTGGGGAGTAGGGGGTGAAGCTGGGCCAGGACCACAGCAGGGAGGAGTGGGTGGACTCCAGCAGTGTTTTGGAGATGACAGAGAGCAGGCTATGGCAAGATGGGAGGAGGGTTGGGGAGAACATGAGAGGTGCACATGTCGGTGTCTCGGGTGGTGGCAGTGTTCTCACTGAAACGGGGAACACAGGGGGAGGGAAGGAGCCATTTGGGGGCGGTTGTTTTAGTTGCTGTCCTTGTCCATGTGGGGGTCCCTGCTGGAGAAACCAGGAGACCAGAACCAGGGAGAGCCAAGGGAGCCAAGGGCTTGCCTTCCTTTCTGCTCTCGAAGACTCAGACACAGCCTCCTCCTAATTGTCTCTTCACAGCCCAGCTGAGCCAGACAGGGCTGCTCCATAGGCCAGAATGTGGTGGCTGAGGCTCCAGGTCCCAGGCTGCTGGGTTTTCAGGTTGCCTTGGTAATAGGCTCTGTTGTGTTGCTTCATGGAGCCAGGGGTCTGTTAGTCAGAGCCTTGCAGGAAGGGGTCATCATATCCCTTATGGCTGTGGAAGGCCTGAAGGGCCAGATCTGGACATGCCTGGGAGTGGCCCAAAGATAGGTCATTGTCTGGCTGGGGCCTGGCTGCCAGGTGGAAAGAGCAGCAGTCAGAGGGCAGGGTTTGGTCCAGCAGAGACTCCCTGCGGAGATCTGCGCTCAAACATCATTCCCACGAACACACTGTGATCGGGACAGCAAGCTAATCAGACATATCCTCAGTGAGAGAAGAGGTGTCCCTTGTCACATGAGGTGGGACTTCATGGGTTGCACCAGCACAGCTAGGACTCAGCCTGGCAGACATGCCATGACCTTAAGCAGTCCCTTGGGAGGCTCCTGCATTTAGGCCAGTGGTGCACCCAGGGCTCCGTGCTTTAGGATTCTTTGTGGAGCGTCTCAGAGCCACAGGGAAAAGGCCATGCCCTTCAGATCTGGGCTGGAATGCTCTAGTGCACCTGGGGACAGAAAATCCCTCCTTTCCTGGACCTCAGTCTGCCCACCGTATGTCAGCAGATTGCCCAAGAATGTTGGCCCTGTGCACCCCACCAAAGTCCCCTTCCTCATCCTGTCCACACGCCCTCTCTCTGTCCACACCTTGCTCCTGCCAGCTGGCTCACTGCCCCATCTTTGGGCTTGCTGTCCTGGCTGGTGGGAACACCCTGCCCTGGGGGCTTGCCTGCCTCATCCTGCTCATCCTTCCCCATCCTGCTCAAGCAACCTCTCCTGTTGTTGTGAGACCTGTGACTGAGGGCAGCGAGAGGCCCAGCCCCCACGAACAGGCCTCCTTCGCCCCACAAGACTGGGAGAAGCCATGGGGTTAACATCTCCAGGCGGGCAGTTGTCCCTTCCCTACTGTTCCTGGGGAAGCCCCAGCTGGAAGTGCGCCTCTCAGAATAATCATCCCACACAGCCTCAGACGAGCCACTTCCCTCCCCAAGTCTCAGTGTCCTCCTTGGTAGAGGGAGAGTGATGGTGATGAGTGACCTCATGGGAGGTGGTCCCTGGCAGATCTGGCTTCCCATGCTTCTGATCACATTTGAGGAACTGTTATTTTTATATCAACATGGGTGTCTCTTGTGGGTTTTGGGGGAATGTTTGACGAATCATCCTAGGTGTGGATCACACTTACTTCCCTCGCCCCTCCTTAGGGTTGGAGAGACTAGGGGACTGCGCGACGGGGAGTGGGGGTGGGGGTGGGGACGGGAGCCACTCCCTCCAGGAACCTGTCTCTCCACATGAATGTCAGGAAGCCCGCGTCACAGCAGTACTATTAGATCTGAATCACTCAGCCCTCCCCATCCCTCGGGAGCGCTGAGAATAGATCAGGAGCCCTTCTGAGAAGCAGCGTGGGTACGGGAAAAGGCCCAAAGGCCCCAGTTAGAACCTTGCCTCTAGTCATCCCACCTCTTTGGATGACTTGGAGCAGGTCACTTGAGCTCGATGAGCCACATCCTCATCTTTAACACCTCCATGATTCTCCCTCCATGAATCTACTGTGCCCAATGGCATCATCTTGCTGGGCCCTGTGGTTTCCCACAGCCATACTCTTACTCTAGCCATTCCTTCTTCCTGGGCTGCCCTCTGTGTCCTGGGCCAGGCCACTGCCTCCAGGAAGTGTTTCCAGGTCCTCCACCTGGAAAGGATCTTCCTCAGCACCTCAAACGCATCCCTTTAAAGATCCCAAATAAGAACACCACCCCAGGATGTGCTGCTGAGCCTCTCACACGCATCTATTTTACAGATGAGAAAACTGAGGCTCAGGAAGGTGTAATAATTTACCTCCCATAATTTGCAGACCTAGGACTCAAAGCAAACTGACACAAAAGCCCAGGCCTTTCCCATACCCACACACATGCCACTTCCATCCTCTCCTTAATGAAGACAAATAGAGTTCCTGTCTTAAAGAAAAGACAAGTTTAAGAACATCAAATATTAATCAGAAGTTACTATGTCTCTTCCAAGTTCTTCTCTACAAACTACCAACATCACAAACATCTTCTGATAGAAATACTCCCTAAAACAGAATGCTCTCAGTGAACTCCAAAGCCTTAGAGGAATGTGTAAGTCCACGGCCTCCTCACAAGAGTCATCAGGTCCTCCTGGCACCTCCTGTTGGCTCAGCCAACAACTTTTCCAGTGCCAGGGACACTGATGATAACAATAGGCTCACGTGGCAACTCCATGCAGGGCACGGGATGAAGGTCTTTGCCTCATTTCATCCTTATAATAGCTCAGGAATGTGGGTGTTACTGTTCTATGTCACTGGGAAGAGAGGGAAACCAGGGCACAGAGAGGTTGTTGGTGACATGGACAGATACGCTTAATCCCAACCATCCAGGGGTCTCCCACCCTTGCTCCCCCGGTTAGTCCCTCTGCTGTGACCAGGGCACCTGCCTGGGGAAGCATTGGGTCTCTTGCCAGGGGACTCGCCTCAGAGCCTCTCTCAGAGCTTTCTCTCTTCCAGGATGAGCTTGGCTGACCTTCAGCATCTCCTGGGCTGGCCTGGTCCCTGGTCACATGGGCTGTGGTGTTCCATTAATGTGCTGTGTCATTTCTGAAGACAGAGTCTGAGTGTGAGAGCAAGAGCCTGGGGTTCAAGTCTCCATTCTGCCACTTATTTGCTGTGCTATGATCCCTGGCAAGTCACTAGTCTCTCAAGGCCCTCTGGGGACTGTCTCCCAGGTGATATGGGGGGGCTGAGGTATTGCATGATAGGCTGTGCTAGAAGTGAGCTGGGCCAGAGAGAGGGTAGAGGGTTGGGCAAGAAGCCTGGTCTGGGAGACCAGGCCAATTTAGGGTTGTGTCAGGGAGCTGAAGAAAGAGGCAAGAGAGCAAAGAAGGGGGTACTCATCCCTGTGCAGGGAACAGAGAACTTCAGCAGGCTTAGCTCCCCTCCTGTGGGCAGAAGGAGGAGAAAACTTCCCCCTCTGGAATGTTCCCCTCCACCTCCCCCATGCCGCAAGACACAGACCTCTAGCATTTGGGCTGAATTAAGAGTTTCAGACGTCAGCTGCCTCTGAATCACGGCCGCTTCAACCCTGGGGGAGCTTGTAGGGCTCCCATCCTGGAGGGTGGTTTAGAATCATGTCCAGCTGGCTCTGGGACACTTGGAGGTCCAGAGGAGGGGGCTTTGGGCCTCACTTTAGCTTCTCTCACAGCAATCCTCTTTATCTGCTTTACAAAGTGGGCTCCTTTTATTTCGAGCAGAGAGGAATCTGCATCCTAATAGAGAAATGGAGAAAAACCACCCATGTATCCAATGTTCTCATTTTACAGAGTTCCAGAGAAGTCACAAACCAGACAGTGGGAGGGTGGGATTAGAACCCTGTCTGCCAGGCTCATTCATGCATGCATGTCTTCATTCACTAATTAACTCAACAAGTACACATCAAATATTTTCCTTGTGCCAGGCATCGTTGTGATCAGGAAGATTCAGTGGAAGCCAAAATAGACAGGGTTCCTATCCTCAGGGTTTAAAGTCTAAGGAATGACATGATTAATAACAATTCACACATTAGCACTAATTACCACATGCCATGTACTTTACATGCATTAACTCTCATGACAACTCTATGAGGTAAGTAAACCCCTAATTTATAGATGAGGAAATTGAGGCACATATAAGTAAAATGATATACTTATGGCCAGGCAGTTAGTAAGTAGCAAAGCTGGGATTTGAAACTTGGCTGGGATTTGAACTTTTGCTAGCTGGCTGTAAAGTATATGTTAGTTCGTAAGCCACTATATAGATAAGTATAGTTTACAACCCCCTTATCACCTGGGAGACAGTCCCCGGAGGGCCTTGAGAGACTAGTAACTTGCCAGGGATCATAGCACAGCAAATAAATGGTAGAGTGGAGACTTGAACCCCAGGCTCTTGCTCCCACGCTCAGACTCTGTCTTCAGAAATGACACAGCACATTAATGGAACACCACAGCCCATGTGACCAAGCCAGCCCAGGAGGTGCTGAAGGTCAGCCAAGCTCATCCTGGAAGAGAGAAAGCTCTGAGAGAGGCTCTGAGGCAAGTCCCCTGGCAAGAGACCCAATGCTTCCCCAGGCAGGTGCCCTGGTCACAGCAGAGGGACTAACCGGGGGAGCAAGGGTGGGAGACCCCTGGATGGTTGGGATTAAGTGGATCTGTCCATATCACCAAATAAAAATATAGTACTATTTTTGTGTTTTCCATATGGTACCAACTGGAGATGAAATCAGGATGGAGAGGTGTTCACCAAGTCTCCTCTGAGGCCATGATGCTTGAGTCAAAGTAGGACAACCTTCACAGGCAACTGATTTTCAACAACGTTGCTAATTTTACTCAGTCCTCTTCTAAACAATTGATGCTGAAACAACTGGACAGGCAACTTCACAGGCAACTGATTTTCAACAACGTTGCTTATATTACTCAGTCCTCTTCTAAACAATTGATGCTGGAACAACTGGACATACAAATGCAGAAGAATAAAATGTCAATCCCCTACCTCACACCATAATACAAAAATTAACTCAAAATGTATCAAAAACCTAACTGTAAGAACTAAAACCATAATACTTTAGGCAAAAATTTCATTGCAAATTTTTATGACCTTGGATTAGATAACAATTTCTTAAATATGGCATCAAAAGTACAAGTAACAAAAGAAAAATTTTATACTCTAGATATCATCAAAATTAAAAACTTTTGTGTTTCAAATAAAACAATCAATAAAGTAGAGCCAGAGTCCACAGAATGGGGAAAAAAATGTAAATCATTTTTTCCAATGAGAGATTTGTATCTAGGATATATAGAGAACACTTACAACTCAATAATTAAAAGACAATAATCTAATTAAAAACAAGCAAAGGGTCTAGAAATGTCTAACTAATAAAAGTCAATCCAATTAAAAATGAGCAAAGATTTGGACATTTCTCCAAAGAGATTGTGCGAATGGCTGATAAACGCACAGGTGACACTCAGCATCATTAGCCACCTGACAAATGCGACTCTGACCACAATGAAATGCTACTTCACGCCCACTACACGTCTGTAATAAAAAAGAAAACAAAAGTGTTGATGAGGGGGTGCAGAAGTTAGAACCCTCTGCACTGCTGGTGACTATGTGAATTAATCAGGCACTGTGGCAAACACCCTGGGGTGGGATGAGTAGAACAAGAAATGGGACATTAGGAAAATGCCCAGTGCAAACAAAAAAGAGGGCTTGGCTCGGGGACAATAGGAGCCTCATGGCCACTCATCCTGTGTCTGCAGGCTAACTGCTTTAAGGGCTTCTGTTCCATGCGCACAGTGTGAAGGCCAGACAAGAAAACCTCTGGCTCCTTCGCTCTCTCACTTTTGCTGGCTTCTGTTTCCCCTGTAAACCATGTGGCCTTCCATAAGGCTTCCCCCACTCTAAGCCTCAGCTGCCTCTTCTAATTCAAAGCCAGCGTTAGGCTGGAATGATCTCTGAGCTTGGACAGGAGGCCTCGGTGTTTGTTCAAAGAACAAGAGAACAGATTTGGTTGCCAAGGCCCCAGCCTCTGCTCCCCTCTGAGGAGTTCACATGCAGCCCTGCCTCACCGTCTGGTTAGTCAGATCCTGGAGATGGACGCAGCCCAGCGGCTCCCATGGCTCTTCCCTCACATTCTCCTAGTGCCCAGGCACTGGAGAGAAGTGGCTTCTCCTCCAGTCTCAGGACGAGAGCAGGCTACAAAGTGGGGTGTGCTACCCTGCCCTCAGTAGCCCATGGAATGCAGAAACAAGGCCGCTGCTAGTGGATAGGCTCTGACCTTTTTTTTTTTTTTTTTTAACTTTTCTTTACAAAATGCTGGATGCCACCACCATCCCAACCAGACTTCTGAGCTCCCACCCTCAAGCCTCTGTTCCCTAGCTCCCTCTGCCCAAGGCTTTTTAAAATCCTACTTTCTCAGATCCACCTGGCAAATTCCCACTTATTCTTCAAGGATCACCCCTAGATGGTATCACCGAACCCCCTTTTATGCCCCCATCTCCATGGTACCTGTGCAGACCTTGACTGACTGCACTCTTTTACATGAACGTGAAACCCCCTCCAGGCAGGAAGGGAGAGTGAAGGAAGACATTTATTTTAACCCCCAGACAAAACTTTTCATAGCCACTTGGGTCCTTGGCTTGCATTTCTGTGTGGCACAGCCAGTCACTCATGCTCACACAGAATCTGGAGTGTCAAAGCTGAAGGCTCTGGAGGTCACAATTAATTTCACAGATGGGAAAACTGAGGCTAGAGGTGAGCAGGCACTGCTGAGTGTTACTCTGCAGATGGGAGCAGAGCCAGGATTGAAGTTCCAGATCCCCACACTTTCACCCCTGAACCCAAGGCCTCCGTCTGCGCTCAGGGAAGGGGAGGATTCCACTTCCCATGCTACGTGCTGCACGTCTGGATCCACAGAGCACGTCATGGGGCAGCTCACAGGGCAGCCAAGCCACAGGAGCCTTGCTTAACTAAGGAGATCCTCAAGCTACAAGCCCAAGTGCAGCAGAGCTCAGGAGCAACAGGGCAATGGGGATATAGGGATTGGGGATATGGGACATTTATAGACAATGCAAAGCCCTCAATGGGGCTTTACATTTGTGGGACATCCACTGAGCACCCAGCCCTTCCTGACCTTGTCTCTAAAGCTCTCTGGAGCTCAGCCAGGCAGAGGTTATCCTGTGACTTGACCCTAACTCCAACCCAGCTTTTCCAGCGGGGTGCTGGATTCCTAGCTCTGCTACTCAGTCTCCTGGGAATGTGTGCAAATCCCCCAACATCCCAGTATCTCTGTTTCTTCCTTTGCAAAATAGATAGCAAAGCTGTTACTCTGTAGGGTTGCTATGGGGATTAAATCAGTTAATACATGGAGATCACTCAGAACAGTGCCTGTCACATAGTAAATGCTCGCTCATGGGAAGGGACATGCGTAGGTCACACAGGCATATCAGCTTGTGTGTCATACAACTCGTGCTTTCCATACAGGGTGGGCTCTGTGCTGCTTTCTCATGGGACATCTTTGGCTAAAGTGACATTGACAAATAGGCTTGAGACTCCTCCAAATCCAAATGTGACTTGAAGGGAAATGCACACATCTGGATGTCAGGGAGGAGGACTCCCCTCTCACTGCTAGCTCACAGAGTTGCAGGGGGGACTGCGGGGGTGAGGAAGGTCTGTCCTCTGCATGTCTGCTTTGTGTCTTCCCAGTGCTGGTCTTGCATCACTGGGCTGGCAGAAGAGTTTACATTACCAAGTGCCCTAGACAGTGGCTGATAAGGATGTCTCTGGTCTGGGAGCCTCACAGTGACTTTATCTGTCTAGATAGGACTGGCTGGCCTGGGCTGGAGAGAGAAGGGAGCCTTCTGGTTTCTGAGATATCTCAGAGCCAGATGCTCAGGCTCAGGTGTGCCTGAGCTCACGTGGCTCTGGTATGCCCCTCTATCCAGCTCCTGATACTCTCCCCAACTCTCCTCGACCAGTGACCAGGGCCTGTCAGGGCCCCCTGGACTCCACTAGGCTCCCTCCTTCCACAGCTTAGTCAGTGTGCGAGCTGCCTGATGACAGGGCCTCCTGGGCACCTGCACAGAGCTGAGGACCTCACACTTTATATCCAGGTGGAACTCCTCTCACTAGGCTCCCTGAAAACCTGTTCCTCCTCTTCTTCCTCCCTGCCAGTTAGACAGTGCCATCTTTGGTCTCTTCTTTTCTCCCAAGCCTCATATCCCTACATTTACTTACCAAGCACTTATCATGTACCAGGCACTTTATTAAAACTCCAAGACTCCTGAGAAAGACTGTTATGATTCCTATTTGACAAAGAGGGATTTGTCATAGAAGGGCACACAACTGGAGGGGACAGAAGAGGTTGGAAGGACTGCCACTGAGGAGAAGAGGCTGGCATGTACCTGCCTGGAGTGTCGTGGAGGGCTGCAGTGGAAGAGGAGGGCTGCTTCTGTTAACTGGTGCTGTGTAACAAGATACCTCAAACTTAGTGGCTTCAAACAATAACATTTATTTTGTTCTCAAATCTGCATGACTCAGAGGGAATGGTTGGCTTCTGGTATATTTGACATTACCTGGGGTAGCTTGAAGTCTGGAGATGGACTTAATGGGAGACACGTCTATAGAAGCTGGCTCTTGGCTGAGCTTTTAGCTTGGCTATTGGCCAGAACATCTACAGCGATTTCTTCATGTGGTCAGGCTTCTTCACAGAAGTTATGCAAAGTCACTTCTGCCACTTCTCATTCCAAGGGAAGGGCAACAGACCCCATGTCTCAATGGGGAGTGACGAGGTTCCAGTATATAGACCTGGAAGTACTCCAGAGGCTATTTTTGGAAAATTATAATCTTCCATGAGGACCTCTGCTCCTGCTTTTGCCCCACGTACCAACTGTCCCCCGATCAGAATAGCTGGGAAAGCACAAAGCGGGGTGAAGGATTGAAGCCTTTTAACTTTAGGCAGGTCACTTCATGTTTCTGAGCCTGTTTCCTCATTTGTCTAATGGAGTCATAACATCGGCATCATGGATTAAAAACAGCAAGACAATAATCTCAGTTATAAGCTCAGAACAGCCTCTAGTACATCATGTGTGGGTCCCAGGGCACTGAGTCTCTTCCTGAACAGGACCTACTCACACGTGGGGCTGAGCAGGTCTACAGCCGCCTGGGGAATGGGCCTTCTGCCACTTGCCAAGGGGGAGTCCCTGGTTCCTGTTGACTATTTTAAACCTATGTGGGCAACCACAGAACCACATGTGGGCTTTACCATGACTTGGCCAAGCCCAGAAGATCAAGCAAACATTTCTCATGACAGAGGGTGGACATCTGAGGCCAAGATGGACCTCACTTTCTCCCCAGCATCTCTAGGTTGGCTTTGAACAAAGTCGGAGACCCTCAGTTTCCGCATTTGTAAGATGGGTATAGTAGTAAACACACCACATTCTTAGGCTACTCCCCTTCTGTAGACACTGGTCGAACACTTCCTGCATTCTTCTTATGTAAGCCCAGGTGAATCTCCATGTCGGGGGGGGGCAGGTAGAGGCAAAACTTGCTCGGCTGGAAAGGGGCAGGAATGGAGCCAGGGCTGGCACTTTAAACCACTCTGTCTCCCCAAACAGACTGGAAGGAAAGTCCAGGGAGTAGCCAAGATTAGGGATGTAGATGTGTTTTTTCTTTCTCTCTCTTTTTATTTTTTTTTTTTTGTGGGTACCGGGAATCGAACTCAGGACCTCATGCTTGCCAGGCAGGCGCTTATGCCGCTGAGCTATCTCACCGGCCCGTGGATGTGCTTTTTAAACTGTAAACTAGAATGTAAACTGAACAGGCCAGAGTTAACTGAGGCCAGAGGCTTAGAATTATGTACACGGAGACTCCTGGGTCCCCCTTAATTTCAGTCTTCAGCTGGGGTGTTTCCCATTCTTTTACCTGCTTCCATGTAGGGGATCCTGGTAAGACTTTATTTTAGCTCCATCCTTAGGAAAAGAAGATATGGCTAGGCAAAGGGGGACTAAAGACCAGTGTCCTCCCCAAGGCACACTAAGGAAACACTTTTGGTGGGGACCGAGGTCTGAGGCATCCCAGCCACTATCACCAGTCTGGTCCTCATCAGTGGCTCTGGGGGGAGCCAAAGCCTCAGGCCCCTCCACATTTACATGGGGCCCCAACATTCTCACTTTTGGCTCCAGGAAACTATGTTCCTGGAAAAGCTACCAAATAAGGTTACAATCTAGAAGTTCTATAATTCTGCAAGAGGAAAAGGAAGAAAAGGGAAATCAGTGTATGTCTGTGTGTGCACAGACACACAGCTACCTTCTACCACATGCACTTACACATCACATGAGCCAAGCGTGGACCCAGACACACTCCACACCTCTACACTCTCTCATAGATCTCCAGCACACATGTTCACCCAGACACACACACACACACACAAACACACACACACACACATCACATCTGTCTGTAGTCCTACATCAAGGTGTACCTATCATGTATGTACAGACCTTACATAAACATTCACACATATTCTGTACTCTTCAACAGACTAACATAAATACACAAACATTTATGAAACGAGTAGAAATATGCACACACATATACATATTTACAAACAATCATTATACACTTCCGTGGATAAACAGGTACATATATTCAATATATTTGCACTATGGAAGCTTGTATACACACAGATGCTTACACAAACACACACATACCTGAGTATGAATGTGTACATCATTTATACATGCTTTTATCCAATAACAACACAGACACCCAAGCATCATTTTATGTGCGTGTACATATAAAAATATATTTTATATGATATATACATAAAACACCAGCACACATTATACCCATCTGCTCCTGCATGTACAAATCCATACATACAGACCTGCACACTGGAGGAAGACACACACACACACACACACACACCTTACCTCCTCAAGCTCACCCTTGCTGCACACTGTGCACACGCAGCCATTTCTGCCTCCCTTGCTGTTGAGAGATCCTGCAAAGGTATAGAGACATAGACACCTAGTTCCGCTTCACCTGAAAACCCCCAGGCCCTGGGTGTGTAGGAGGGTGACCAGCCGTCCTCCCTACAGTGGGCACAGTGGAAAGTATGATCCGAACTGACTTTTGCAAGAAAAGATATGGGTTTTTCCACCCTATTACCTAACTGTGTTGGGGGCACTGGGGCTTCCACTGCTAACCGACCTCCAGTGGGCTGTTCCAAACATTGAGGACGTTTAGATCAGACGTGAGAATTACGTAGCTTCAGTTTAGTGAGCAATGAATGAATTGTAGCCTGGTGCCCGCTGTGTGCAGGACCTGGACTGAGGCTCAGGGGTAGAGAAAGGCTGGCCCAGGCTCAGAGTAGGGATGAGGGCTGGTGTGTAGGATCCATTGGGAACACGAGGTCAAGTCCCTCAAGATTTAGTCATTCGATGACCTACTTGTCAGTTGATTGATTTTTCAAATTTTCTGAATATAACACATTTATCAATTATTAATTTTTAAACTCAAAATCATACATCAGTTATATTGGACAGATTAGTATTTATTTTCATTTTGTATGCTTAATAGCACTTTAAGGAATGTTCAGATATACAAAAGCTAAGGGTCAAGGTGTTTTTGTTTAATAAAGACACAATGTTTGTAATTGGAGAGGGACTTTCCAGGGACATCCACTTGGATCAGGGTCTTCTGGGAGACCTGGAGCATGACAGGCTCTCTGGAACTACCTGACCCCAGGTATCGTGTGACATATACCTGGGTATTCCTCCGACTTGTCTTGTGACCTTGACCAGGTTCCTTCTCTTACAGCCTCAATCTCTCCATGTACAAAAAGCTCATCTTTAGGGCTTTGTTGACATTTAAGGAGACCCTGGAGCTACCTGTGACATCAACCCCGCATTATGACTGGGGTCTGGGCCATGGGCACCAGAGAGGGTGTTAACTCTGTTGGGGTTGCTCAGCCTTGCTGATAATTCAAAGCTGTCCCCTTGGTGCATTTATCTGAATCCTGACATTTCTGTGTCCTGTGCCCACCCCAGGCAGAGGGACCTTGCAAGTTGTGTGAGGAGAGAATGGGCTGCAGAGGGTGGGGCTCAACTCACTTTCCTTTCCTGGTAATAAGTTTGCTAAACTCGTTTCCTTTTTTCTGAAGGGAAATGCCATTGACATCACACAACTGGATTCTCAGAGAGGCCAGAGGAGAACTCGTGATCCCCGAGCAAACAAGGATGTATGAGCGTGCTAGACACAAATTGGTCCCAGGGTGTATTTGTAGAACCTGTAATCCGAGGCTTGTACCCCTCGATTTAGAGATGAGGCCTCCAAGGGCAGAGAAGGGCAGAGACTTGGCCTGGGTTCCATAGCCAGACAGCAGAGCTAAGGGCGGAATTCGGCCCTGACTCCCACTCAGGGCTCCATACGGAGCTCCCTCCTTACTTGGCTCCCCAACCCATCTTAATAGCACCAACATCCACCAAGTTGCCCCAGCCACAAACCGGCCTCCACCTGAATTCCTCCCTCCCTGACACCCTTTCTCCTCACAGCAGTACACATAGTGTCTCCTGGGTCTACCCCAAACCTCAGGCTACTCCCACGCCTGGGCCTCCTTGTCCCTCCCTGGGGGACACCCAGACTGTGGTTTCCCCACACACATCTAGGTCTCTTTCTGCAGTCCATTCTCTGCCTAGCTGCCTAGGTGACATCCCTAAAGCAGAGTCATGATGGTACAACCCAGCTGCACCTCTTCCAGGGCGCCACCATCCTCTCAGCCACTGCTCCTGGTGGGCCCCTTCACTCTTCCATCCAGAGCCTGTGGCTGTCCTTGGACTGTGCAGTCTTTCAACATTTGCTCTTGTGTTACCTCTGCCAGGAACATCTCCCTGGCCCATCCATCCCTGCTCCCGTCACTCCTGGGGGAAAGCTCAGCCCTTCCACCTCCTTCTCCCTACCCCACGCCTCGGAGGGAACTGATCTCTTTAGCCTCTGTGTCTAAGTCTTTCCCCACTTCCTTCGGAGCAGCAAAGACATTTTATTGTGGAAAATTTCAAACACAAAGCAAAAATAGAATATTACTAAGAACCTCACATATTCCTCACTCAGCTTTAACTCACATTGATTTACAATGTCTCCCACGCTGGATTATTTGCAGCAATTCCAAAACATCAAGTAATTTTATCCACAAATATTGTAGTCTGTATTCATTTTTTTTTTTTTTTTTTTTTTGGTACAGGGGACTGAACCCAGAGATGCTATCACTGAGTTACATCTCTAGCCCTTTTTATTTTTAGACAGAGGTCTCACTACATTGTGCGAGGCAGGGCTTCAACTTGTGATTCTCTTGCCTCAGTCATTGTATTGCTGGGATTATGGGAAATGCTACCATAGCCCTTTTGTACTCTGTATTTCTAAAAGATAAAGGCATCATCACAAAGGGAAGAAGACCAAGAGAAAAAGCATGAGGAGTGAGGAGGAAAGGAAGGGAAATTAGCAGAATAAAGATATGCTATGTACAGGAACCTAATAACCTAATTAGTGTAAACATTATATGCCATGACATGAGATAATATTAATAATATCAATAAGAATGAGAAATGGGATAAGGGAATTGGAAGAGGAAGGAGGGAGGGGGAAGGAAGGGGAAGAGGATTAAAAAAAAAGAAACACGCTGTGGTATGTACATGTAACCACTCCCCAAGGTGATTGTAAACTGCATAAACTGCAAAAATATGTAGTACAAAAAAAAAAAAAAAGAATAGTATTACCTAAATTCTTAACAGTTTTTTAAAAATCATTAAATATCCAGTAGTGTTTAAATTTCCTCAGTGGTCTCAAAAAAGTCTTTTAAAGCTGGTTTGTTCAAAATTAGGATCCAAACAAGGTCCATATACTATTGTTTGTGTCTCTTAAGTCTCTTTCATTGTGTAGATTTCTCCTCTTGTTTTTTAAACTTATTTGTTGAGTAAACCATTTTGTGTATTTTCTGGGTTTTTCTGTTTGTATTGTTTAATATATTCTCTAGTTCCATGTCTTTCCTATAAATTGGTAGTTAGATCTAAAGACTCAGATGCAAATGTAGCTTTATCTTCATGGGAAATGTGCTTACTTTCTGCAGAAGGCACAAATATTCATAACGTTTAACTGTCTCTCTTCTTTGTGCTTTCAGAACCCTTTGGTGATCTTAGCCTACGTCTATATATTTATAACCTACATCTATAAAACAATGACTTTTTATATTATAATTCCTTCTTCATTTATTAGCTGTAATAGTACTATAGAAAGAAACATGTCTCATCAACTCTGGTTTCTCTGAGGCACAGTTTATTAAGGAAAGATGAAGAATGAGTCATGCTCTCCCCTTATCAATTTTCAGAATAATGAGTTTATTTTATTTTATTTTATTTTATTTTATTTTATTTTATTTTATTTTAAAGGAGGAAAGGTTTATTGTAGTTCACAGTTTGTAGAAGTATCAGTCAACAGTTGGCTGGCTCCAAAGCAGGGCAGCATGGCAGAGGAGAAATATTTCATGTGACATGGCAGGCAGGAAGCACCAAGCAGCAAGTCTCCCTTTTCCTTTTTATTACACTCAGGCTACAAGCCTATTGGTTGGTGCCACTCACACTGAGGGTGAATGGGGTGATTTTCTAACATTCTCCGAAGGTGACCAGCAAAATGTTAGTATGTTCTGGTTTTGGTTTTTTGTACTGTTGCCTTGTATTTTTTAAGATTCATTTGATGGGTTTCAATGAGTTGTTACTATTATACTTGTTATCACTCAAGTTTCCATCTTTGACCCACGAGGTTCTCTTCTATTGGCTTCTGAGCCCTTTTGACCTGACCTTAGCAGTATTTCATAACTTCTTGGCTTTCTGGTATGTCAAAACGTCCAGGATTGTTTTGTGAATTCTCTGAGTGCTTGATGCTATTTGGCTGGTCCTGCTTCTAGACCGTTTCACTGTGCAGAGCTGTGAAATTTTTTTCTTAAGGAAACGTATATCATTTTTGAGTAAAAGGCTGAGAAAATCGAGTACGAGCAGTTGGATGCAATCTTAGGCAGTAGGCACTCACAAAGGAGGTCTATTAGGCATAGCCTTGGGGTGCGATGTGGTAGAATCAGTGTCTAACAGCTCCAGAATGGAATGAGTGTAATTCGGGCAAATCGCCTAACCTTAAATTCCTCATCTGTAAATTGGGTTGTGGTATTTACTGTATTATGCACTCCATGGGACTGAGATGAGGAGAGTTAGATCAGGTATGGTACATTCAAATAGCCTAACAGAATCTGACCCAGAGTGAATAGGTAATAATATTAATGCTCCCCCTTCTGGAGCCAGGAAACCCACCAACCCAGGACAGGCTACTGCTCTGGCCTCGGGTGAGACATTCTCCACACTTTACTTTAAACACTTTATTACCCTGTTGTCCATCTGGTCCTCAGAGCACCTTTGTGATCAGAGATTAGTGACCTTGTTTTACTGAAGCCGAAGGGGTTAAGTGGCATGACCAAAGAGCAGAGTTATGACAACAGTTGGATTGTAGTACAGGGTTGATATCACATTCTCTAAGATAATGTCATCAGCTTGTTGTAAGATTAAAATCATATTGGAGGTGGAGCAATAAAAAGAAAACATATTAAGGGTTCATACTGATATTTTAAATAAAACCTAGAGTTACAAGGCTTTTAAGTTCTTTGATTTTATATTTGTATCTCTTTTCTCTAATGCTAGAAATCTTGCTTCCTAACAACATTGACATGATTACCAATTCATTTCTCCTATTTTCTTTCCTTATATATTATAAAAATTTCAGAATAATGATACCAATGGTTATAGATAGCAATGTAGTTAGTAAACACTTAATAGGTTGTTATAGTAAAAACAAATTTTGCATTTCTTTTGTCCCTAGTGTGTAATACATATATATCCTACTAGTCAAGCTACAGTTAAGTTACCAGGTTTGCATATCACTTAAAATAATTCAACTTTGTGTGGTAAAGATACCACCTCAGTCCAGACTCACGTATCCCACTTTGCTTGTGATTTTGGGAGATTTCTTTTGAATTTTATTTTTATTTAATTTTGTTTTATTTTTATGAAAAGCATTTACTTGGTTCTAAAATTATTCTACAAAGTGAGATATTTTCAGAGAACTCTGACTTCTACTTCCATTCCCTTGGCCCCATTTCCTCCCTCTTCAAATAGACAACAATTTTTAAATTTCATTTTTTACATTTTAATTTAGTGTTAGTTAAGGAAAATATGGATATACTTCTGTATCCCCTTCTCTTTCTTTGATAAATGATGACATATATAAATTTTATTCTACTTTCTCTTGTCAAGGAATATTGTACCCTGGAGATCACACCATTGCAGCATATTGGAGATTTTCCTCGTTCCCCTTGCAAGCCACAGAGTCATCCATTGTGTAGGTCATTGTGTGTTCCTTATGAATGGACATTTCAGTGGTTTCTAGCTTTTTACTATTACAAATGGTGCTGCTATGAATAGCTTTATGTATACATCTTTTTTGGCAGTAAATCTTTGGAATGGATCCCTAGAAATGAAATCGCCAGATCGAATGGTACACACATACATAATTTCGCTAAAAATTGCCAAATTCCCCTTAGGGCTTGTACCATTTCATATTCCCATCAGACAATATATGAGAGGGCCTGTTTTCCCACAGTTTTGCCAACAGAGTGTATTCTTTTTTTTTTTTTTTTTTGTGGGTACCAGGGGTCGAACTCAGGACCTCGCACACCAGCAGGCGCCCATGCCACTCAGCCATATCACTGGCCCTTTTTTTCCTTTATGTGGGTACCGGGAGTCGAACTCAGGACCTTGCGCCTGCCAGGCAGGTGCTTATACCGCTGAGCTATCTCGCCCCAACAGAGTATATTCTTAAACTTTTAGATTTTTGCTTGTTTGATAGATAAAAGCTAGTATCTTGGCTTAGTTTTAATCAGAATGTCTCTGATTATGAACATGGTTAAACAACTTTTTAGATTCTGATTCATTTTTGTGTCCTCAGTGTCCAGCACAGGGCCTGGCACAGATAAGGCCCTTAGGAGAGATTTTCAGAATGAAGGAATAAAAGAACAGATGAGCATATACATGAGGAAATGAAGTCTTTTGTGGGGGGGGGTACTTAGAATTGAACCCAGAGCTTTTGCACTTAGCTATACCCCTCGTCCTTTTTAATTTTTTATTGGAGACAGTGTCTTACTAAGTCACCAAATTGTTCAGGTTGGACTTGAATTTGCAATCCTTCTGCCTCAGCCTCCCAGAATGCTGAGATTACAGGTGTGTGCCACCACACTGAGCTAAGAAAGGAAGTCTTAAAGAGGTTGGTTAAATTGTCCAAGGCCATGTGTCCAATTACTAGAGCTGGGACTAGAATTGGTTTAAGACAGAAAGCCGGGTGGGGCCAGGCTCTGGCTTTTATAACAAAACTCTTCTGAAATCTACCATGGGGTTGTGGAAGAGCTATCTGTATCCCTTCCAAGGGCACACTCCCAGTTGACCCAAGAACCTCCCACTGGTCCCCTCCTCTTAAAGGTTCCATCAGTTCCCATATCACCACCCTAGGGACTAAGCCTCCAACACATGAACCTTTGAGTAGGGACAAACAGCATGCCCATCACAGCACTGCATTAGTAACTCTGCCAACATAATTTCAATGGCCAGACACTATTTCACTATTCCAATAGATGCTGGTGTATTTAACTTCTGTATTTCTGCTAGACTTCTAGATTGTTTCCAGATTTTTTTCTATTATAAATAAATTTTGCCATGTTCATCTTTGTTCACATTTTAGATTTTTCCCCTTCAGAAAGAATTCTTGGAAATGGAGCTCCTGGAATCTCAGCACTGCACTCCAAGTTTGGGATTTTTCTTGGCCCCACTCAGAGAGGAGGATCTGTCAAGCTCTGCCTGTGACTTCTAGAGCCCCTGAGCTGGCCTGGTTCTTAGTCTGTGATCTCCTTACAGACACACTCGCACCCAAGTGGGAAAAGAAAATGGACTGAGGCCTGCCCAGGAGGGAGAATGAGAATCTCTTACCATTCACCCCTGTGCTCTGTGCCTTCCCAGGACTGTGGACAGATCACTTGGTGCCAAAAAGTGAAAACCCCACATAGGAACGGGAAACCTGTGGGGCTATGGGACGGGCAGCACTCTAAGCAGAGGTACTCTGCGCTTTGTAAGCACTCACAGGGCAGTGGAATAGATGCTGAGGCCAGACCCTCTGCCCTGCAAAGGGCTCCATGATAGACCAGACATAGCAGCACTGACATATGGCAGGATCTGGGAAGGCTTCCTGGAAGAAATAACAACTAGGTGCAGTCGTAAGAATACAGGTCTATGTGACAAATGAGGCTTGGCAGTGACCTATCTCAAGGGGTCCTCTGAACTAGGTTAGGCTCCTGGATCTTGTGCTGTGAAGCGGAGGAATGACAGTTGGGTTTGCGTTAAGGACCATCTTTCTGGCTGTCATGTAGGAAGCAGGATTGCCGACAGCTGCTGTGTAGCAGACAGCTGTGCCAGACTTAGAAAGAGACCACCGCGTAGTCCAGAGATCGTGACTGAAACAGAACAGTGGCAAGAGAGGCAGAAAAGGAGGCTGGAGATAAGAGATGTCAGGGATACGGAACAGCAAAAGTTATGTCAAATTCTGACCTTCCTGTAGTAGATGGGGATGAGTCCTGGACCAAGACTCAAGACACCTGGGTTCCAGTCCCAGCTCTCAGTTTCTACTTTTGTACCCCGAAGAGGTTGCACTAGGTCATCTCTAAGGGTCCTTGAAAACTCTGACCATAAGGCTGTAAAGTGGTTCAGGTCCCTGGAAGGAAGAGAAGGAGGAAAAGCCAGAAGATGAGCAGAGGGAGCAACCAGGGCCAGTGTCTCAGGGCCCTGGTTTCTGTCTCCTTACCCAATCAATCTTGAAACATTAATGTCAGTGGGCTGGCCTGGGCCTGAGCCAGAGGCCAGCTGTGGGAAGAAAGAAATTGTCTCTGGCTGGAGAAACAGAGAGGAAAGAATTCAGAGCTTCCAAAAAGCTGTGAAGAAGTCTGGGCTCTGGCAGGGTGCCCAGGGATTTTGCAATTGCTCTCCAGTGAAGTGACATGGGGGAGGGTGGGCCTCTTTCCCCTCTGTGCATCAGAGATGGCAAGATGATGGGAGCATGAAGATGACTTGGGCTACAAGTAAGACCAAACCCTGCCTGCAACTGGGCAAAAGAAAATAAGGAAACGTATCATCTCACACCATTACAAGTCTGGAGCAGCTCCTGGTGTCACCAACACCATAGGCCATTCTTTTCTGTTCTCCCTTGGCCTCAAGCTGGCCCCCCCCATGGCCCTATGATGGGGTCTCCATGTATGTATGTCAAGGCCCAGCAGGAGGGAGATGGAGAAGATGTTTCTCCTGGCACAACGTGGGCCATGTTCCCAAACAATCATGGTCTCTCTAGGAATTCCATGTGCTGATTGGCTTTGATTAACTGGGATCTAATACAACATCTGAATAGAATTAGGGTTCTCTGATGAAGGGAGAGAGGTATGGATGCTGGGTGAACAGCCAGCACATCCACATGATGAAGAGCATGCAGGTCCCCTCAGCTTACCCATCCCACAGAGCCTAGGATCAGTGGAGCAGGTGTCAGTTCTAGATCACCATGGAGGACACCAAGCACAGAGGAGAAGGTGACTTGCTTGGGCCACATACGGGAAAAATGGCAGAGCCTGAATCAAGAAAAAATAAGCAGATGGCCTCAAACTGTCCCTCAAGTTTGGGCCTGGTATGCACATGGCACTGCCCAACAGGGCCTCTTTGTTTGCAGCCTGAGCCACCAGCACTCACTCATCACTTAGGTGCTAAGAGCTGCCCAAGCGTTGCCTATCACATGGGACCATGAACCCCACCTTCCGTATCTCTTAGTGTAGTTGTTTGGGGATCAAATGAAATGAGGTGATGGTGCTTTGCTGACTGTGAAGTGCTACAAAATCATCAGGCTTCCCTTCTCCTGGTGGAAAAGAGCTCATTCTATGGGTTTCATCTGCACCAAGCACTGGAAGACACAGGAAGCAGGCAGCCGGAGGGCTGTGAGAGACAGCCAGACATGGACTCATTTCCTTCAAATGAACATTTTGAATCCAACCATTAACAGATGAGGTAACATGTTGAGAGAGGGGTGGTGGCCTGCACAAGGTCACACAGGACTAGAACCCTGCCCCTAGTTCCCAGCCTGTCTCTTGCACAGGCCCCTTAAGTTGAGTAACTGCACCCCCACCCCGCCCCCACAAGCCCTGGGGTGTGGGGAAGGCACAGCTGCAGTACAGGGTGTGCCTGCCAACACATCCCCAAGTTTCTCGGGGGCCATTCTTTGGGGGTTCACTGAGGCGAGGCCACACTTCCCCTCGGGCGGCTTCCTGTTTTGGCCAAACAATAACTCGTGCTGGGACCTGGTGCCAGCTGGCTGCAGCTGTTGCCAAAGCCTTGACTTCTTGCATGAACGAGAACAGAGGTCCTGTGCCACTGGCCTCCCCAGGCCAGGAACCCTTCATTCAGGTGTGGCCTCTGCGCCCCGTTGAATTCGGTCACTCGTTCATATCCTGATGACCCACAAGGAGCACTAGGGTCTCTTGGAGCCCAGAACACAGAGATGGATATGGCGAGCTTAGTAATCCTGCAGACATTCATCCTGCAGCCCCCAGGAGCAGTGCCTCATACTAAGCCCAACCGATGCGGCATGCTCCAGACGTACGCGATTATCCTCCCATGTCCTTGTCAAAGTTCAGACCCTGTCCCCAGTCATTTAGTGCATGTAGTCTCATGACCCATGGGGAAGGGATACTGAGCGTGTGGGTAAAGATAACACAGATGACTTTTTTAATGGGTGAGGAAATCAAGATTTGGATCCAACAGAGACCTTTAGATAAGGTAAGGGATGGAGCTGGGCCTGAACCCCAGTCTTCGGGCTCCAAGTATTGCACTCCGAGGGCTTCAGAAACCATCCAGTCTAACTGGAGAACCACAGATTGGAGATGATATGGGGGGAGCCCATGAGTCCATGGGTGGGGGTGCTTTCTGACAAATAAAATGCTGGATGAGGGAGGGAAGCTTTGAGCATCTGCTGTGTTAGGCACAGGGAGCAGCACGGCCCTTGGGAAGAGCTGTCTCGGAGGCTGCTAGTCAGGGCAGCGGGACCCTCACCCAGGCTCCACACTCCGCGGTTCTCCTCCAGCCCCAGAGTCTTTCTGCTAGGGGTGCCTGTGCTGACTGCCATGGCTGTGCCCCTTTTCTGTTAGGTTTGGCTTGTGGGTGGCTGTGCAGGTTAGTGAGCAGGAACAAGAGCTGGTCTGCTAGAATGACTGGCAGCTGTGTCGTTTTATGTCACCACTGCTCCACTGCTGCTCAGCGGCCCCAAGGGCCAGGTGGGCTGCTATAACACACCAAGCCACCCCTGCTCTGCAGACCTGTGGCGGTAACAGCTTTTCATGCTGTTGGCCCCAGGTGCTCCCTCTAAACCTGCTGATGGACACACAACTCTTGTCCCTCTGCCCTGCCCACACCTCCTCTGCAATCCATTCCCTTGAGGGAGCCCACTATCCTGCTGGAGTCCTGCCTGATAAGGACCACAGCCAAGATTTTTTTTTTTTTTTCACAGCCAAGATCTTGAGCTGGAACATTCTCTGTCTCCTGGCTTTGCTCCTGTCTCCAGTGTCACCCATCTACACTTGCCTGAGACAGGGCAGTCACCTGGAAAAGCTGCTTCCCCTGGAGCTTCTGAAGATATTTGGAGGCTGGTGCAGCTGTGGCGACAACGAGAGGAAGGTTCCCAAGGGCTGGCACTGAGTCCTGCCATGTTCCCCCTCTCCTGCTGGGGGCCTGGGGAATCAGAATGTCCAGTTGAGAGGTCTTGGGGGGAACAGTTGTCTGGCTCTGGCTTGTCAGTTCCCCCACCCGCAAGCTGGGAGTGAGGAAGGTCCTGGAAACCAAGAAGAGAAGAGACAGAGGCACCTCCTGCTGGGCGACAGGCTCCTAGGGGTCCCCTGGGCAACCCTTAATGATTCAGCAGCAGGAAGAGGCCAGGAAGGAGGAACACAACTGAGGTCTCGAGGTGGATGTGTCCTAAGTCTGCTTCAAGCCTCACCTCCCACTTCAGTGCCACACACAGACCTCCGCGGTGTTTCAGAGACCTTTCTAACCCACGAGCATCTGACATCAACATGCATCCTTCCTCCCCTCCCCTTCTGCCGGGGCATTTCTATTAAGGAAGGGAACCAGAAGCCTGGTGTCAGCCCTGACCAGCTCCCTTCCACTCTCAGCCTCTGCCCTTATACAGGGTCTCACCGAGTCCTACTCTAGGTGCTACTCAGTGGTCTTCCTGTTCTCAGTCTGGATTCTTCTATCTCATCTTCCATTCAGCAGCCAGAGTGGTGTTTCAGAAGTACAAACCTACACATGTCCCTTCTGTGCTGATGTGGAGTTCAAACTGTGTAATATGCCCCAGGCTCCCTATCTAAGTTTACCTCTAAAATAAAACCCTATCCGGTGTTCTGTGGTCCATCAGCCTTTGCTGTTTCCTCATGTACATCTTGCTATCGTCAATTTCAGAATGACCCCTTGCAAAGGGCACCTTCCCTCTGGATCATCCCTGTCTTAACTTGGGTTCCTCCAAAAGCAGAAAGTGGGTTAAGGACTTGGTGGAAATAGTCACTGAGTAGGTGATCTCAGGAGCAGGACTAAGGGGGCTGGGGAAAAGGAAACAGGGAAAAAAGAAAAGCCAACACTAAGGTGTGTTTTTTCTCCACTGTTGGCAATAGGACTGCACGCCACCAAGAAAAACCCACAGAATGCCTCCCACATCATCCACCTGCAGAATGGAAGCTGGAAATTGATTTGCTGCCTCCAGCCCCCACTGGGTGAGGGCCCCTAGACCTCTGCATTGCCTGCCTGTACAACCTTCTATGGCGCCAAAGAGCCTAAGAAACTTACAGCTCAAGTTGGGGTAGACACTGGCTATATATGGTGAGCCTAGGCTGGCAAGAAATCGTCCAGCCCAGGTGCAGCTAAAATCCAATGCAATCCTAGGTGGCTGCACAGGAGCACTTCTTAATTGGTCTATATGCATGGATTGCTGGATTTCAGCTGTGTATGAGCTGCCTGGGTTGCTGAAGAAGAGGCTATGCTCAGAGTGCTGTGGAATAAACATGGGGTTTGCTGTTGGACTTCCTGTGTTCAATCCCTGCCTCAGCTGGTGTCAGGTACAGGACTGTGAGCAAGTCACATCACCCTAGGCTAGAGCCATACTGTCCTCACCAATAGCATAGGGAGAATAATGTTTATGAGAATGAAATGTATCCCCAGAATCAATGCATATAGCAGAGTCAGGTGCTGAGCGGCATTCATTTTGTCATTTTCTTTCTTCCCACACAAATCTAGCTGCCGAGACTCTTCTTCACTTGTTGCCTCAGCCAAGATCATCTCATGTCCTCCATACCTGGTGATACCTGTGTCACCTATGTTACCCAGCAGCCCTGGTGTCTTGCATGCTACACAGTCCTTGCCAGGTTGCTGTTTGGGGCCGGCACCTCAGCAGTTCACGTCCCTGCTCCACTGTGCAGGGCAGTCATAGACTTTGTGGAAACACTGAGGGAAGTGTTGACATTGCACACTACACGGTGATCACTTAGTTTTTGAAATCCTTGTTAGCTGTTGCTGTCTGTGCCCCAACTCCTTCTCCTGACCCAGTTGCTTTTCTCATATAGGCCTACGCATTATACCTCCAACACTGTTCCTCCACACACCTCCCTACCCTTGGGATTCTGGGCTCTACCCACCTGTTATGAACTGACACCCCCCCCAAACACACACCAAATTCATAGGTGGAAATTCTAACCTTTGGAAACTGAGAACGTGACTTTATGTGAAAACAAAGTCATTGTAGATGGCAGTTAGTTAAAATGAGGCTATACTGAAGGAGGGTGGGTCCTGAACCCAGTACAGCTGGTATTCTTCTACAAAGGGGGAGATCTGGGCACAGGGACACATATTCAAGGAGAATTCCAAGTGAAGATTGGAATTATGTTGACACAAGCCAAAGTGCTACCAGAAACTAGAAAAAAGGCAGGAATAGATCCTACCCTCATGCCTTAGAGGAAGTCTGGGCCAGCTGACACCTTGATCTTGAACCTCCACTCTCCTGAACAAGACAATCAGTTTCTGTTGTTTAAGCCGCCCAGTCTGCAGTATTTGTGTTATATCACCTAGCAAACTAGCACATCACCTGAAAGGACACCTTATTTTTCTATTGCAAATATAATTTCTGTGTCCTCCCCTTTGAGCCCAGCCTTTGTCGCTCTGTTTATGTATTTACAGTTCTGAACTCCTTGATAGACTGTGAAGGCCTGGAAGTGGGGCCCTGGTCATTCTCACTGGATAATTTCAGGGATCACCTCAGAGCCTGGCCCATGGGAGGCCTGCAGGAAAGGCTACCCGAAGATCTCTTGACGGAAGGAACTCTGATATCTACCCTTCCAGGCCCATCCAGATGTGGACAGCAGTGCTGTCAAGAGGAGGCATTGCAAAGGGCAGGCTGAGAACATCATGAGCTCCCACAGCTGGGATGTAGATACTGTGGGAAGAAGTAGTGGGGGAAGAGAAGATGGGAAACGTGATGTCAGGGAAGCAGGGTTGGAGAAGGCATTTAATTGCGTAGGCGATGGGATAGTAGGAGCCATGGAAAGGAGATAGACCAATGAAAAGATCCTGGGAAGGTTATTCTATTATATAAAACAGGCAGAACACAGGGAGACCAAGATTTGTGGCTGGGACCACATTCCAGGTGAGAGATGGTAAGGGCTTGAACTCTCATAGGTGTAAAGATGGAGACAAGATGAGACATTTAAGAGAAAGAAATGTCAGCCTGTTGGGTGATTTGTAGGTATTTTCCCCTCTGAGGGGCCTTCTCTAAGCTCCTCCTCCTCCTGAAGATCCCACACTGAGAATTTCCATGATGTCAGCAATGACATATAAACCACCACAGCCCTATCTCCTCTCTGACAGCTAACGCTTTAGGTGGGAGAGTAAAGCCCCACCTGAGGCCACTAAGGTTTCTGGTCCACAACCCAAAATTCAGTTCATGGAAAGAGGTGATTTTTCACTTCTTGAAATGTCAAACCTTTATGATCATTCACGAGTTATATGTTAAGTATACAAAAACAAAAAATCTGAAAATGCAGTGGCATTGGATCTTATAGGCATAAGGTGAAACTTTACATACAGTAAAATATGACCCTGGATAATCCCTTAAGTGGAATGACCTTGGGTGTTAGAAATTCAGAAGAAAAGGACTACATCATTTAATTTTCTCTACTTTTTGACTGTGACCTCCTTTTCCCTGGAGCATCAAAGGCCAAAGTCTAGTTCAAGTGAAGGGAGAAGGTGAGGTTTGGAGGTGGTGGGTAGTTACATTAAATATTTATTGGGTATGAGTCCATTATAAGTAAAAGTAGAAAAAAATCACCTTCAATCCTCTTCCCACTCTTATTTTCTTGGTTAAATATCATCATTCTAGTTTCCTTCACCCATGCATTTTGAAAGCTATGTTCAATGGAGTACGGTCATTTAATAACTTTATTTTTCTGACTACAGTATCTCTGAAACCTATTCCACTGGCTTTCCTCTTCTGCATCCTGGATGACAATATCTTGAGCAGATCTCACAGAATTTTTTTTTCAGGGTTATCAAATATCAATGAAGAATCTCATGCTCGGTTTTTAAAAAAAGCTGCCACATAAAAGAACTGGCATGGTATGCCTCCTAATGTGGTTTCTTGAGGAGAACATAGCATCACTTCTGTGGTAAAATATTGTAATATAATAAGAAATATATATCTGGTCTGCCCCTAGCTCCTGGCACACAGCTTCTGAAACCTTTGGAATCTCAGTAGTAATGAGCATCTCTTGAGTACTAATGAGTTGAATAGTGTCTGACACCCCGTAGGTCACTTCAGTATGGGGACTGGTCACTGGAAAGACCAAGGCAGGGTTAGAAGGTGAGGACTTCCAGCCCCACCCTTGACCTCCAAGGAGGTGGGAGGGGCAGAAGGTTGAGTGAATCGACAACAGCCAACGATGTAATCAATCGTGCCTACATAATGAAGCCTCCATAAAAAAACAAAAAGACAGGGTTCAGAGAGCATCCAGATAGCTGGACATATGGGAGCTCCTGAAGCATGGCACACCCAGAGAGAGTATGGAGGCTCCCCACCCCTTCTCTTATGCCTCAAGCTGATAAAGGTGTCTGGGTTCTGTGAGCTGCTTTACCAAGTTAATAGAAGCTGAGGAGGGAGTCATGGGAACTACAATTTATGGAGGGTTTGTCAAAAGCTCAGATGACATCCTGGGGTTTGGAACATGCATCTGAAATGAGGGGACAGTCTTGAGGGTTGAGTCCTCAATTTGTGAGATCTGACTCTATTCTATACAACATCAAAATGGAGGACACTCAGCTGGTGACTGCAGGGTTGTTGGTGGGAAGAAATTCCCACACATTCTGGTGATCAGAGGTGAAGTATTGTGTGGTGAAGTGTGGGAGTAGGAAAAACATTTTGGTCTTTCTTATGTCTTATAAAGTAGTATTCCCACCAAAAGGCAGACCTAATGGAGAAAAGATCAGACAAATGTAAACTGAAAACCTATCTACAAAATAATTGGTCCAGATTCATCAAAAGTGTCAACATTGTAGAAGACAATGAAAGACTGAAGAACTGTTCTGGATTAAAGGAGACCAAAGAGACACAGGACCAAATTTGGGCCCTACAGTGGGTAGTGGATCAGAAGGGAAATCATTTTAAAGGACAATATTGGGGCATTTAGTGAAATTTGGATCTCACCTGAGGATGAAATAGTATCATAATATTAAATTTCCTAAATTTGATAATTGTACCATGGTTATGTAAAAGTATGTTTTTTTCTTAGAAAACTATGTCAAAATATTTATGGTAATGATTTACAAAGTTTACTTTCAAATGGTTCAGGAAAAACTTGTATATATAGAGATAACAAGTGACAAAGCAAAACATTAACAATGGCTAACAATTAGTGAATGTAAAACAAGGGAATTTTTGGTACTGTTCTTGTAGTTCTTCTGCAAACTTGAAATTGTTCCAAAACTTAAAAAGAAAACAAAGTCCAGGCCAATGCAAATAAAAACTTCAGTTTCTAGAAGAAAATATTTGTAAAACACATATCTGATAAGGGACCATTACCCAAAAGAATATAAAGAACACTTAAAAGTCATTAAAAAGAAAACAAACAATCCAGTGAAAAAAATGCACAAAAGACCTTAATAGACATTGAAAAGTATTCAATATCACATATCATTAGGAAGTTGCTAATTAGATACCATTATACACCTGGTCAAATAGTCAAAAAAAGACAATACAAAATGCAAGGGACAGTGTAGAGCAATGGGAATTTTCAATCAACACTAGTGGAACACAAAATGGCACAGCTACTGTGAAGATAGTATGGCAGTTTCTTGTAAAACTACATACACTCTTACCATTTTTTATGGCTTATATATAGATGTCCCCCCAAAGTTGCATGAGCTTATAGGTGGGGCTTTTCGGAGATGACTGGTCTAGGATGTGTGAATATGGATTAAGGATGTGTGGTAAATAAATTAGTCCACTGATCAGTTTAGGATAGTTCTAGGTGTGGATAATGGGAAGGCCCATCCTGAGTGTGGGAAGCACTAACCAATAGGCTTATAGCCTGGATGGGATAAAAGGGAAAGGGAGGCTCACTGCTTGCTGCTCCTTGCCTGTCATACCATGTACTATTTTTCCTCTGCAATATCCCCCTGCCTTGGAACCAGCTGACTATGGACTGAAACCTCTGCAAATTGTGAGATAAATAAGCTTAGCATTTTTTTGACTTGTGGGTGTTGGGTATTGTGTCTTAGTAATGAGAAAGTAACTAAGACACCATTTGATCCAGTGATTGTACTCATTAGTATTCACCCAAAAGGAGGTGAAGGCTCATGTCCACGCAAAAACCTATACACACGTTTATGGTAGCTTTGTTCATAATAGCAAAAACTGGGAAGCAACTGAGATGTCCTTCATTAAGTGAATGGATACATTGTATTACATACAAACAATAGAATAATATACAGCACTACAAAGAAATGAGTGATGAAACCATGAAAGGACGTGGAGAAGCATATGCCTATTGCTAAGTGAAAGCCAATCTGAAGAGGCTACATATGACATAACTCCAACTATCTGACATTCTGGGAAAGACAGAACTATGAAGTCAGTAAGAAGATGAGGCACGGCCAGGGGTTAGGGAGGGATGAATAGATGAAATGAAGAGGAATTTTGGGGCAGCAAAACTGTTCCATGTGATGATATAATGGTGGGCATCTGTCAATATACATTGGTCAACATCCACAGAATGTAGAACACCGACAGTGAGCCCCAGTGTACTCTCTAGACGGCGTGACAGTGACGTCTCTGTGGGTTAATTGATTGCACCCTGGTGGGGAATGCAGATAGCGATTGACCTCTGTGGGACAGGGGATCTATGGACCGTGTATATTCTCCTCGCTTTCACTGTGAACTTACATCTGCTCTAAAAAAAATAGTTCATTTAAAGAAAAAAAAAAAAAAACCCAAAAGTTAGCTGGGTATGGCGGCACATGCCTGTAATCCCAGGACTGTAGGAGGCTGAGGCAAGAGGATGGAAAATCTGAGCCCAGCCTAGATAATTTAGTGACTTAGTGAGACCCTATCTCAAAATAAAAAATAGAAAAGGACCAGCAATATTAATCCCCAGCACTGAAAAACAAAACAAAACAAAAAAACCCGCTGACTTTCCTACTATATTCACATTAAATGGATTAAAGAAAAATGATGATACTAATTGTTGGTGAGGATGTGGAAAAATTAGAACCCTCTTATACATCATTGATGAGAATTAGCAGTTGAACAATCACTCTGGAACACAGTTTAGCAAAATCTTTTGAAGTTAAACGTATACATGTCATCTCACCCAAACTCCTACTCCTAATGTTTACCCAAGAGAAACAAAATATTGTGTTCAGACAAAAACTTGAATGTGAATATATTATTTATAATTATTTATAATTGCCCAAACCTGGAGACAGCCAAATATTCTTCAGGAGGTGAGTGGATAGCCAGAGTATGGGCTTCTAATCAGTAATGGGAAGGAACCTCGGAGGCTTTCAAATCATGGATGAAGCTCAAGCGCACTGTACGAAATGAAAGAGCCCGGACTCAAGAGGCCACATGCTATGTGTTTGCCTTCGTACTGCCTTCTGGAAGAGGCAAAACTACAGGAAAGCACAGATCAGTGACTGCCGTGGCTGCGGATGGCAAAGGAGATGACAGCAAAAGGGCACCTGGGAACTTTTGAAGTTGATGGGGATGTTTTCTTTTTTGACTATGGTATTACACACTGTGTTTGTCAGAACTCATAGAGCTGACCCTTATTAAGGATGAACTTTACCATATATAAAGATACCTCAGCAAAACAAGCTAGAGTTTCCCTTCTGTTTTAGAGCTTCTCTTCTCCCATGCAGCTTTCAGCAAGATCCAGTCCAGAGACCTGCAGTGAGGAAACTGTCCAGCCTTGCCTATCGCTCTGTTTATCTGTTTCACATCCATATTAGGTAGAAACAGATTAATATAAAATATATGATTACACAAAGTATTTACTAGGTAGGCTTACAGGAGGGGAAATGGAAGTGTCTCAATGCCATCTGCCAGATCAGAGGAGGAAGAATGCAGAATGGCCATCTGTGAGCTGAGGGGCCAGAGGACCCAGCTGAAAGTTGAAGGCCTGGAGCTTACTGCAGAGGCCAGTGTGAGCCCATGCCAGAAAGCTGAAGGGTCTGCACTGGAAGCTTGAAGGAACTGGAGACTAACACCTGAAGGCAATGGCAAAGACCAGCGCTCCTCTGAAGAAAAAAGGGCAGATCTCTTTCTTGTTTCCTTTTTTATTCCGTCCAGAATACAAGCCTATTGGTTGGTTCTACCCATCTCCAGGGTGGGTCTTCCCTCCTTAGTTTGTGGCCTACATGTGAAATCATCCACAGACACACCTAGAGCTTTACTAATCTGCTAGATGGTTCTTACACAAGTCAAGTTGACATATCGCAATTAATAATCACAACCCACCCCTTGTCAGCTTGATAATCAGACACGTCTTCTTAAACCATACTTAATCTCCACATGCAATAGAGTTCATAATTCCTCCAACATAATACAACAATCATGCATACAAACAGAAATGCACTAATTCCCTCCCCCAAAAAAGGCAAAGCTTTTTTATGGGTGATGCTCTCTTCTCCTAACATTCCATAAATTAAACATTATAATATAAATTCAATAATACTTCAGAACTGATATTAAATCAATCAATGTCATGATACAGAGAATGAAAACAAAGTTACACGCTTAATATATATGCATATATGCACAAACTTATTAACACAACAGGAAAGAAATACTCATGACAATTACAATCCTCATTTCTGTAGCTGGTCATGAGAGCGTAGCTGGTATTTATAACTACCTTCTTCTGCTATCCACTCTATATTTCCTTAGCTTCAGCAAGCATCTCAGCTGGCCTTGGTTCTTCCCCTGGTGGGGTGACCCATACCTTCATTCTCCACATGGAGAGGTCTATCCACAGACCTCTTTCCCAAATACCTTGGTCATCAATTTTCTAGTTGTGTTCCTTCCAAGTCCCTGACCATCTGGCCACAACATTGGCTACAGCCCAGAAATCAGAATATAGTTGTACTTCTGGCCATTTTTCCTTCCAAGCAAAATGAACAACCAGCTAGACTGCCCGAAGTTCTGCTCACTGTGAAGATTTCCCTTCACCACTGTCCTTCAGGGATGCCCTGGAAAGGAGCTATAGTACTGCACCTGTCTACTTTTGGGGTTTGCCTGCCTAACATGCAGAACCAGGCCCTAGTCTTCTCTTCCTCTGTTGACTGATCATACAACATGCCTCTTGAGGCCATAATCTCATGCTGGGAGACAGAAGGCAGTACAACAAGAGTAGGAACCATGGGCATTTGGGCCGCTTCTTCATGTAACTTACCCATGCCTTCTGGACCTGCTGAGGCCTGATTACACATATACCACTTCCATTTAATGACGGACTGCTGATGTTTATGTCCATCTTTATGACTTGTGGGGTCAGAGAATACCCAGTTTATGATGGGCAACTCAGGTCAGGTGGTAATCTAGTGTACCATGGCCAAGTGTTCGGTTCCCACTGAGCCCGGTAGTAGCCCAGGAGCTGTTTTTCAAAGGGAGAGTAGTTGTTTGAAAAGGACGGCAAAGTCTTGCTCTAAAATCCTAAGGGCCTCCTCCGTGATTCATCTATGGGGGCCTGCCAGAGGCTCCAAACAGCAACTCTATCCGCCACTGACATTAGTCCCATATGGCCACAGTGGCAGAGCAGCCTGCACAGCAGCTGGACCTGTTACAGAGCCTTCTCTTGTTTTGGGTCCACTCAAAACTAGGGCTGAGTGGGATTTGAGGGGAATGAAAGCAAGTGCAAAGTCTACTCTGAATAGAGTCATCATAAAATGGAGTTAGACCCTCTGGGTGGCAAATGCCCAAACACTGGCTCTACTCTCAAGGAACAAACACTTTTGGGTGGCATGTACTCTCTTTGTGGGTCTCCTCCAACTGGTTCCTGGGCTCAGGCAGCGTACTCCCTGGTTCGCCACCTGTGCCCGCCCTGCCACTCCTGCTGAAGGTTCTTTCTGTAAGAGGCCCACTTGCCCCAGGGGGCACACTTCTTGGGCAGGGCCTTCTCAGGCCGGTTCACACCAAGTGCCTTGCCCTGTCTAGTCATCCCACAGGAAACACTCCTCTCCTTTGCTGCCAAGCTGTGGAAACACAAGCTGCTCTCATAGCTACCCCCACTCTTCATGCTTTCTTGAGGGCTGTCCCATTGGCCTCTCATCTTTAGACTTTTTCGGTGACAAGTGTCCTCCAGGCTCCAAGGGAGGCACCGTTGTTTGGCTTGCATGGTGTAGGTGAAGCACAGCACTGACACAACTCTGCCCACAGCCTTGGTGTCCTCTCCCAGGGCAGGGCCTGCTTTGGAGGGTAGGTGGGGGATGGAGTAAAGGTGTCCCATGCTCCCTGTGCCCTGTGGAATTTTGTCTGGTGCTGATTTTGAAGTTCTAGGGTACAGGTGCAATGCTGAGACACAAAAAACTCCCATTTAACATTCTATAACATGTAATTAATATGGCATTTTAACAACTGGGATCTTGCTGCACATATTTTATGACCTGCTTTCCTCATTTCATACTAGGTTATAGACTCTACATTCATGTCATTTTAGATGACTGATTTTTCCCATGTATAGATATTTTATAATGTATCAATTTCCCATTGTTGGCTGCTTTAGGTTGTTTCTGATTTTAGATTATTACTAATAATGCTGCAGTGTTTGGAATGAATTTCTATGAAACTCATGAAAGGGACTTCATTTGCATAGAACTTTTTTCAAATGCCTGGGAAGGACCTAGAGATTGTATATTGATAATTTTGTATTCTTTGTGTTAAAGGAGGCTCTAAACTGCATAAACTTCAGGCTCCATAAAAACTGGATGTGTTTCTCGGCTATGATCAACATTTTCACACTTTTTTTTTTTTTTTGCTACATATTTATTTCCTTACGATAAATTCCTTGAAACAGAGTTGCTGGATTAAAGCAGATGCACATTTTAAAGATTCTTAGAACACATTGCCAAAAAGCTTGCCAGAAAAGGTGACCTAATTTACACCCCAATCCTGACCTGAAAAAAGAACACCTAGGACTTCTTGGTGGTTTCTACTGGACTGTGTCTGTTCATGATTGTGCTTATTTGTTGGTGCCGTTAGTACCCTGAAATGCAGGTTTGATCTGAGATCTGTGGGACTTAGGCGAGAATTCCTGTGGTCTATGAACTTGGTTGAGAAAAAAAAAAATCACATCTTTACTTTCTTCATAAGCCTCTCATTAGATGTAATTATTCTTTCCATCTTGAATATAGGCCAGGAATCCCTGGAGTGTTAGCAGCAGCAGTGACTTTAGCAGTTCTGTCCCCCGCAGAAATCACAGATGTTTTCAGTTTTGTTACAGTCGCTGCAGATATCTCATATATCATCCATTTTCATCAGAAGTTAGATCTGCCACTAGATCTTACTTCGTAATGTGTTAATAAAAGATATATATTACTAAATCATAATTAATTTTTAAAAATATTTTGATAACTGCATCCAATAGAATTGGTTTCCTTTGTAATCAGGTTCTTATTTTATGAATTTATTTTGAGGAAAAAGCCCACAGACTTCACCAAACTTCCAAGGGGACCCTGATACTTAAAGTTCAGAACGCTTGTCGTATGGGGTAATGCACATTCCTTTAAAACTCATGCATAATTACTGAAGGAAAGGCATAAACTTTCCCGCACCCTTGCCTGAGCCAGCCCCTGTGTTAGGTGCTGGGATGGGGGGGACAGGCCGAGCCCTCCCCTGGAGGAACTCACCATCGGTATGGGAGAAGCCATCCCACAGCACCTGACACTCTCTGCCCTGTAGGTTGAGGATCCAGGTTCTTGGGTTTTCCAGGGTTTTAAGGAAAAGTAGGAATCCAGAGTTTAGTATGCTCCCATAGAAAACAGTGTTTCTCATTTTTAAATGTTGGAAACTATTCTAAATTTCTATAAACTATTGGGTGGGCCAAATAATGCATGTCTGAAGGCTTAACCTTTGATCTAGGAGGGGAATGGAATTCCGGTGAGGGTGGAACACGTGTATTCTATGGGACAAAGCAGCAAGGACTCTGAGCCCTCCACTCTGCTCCTATGAAGGAGAGGGACAGGAAATTGGAGCCTTCGAAGGGAGGAGACGAGAAGAAGAGCGCTGTGGTGGACTCTGAGAGTCCCTGAAACCTGGCTGCCTGCTGGTTGAGGAAAGACAGCACTGGAGGCAGGTGACACTGTGACGAGAGTGTCAGTGGGTCTTTAATAACACAACTAAATGATGGCATACCTAGAATACCCAAGGGCCTCCAGCAAGGAAATAAGACAAAAATAAATGCAAAAAAAAAAAAGAAAAAAATTAGAATAAGAGACATTGAGAAGTTTCTTGGACACAAGATAAATATACAAAAATCAATTGCTTTTCTTATTTTTGAAAATAAACACAGAAAAGGAAATAGAAATAACTCCATTTACAATATTGACAAAGATTTGTAAATACAAGTAAACTGAATAATGAAGATAGAACCTATATGAAGAAAGCTAAGTAAACTGTGGAAGAATAGAACACAAGACCTGAACAAATGGAAAGATATGCTGTGCTCTTGGATAGGAAGACTTAATACCACAGAAATGTCAAGTCTCTCCAAATTAATTCCAAACAGAGGGCAATGATCTTAATGTTTATATGGAAGAACAGTCCTTAAGACTAGCCAAAAGTGGGCCGGTGAGATGGCTCAGCGGCGTAAGCGCCTGCCTTGCAAGTGCGAGGGCCCGAGTTCGACTCCCGGATCCCACATACGAAAAAGGGGCCGGTGATATCGCTCAGCGGCATAGGTGCCTGTTGGCGCACGAGGTCCTGAGGTCGACCCCCCCGGTACCCACAAAAAAAAAAAGACTAGACAAAAGTGTATGGAAAATAATAACAGTGCAAGAGGATTTGCCTTATATCTACCAGAACAAACTCTAAAACCAAAATTAGAGCATTGCTATAGGAATAAAGAAACAGATCAATGAAACAGAATAGGGATTTCAGAATTAGATTCTAAATATATATCAGACTTTAACATTTGATAGAGTGACCTATTATTTAAAAATGATGCTGCACAATTGCTATTCATTTGAAGCATGTAAAATTTGATAATTATCCTACTTCATAATTAAAAGTAGATTTCAAATTAAAGGCTTGGGTATAAAAAAAGAAAATAGCAAAAATCTTGCAAGAATGTTTAAGGAGACTATATGAGCAATCTGAGTAAAATTTACATTAAGAAGCTCTAAGGAAAAAGTGAGACACTGAAAACATTACAGATCAAAAGATACATAACCAGAGCCAATAAACAAATGAAAGACTTGGAAAGCATTTGTCATGAAATGCTAGACAATGTTTATTATCTGCAACATACAACACAGTTTTACAAATTGACAAGGAAAAGTTAACTCCAGGGCTGGTGAGATGGCTCAGCGCCCGCCTGGCAAGCATGAGGTCCTGAGTTCGACTCCTGGTACCCACATATGATAAAAGGGCCGGTGATATCGCTCAGCAGCACAGGCGCCTGCTGGCGCACGAGGTCCTGAGTTCGACCCCCGGTACCCACCAAAAAAACAAAAAAAAAGTTAACTCCATAGGAAAATGGATGAAGGATAAGATGGACAATTCATGGAAGAGTTAATCCGAAAGGTCAACAAATAAATAAAAAGCTGTTCGTATCCAACATTTCTGTAGGGAAATGCAATTTGAAATAACAAGGAGAGACCACTTTATACTCAGAGATCAAACTTGTATTTCTAGCAGATAAGCACAAGAAAAAAACTTTCATACATTGTGAAACATTATGCCCTTTTTTTTTTTTTTTTGTGGGTACCGGGGGGTCGACCTCAGGACCTCGCGTGCCAGTAGGCGCCCGTGCCACTGAGCGATATCACCGGCCCCTTTTTCGTATGTGGGATCCGGGAGTCGAACTCGGGCCCTCGCGCTTGCCGGGCAGGCGCTTAAGCCGCTGAGCCATCTCACCGGCCCCAACATTATGCCCTTTTGAAAAGCAAGTTTTATTAAAATTATATACATATTATGTCACACACATATATATCATGTCTATATACACATATATGTATATATATAATTTCATTTCTATATATTTATCTCACAGAGACACAACCCTCAGAGAGAATAAGCATATGAAAGAATTTTTTTGCAGCATGTTCAGAGTTGCAAGAAAAGGTAACAAAGCCATCAATAGGCAAATGGCTGAATAAATTAACATATTAACACTATAGAATGTTATGTCCTGTCAGAAATGAAACAGAACTGAACCAGTTTATTTGAGGGTATCTTTGAAGTATTATTAAATAAAAAAAGCAAAATGCAGGAAAGCATATAGAATACAATCCTATTTTTATAAAACAGTGATTGAAATTTCCTAATACAGTACATGCATATGTATACTTGATACTGAAGAAAGCACATGAAAGGTTAGATATAGACTGTTAATAAGGGGTGACCTGGGAGGAAAAGGGCTGCAGTGTAAGGTGACTCTGGTGGTGTAGATAGAGAGGAGGGAGTCCAACCCAGCCTCCACCAAAAAGCAGAAAATAAAAAAATAAAAATAAAAGCAGGGGCCCTTGCAATTGGGCTTTCTCACACTGCAACCTAGCCAGCCCCGCCCCCACAATGCTTGACCCTCACCCCCTTGGCCGCACTTCCCTCTACACTGCATGTGGCTTTTCATGGCTCTCTCCAGGACTCCAGAATAGGGAGCAGGTACCGAGGGGTGGGGCTGTCTTCAGTGTGGGGCCAGAATTCAGGCCCTACTCTCCCCGGACCTTTCCGCAAGCTGACGGAAAGAGGCTATGGGAACACTGATTCACTTGCTGTCTAATTTACGTCCTGCTCAGATTCAGCCTAGAGATCAGCTCCTCAGAGAGGACTCCTCACAGTCTCACTCCTTTTCAATCCTCTCCCTGGTACTTCCTGTTGTAGTACTCATCATAATTTGGCATTGCTTTATTTGTGTGTGTGTGCTTGAGTGTTTAATGTGTATTTCCTCAATAAGCTGTAAGTGCTCCAGGGGAGAGACTGTGAGCGTAGCACCCAGTGTGGCCCCCGGCAGGGCTCAGGATGTGTTGGGTGCTTTCAGTAACTTACTAATGTTCTGTCTTTCCTGACTCACTCTTTTATTCACCCCTTTATTCATTTATTCCCTTACTCATTCCAGAAACATGTGATATTGGCCAATGGCTTTTCTTGATCTAACTCTTCTACTTTCTAGGTGGCTTTTTCTGGGAGAAATTGGGGACGTGACGACAGAATTCTGGGAACACATCCACTGGGTGAGTTGGAGGCACTCCAGGCAAGGAGGGAACATTCTAGGAGGCTGGAGGATCTGGGCAAAAGATGCGAAGGATAGGGGAGCACAAAGCTGAAGGTAGCGGGCAGACTCCTTTCTACTTCCTGTGATTCCCAGGATCTCTCACTACCTGGCTTTGCTCAGGCCCCTGCTCTGCCTGGATCTCTCCCTGTCTCCATGAGTTGAAATCCCTCCCTTCTGTAGGCATCCCAGATGTCCTCCAGGTCCCTCTCACTGCTCCAGCTGCAAGGGCTGCTCCTGGCTGCACACAAACTCCCCAAGCACTAAATCTGGACCTCTCTCGGATGACCATTTCCTAGCTTGTGCTAAGGTGCGGCCCCCATCTCTTTCCACTGCCCAGGCAGAGGCTTTAGCCACTGTTCCCTATATCCTGCGGGCCCAGAACCCAGCACCACACTGACCCTCAAGCCACTCTGGCTTGACAATGAATAGTGCCATGAGTTGGGGGTGGGGTGGGGCAGTAGTTATTGGCCCATTTTACATGGAGGGAAATGGGGGCAGAAACAAGAGGTGTGACTTACCCTTGCTCCCAGAGCAAAATGGCAGAGGTTAGATTTGGTGCTGGTTTTCTGGTACAGAGGCAGAGCTAGTCCCAGAGCAGCCCGATGTGAGATGAGGGTAGGTGGGGTGAGGTGGGAGCTGGGTCCTGAGAACCAGCAGGCCAGAGAGCTTTGGAGTTTTGATGGCCAAGTTCAGGGAAAGCACAGCTGGGGTGGAGCCAAGGTATTTATTATGCTTGGTCTCAAGCTCCAAACATAGCTGATGGATGGAGCTGCTCCAGTTCCTATAAACAGCTAGGGCCTCCCTCCCTCCTCTCCATCCCTCCCGGTTCTCAGCCACAACTGTTTCCAGTGAGATACAGGGTGAGGGTGGGGGAGATGACCAGGGAGGGAAAGGAGAAAAGAGGGAAGGGAGGCCAGAGGGAGGGGAAGGCTGAACATAAGGCAGGGTTCTAGAGGCCCGAGGAGAATGGAGGGTGGTCAGAGAGTTTTTCTATTTTGCTTCCCTACCAGCTGCTGGGTCCCCCAGGCAGCCCACACCCTGCAAGCCCCTCTGTGTCTCCTGGGTCTGTCTGAGGTCTGGTCTTAATCTCAGGGGTTTATGAAGTCCTGGAAGGCAGAGGCTGTTTATTCAAGAAATCTTATCTGAGCTCCCTGCTTGGGCTGGCTCACAGTTCCTGGGGGACACACAGAGGGTTCCAGTTTGGACCTTCCTCACAGGACTCTTGACCTGATGTGGACCAAGCAGACACCCTAGTACAGTGGCTAGGGCAGCCTGGTGCTGTGTGTGGCTGGAGGAGGGAAATATGGGCAGTCTCCCTAGGAGGTGACTCATCCAAGCAAGGGTAGCAGGAGTCGGCAGGTGGGCGAGACGTTCTAAGGGGCGGCTCAGAGGAGAGGGTGGTGTAGGGTGGTCAGGAGGCAGTGCCACCTAATGGACAAGGAGGAGCCTGAGTTCAAGTCTCAGCTCCGGACGCTCAGTTTCTCAACAATGAGTTGATCTCTTCTAGGTTTGTCAGAATTAACAGGACAGAGTACATCAAATGCAGGCTGGTGAGATGGCTCAGCGGCATAAGCGCCTGCCTGGCAAGCGCGAGGGCCCAAGTTCAACTCCTGGAACCCACATACGAAAAAAGGGCCGGTGATATCACTCAGCAGCATGGGCACCTGCTGGCGTGCGAGGTCCTGAGTTTGACCTCCGGTACCCACAAAAAAAAAAAAAAAAAGTACATCAAATGCTCAACACAGGGGGCCTCCCTGACAAGCTGCACAATTGTCCCTCTGAACACCTTGTGGGCAAGGCAGAGAGAGATGGGGCTGGAGGCAGCAGGGACTTGTGAACTGCCTGAAGGACAGGGACACAGGGGGCAGACACACCATCCTAGGTCTTGGGGCATGTGGGGCATGGGGGCTGTGTGCATGGGGAGCCAGCATAGTTACTGAATGAAGGACCTGAGTGATGGCCCCTCAGGGTGGTCTGCGACATGGGGTACACAGGGGCCTCCCTTCTCCCTGGAACTTGCTGAAAGCCTGGGAAGCCGGATGCTCTGATGACCTAGTTGGCAGCTGTGTCCACGTTTGGCTGAAAACAGGAATTTCTGACTCACTGGGGGGTCTTGGCCAGGTGAGCAAACTCGCCTGTTTGCCAGGAAAACGGGTCAGGGGCCTGGTGGGCTCCCTTGGGAGTCAGCCTGTGCTACCCCTAGGCCTTTGCTGAATACCTACTATGTGTCACAGATTGTCACACCTCTTCTCATCCCCTCAACACCACCCCAGGAAATAGGTGTTTAAAATGTTTCTTTGGAAAGTGGGAGCTGGGAGCAGGAACTGAAAAGGGAGAGTTACAGGCCAGAGAAGCTGGCTGGAGAGCTGCCTCTCTAGGAGGCAGAGCTGTGGCACCAGGGCCCATGTGGCAGCTGGGCCTGAGGGGAGGGACCCAGGACAGTGGAGGGAGTAGGAGGATCATTGAGCTGGACCTTAGGGAGAAGGTTGGGGAAGAAGGTGGGCTTATGAAGAGGCTGTGACTAGGGGTCAGGCTGCTGAGAAGAGGAGTTGGGGCACTAGAGGACAAGCTCCTGGGGCTGCAGAATGGGAGATGGGAGAACCAGGGGGATTACTCTCTGGCCTCCAGATCCTGCCAGGCCTTTGCCTCTGCCTCCCAGCACTCACACTACCCCAGCTCCCCTCCATCCCAAGGAGGTGGCTCCTGCCCCTTCCCAAGGCACCAGGCCCCACACTCTCACTCTCCAGCTCCCATCCTAGAACCAGTAATTCTCATTTTCCAAGTGCAATCTGGATCTGCAGCCTAAATTCTTCTTGAATTCTCTAGGCCCCCTGGAGACCTTTAGCTTTCTAGGTACAGGGTTGGATCCCCAGGACAGGTGAGAGTGGAGACAGAGATATGGGCCTCATAGTTGGAGCGATGGGGTGGCTACAGTTAAGAGCAGTCCTGGGGGTCATGATTTAGAGATGGCTCAAGAAAGATGCGCATGTAGAAGGGCCAGAAAAGGAGTGGCCTGGGAGGGAGAAGACAACTAGGTGAGGTCACAGATATCAGGGAGGTCATAGACAAGGAGCCCTGCTGCCCAGGGGTCAAGGGGATGAGGTCTGAAAAGTCCACTGAGTTTGGAAAAGGAGATAGCAGAGACCTTAGCAAGGGCAGCTTGGGAGGGGTGGGGAAGTTTGCCTATGAAGAGCAGGACGAGGAAGGGAAATGGGGTGTAAGGGTTTTTTTGCTGTTTTTAAGATGGGCAAGACTTCAGCCCCCTAAGAAGGGATGGACAGGGCTGAGCACAGAGAAAGGGAGGGGACATGTAGCTGCAGAAGGAAGGGAATGAAGGAAAGTCACCAGGCTCTCAGTGTCAGGGTGGGAAGCAGGGGTGTGCTAAGCGGGGCTATGCACGGCCATGATGGAGGCTGAAGCCCCAAGGTCCAAGGTGGTGATGGCCTTGAGCCTCAGTGTCCTCCAGACCCTGGTCATGAGGGCCGAAAGACCCTACAGGAAATGGAAGAAGTCAGGATTCAAGCACACCCACGGCAAGGAACAGGCTGCCAGGACACACTATTTCTCCAAAATTAGACTTTAATACATTCATGTGGGTTATACAAAGAGCTGGTCCCAAGACCTGCGAGGTGAGAGCAGCATGGTGTAGTGTTTTCATAGATTAAGCACAGGGGCCAGAACTTTGGCTCTGGGCCTGAGGAAGACTGTTGTATGCAGTAGCACCTGCGATCAGCCAGGACTGAGCCACCCAGCTGCCTTCACACCACCAGGGTCCAGGTGAGGGTCCTTACCCTGACTGACCATCAGCTCAGTGAGCCCTTAATCCTCTCTGGGTCTCAGTTTCATTTTCTTGCACTTTACTAAATGCCTGTGGTGTGATGCTGAGGACAATAACAGGGTCTTTGGCTGGTCCCAGGGTTTCCTTTGTTCCCAGACAGCTCATGACCCCATGGTATGAGTGAGAAGGGTTTATCCGAGTGGATCTTTCTACCTATTTTCTTAGGAGGCAAAAAATCCCTGCAAGATGAGGAACAAAAAGAAAGTCTGGAGTCAGCATTGCCTTGCCATGTGGCAGCTGAGAGAAGGCCTACACCCAATTTCACCCCAATGAGGCTGGAATCTATTTTTTTTCCACAGGCTCTGCCATTGAGTTGAGCAGCTGTAAGCAATTCCTATTCTTTCCTAAACCTCAGTTTCCCTATCTGTGCAGTGGGGAGGTTGGACTTGATGGTCTGAAACTCCAGGATATGCTCAGCAGAGGGAGATGCAATGAGAGAATGCAGGAGGTAGAAGAGAAAAAGGAGGACACACACCAGTCCACAAAGGAGGGAATGAGGGAAATCGAGGCTGAGAAAGAGTAGAGGACCTACAACTGCCTGGAGAGGAGAAAGTGGGTGTGCATGGCACAGGAAGCTCAGGCCCTGGGCAGGTGACATGGGGCCACTTCCTGTCTACCTAACAGCTTGTGGCCCCAACAGCAGCAATCTCAGACCACGGAGACAGGAGGATGTGGCTCTGAATCTCAGCTATGGCATTTTAGCTGTGAGACCCTGGAGGGAGATTTCTGGAGCCTTGTTTTCCTCCTTTATAAAACAGAGGTAAAATAGTAACGTCCAAGATTTGTCACACAGAGGCAGCCACAAGGCTTGGATTTGCATCTGCAGCTGCTAAGCTGGGTGCAACCCAGGACCAGATACCTATGGTTGTAGCCCTTGGCTCAGGAGCTGGGGTGGGGCTGGATGGAGGAGTTGGGCCTGGGCAGGGGGAGGGGTTCAGGCAGTATTGGGGTCAGTGGGTGCAACAGGAAAGTGCCAGGGAGGGAAAGGTCCTGTCCAGAGCAGGAAACAGAATGGCCCACCACTGGACGGGAGCCCAGGGTGACCACCTCTTAACCAGGTCCTGCTGGGGCTGCTGTAGCCTCCCAAACAGCACTGGATCCAAGACATACTCATGACACTCTGCTTCTGTCTTCCAGCCACGAGCTCATCATTTTCCAGAGAGGCTGAAAGTCATTATTAGAACATGTGCCAAAGCAGTCTGCTTGAAAATGTCTCAGACAAATACTCTTGGGTTTGGCCCTCCCTTTCCCTGGCACAGCCAGAGCAGGACTCTCCTCACTGAACCTGTGGGGCTGCAAAGCAGGGGAGCCCCAGGATTTCCTATCTTGACCCCATCACACTGTGGTCACTGCCTGGCACTGTGACAACCTCCCCTACCAGAGGGCAGGCATGTGTTTCATTTGTTAGTGTCCCCAAGAAGGGTGTGGCCCGAAACAGATGCTCTGTGAAGCTCTGTTGATCTGCTGCCCCTGAGCTTACCCAACTTCCGGCTTCCACAGCTGGACCAGATGTACAGCCTGGGAAGTGGGCCACCTACTGATGCAGCAGGATGCAGAGAAAGGAGCCCCAGCCTGGGATTTAGACACCAGAGTTCTGGGACTCTGGCTTACTCTGTGGCCACAGGCCAGTTCCCACTCCTCTGAGCCTCCAGTTCCTGCACAGACCTGGAAGGATCTCCTGGCTTTCTTAGGCTTTGTACTGTTGGTTAAACTTCTGCCGGCGGACGCAGCAACAGGCAGCCAGTGTGGTGAGGAGGATGGCCAAGGCCAATGTGAAGGTGAGGATGATGATGAGGTTAATGTTCTTGAGCCCTCCTTCCTCACAGTCCTCGGGACGCACATGGCTCAGCGATACCTCAGCCTGGGACCCGAAGCGGCAGATCAGGTCCTGGGTGGCATCCACATCCACACGGCCCTGGTGCAGTTGGGCTGCCAGCCAGCCATTGCCACAGCAGCTGAGTGGATTCCCCTGCAGGTAGAGGCGCCGAAGGCTGGTCTCCAGGCCACCCATGGCACTGCCTGGTAAGAGGCTGAAGCTGTTGTTCCGCAGGTCCAGCACCTCTAGTGATACTGCCTGTGTCCAGGCAGGCAGGTGGCTGAGGCGGTTCTCAGACAGATTGAGCCGCTTGAGGCAACTGAAGTAGGGCAGGTCCACCTGCAGGACAGTCAGCCCATTGCCCTGCAGTGCAAGGACCTCCAAGGAGGCCTCCAGGCCTGCCAGGGCTCCTGTGGCCACCTTTAGACCAGGGTTGGCGGAGAGGTCCAGCTCAGTGAGTGGGGTATGGAGGAAGGCACCTGCCCTGAGCATCTCCACCTCGTTACCTGCCATGTTCAGAATCTGGAGGGTGGGGATGCCAGAGAAAGCCACACAGCCTGGGAGGCTGGGCTCTGCTGGCCCCCCACAGGGGCTGACTCGGTTTCCCTGCAGGTTAAGCCTCTGCAGACTGGCCAGGTTGGCAAAGGTATATGGTGGCAGGTCCCTCAGGGCATTGTCCTGTAGAAGCAGCATCTGTAGGGACCTCAGGGCTCTGGCACCCAGCTCTAGTGCCTCCAGCACATTGTGGCTTAAGTCTAGCAGCACCAGGCAGGGCAGAGAGCCTATGTGCCGGGCCCCAAAGGCCCGCAGGCAGTTCCGGCTGAGGTTCAGGAAGCGAAGGGAGGTCAAAGGCTCAAGAAAGCTGTCCGGAATGAGCTCAATCTCATTGTTACTCAAATCCAGGTTCAAGAGCTGGGAGAGGGCATGGGTGCTGGCATTCCAGCTGGGGCTGAAGACGGGCGAGGCTGACCAACCCTCGGAAGGCGTGTGGAGGCCATCGCTGCCTTGCAGCGGCCCTGTGGGGAACCGGATGAGGTTGTTGGACATGTTCAGGTAGATGAGTCTTGGGAGGGTGGCAAGGTCAGGGAAATGGAGCAGTTTATTTTCCCGTAGGTCGAGCCAGGCAAGCTGGTACTCAGCCTGGGGCTCCGAGGCTGTCTGAAAGGCCTCGATACTGTTGCAGCTCAGGTCAAGCACCCGCAGCTGCTGGAGGCTGAAGTCAGAGATACACGTGAGGGAATTCCGGGAGAGATTGAGATGGGCCAGGTGGGGCAGGGCCTCAAAAGCACCATCTTCAATGTCCATCAGCACGTTGCTGTGCAGGTCCAGCTGCTCCAGTGCAGGCAGGCCCCAGAAGGTCTGACGGCTCAGGCGGGTCAGGCTGTTCTCCGCCAGTGAGAGTGTGCGCAGTCTGGGGGCTTCACCCAGCAGCTGCTCCACCAAGCCACTGTACAGGCTGTTCCCAGATAGGTCCAGGGAAGTCATGTGTGGCAGGGGACCCAGACCTCCGGCACTCAGCGCAGTGCCCACTGCCAGGCGGTTGCGGGCCAGGTTGAGGTGCTCCAGGTGGGGCAGGGCCTGGAAGACTCCTGGCTGCAGGAAACTGATCTCATTGGTGCTCAGGTCCAGGCGACGAAGGGCAATGTAGAAGCCCAAGGGTGAGACCAGGACATTCCGCAGCTGGTTTCCAGATAGGTCAAGGGTCTCGATGTCCAACGGGAGCACTGAAGGGACCTGGTACAGGCCGAGGCCCTGGCACAAGGCCTCCTTGTCCACCTGGGGAGGGTAGAAAGAGCAATGGGCATTAATGGGTGCAGTAGGGGTGCAGCAAGACAGTCTACTCTAGAAGGACAGCTAGCTCCCCTCAAGGCTTGGGTGGATGCTTCTATGGGCTCCCAGAATGCTAGACTGTCCTCCACTCAGCCTGTCTGATGACCCATCCTGCCCACTGACTTTGTGCCTAGCACCCAGTACAGCACTGGACAGAAGCGAGGGACTCTGAAGGTCTGATAGGTAGATAGATGGACAAATAATAGATGGATATGAGGACAAACTAAGAAAAACCCTGTACTGATTATTATCTCATTTCACAGGAAACTAAGCCATGTATATCAGTCAGGGTGACCCAGAGTCGGTGAACAGCAGGGCCTGATTCCCTATCCTGAGACCTTTCTATGGCCCTGATAGTTTGCATTTACTGTCTGCATTTACTCCTTCTGACCCACCCACCTGCAATGCCTGGCAACTGCTCAAAAACTCCACTGTGCTTATCTCCCCTCAGGATAGAGTCCAGGACCCTCAGTAAGGCATCCAACATTGCTTGTGACTCCTGCCGCCTATCCTCTCCACCAGGCCCACATGCAGTGACCACTCCTGAATACTACCCGCCACTGTGACGACAGTCACAGACACCTGCATGGTGTTAATGTTTAGTGTACAGAGCCGAGGCTTGGAATCAATCACCTTCCTGAGGGGAAGGAAAAGGGATGAGCCATGTGATTAGAGTCAGCATTGGAGCAAAACAGTGCAGCTCATCCAATTCCCAGATTGGGGAACTGAGACCTGAAGAGGTAGCAACCGGCATGAGGTCACAGGAAGCCCAAGACTGAGCCTGCAAGGAAGAAACACAAGCCTGGGGGTTCCTCGTGGGGCCCAGCTCTGTCATTTCTTCCAAAAGCCCCACTTGAGTAGGGGTGGAGGATGGAACTGCCCAGCCTCGGGTATCTGTGTGACTCTTCCTTCAGCATGTCCACCATGATGGCCTTGTTACTCCTGGGAAAATGGCTTCACTGAAGCCTCAGGAGACCCAGGGATGCTCCCACAGCTGACACCCACATAAATCAGAAACCTACCCTGGCCACCTTGCCAGTCTTTGCCCTTTCCTCCCTCATAACCTCTCTGCTCACTGGTGTCACAGACACAGCCTCATCGCCAGCCTCAGCTCCCCAGACCGTCCTGACTTAAGAAAGAAATGACAAAAAGAGGAAGTTCAGCCCTGCAGTGGGTGCCACGCTGAGTACACAGATCCCTCACCTCATTTAATCTTCCTATCCCCTTCCCCTATGTCCTCCCTAAGGAAACTGAGATTGTGCAAGGTCAGAGAGCCATAGGCTCAACACTACCACTACCACTACCAATACCACTACCACTACCACTATCACTATCGCAGTTTCTGTTCCTATCAGTGCAAGCTGAGTTCTGACTACTGAGCCCTCAGCTAGTCAGGCACACAGGCTGATTCCTTCAATACAGGAAATAGCACTGGGCACCATTTACAGGGCAGTGGAGTGCGGCACTGTGCTTCATGTGTCATCCCACCTGCAAACCCACACTCATATTCCCGCTACACGGGCAAAGGTTCCCTAGGTACCAGCCTGACAGCGAGCCAGAGCACAAAACTGGCCCAGCCCAGAGTCTGAGATTTGCTATCTGCTCAGGTGCCAGGACCTGTGCTAGAGAGGCCCTAGGGCTGCTGATGGGCAAGGCTGCCCTGGGATGCCCATTTCTCCAATCCAGTGCAGGAGGGAGCCCGAAGGCCACGGCAGCTCCTAGAACTCCATTTCCAGCTGTTCCCTGGCCCCCAGCCCCAAGCTCCTAGCAGCAAGTGACTAATGGGGCTCACCCAGGGCCTTGGCTGGGCTTTAGAGCTCCTCCCTGCTCTCCCTGCAGCATCAGCCACTACCCGGCTCTCTTCTTAGGCAGGAAGGGGACTTGCCACCAACTCCACTTACTCCAGGGATGGCATGCCAGGGCAGGAAGAGACAGCTGGCAGTGGGCAGTGTAAGGACAGTTGGGTGAGAATCCTGATTCTGTCAGTTCCCGCTCTGACTCTGTCCTGGAGTGGGGCGGTGGCACATGTCTTCCTTCCTCCTGCCTGCTATACCTTCCGCGCTGCTTCACAGAGCGCTTTCCTACCTGTGATCCCATTTCCCCAGGAACCAAAGCTGCTCCTGCTCCTCTCTGCCTGTTGGACCACGGCCCCCCACTTCATAGAGTCTCTCTCCATTCCCCAAGGTGTGTTGGTATTGGTATTTGGTTATGTCTGAGGCCTTCTCTGCCCATCATTCTGGGTTCTCTCTCAGAATTTCTGAGAGACTCATAGAAGAAAGAAGAGTGGTGGCCACAGAAGATACCGCAAGCCCAGGGGAAGGGCTGCCAGTCACCTGCCAGGACTTTGGTCTCCTGCAGCAGTTGCGCATTCTGTGTCCAAGTGGGGCTGCTACAGGGCTGGTCCTTTCTCCAGCCTTGACCTATGTGGCTGCCCAGCCTTACAAGAGGACCCAAATGGTATCTTTTCCCTGCACTGGACAGGGTCCCAGGAACTTGAAGGCCAGTTTCCCTGGCTTGCAGCAGGAAAAAGGAACAAACGGGAATCAAACCTGGTCCCTGCCCTAGAAAAATTCTTGGTCTGGAAGGTAAGACAGGCTCAGCTCACTCACCTGTCACCCAATGTGCTCAGTGTGCTCAGCACTGAGGTGGAGGGAAGCTAGGGAGTGGCAGAAGCCTAGAAGAGGAAGTGGCCAGACAGTCAGCCTGGGAAGGTCCAGGGGGGCTTCCTGGAGGAGGCTTCACTGACCTGCCAGTAATGAGTGAGATGCATTATGCGGTGCAGGTCCAAGTCAAGGAGCCTAGTTAGGAAAGAGGATTTGTCCCCAGGAAGGACTAGTACAGAGGACCCTCTCCCAGTTAGCTCATTCTACATTCCCTGTACATTCTAGATCCCCGAGCTCGGCCCACTCTCCTGTAGGGAGAGCTTAGGAGAATACAGCTCAGTATTGGGCTCACTGTTCTTAATTGCAACATCTTGTATAAGTCATCTACTTCTCTAAGTCTCAGTTTCCTCCTCTGTAAAATGGGAATAGCAAGGCTTACTTGGTATGCTTGTTGGGTAAACAAGGTATTTAAACATTCTAGTAGTTGCTCACTGAATGCAAGGTAAATCCCTTTCCTCTCTTGACTCTAACTTCTGGCTTCTGGGGCCAGGGCAGTAGGACATCTCAGGACAATGGTGGTGTGGTATGTTCCTCACCCCCCCTTGGCAGAGCATCTTACCATCTTACAGGGCACCTTGTCTCGGTGTTGGGAGGTGGCCAGGCCTCGAGTCAGCACAGCCAGGAACAGCAGGATCTGGTGGCTCATGGCTCTGAGTGGGGGGGAGGACAGGGAAACACCGTAAGACCACTAGTTCCTTCCTGCTGCCAGCCCCACCTCTCCCGCGCTGTCTGCCTGCCTTCGGGGAGCCCTAGACCACGGCTGGGCTGGAATACTGAGGAGCGGAGCAGGGGGGACATGGGGCTGCACAAAGGGCCCGGGAGAGCAGGACAAGCCGGACCACTGTCTAGGGGAAGCAAGAGTTTTAGAGCAGTGGTGCCTTGGTCAGGTGTGGATTTTTAAAAGACCCCACCTGATAGGAAACAGCCCGGAGGGGAAGTGCAGGAGGCAGAAGGACCAAGGACTGCCGTGGGCCATGCTCAGGGCTGGGGACAGTGGGGGGGGGGGGCTCTGCCTCCACTTCCACCCACATCACAGCAGGTCCCCTATATCAGCTCCTTAGGCCCCGAATATAATTCTTCATTCCACCCCCTCTACCCACCCCACCAGCCCTCCGCTTCAATCCCCACTCCCACCCTCCTCATTTTGTCCTTTTTCTTTTGATTTTCTGATCCTCCAGCCCTTTTCATTGTTCAAGGACTGAGATCAGGGCCTTGACAGGAAGCCCCACCAGGGGACCTGCCCAGCCCCAGCACTGTTTGTGGACTTCCCCCAGCGCAGGCCGCCAGGCCCCATACTTTCACTGAGGCCACTGGCTGTACCCGGGCACTGGGACTTGCCATATGAGCAGCCAGAGAAGGGGGTAAGGGAACGACAGAGCCCTCAGCAAGACTGAATCCCAGGGCTCTCTCCCTGAGGACCGTCCTAAGCCAACTGCTGGGGATACACAAATCAATCCATCAATTTTATTCAATCAACCAGTCACAACGTCACCGAATGTTTTCTCATGTCTGACTCTGTGCTAGGAACTGGGGACACAAAACAGTACACAGAAGTGATTATAATATGGACAGACAGTGTTAACAACGAGGGACACATAACGCCCTCCAGGAACAATGGACTCAGAGTCACCCAGATCTGACTGCTCCCTCTTATCTCTTCTACTTACCTGCTGTGTGACCTTGTGTAAGTCACTTCACCTCTGTGCGTCTGTTTCCTTTTCTGAGGTTAATGACAACCATACCAAGTTTTGTTGAGGATCAAATGAGATGTATTCTCTGACAGCGCCACTTGCAGAGCCCAGACACCTTTCTCAATACTTTATAACTATGAATTCACTTAATTCTCACAATAACTCAATGACTCGTTGGTTCCATTATTACCATGCTCATTTTGTAGAAGGGAAACTAAGTCTCAGAGAGGCTAATTATAAAGCCAGCTAAGTGGCAGGTCCAGGCAAACCTGGCTCATGAGTCTGTGTCCTTAAATTCCATACTGTAAGATCCTTAGGTCTCCCACAGACAGGGCTCAATTATGAGGGCTGAACTGTGACTCTGAAGGAGGCTTGGGAGAAAAGGCATTTGCAGGGCCTTTGAGGGTTGTGCCTTGACTGTCAGAAACCACTAGCAATGACTTTTAGATGACCTTTAATTGACGATAGCTGCTCTGAGGTCCTTTCTTGCTGGAACATGCAAGGGCCTCCACGTTTATCTTTCAACCCTTTTCCCTGGCTCCCTGAGGCCAACAGCAGTGCTGCTTTTTGATGGGAAATTTTGTTCTGTTGTTTAAAGAATAGTTATCAACCGGGTGTCGTGTTGCACGTCTACCATCCCAGCACTTGGGAGGCTGAGGCAGGAGGATTGCTGTGTTTTGAGGCCAGTCTGAACTACATAGTGAGACCTTGTCTCAACCGGCCCCCCAAAAAAGAAAGCAAGCAGATGTCACCACCTGTTTGACCTTAGCACACCCAGAATCAAATGAGAATCTAGGGCCCCCAGGCTCTTGAGGAACAAGCCCTCTGGCCAGCTCTGTGGCCTCCATTCTCGCTGGGTCCTCTCCCTCTAGGTCTCTGAGCACCTTTGCACGGTTTCAACCATCACTTCCTCTCCTCTCCTCTTCTGCTGAATACTTCCGCATCGTGCTGCTCTCGGCTTAGATATCACCTCCTCCAAGAAGCCTTCTTTGGTTCTCTGAAGCCTTTTTTGGTTCCCTACTCTGAGCCCACACCAGCACTCCATGCTTTGTTACCCCACCTCCCACCCCATGGGAAGCTCCCCTAGGAGAGAGGGGGGTCTACTGTCCTCTGAGATCCATGTTATGGTACCAAGCAGGCCAGGGTGGCACAGAGAATGACACCAGGAGTCTTGGTGACATGGTGATGTTGCGAGGGCAAGACCCCTGGACTCTCCCTTCATCTCCTGCCACCTTCCTTTCCCCCCATCAGTGGGCTGTGACTGCTCTCCTAGAAGAACAGACCCTAGACTCACACACCTCCCTCCTCTACACCACCGCAGACAGGTGCCGCCATGATCCCGGGGCCTGACCACAGCCCTTGCTGTTTTGTTTCCTCGCTTCCACTCTGACCCCTTACAATCTGTCCTATAATACATCGCAACCAGAGTGAGTTTTCAAAATCATGTATCCAATCATGAATGTCTACTTTGAACATCTCCAGGAGTGTCTGGGCATTACATGATCTCTCTCTGACTCTATTTACCATCTTCTCTTCCCTTTCCTTCCCCAATTCTAGCTTTCTCCCAGTTTCCCAAACAGAGCAGGCTCACCCCTGCCTCACAGCCTTTGCCGTGTTCCTTCTGCCTGGAATGTTCTCTCGGTCCCTCACATGTTTTACTGTTTCCCTTACATTTACCATTTCCTGATATTTTATTTTTTATTCTGTGGGAACCGGGGCTTATTAAGTAGGTGTTCACTAAAGATCTCATGAACGAATGGCAGAGTTGGGGGCACATGCTCAACAGCAGTGGACTGAGTAGTGACAAAGGTGAGGACAACGAAGGCCTGGGTTTACTTTTGAGTCCAAAGGTGGAGATGCCCGACAGGACCCTTAATACTCCTCCTCTGCCAAATCCCCAATGTGAACATCTGCACATCCAGAAGGGGCAGTCTCTGCAGCGCATGGAAGAATGATAGGAAGGGACGCCTCAGCTGTGGGTACCCACTGAAGTGCCCAGGACACAGTGTGCTCCTTTTAAGGGCTGCTCTCTGACAAGGGAGGGCTGGGGTCACTCAGACCCAGGTTCATAACCAAACTCCACTGCTCACTAGCCCTGCTCTGGGGCAAGTCCCTCCCCACACTGTGCCTTAGTGTCTCATCTGTAGGGCACCCTGGCTCCTATTCTGGCACCCTAGCCATTGTGATGATCACGTGGAGAATGGCTGTGGAGGTGCCTGGGACATTAAGGATCCTTCAGATGAGATCAGCACGTTCAGGGTGGTGTGGCCGCAGACTAAGAATCCTTCAAGGTTGGTACACAGACACACAGGACTGAGCACCACAGGCATTATATGCTGAGGAGGGAGGTCCCAGGTCTTCCAGCAAGTGATGGTAGGCAAGAGGAGGCAGGAGAAAAGGCAGGGCTCTCACTTGGAGAAGAACCAAAGAATATCTGTGCGTGCGTGTGTGTGTGTGTGTGTGTGTGTGTGTGCATGTGAGAAAGAGGGAGAGGGAGGGAGGAAATGCTTACAACCATAATAAGCCCATCCCTATTATGTAAGGATGTTAGACACTCTTCTAAATCCTTGATCTATGTCATCTCATTTAATTCCCACAACTACCCAATGAAGCAATTACTGTAGTTCCCATTTTACAGAGGAGAAAACTGAGATTCAGAAAGGTGAAGTGACTCAGCTCCTAAGTGTTTTGGAGCTGGGACTTCTACAGGTCTACACGCCCTCAGTGCTGTCTTCTCTGGCACGTGCTGGGCCAGCTGCTCCCTACAGAAGTATTCCCATTTTTGCCCACGAGAAAAACAAGGCTGAGAGATGACTTACCCAAAAATCACACAGGCAGCAAATAGCGGAGTCAGGATCAGAGTCAGTCTCTCTGCCTCCTAAGGAACTGTTTCCACTACACCAGGTTGAGATCTCCCTCCATAATCCGCCAAAGACCCCGGGCGCACAGGCATCCAGCGCAGAGCAGCTCACAGTCTAGGTTCTGAGGTGCTCCCTCTCCGCTCTCAGTCCCCATCTGATTTACTGGCAGACTGGGGTCCTGGGAGAGCTACTGCCGAGGTTCACAGCAGCGGGTAGTGAATCACTAAGGGCAAGCCCCTTTCTGGAGACACGTGCACCCCACGGGGGAATTAGACCTTAACCCAAAGGAATGTGGCTGTGATGGCGCAGTTTCAGCTAGCTAGACATGGGGGTTGGGGGTCCTCACCTCTCGCTCTCCATGAAGGCTGGCTTCAAGCCCCTGGGAGAGTGGAGAAGCCTCCTCTAGAGGGATGGGCAGACTACCACAGGGGAGCGAGATGGGAAGCCCACACTGGGTCTGGAGCGGGGGACGCAGAGGACTGGAGGGGACCCGAATCCAAGTCCTGAGCTGCCCCTGACTGTGTTCCTGGGCAAGTCCTGCGCGTTGGACAACTGTTTCCCACCTGTCAAATGGGAATGCCGGCCTCACCCCTTCATGGGAAAGACCCACTGACACAGGAACTCGGCGATTTCCCAGGGGCCGACGGAGGGTTAAGCCCCGCTCCATGCGCAAAAAAGAGCGCCTGGAGGAGAGTTACGGGCGCCCTAATGGACCAACCCAGCGCGGCGGGGCTCCCGAGGGCGCGGGACCGCGGGTTCCCCGAGGCTCCAGCTAGCCTCCCCCGCCGGGGACTCCTACCTGGCTCAGCGCAGCCGCCGCTCCTCTCCCGGGCAGCCTCGGCACATTTTGCGCAAACCTGACCCCAGTCCCACCCGTGCCAGCCTGGGTCACGGCCCGCGGAGAATCGGCCGATGCACCGCCCCACCGGAGCCGGCCGCGAGGGGGCGGCGCCACCGAGTTTAAATACCTCTCCCGCTCGCCCGCCGCCACGCCCCTAGGCCTGGGCCGTGGGGTCCTAGCGCCGGCTCCCTGAGCTCGCGGGTGACTCGGTTTCTCGCGAACTGGCGCTGCGGGGGTGGGAGAAGCATCTTCCGTACGCTGGAATCCGGGTTGAGTAGGAGCAAGGGCGAAGGGGACCAGCTGAAAGGGCCGGGAGGAGGAAGACGACAAAGCCTGCGCGGGGGGAGCGAGGCCCCGGGGCAGCGGCACGTGCAGCTGGGGGCCCCGCGAGGGGAGGGGTGGCGCTCGGAGCGCAGGTCCTGAGAGGAAATCCTGCCTGCCCCGATTTCCCTGCGGCCGGCGCCGCAGCACTTCAGCGGAGAGAGGCAGGAGAGGTGACTGGCGGCCACGAAAGGCGGAAGGAAATGACCCTTCATTGGCCCTGAGGCGGCCGCGGAGGGGGTTCCCCGCACAGTAGCCATTCCTCCCCCATCATCTCCCGGACTATCAGAGTCCTCAATTTGTCAAATGTAGAATCTGAGCTAGGTGTGTGAACAGTAAATACAGGTAAAAACCAGTTGGTTAGATCTCCATTTATTGTTGGGAACCTGGGGCTCAGGAAGGTTAAATGTCATAGCCAAAGTCACATAGCTTGTAAGAGGCAGAGATTTTAGGCTGATCTGTCCACAATGCTAAATCCAGCCAAGTCTGGGCACGGGATTTTAAAGTGCCATCCAAAAGTGGGGTGTCTGTATTGTCTTTTACATCAGGATTTGGAGCAGATCTTTCCAAAGCCACCCCCTCTTTTAGAAACCTCCCCTTGTCAAAGCCCTGGTACTCTGTTCTGCTGGGTGTGGCCTTAAGATAGGGGTACCTGGGGGAGGGATGTCTCCCCTGCTCTCTAGGCCTTGGTTCCAAGGGTGGATTCCTCTTTCAATACGTTCTCTTCCCTGATGTCACCAGCGTTGAGTGACTCAGTTCTGGGGCCCCAGTTTACAGCTGTGAAAGTGACCACCCAGTGCCAGGATAAAACTGGGCGTAGAGCTGGGCTCCCTGAAATGTAGACAGCCAGTATCTTTTCTTCCTGCCATCCAGACCACTCTGGAAATGGACCTGGGCAGATGGGGTCAGCCCAGAGAGGAGACACCTGACAAGTGGCCCCAGGGCCTGACCTAGCCTCACAGGTCCTGAGCTGCCCTGAGGAGGTGGGTAGGAGGTTATGGGTAAGCAGCCTATCAAAGCCTGGCAAGGGTAACAACCATCCTTTCCCTTCCCTCCAACCACCATGCCCTCACATCTGTGTTTGCAAGAGTCCCAGCTGGTCCACACCAGCCCTAATCAGGGTCTAGTGCTCTATCTGGACAAATGGAACCTTGGTTTCCTCTCTGTAAAGTGGGAAAGACAGTAGCTACTGCTTGGGGTTGGTGCCAGAACTAGGGTATTAGGTTCAGGCTGGTGGCATGCCTCTGGGGGTTGTAGGTAACTGCTATGATGGCTTTATTGTACAGATTGGGGGGATACTTCAACTATTCCCTGAGGGCTTCCTTTTCCAGGTATTTGCCAAGGGGACAGATGTCTATGAAAGTGCAGTGTGAACACAGTATGGCGAGATTAGATAGGGACTGTCCCAGGCTCTTCTGTCTGGCTTGCTACCCCAACCAGGTCGGACTGGCTGAGCACTGCCTCACTCTTCCTGGAGCTGCCACCAAGCAGAAACTACTGGGCTGTCACTGACCCGGGGCGGGGCGGGGCACGCTGGGGCTATGGCGGGCTGGGGCTGGGCAGCCCCCCTGCAGTGCAGAGGTTGTGGTTGTGGTTAGTTGGTTCATGGGGTTCCACCTTACTTAGTGCCCAGATGAGGCTCCCCAAAAGTTGGAAACATCTGGGCAATCAAGCGTGCCCACCCGCTACAGATGTCTCTTGGGACCTCCGGCTACAAGCCAGGAACTTCTCAGCACCCTTCCTTCACCTCTTCCCTCCCTCAGCAGTCACATCGTGTGGCTTTTGGCTGGTCGCTTGATCTTTCTGACCTTAGTTTGTTGCTCTGCAAAGCGAGACTAATTATAGTGCTAATGAGGGGTCACAGAGGGATCACATGCAACTCGTGTAAAGCACCTACTCGCTCAGCAAACATGAGCTCTTCTCTGGTGGGCCCTGGCGAGCTGGTGAATAATGTCCAGGACCTACTTTTGTGGAGTTCCCTGATCAGAGGAGAACACAGAGGACAACTGAGTCTAGAGGACTTGAAGGCCAAGTCCAGGAGGCTGAGCTTGACTTGGTAGGAGGAGGGCTGGTGGGAACTGAGCAGGTTGGATTTGCCTGGCAGCTATGTAGAAGGCAGCTTTCTGTTAAAGGCCACTGAGGCCACCTTTGTATCCAGTACTGCTCGGCTCCTGTTTGCACACCCCAGAAAACGATGGACAGCTCAGACCTCACAGGGTTGGTATTTTTGTGGAAATGTTTCATTCCCTTATGCATCTGTCAGTGAAGATAGGAGGCATGTCTTTTCCTGTGTCTTTAGCACTGTCATTCTGAGATGACAGTGCTCAGGCTCAGGGTTCCCTGGGGAGGGTTTTGCAGCCTCAGGGTCCTATGTAGGAGTTAGTTGTCCAGAAAGGCAGTGGTGTACACATCCTGTGTGAATTTGGACAAATTACTAAGCCTTTCTGAGCTTTGCTGTGCCTGTCTAAATGTAGAACAAGAGCGGGAGAGACTGGCATCTTGGATCCCCAGTTTAGTTTACTTTTTGTGGAATACTTACTATAGGCCATTTCTTCCTCCCATGTGTCAAGTCAGAATAGGGATTGCCATAGGCAGCCTTCCAAGTAGGTATTTTTATTCTCAATTACTAACTAGGCAACTGAGGCTCAGAGAGGCTAAGGAACTGGCCCATTACACAGCTTGAGAACCTGGAATTGAATCCAGGTGTTCAGCCTCTTATACTCAATCTCAGTGCACAAATGTGTCTGTCCTTGTTCCCTGCCCATTCCCAGCACCCTTGTGGGCCCCTGGGACTCCACCTAGTGGGGCAGAACCTTGGTCTCCCCAATTCTCCCCTGTCCACCCTCCCTTATCCCCTAAGGCAACTGTGTTCAGACTCTACCAGCTAAGGATCACTTTCTGGAGGGACAATAAGCGAGGACAACACATGTGGTTTGGTGTCAGCTATAGGGAGTTGGTGAGCAAAAAGCTTGCTGGGCACTTGGGAAAGAGACGTGCATGGGTGAGGACAGGTGGTGTGCCCCTTGCTCTGAGTGAGGTCTGTAGTGGGAGTGACGCGAACTTGCAGTCCCAGGCCTGGTACCAGGGGCTCTTTTGCAGTTGTCTTCTCCCCACAGAGTCCCAGGAGGGAAAGACACCATTGGTCCCTTTTGTAGAGGAGGGGCTGAGGCCACACAGGAAACAGGGCAAGGTGCAACAGGGGCTCCCATCCCAGTCCTCAGCCTTCACAGACCCCATGTGTGGTCAGAGACTTGTGTAGCTGGGTTTTAGGTCTCAGCAGGGTACAGGTCACCCCTCCCTGTGACATTCAACTACTTACCCAGGCAGGGGGAGCAGGTACAGGTGAGGCCCAGGTCCCAAGGCCATTGTACAGGAGGCTCAGAGTCCTGTCAGTCAGTACACACTGTGGCTGATCCTCGATAGGGAGGCTCCTGGAGATGTTAATGAGAAAATTCGAGACTGGGCAAACCAGGCAATGCAGGACTAGAAGCATCCCCACAGCCTGACTCTGTGCTGTGCTGCGGACCGTGAAACCACAGCCTTCTGCAGCACCAAGGCTGCTGGGAACCTGCAGGCTTGTCTCTCTGAGCCATGCGGATTTTCCCTTCTGTTTTACCCATTTGAAGGCTAACCCCAATGGACTCTTTTCTTGATGGTGCTGGGCTTTCATTATGGTCTTTAAGGTCATAAAACATCATCTCCAAACCAACAGTAGCTGCAGAGTTGAGCCCAGGGCAAGGCGGTGACCAGCACATGCGCCCTTGAGGCCAGAGCTGACAGGAGGGGCGGGCACTGGGCCATGAGGGAAGCCTGACTGTAAGTGAACTCTGCACAGCCTTCTCCCTCCCAGCCTCAGTTTCCTTGTCTGTAAAACGGAGACGGTCATTCTGCCATTTTCAGGGGGGTGAGAAGATGGTGGGGCTGTGGGAAGCAGGTGGGGTGCTATGTCAGAGAGATCTAGGCCTGTAGGCTGTGCCCCCAGGAATGTTCCTATGGTGGGTGTGCCCTGCCCCCAGCAGTTCCTGAGGCCCCTTCCCACCATCGAGACCAGGATTCCAGCCTCCTCAAAGGGCTGCACACCCAGCGAGCTGGAGGCTGCTGTCTTCCTCAGAGTGGTGGAAGCTCCAAGCCATGACAGCTTCCAGGAACAGGCTCTCGGGTATCCAGGAGATTTCCACAGATAATGGTCACCTTCTGAAGTTTCTACCTCCCCTACTTCCACTTCAACAAGGCTGGTGGCCTCTACAGAGGGTGAGGACGTACATACCCTGAAGTCACACAGTGAGTGAGGATCTGGTTTTCTCAGCCCTCTCTCTTCTGCTTCCACAGCAGGGCCTCCCAGGTTCACATAGCAGACTCTTCCAAGGTCGAGCCCAGTCCCTGAACTTGAGCCACCGTAGAACCCTTGAGGGCTTGGTACGGAAGACCGCTGGTTCCACCCTTAGGAGAGAATGGCTTCACTAGGCCTGGGGGGAGGGAGCCCAAGTCAGCATCTCCAGCAAACTGTGGTGGAACTGAGGCTGCCAGTACACACTTCCCTCTGAAAGGCACTGGCTCAGGTGGCCACAGTGACAGTAGTGATGAGAGGCAGGTGGGCTTTGTGGTGAGGCTGGTGCAAGCCTGGCCTGGATTTTTTTTTTTTTTTTTTAACATTGTGGATTGAACCCAGGGCTTTCACATCCCCAGAATTTTTATTTTTTTATTTTTGAGATGGGATCTTATGGTCGAACTCCACCTGTGAGCTAAGTAACAATGGCACCTCCCCCACCAAGGTACAGAAGCAAGGGAAGCAAATGTGAAGGTTCTGATTAGCAGAACTATTAATCTTTCTTACCAGGAGTAATCCCAAGTTGGGAAGGGGATAGGCTAGACCAGGCAGCTTCCTAAAGCAGCTGGCATGTGACAGTTCAATCCTTCCTACACCCAGTGAGGTGGACTTTATTACTACTACCATTGTTATTATTACTATTATTCTCTCCACTTTGCAGATGACACATAAGAAAACCCAGACAGGTCAAGTAATTAACCTAAGCTTCCACAACCCGGCACAGATGGGTCCAGGCAGTGGGGCTGCAGCCCTGCACACTTAATACTCGTTAATTAGCCAACAGAGCAGGTAAGTTGTGTAGAGCAGTATTCCCGCTCCCACCATAGATGGGATGAGGAGGGCCAGAGGAGGGCAGAGTGAGGGAAGAGAACAGCACAGGTTTTGGAATAAGATGCATTTGAATTCCTGTCTTTGCTCTGCTGCTCACTGCTGTGTGCCTTTGGGCTGGTGGCTTCACCTCTCTGAACCCTTTCCACATCTGTCAAGTGGGAACAACACTGGACAAACAGGGCTGTTTGAAGAGGGAGCCCATAGGTGTCAGTCGCCTGCTTCTTTGCACTGGCTGAGCCCAGGGAGGGAGTGAGGTGGTTGTGGACCTGCCCCTGGGTGGTGTGAGTGGGCTGCATGGGGCAGGTGGAGGCCCCCAGCGGATGGGCAGGAGGGCCGTGGCCTGGGCACGCCAAGCTCTCACTGGGATGGTATCTTAGGTGAAGGCACCGTGACCCCTTGTCCCACTCATGCTGTCTCTGTCCTTGAGACCTTCTGAGGCCTTCCGAGGACAGTGCACGTGCTGTTCTGTGAAGGGAAGTGGAGGCACGAGAGGGCAGGAACTAGCTCCAGTCACCCAGCCTGGAGGTGGTAAAGTGGGGGCAATCCCCTCTGCAGCACTGGCGGTCACCTTGCCCCCGTGTTGTTCCACCTGCTGATGGCAGCCACACATTCCCCCAAGGCATGTGCACCTGTGAATCACACCCACACATACACACGCCCTCCACACGAGCTCTCAAAGGTGGTGGCACAGGACTCACCGGGCCGCAGATCATGGAAATGACAGGTATGCATCTCTTCACACGAAGTGTCACACAGGGACACACTATCAACAGTCCTTCTGTTTCTTTTCCTTTCTATTCCTCTCTGCTCTTTTCTCCCTCTGCTTCCTCTTCCTCCTCCTTCTCTCTCTCTCTCTTCCTTCCCTCCCTTTCTCTCTCCCTCTCTTTCTTTCTCTCAGTACTAGGGGTTGAACTGAGGTTTTTTTTTTTTTTTTTTGTGGGTACCAGGGGTCGACCTCAGGACCTCGTGCACCAGCAGGCACCCGTGCCGCTGAGCGATATCACCTGCCTTTTATTCGTATGTGGGTTCTGGGAGTCCAACTCGGGCCCTCGCGCTTGCCAGGCAGGCGCTTACGCTGCTGAGCCATCTCACCAGCCCTGAACTGAGGGTTTTTGCCCTGAGTTATGTCTTCAGCCCCCCACCCTCTTTCTGAATCAGGTTGTGCTGACTGGGCTTGAACTTGTGATCCTCCTGACTCAGCCTCTCAGAATGTTGGGGACTACAGAGAGTTGTGCCACCATACCTGTCTCACAAATATTTCAGATGTTGCAGAGACACTTTCAAAAGTCAGCCACCATACTTAGGTAATGTTATGGTTTAAATCTAAAACATTCCCCAAAAGTCTTGTGTTCAGATTTGGGGCTTTTGGAGGGTGACTGGGGCATGGGGGCACTGTATTCATCAGGGGATGGGTGGATTAGTCCACTGGTGAGGTCATAGCTGACTGCGCTGTTTGGAGGTGAGGACTTGCCAGAAGAGACAGGTCACCTGGGCCTGATCCTCCCTGATGCTTGTCCCTGGCTCTTCCCTACTTTCTGTCTCCTGGCTGCCCTGAGGTGTGCCTGGGGCTGATCAGACCCTTGGATACTTGTGGGGGGGAACAGTGGGGAAAAAGAAAGACAAAAGGCAAATTTCAAGGTACACGGGGGACCAGGAGGAAATTGTCTCTAGTGAACAAGCACACCCATCTCTGTGGTTAGCCTGCTTTTATTAGCAAGCAAGGAGAACCGTGGAAGGGGTGGTGTACTTTTCCTGAAACAGTAACTGTAGTAAGAACGGAGTAATAAAATGGGAATCAAGTTTAGCATTTCAAAGGGAACAAGTCAAGATCCTTCCCCATACCTGGATGCCTGCATTTTGTCTTCAGCAGATATTATCCTGCCCCAGGAGGCTGTGAATATGAGTTTTCCCAACACAGCCAGAGAGCATGCAGCTATTTGCAAACTCTCCTGTCCCTGAGGCAAGTCACACCGGCCTCAGACCACAGTCTCCCCAGCGTAGTAAAATATTATTTCATATCCCCGGGTCCCCAACAGTTCCTTCTTTTTGTTTCTGTAATTGCAAGAGATGAAACAGCATGAATTGAGGTCGATAGTGTCTAGGCATTGTTTGGTTTGATTTCCCCTGTGGCAGACTAGGAGAAGAAGCACAAGACACACGCTGATTAGTATGATCAATACAGTATAAAATCCAAATGGGCCTTGAGATAATTTCACAGATTAAGTTGATCAAAGGTATCAGTAAATTTACCCCAATCCTGAATTTGCTCATCAAAATTTTGAGTCTGCTGAGACATAGATAATACCTCCTTTTGCAACGCCTCTAAATCAATACTTATATTATTATGTATAGCACCCTGTATGTGGTTCTTTATATGTGCCCAAGCATAGGTAGATGGTGTTGTCTGTCCCTTCCAGCTACCCAGGAGGGCCCCAATCTATGAACTCAAGTTGATTTAAATACTTTTTTGTCCTTTTTCTCCTTTACAGGAGGTTCATTGGGGGGGGCATGATCATAGATGTCACTCCTGGAAGTATATTTTGTATAAGGAGGGACGCTAGGTGCAGAGGGTTTAATCTGTTCTCTTGAGATGTTAACTGATCCCATTTCCAGAGATATCAATTGCTCATGATGATGGGCCATCCAAAACTGTGGGTACACAGGCAAATGATTAGATTTTAAGGACTGATGCTCAAAGCGTAAGGGTGTATATAGAAAATGTGATGTATAGTTTAGAGTAATATTGGAATCCATGAACCCCAGGGCCATGAGGGGTCCTGAAACCCAATCTAATTGATCATGATAAATCTCAGGAGGAAAATCAGCCCATGGAAGGGCTCATAATAAAGAGGGGTTTGTACATACACCCAGTATTCCTTTTTGGACCCAGGGTTTATATATACAGAACAAGTGATGATGGCCATCATGGCAATGAACATAATTTCTGGGATATGTGGGAAGCCCTGTCTCATCACCAGCCCTTCCTGGGTTGTCTTCTTCACTTGTCCCATGTCATGGGCTTTGCCGTCTGCATGGTCATTGCCAGCTGAGGAGTCTCCTCCAGGGTCATCCGCGAGAAGGCTTGCACTGATGGGCCTGGCAGCAGCAGACTCCAGCACAGGTTTGAAGATCTCTTCTCTCTATGGTCACACATTCTGGGATGGCACCCACAGTGGTGTTCTATGACCTATTAATACACAAGCATGCCCTCGAGTCCGTGTTGTTAATTGTACTGGACCATTCCACTTTCCTGTTTGGACATCTTTCCAAAGGGCTTGTGCTCTAGGTATGTTTTTAGATTTGTCTTTTTGCCAGTGAAGCTCTGATGGAATGTATTTATTTTCTGTAACCAAGTTTAAAAAATTTAAGGTATAGGTAGCAAGATCTAATTGTGCCTGTGGAGGTAACCATACACCCCCTTTTGTTTTTGTAATCGTATCTTTAAGGAAAGATGTGTACACTCCACTATGGCTTGGCCCTGAGGATGGTAGGGAATGTCTGTAACATGTTTAATATGCTAAAGCTGAAAAAAGGAGGATAAAGCTTTACTAACATATGAGGGTCCATTGTCAGTTTTGATTGTATGAGGGACTCCCACAGCAGCAAAAGGAGACAAACAATGTTTTTGAGCCTGTCCCACCTTTTCGCCACTGTGACTGGTGGCATGAATCATATGGGAGTATAGATACATGGACATATTGTAACTGCCCAAAGGATGGGATATGAGTAACATCCATTTGTCAAACTTATTCTGTTGAAGGCCTTGGGGGTTGCATCTTTCAGTGGGAACGGGGTGAGGGATGTATTGGCAAGTAAGACATACAAGAAAATTTTTCTAGCTTGTGAATGAGACAATTGAAATTCTTTGATTAGTGCTCTACTATTTTGATGATGATATGAGTGAGATTGTCTGGCCAGATCAAAGGGAGTAACATAAGCCACCAATGAATCAGCCTGTTGGTTACCATAGGCTAAAGGACCCAGTAAATTAAAATGGGACCTAATATGTCCAATATAAAAGGTGGCACAGTGACTTTGAATTGCCCTTTGTAACCTAAGAAACAGTTAGTGTCATAGCAGGAGCAGTGAGTTCAACTATTATAATTTAATCTGGATATCAAGCACTTTGAAATACAAAGTATAGCCATAGGACTGTTATTTCCTATCAACCATGGTTGTTTCAGTAGTTGTATCCCTATAGAATGTTAACAGACAATAGTTACATAGTTTATAGAGAAAACTTGAGATCCAGAGCCACACATAGTATTTTAGCATGACAGTCATGATGGCATTATTTTTGTAACAAACTTAAATGTCCATCCTAGTATAGAATAGCCTTTTTAGTCAATCATCTCTATTTAGTACATAAAGAAGCTCCCACCTAACTTTTTATCCTTCATTGGGATGTCACTGAAGAAGTGTGACATTGTCTGGACTGCTCAGTACCTGAGAATCTTTAAGTGCAGTGACACATAAGCCTTTTTTTTAAACTATCATCTGATTGGTGGCCTCATGTTAGTTTGACATATACCTCTTATCATGAGTAGCTGGAGCACAAGAGAAAGGCAGATATCTGAGTCTAGAAAAAGTTATCACTATAAATAATCCTAGATTTACATCTTAGAAAACCTGTACACCTGGAAGGCATGACTACATTTAGTACACTGTGAGATTAGTAATAATGAATATCATAGCTACATAGAAACCTTTGTCTCTTAATTTAGTTTTGTATCAAGAGCATCTTTTAATGGAAACTTATTGCTCCATAAAACTTAGCCTTTTGACAATGACCAATGTAAACATATCACAATAATATGTTTAGCAACGTTTATTGGGGTGTGTCTCCCATAAAGCATAAACTATTGGGGTCCCATTAATGAACAAAGGCTGGAATAAGATGTTTCCAGGCAGCTGCTCCTTTATTCACCAAGGGGAGTCCTGTCCAGCAGTTTTCCCAAGCCCAAGCGGTCTCTATTTAACTGTCTTAACAAATATTGGATGACCTATGAGAACCAGATTATAATAATTAATGCATTTTTTTGACCAATGAAAGATTCCTGAGTTATTGTACACAGACAATAATATGTATGGTATTTGTAAAGCCAGACTCAGCATCATTTTGATCAGTCGGCAACTTGGGTGGAAGTATGTCCTTAACTCTAATGACATTTATCTATAAGCCAACTTAAGTTATAGACATAAACATTTTAAAAATTCAAAAGGGCAAAAAGATGAAAAAGTTGTTGAGCTCAAACAAAACAGCTGTGGTGGAGGACCACCAGGATGGCTGTCTTTGAAAGAAGAGCATTTGTCTCCATTTTGTCTAAATCTGGCCCTGATCCGTGTATTGATATGTACAGAGCTGGCTAGGATATTTCTCAATTGGCTTTAAGCAATGCAAATGGGTCTAGCCAGGTGCTGATGTGTAGCCTTTAAAGCAATCCACAGGTCAGTGATGCCCCACCTATAGCTTCCAACCAGTATGCGTGAACTAGGCCGAGTGATGCCACGCTATCAGCTGAGACTGAGGCTCAAGAAAGATCCCATGATGTCTCGGGGCATGAAGACTGGACATCAAAGCTGAAGCACTGACCCCAAAATACAAGATACTTCCTCAAGCTGTGTTATGCAGATTACTCTTTCTGCATACCTCTCTCTGCATGTTGCAGAGGTGCGAGGTGCTATCAGGCCTCCTACCTAGCCCAGCTCACAGCACTCATGTACTTCCTGCCACTCTCCCAGTCACTCATCTGCAAGCCACTTCCCTCTTCACGAATTAATAAAATCCAGGTTTGGCCCTGGGTCAAGGCCTTTGTTCTGGTTAGCCATTGTACTGACTGGACTTAGGACCCCCTGGGCTCCCCACCACTACAGATACACGTTTATCTCTTTATTCTTGCTGTGGGTTGCACTGAAAGTCATAGATTTGGAATTACCTATTGGAATTCCAATAACTTTTCCCCAGGATTACAAATATAAACTCCACTGGTCTGTGATGAGGTCCAGAAGGGCTTCCTATAAGCTGTAAGTATGGTAACCAGTTACAGATCAGACAGACAGATAGACGAACACACATAAGACAATTTGTTTATACTTCTGCACTCAGAAGTATTTGGCCAAGTTGAATTATAATAACTCTTTTATATAAGCCTAGTCAAAACTTTTTGTAGGTCAATTAACAGAGATCTATTGTAATAAGAATCAGAAGGAATAAAACATTTTACTCATGATCAGGTTTTTTTGGTATTTTATTTTGTCTTAAGAATTTTGGCAACTCCATACCCTCCTCTTTCATTTAGCCTCCGGGTCAGTCACCTCTATACCTTCTGTCACCTACTCAGACCTTCTTTTTCTTCTAACAGTGTTTGTGGGGTCTGTAAGACTTAACATAGTTTGGGCTAACACTGAACTTTTATAAGATTTGGTTTTTACATCTTGACAAACTTTTAGATAATTTCTAAGATTTTTTTTTGTGGCCCTGACTGCCCTAATGGCCTGTTTACAATCTTTATTTGTATTCTCAAAAGCCAGTTGAAGCACGATGACTCTGGCTGCTTGTGAGTGAGGAATCTGTCTGCGGACGCCTCCTATGCAGCTGCGACTACTGCAGGCAGGTGCCACCTGCCTGGCGTGGCCAAGGGAAGCAGAGAGGGAGAAACTGCTTCTCTGCTACACATTCTGCTGCTGGCCCACCAGCATTGCCACCATTAGACAACTCAGAGCAGCAGCCAGGCACATGGGGAGGGCAGGGGCCAGGGTGCTGGGCACAGGCTGGGGGGCAGGAAGTGGCAAGGCCTGTGGGAGGCACGGGATGCGGCAGCCCCAGGGAGCTGCGGATGAGTGCTGGGACAAAGGTAGCCCAAGCCAGGTGCACAGCTGGGGAACAGCATCCTCCCCCACCCCCCGCCGCAACTGACGTGATGTCTTCATAAAGCAGACATTCAGGCTTCTTGCACCTCCCCCAGCTGCTCAAACTCACAACCTCGGCACCACTTGCATACATACCAGCCTCTAAAACTTCTGGAAATGCGGGCCAAGAAAGAATCTCTCTACGTTTTTCCTGATCTTCTTCCCCCCTCATTAGGGGGAGCAGTAGCAGTTGTAGCAATCGTTGTAGCACACAATGGTTCCAATGCGGATTTTACCAAACTTCATGTGGGAAGGGCATCAGGGGTAATCTGTTTTCTCCTAGCATGGGCCCTTCTGAAATTTTTGCCCACTCTATCCCATTCTCTGCGTCCAAGATTCCCACCTGTGGGAACCACATATATTTGGTAATGTCTTGCAGCATTTTTGAAAGAGAGTGTGTTCTAACCTGGGCCCCGACCTGTTTCAACAGCATACGCAACAACTGCACATATCTTTGCTCCTCTGTTGCCAAATTCTGCCCCATTCTCCCAGCTAGAAAAGCTTTTCCATGGCGCTACTACTTATTTTCACTTTTGCTTGGCTGACTCCAAAGTTGTCCCTTGAAATCCCCCAGTGTCTGTTTCACTCTTTTCCACTCTGGAACTTCCCCTGTGGGTCTCAAGTCCCTGTTCTGGACACCAGTTGCTGGGAGCTGATCAGACCCTTGGATACCTGTTGGGGGAACAGTGGGGAAAAAGAAAGACAAAAGGCAAATTTCAAGGCACACAGGGGACCAGGAAGAAATTGTCTGTAGTGGACAAGGACACCCCTCTCTGTGGTTAGCCTGCTTTTATTAGCAAGCAAGAGAACCGTGGAAGGGGTGGTGTACTTTTCCTGGAACAGTGACTGTAGTAAGAATGGAGTAATAAAACGGGGATCAAGTTTAGCATTTCAAAGGGAACAAGTCAAGGTCCTTCCCCATACCTGGATGCCTGCATTTTGTCTTCAGCAGATATTATCTTGCCCCAGGAGGCTGTGAATATGAGTTTTCCCAACACAGCCAGAAAGCATGCAACTATTTGCAAACTCTCCTGTCCCTGAGGCAAGTCATACCAGACTTGGCCCACAGGACCAGTCACATAGTCTGGTCCCCAGCATAGTAAAATATTATTTTGTATCCTCTGGTCCCCAACAGAGGTGAGCAGCTTTCCTCCACCATGCTGTTCTGCCATGTGATTTCTACCTTGGAGCAAGCTGACTGTGGACTGAACCCACTGAGACTGTGATCCAAAATAAACCTCTCCTTCTATAAGTTGTGGATGTTGGGTATCATATCCCAGCAATGGAAAAGTGATTAATACAGATACCTGTATTAATACCCTGCCCAAGTTCAACTCAGAAATAGACATGACACATGCAGAAGTACATACACAAACATGTACAAGGTACACATAGTACATATATGTGTAAATTGTATGTCCCACACAAATACCATACATTACACACACACAGTCACATCATATATTTGTAGCAAGACTTGAAATGCCCAGGCTCCCCAAAACCAGTGCACACACACACCAGAAACACAAGAGCCCTCTTCTGTGTGCATGATGCACACATACACAGACACACAAGCACACAGATGCCCACACTCCTGGGGACAGGGCTGGCATCTCGCATTGCATGTGACTGATTTTCTCAGAAGCAGACCATGCAAGAGCTGAGTGGCTTTTATTAGGGCTGATTTCCCGGGGTAAAAAGGGAAGAGGGAGAAAGACACAGTTTGGCCTAAATTAGACAGATGGCCATGGCCTCCTGAGGGTCCTGTGATTAATCTAGTTAGGAGGCTTGTCTGGGGCTCTGGATGCTGTCCTCTGAGTGGTGGACACTGGGCCCTCTCCCCAAAGCCAGGCTCTCAGTCTGGAAGCTTGGAAGTGGGTTATTTGGCCTTGGGGATGCTGCTGTTTGGCTTCCACCTGGTGGTACAGCTTCTGCCTCTCCTTGGGCACTCAGGGAGGGAGAACTGGATTTGAGGCCTGAACTCAATTTCAAAACCAAACTTGCACCTGACCTGCCCACATGGGGACCTACCTGGCCTCTAGGGGACATGTTGTGCCACCTACCTGCAGAGGCTGTGTCCCTCCAGACCTTCCCCTGCCCCAAGCCTCCTGGGCAGACCCTGCTCCTGCAGCTTCTCCCACTAGCATAGACAGGCCCCTTGTTCACAAATGCCTTCCAGGCCTCTAGGTTCCCTCCAGCCACTTTCCAGCTGTCTCTCCCCCCACACCCTTCATCTCCTCCAACCAGATCTGGAAGGGAGTCGCCTCCTCTTGCTATTCCCTCTCCTTGTACTCTTCTTCTGCCTCCATTGTCTCCAGGTCTCCAGCCCCTTTACCTTCCCAGTTCATCTGCCGCCTCCACAGCCAGCACTGCTCTGGGTAGATGCCCTCTGGTCCCAGATCCCTTGGATTTTTGCAGCTGCCCACTTCCTCCTTGTTTATTTTTAAAAATATTCATTTGTTTGATTTGCAATACTGGAGATTGAACCCAGTTCGTTCAAACTGACCTACTTCTCCAGCTTGCTTTTATTTTTTAATTTTCAGACAGGGTATTGCTAAGTCACCAAGTTGCCCAGGCTGAGCTTGAACTTTCCGTCCTCCTGCCTCTGTTTCCCAGAGTGCTGGGATTACAGGGCTGTCCTTCCTCTTTAATTTGCCTCTTCTCTTGGCACCTTGTACTATTCTCTCATGGTGCTCTTCTAGGCCTTGGCCTGGTTGTTTTTCTGCCCTGGCTCTCTCCCCAGGACAACTTCCTGGCCCAGGGTCTCATTTCCTGTGACTGTGTCCTTCCAATCATCCTCCACGTGGCAGCCAGATGAAGTCTCTCCAAAACACAGGCTTGACGGGGTCCCCTCCCCTGCTTAGAAGCCTTTGATAGCACAAGGTCCAAGCACACGTTACACTTCCCATTTTCCTGTCTCTTTTACTCCTCACAGGGTCCAAGTTCTCTATCGGCCACTCACACTCATCCTCCAACTTCTCCTCACCCCTTCCGGCTCTCTCCCGTCTGTGCTCAGTCATTTCTACCCGCAACCTCATTCCTCTCCTTCCCATCTCTCCCTCTCACCTCACTAAAAGTTGCCAAAGTGAGGGCTGTAGCAATTCCTTGTGGGGTTCTGTGCCAGCAACACAAAAGCTGAGCCTAGTGCCTGAAGGGCTCCCTGCGTGAGTGCAGCAGGAGCAAAAAGCCACTTCTCTAAGCACTACCCCCCTGCCTCCCATGTAGCCTTGGATGCTACTGCTGCCCAGTGCAAGGAAAGCTGCAGCAGCCCTGTAGAGAGCTCCTGAAGGCCAGAGGTCATTGGCTTCCCTGCCCCACACTCCCACAGCCCCATGTACACTGACGTTCCAACCTTGACCTCTGGCACCTGCCCGACAGCACTTTCACCTCCCACCCAGACACCAGCTGTTGGCCTTGGCTTCACCTGGGGGCCTGGTCTCACCTGCCTGCTCCTCTGAACCTCACCCAGAACTCACCCATTTATGTTGCTGGGCCTCACTCTGAAGTAAGTGACTGTCTGCATCATCTCTTCCCTTAGAGCATGTGGCTGTGATCTATAGGCTCCCAGAGTGGTGCAGGTGGTGGGGACTTTGGGACTGAGGCCTATTCTACCATTGGCTTCTAGGTCCCTTCGATAGTCTTAGTAGCTTCACCTAAAAGATGGAGAGAGGCTAATATTTGCCTTGTGTGATTGTAGGGAGGATGGAATTACAGCTATTCCATGTGATGAAATTAGTTTTCTTTTTCCAGTGAGGTGAAGACCCTCTCTGGGTGCCCATGGGGAGCCTTGAAAACAGCTTTCCCAGTGCCCCAGGAGACCTGAATCACCCCTTTAAATGTTCCTGGGCCTTTGGTCAATCCTGCTGTTGCACTTGGTAGTCACCAATGAAGCAGGAAGCTGAGGCTCGATGCTACCAGGACATCGGGGGTTCTAGGATAAGAGTGTGGTAAGAGGAGGACGGGAGGGGAAAGCTAGGGTGGCTGCCAGAGAGGGGGCTCTGGACAAGGCAACCAAGAGGCTGGACAGAGTTTGTGAAGTTTGACTGCACAATGAGCAATGACGTGCCCTCCCCACCGGGCTCCCAGGCAGCCTCACCGAGCCGATCTGCATTCTTACCCCTGCCTGGGAAGTTGGGTCTGGCTCCGGGGCTACATTAAAGTGCAGTGTGTGGGCTCAAGGTGGGCACATGGGGACAATAGAGAGAGTCCTAGGGCCAGCTTCCTCCAGGCCATGTGCATAATAACAGCTGTGGAAAAGAGCTCAGTGGAAACTGTGACATCCTCAAGCTGGAAGCACTTTACACCAGACACAGTGGTGACAGGGGAAGGTTACAGCCTCCAGGCCACTGGCTCCAAGTCTCCAGGGTTATCATAACTGTGCACAGAAATACAAAAATCCTCGGGTTAGAATGGGGGCTCTGAGCAATTTAAGAGAACAGGATAGGCCAAGGCCGGGGTGGGAAAGTGCTGTCAGGCAGGGGAGGTGGGGCAGGGCGAGCCAGCAGCTCCCTGGCGAATCAGGAGAAGAGCAAATGTCAGGTAGGAAAGTGAGGTGGCAAGGCCAATGCTGCAAGTAAGCTGGGGTGGAATGGAGGTAGGAGAGCAGCAAAGGGGCTAGTGCCCTTGCTGAGGGTGGAGAAAGGCAGAGTCCAGGGCTGAGGATGTGGCTCTGTGGTAGAGCATTTGCCTACCATGTGCAAGGCCTTGGGTTTGATCCCCAACACTGCCAAAAGAAAAAAAAAAAAAAAGGCAGAGAAAATCATGGTGCACTAACTGAGACTAACTGGGACTGGGTGATGGGACATGAGGAAGTATCATGGAAAGGACAGATAAGGGAGTTGTCACCCCATTCTGAGCCAGGCAGCCAGGCTGAGCACTGTCAAGGAGATCTGGGGCTCACCAGGGAGGCACCCACACATCAGAGATGCTGCTGCATCTGGAGCCCAGAGAAGGGACTAAGTCATCTGTGGAAGAGGACAGCCAGCAAAAGCCTTGCTTTCTGGGCTGTGGATGGGGACAGTCACACCTACCTCCCAGGAGGCCACCTGAACCAGTGCCCAGGAAAGCATGTTAGGCAAGTGTTACTTAGTAGAAAATGTAAATGGGTAGAGGCTAGACAAATGCTTTGGCACATGTCCGGGACTTGGTCCGGGACTTTCAGATGGTGACAGGACACCCAGACCTGCTATCCTTTCACTATCCTTCAGTGGTCAGGGAGATGCTCCAAGAAAGATGCCTCAGAGTGAGCCCCCATCCCTGTGTATCCCCAGGCGGGGACAGCCAGGGACAGTTGAGCCCAGTGAGCCGAGGGTTTGCTGACATCAGCTTGTCTCCAGAACAACTTGCCCGCCCCCTAGTGGACTTCTGAAGAGTCTCTCCAACGAAGAGAGGGACCACAGGACTCAGTCCAACGCTGTCCGGATCCTGATGAGGAGACTGGAGCCTTGAGCAGAAGGGACATGTGCAAGGGAGTCCAGGGCAAGAGGTAGCGGTGCTCTGGCCCTCAGGAAGGAGCCTGGGCTTGGGTATCTGGGCCCCAGGTGACCGCAGCAACACATGGGGCTAGGAGTCTCCTCTCAGAACTTTGGTTCCTCACTTATCAATAGGAGGTGGCCACCCTCCCTGAAGCTGTAAGGATGCTCCCAGACTGCACATGGCAGGCACTCAATACATGGGGTCCTGGCCTCCTCCTCTGTAACACCTAACCTCCTATGAGAGTGTAGACTCCATTCTATCTTTTGAGCAAATCCAGACTTTCATGAATATAGATTCTTTAAATTGAGGTTCACTTGCCATGGTGGTAGCCTCCCTCCTCCCCCGACCTATTATATTTCTTCTACACTGACCTTTGCTGGTCAGACACTAGGATCACAGAAAGGTGGACTGGGGCCAACCCTGCCCTTAGGAAGCCCCCAGTCTTCCAGGAAAGGCAACCCAGACCACACTAAGACAGAAGGGTCAGAAGAGTACAGATCCAGAGGAGGTGTGCTCTTTCAGGCTCTTGGTGGGAGGGAGGGTTCAAGGAAGGCTTCTTGCAGGAGGTGGCAAAAGAGCAAAGGCTGCGGAGAGAGAGGAGGGCTTGACCAGAGGATGGGAAGCAGGGGTCTGGGAAAGAGCCTCCAAACTGGTGCAGACCTGGAGGGAAGACAGCCATTGTGGCATGAGGGGGTGGTGAGGAGGGAAGGCAGCAAGATAAACCATGGGCTGATGTGTTCACCAGGCATCTGCAAGCAGGATTCAAATGAACACCCAGACCAGATGTAGAGGAGCAGCGGAGGAGAAACTGGGCAGGAGACCTCAGGAACCGGCATCACAGAGCCTTTGGGCTGATTCATTCATTTATTTGTTTATTCATTAGTTCACCCTCCAGTACCTGCCTGTGCTGGGCACTGAACCAAAGGAATGAACAGGGCAAGGCTTCTACTGTCAAGGCCGGTCAGACATAGCAATTGCTGGTTTGTTCAGAACAGGGTGGGAAAGCATTTCAGGAGAAAGTGGCTTTTAGGTAGAATTTGGCAGGTGTGTAGATGGTTACTGAGTGTTGGAAAGGAGGTAAGGTCATTTAGGCAGAGAAAGCAGCAGGAGCAAAGTGGTGGCACCATAAGGGACGTGGGGAAGACTAAGGACCATGACATGGCCAAAGCATGGATGCCTTGGGAGTAGTGAGGTGGGGCCAGCACATGTAGAGCTTTGAATACCAGATTCAAAGGTTTGGGTTTTCCAGGGACCCATCCCCAACTGTACCCACCTAAAGTACCAGGAACCAAGTGATTCTAGATAACCTGGCCCTGTGAGTACCTTCCAGAAGTCTATGGCCCCATCTGCTACAGTGAGGCCACATCCCCTAGAGATGGCAGGAATGTCTCACCTCAAGGGAAGGAAGGAAGGCCCTAGGCCGGTGGAGATCTCATGGACATGATGAGAGTCATGACTTGGGGCCCCTCTCCAACCTGGGCATATGTGCAGACTCCTATGTGAATGGTGGACTGGCTCCTCTCCAGAGCAGCAGCCCAGCTCTGGGGCCTCCCTGAGCCCCACCAGGGAGGTGCTATCCTCACCCTCATTCTGCAGAGAAGAGAGCTGTGTTCCCATGAATCCACCTCCCTGGGAGCCTTTTGGCAACCATTGCTATTTCTTTCAGCTTTCACAGGTACTGTTGTGTCTGTTCCTCAGCTCAGGAGGCAGCAGATAGATGGGCAGGGACAAGCCACTTCACCCCTCCCAGCCTCCGTCTTCATCTGGAAAGTGGTCAATAACTCCTGTCTCCAAGAGCGGTGTGGTTGAGACACTGAGCATGGAAGCCCCTGGCACATGGCTGGCCTGAAGCAGGTAAATGGGAAAGAATGAGGCCCAAACCCTCGCAGCTGGGGCATGATGCAGGCTCCTGTGGGTGCTGGCCTGCTTCCCTCATCCCCAGGTAGTATAGAAAGCTAGGAAGGGGACCCTGTGATGGGAGGTCTAGTTACGTGCAGTGTGTCAGCTTTGGAGCCCTCAGGTTCTGCCAGGAGCCTCTGAGAGTGGAGTAGCCTTGGCCCATGCGTGTGGGCATCTCACAGAGTGGGTGAAGGGCCAGGCTGCTCCCCAGGCCACACATCTGCAGGGCCTAAGACATAGGTCCACAGCTGGATCCCATACATCCCAACAGATATCTCACACAAATACATGATGTGACACTGCTCCCAGACTAAGGTGCCAGAAGGGACTCAGGCATATGACATGCACAGAGCTGCGTGCATGCAGATACAATGAGGCCCACAAATGCATGCGTATGAATGTACGTATGTACGGATGGACAACACAAGCAGATACTGCACATATACAAATGCATACAGATACAGTGACAAGCCACAGGTACATAGGCATCACGCGCTCATTGTCACCTGTCTGCTAGTGGCCCTTTGAACGCTGATGTAAATGTATATAATGTACACACAACCACACAGGTCAGTTCACAGAGGCCTGAGTGCCTAAATCATGTCTGTCCCACGCCTCTCAGTTAGTGTAACTTCAGCTCCTGACCTTTTTGTTCTAGCAGCTGTAAGGCAGGCAGGGCAGGGATCTGGTCCTTACTGTGCAGTGCGGATCTGAAGGCCTAGTGAGATCAACTGCCAGCCATGTCACACACTCATGGAGGGAAAGCTGAAGTCCGGTTTGAATTCGGGGCTCCCGTGTCTGTCCACAGCTATGGATTCTTACAGGGTACGCACAGCTACGCACCCAGAAGGCCCTCACCAGTCACCCGAAACAAATGCTCATGTCACAGGTGAGAAAACTGAAGCCCCGAGAGAACATTTGCAGGCCTGAAATGAGCCACACTGAGAGGCCACAGAGAAACCAGGGCTTCCGTCCCCACACCGCCTTGTGGCTGTGCTAGATGCATAGATATGACCACACGAAAGCCGTGGGCACAGGCCACAGACACACACACGGCTCTTCTGCTCAATGGTCTGTAGGCTCACAGGACTAGATGTGGTGTTTCCATGGGCCTCACTTAATTCTCACATGACATGGGAGGCGAGAGTGACTGAATCCATTTTGTATTTGAGGAAACTGAGGCATAAAAAGATTAGGCTCAAAGTTGTGCAGATAGGGACATGGTGGCATCTCCCAGAGCCAAATCCACACATGCCTTACATGTCTCCTACACCTAGTACACGCTCACTCATACACACAGGCATCCTGGACTTGGGGTACAGCAGTCCTCAGAGGGAACATTTTCCCAGTAACCCTCAGTTCAAAGCGATAGTGTTGTTTCACCCCTCCCAAGAGTCTTTTGAACTCTGGAATTACCCATTGGGATTAGGTGACCACTCTTTGATGTGAAAGCCACTTTAACGAATTGGTTGTGGGTTTTTGGTTTTATTTTTCTGTAAGATATAAGTCTTATTTTCTCAAGAGCCAAGGGATTCTCAGCCTCTCTCCTCCACCCTGGATTTTGGGCCAAGGCCAGGACTCCCCATACAGTGCTGCTAGACACTGTTTGGGCTGGCTGGGGGAGAGGCAGGGAAGGAGGCAGCATGCTCTGCATTTCCTGTGGGCCAAGCGCTATGCTAGGGACTTTAAAAATCCTCCCTGTGGGCCTTGGTCCTCTGCGGAGCAATGAGGCAGCGATCCCATGGCAGGAGTAATGGGCTCCCATGATAACAAGCTCTCCGTGTCAAAATAATTTGTCTGGAATAAAGCACTGTGTGGAAGGAAGTGAATATGTCTATTTTTATTGTTTTGTATAAGAGGCAAGCTTACCCCTAGGATTTGTACAGGAACCACCAGTTAGTATCGCTTGTGGGGTCTTATTAATGAGCAGTCAGTGGCCACCAGGGAACTCAGCAAGTCTTCTGTAGGAACTGGGACAGGGTGTGTGTGTGGGGGGGCACAGGAGCCTCAGGCTGGTGCAAGCACTGTGCCACCCTGTGTGCTCCTCAGTGCCGGGCCGGGGCTTCGCCTGAGCTCTGGGGCCCACTTGAGCCCTGGCGAGCTTTGGCGAAGGCTGCCTTGATTTCTTGGTTTATGAGATCCCGCCAGGGGACTCTGAGGAAAAAGGAGAAACAAGAACTGTAATCCATCCTCCAGAACAACAAACAGCCTTGGACATTCGGAAACGGATGCAGAGCTGGCGAGTGGCTCCTTTCTCTTCCCACGTATCCCGCTCCCACAGAAGCCCTGCCCTGGGCACACCTCCTCTCCCCACCTTTGAACTTTAGGGAACTGACACTCAGACAGGTGTCACACAGAGGGTCCCTCAAGGGCACGCAGAGGATGCATGTGTGGCTTCTGCTCCAGTGACCTCTCAGGAGACGAGCAGCTAGCCCCAACTCTCCCTCACTCTGGATGTGATCTTGGGAGGCTGGGAGGCTCTGCCACAAGGGCTCTGTGACTGTCTGGGTGTTAGGCAAATTATCGTAGGGTCCCTGGATTCTCATCCTGAATATACTTTCATTCTCATTTGCTATCCATGGGTGCCTGGAGCAGGTAGACCCAAGTCATTGCCTCACACAGAGAACAAAGCAAAGCTCTGAGTGACAGCCAGTGTCTCACACCAATCTGGCAGGGGACACTTTTTTATTGTAGTGTAACTGATCTCCACTCTCCTACCCCCCAGAACCCAGAGCCTCACACATGCTAGGCAAGCTCTCTACCACTGAGATACATCCCCAGTCCTAGGGGGCACAGGGAAAGAGAGGGCCAAGAATGGGCCACTTTTTAGAGTGTCTTTCTGACATGTGACAGAGGCACTTCTCTGTGCTCTGCTGCTTGAGTTGGGGGCTACACAAACGCATGGTTGGGGAGGGACTTGTCCTCTTCTCCTGACCCCCAGCAGGCTCCTCAGACATCCCCAAAGAGAAAGCTAAATAATTTCTGCAAAGATGGGAAATACATAAGATGAAGATAAAAGCATCTTTAGAAAATTTGACTTTGAAGAAGACTCAGGCTGTAACATTCGATTCAGGTAAAATTTTGGTAAGTGCCTTGTCAGCCCCAAGACAAGTTCCCATCCAGCTGGCACCTGAGGCCCTCCTGCAGAGATACTGTCTGTCTGTCATCTCCAGACAAGCAGAGGGGTACGTGGGATTGTTTCTATGCAGGTACATAGCTGGTGGCCATCAGATATAGTGTGTGTATATGCATGCGTGCATGTGGACCTCGGTGAGCTCATGTACAGGATCTGAGTAGAGAATCTCCATGCCTGTGGGTCTGGGGGGCTCTCAAGTGAGGTGATGTTTGCTGCAACTAATATCCACTCTCCCTCCTTCCTGAGCCAAGAAGATGAAACCATTTCCGGCACTATCTAAAGTTTCTGTTTGAGAGTGGAAAAGTCATCAGCCAAGAGAGCTCAGGATGACAAGTGGCTGCCAGATCTGCAGGTTCCCAGTCCCAGGATGATGTGGCCAGGGGAAGACTTGACTTTCCCAGCTGCAAGGACAGAGCTGGGTGGGAGGGTGTTGTCAGAGCTCACATTTCCTGGGCACCAGGCACCAATGGTTGGTGTGCAAGTGTCCTGGCTATCCAGGATCTCAGGGCACTTACAGAGCAGGGAGAGTTCCATAAATGCATCAACAAGATATATCAGGTAGTGCTATACAAGTGCTGTGGAGACTCCCACCTGGGCAAGGATGGACTGGAGGGTGACGGCAGGGCTCTGTTTGGAGTGCATGACCAGAGCCACCTCTGATAGAGATAGTATTTGAGCTAAAACCTGCATGATAGGAGGGGCAGGATGTGCCGGGTGTAGAGAACAGTAAGGCCAGAGGTGAGCAGAAGCAAGGAGCATTTCAGGCAGCAACAAGGAGGCTTATGAGTGAGTGGTGAGCAGTGAGAAGTGGCAGAGGAACATGGCCACCAGTCAGGCAATGGTTGGTTGGACTCAGCAGGGCCACAGAGAGATTGGAGTCTGGGCTTTAGTCCCCAGGTAAAAAGATAACCTAGTAATGTGAACAGCAGGGAATTTTCATATCGATGATGTTTGTGTTTTTAGTTTTTTGGGTTTTTTTTATGTGGGTTCCAGGAGTCGAACTCGACCTCGTGCTTGCTGGGCAGGTGCTCGTGCCGCTGAGCCATCTCACCAGCCCATGCTTGCGTTTTTAAAAGATCACTTTGACTCCTGGGTGGAGCTGGATCAAGGACACCCAGTAGATTAAGGGAAAATGACTGGGAGCCCTGCGGTGGGACAGGTGAGATGCGCGGTGGCTTGGTCCAGGGCAGAAGCGTGGAGGTGGGTGTGATGGAAGCAGGGTTGCAGGGTGTGTGGTGGGAGGCCTGACAGGTCCCGATCTACTGGTGGAGGAGATGAGCTGCGTGTGAGAGATGGAGGGGCCCAGGACAGTGTGCAGCTTTCTGACAGAGGATGGCAAGGCCACTGGTGAGAAGGAACCTGGAGGAGGACCAGATTTCAAGGGCAGGTGAGGATTTGCAGTCTCAGGGGCTGTGGGAGCTCCATGGGGAAAGACTGCAGGGCAGCAGGAGGGGCAGCTGGAACTCAGAGGGGCGGTTGGGCCTAGGCATACAGTGGGGGTGTTGTCTGCATGGCAAGGGAACACCTGGAGTGGAAAGGGCCTAGGGGGCCTGTGGAACCCCAGCGTTTAGGTGGGGAGGGGAGGGGAGGAGCTGGAGGGAGCCCAGAGTAAGGAATGGGGAGACCAGGCGAGAGAGCATTTCTAGGAAGAGGGAAGGCAGTGGGGAAATGCCGCAGGGCCATCAGTGAGAACTAAAACTGCCCACGATCTAGTGACACAGAGGGAGGTCACAGGTGACCTTCCAAAGAACGGTCTGGGCAGGCAGGGGTGGAAGTCAGCTGGCGGGGGCCGGGAGGCAGTGGGAGGAGGAAGTGAGGTCAGCATGAGCAGAAAGAGCCCTTCTGAGAAACTGGGCTCTGTGCAGCGGCAGGAGCTGTAGGTTGGCCCGGTGTCTCTGGGACATAAGGGAAGGAGTGGGAGGGCCGTGGCCTCTCCACTGGGGCTGAAAGGGTTGAGGCTGCTTTGGCATAGGGGGAGAGAGTTGGACTGTAATGGAATGGCCACAAAGGCCCTCAGGGGGCAGGGCTGAAGAGGAGAGGCACTTGCCCGAGGCAACACAGTCAGCTTAGGTTGGGCTCCCCTTGGCTGCAGACCTGGGCCCTATCCTTGCAGCGTGCTACTGGCCCAGGAATCATCCACGCAGGCTGTCTGCAAAGGGGTGTGTGTGGGGAACGCTGGCTGGGAGAAGCCTTGCCACAAACCTCAGCTGCTTCTGTGCCTGGGAGGCTGGTGTAGAAGGGGGCATCTGTGTGTTCTCTACTCCCACCAGTCCTGAGCTTGCTGGGAGCCCTTGGGCCTGCTGTGTGTGATGTGGGGTGGGAGGGCACTCAGAGATGAACAGGGCACCACTTGCCCTAAAACACTGCTCTGCCCCAGGCTCCCTGGGGCCTTGAGGCTTTGGGTACCCTGACAGAAACTGTGGACAGGAGATGGATGCTGTGGCTGTGAGAGGCTTCTTTCCAGTAGCCCCCATGCAGTCAAGTCCTTTCCACTCAGATGCTCAGCCTGGGCTACTCAGCTCACCTGGCCTCTTCCCAGGAAGCCCATGTACGGTCCCACACGTTCCTTGTCTTTGAGAGATGGGAAGGGAGGCCTTGGGATGGGTGCATCCTGTGACAGCTGAGAAGAGCCAGTCAGAAGTTTTGAAGGGGAAAACCCAGGCAGGGAGACAACAAGCCTGCACGATGGCCCAAGCTCTGGTGTGGTTGTTTTGGGACCCGGAAGGACACTGCATTCTCTGCTCACCTCCTCCTAGTGGGATGACTATTGGTTCCAGTGACCCTGGACCTCCTTGGCTATTGACAATACCTATACCCCTTGCCTGGTCCTAGAGGACCAGGGACAGAGGGAAGCTCCAATCTGCCAAACAGGTGTAAGCTCTTAAAGGATCCACTTCGTGGGGGCCCTAAAAGGTGAGGGCCCTTTTGATCTAAAAATCCCATGTCTGCAGAAACAGTCTGAAAAGTAACAAATACACCTTAGTGTTTTCTAAATTTCACCTGTGGTCAGCCCAGAATGGAAGGACTCTACATGCTCCACAATGAGAGAGGCTGAGCACATGGTGGCCCTGAGCAGCTACTCCCAGTGGTCCGAAGCACTCTGAGCACTGTGGGTGGGAGCACAGGACAGAGTGTGACCCAGGTGGCCTGACCTGCCCTGCCAACCTGGCTGTCTCCCAGGAAAGGAGGTGGGTATTGATTATTTGAAGAATTTCATATTTTTCAAGTTTTCCCATTGAAGGCAAGAAGTACTTTTATACTCAGAAAAATAACAAATAACCAACTTAAAATAGAAGAGTCCAGCCTTTGGGAAGTACCTCTTACTCACCCAGGTTTGATGTGCAGGGGTGTGGGTAGGGGCCTGGCGAAGCCTGCTTTCCCCACCAGCCAGAAGGTCTCCTCCATGCCCTTCCCCTGGAAGAGGGAGAAAGGGCATCCAAGCTCCCTGCCCTGCCCAAGGCTTTGGAGGGTGAGGAGTGAGGAGTGAGCTAGGTTCCAACAGCTGTGCAGAGAGTGGCCTGCAACCTGGGGGAGGCTATCTGGGTCCAAATCAAGCCTCTGCCAATTGGCCAACTTATTCCACCTCTCTGTGCCTCCATTTCCTCTTTACCTCACAAAGTGATCATGAAGATTAAACATGTTAATATTTATCAGTTATGACATAAAGGAAGAAGGAATCATGAGCCCTGGCCAGTAGGTCCAGGATGCTGAGACTGGAGGGTTCTAGGGTCTGATGCTGTCCAGCCTTCACTGTTGAAGGACATGGCAGCCTCCTCGGGATGGAGAGCAGCTGCCTGGAGGTGAAGGGGAGAAGCATCAGGGGCAGTGAGGTCAGGGCTGGCTGCCTAGCATTCTGGACCCCACGCTGGCTGAGTTTTATGGGATGGGCATTGCTCCAGGGAGGCCCAAGCCAGCACTGGGGACCTGAGGTCAGTGTGCAGCTCTCCCATCCCTCTGCCAGTCTGATCCTCTGCTTCTTGGGACACCCAGCAACCTCCCACCCCTCTGCCAAGTGAGACACAGCACAGCCCTGACTTCTCCAATTCACTGCCCAAGTCCCAGGCATCCAGAGCACAGGGTGCCATACATGCTGGCCCTCGCTGGCTGTGTGCCCACACACAGGTTGCTGCCCCTCTGAACTGCACCCTCCTGCTCTGACACTGCACAGTGTAATGGAGTGAGTCCCACAGGGCACCCAATTTGTGGGTCCAGTCACTGCTTTGGGCCTTTAAACCAGCCCATTCCTATCTCCTCACCAGAGCTGGCTCTGTCTGAGGAATCTGGAGGAACAAAAAGAGGTGGAAAAAAAAAAAAAAAAAAAAAAGAGGTGGGGTAGGAAGAAAAGTCACTCTCAGTCTTCAAGCAGCTTATGGGGAAAATACACCCAATATTATGCTAAACAGTACAGTGTAGGGCCAATGGGAGGACAGAGAAGGCTTGTCAGTTACTACCGGGGGAAAGAAGGAGGATATTCCTGGGCCAGGGCAGGCTTTAGTGAGAGGTGATGTCTGCACTGGGGTTCTGAAGAATGAATAGGAGCCCAGCAGTGCTATGGAGAAGGCACAGGCTTCGGAGTTATCAGGTCTGGGTTATGAGCAGTGTAACTGACATGTTACTTTTCCTCTCTCATCAAACTTTTTCAACTATAAAATGGGGACAAGGTTACTACTTCATTATTGCTCTGAGTAGTGAATAGATTGATGTGTGTTTTGCCCCAGTGTGTCACCCAGGTAGGCCATCAGTACAAGGTGAGGTTTCTGGTCTGGCCTTTCCTTTCACAAGGATCCCAATGGCTCCCACAAAGAAAGGTTTCCTTAGGATTTGGGGGAGCAGAGAACACATATAAAGGGGATCATTTACAACCCCAACTCGAAACAGTCACATTCATGAGATGGAAATCTCTCCTGCTGCCCATGGAAACTGGACCCTGGGGACCAGGACATTCTCTTACCTTCAGCTCTGACTGACCTCTGACATCAGTTTTGTAGCCTTCATCAAGACTGAGCAGGGCTTGGACGGTGCTTCGGCTGATGTGGATTCTGTAGGCTGACAAAAAAGTAGTGATCGTGTCACCATGTGGTGGCAGTGTACCTAACATCTGGTAAAATCATTCAGAGCTCAAACAGCCCCAGTTCATCCAGGCATACTCACAGTTATGATTTACACAGAACCCTCTGGCCCTCTGGTCTCTTTAGATAGTTGGTCACTAAGAGACCCCAAGGAAAAGCAAATTACATAGATTGTTAAGGGGAACTCAGGATGAAGTCAGAACCCCTGGGAACATGACATTTATTTGTAGGAAAGTCTATAAAGGCTGAGCCAGAGAAGACAAACAATTGTTGTTTTCTTTTTGAGCAGGACTCCCCTGTTGTGGATTGCACAGCCTGTACAACTGGAAGCAGAGGCTTTGCGACTTCAACATTTTTAGTTGCTCTAACCAAGCCAGTAAGTACTTCCTGCTGGCAACAAAGGCCTAAAGTGTTGGGGCTGCCTACATGGTAGTGTTGGGGCTGCCCTAACATAATGGGAGCCAGCATGCAGTCAAGAAAAAATCCAAACTGGAAATGGTCTCTTCATTGTAAAATGTGGAAACTGAGAGCATTCTGCTCACAGATACTATGCCAGCTGGTTGCAGAGCTAGGGCTGGGCCCTGGGTTCCTCATCTCTTGAGTCATTGTTTTCTCTGCTAATTCCCTCATGAAATCATCATGAAAACCCTGTGGAAAGTTAGAAGGACCAATGACATGCTTCGTCTCCTTCCAACAACTCCATGCAACTAGAGTATGCTATCACCAGGTGGTGGCATGGTGACTAAGCCCTGTCTCAAACAACCAGGCTGTGCAGCTTACTGAGAAAGAGAGTCCCTCCCCTGGACAGAACAGAGCATGAGATACTCACGCAACCCTGTGGACTCCATCCGGGATGCAGTGTTGACAGTGTCCCCCTCGGCAGTACTGAGGCATGGTGACACCCACGACCCCCACCACAGAGGACCCTGAAACCCACATGTGCCTGGTGAGCTCCAGCAGGCCGCAGACCAGACAGCACCCAGTTGCAGTGGCAGCCCCCCACCCAGTGTCCCCACGCACTGCCATACCCCTGGGTTCCAGCTGGCGGAAAGGACAGTGCTATCTGGAGTCTTCACAACACCCACCCAGACAGAAGATGGCACATGTGCTAGGCCCTGAGCTGGGGGTGGGGGACCCAGATAAATCAGAACCAGTCCCTGCTCTTGGGGAGCTGTCAGACCTTGGGGAGCTGTTTGAACTGTGATTGGTGCTGGCATGAGGGGAACACCATGCTATCCCAGGAAAGGACCTCCAAGCCAGCCCAGGGGACTTCCTGGAGGAGGCTATGTGTGAGAGGCATCTTCAAGGATGACAGGAAAAGCGGGCAGAGAGCAGCAAATACAAAGGCACCCAGGTAAAGCCTACAGTCCATGGGAAACTGCAAGCAGCTGAGTGTGGATGGAGGGCCACAGGGGTGGGGTGAGGAGAGGAGAGGTTATCAAAGGCCTTGGGTGTGCAGAAGGGGAGCCATGGAGGGAGGGAGAACTGGGGTAGGATAGAGACTCTGGGTCTCTTCCAGATCCTTCTAGCAAACATCTATTTGTTTGCATGATGATAAGATTTCTGTTCTGCCTCTTCCGTCAGACTATCAGCATCTCTACATGGAATTAGATGCCTTTGACTGGATAGATGCAGAGACCAAAACACTAGAACAACAGATAACAGAGACCACTGGAGATAACAGAAGGAAGATAACCTGAGATAACAGAAGGAAAAATGGCAACAATGTTTTTCTGGCACAGTTTCAGAATTTCAGAAACCCAGAAGTCACCATTGGGCCATCCCAGCCGACGTCCCAGGGAGGGTTGGGAGACTGACCTAGCCATCACCCCAAGCCACAGCCCATACCTGAGTGCAGCCCAACCCTGATGAGAATGGGTACATCGCGCATGTGCCTCATCCGGAAGTCACCCACAGAGCTGAGGATGTCCAGGGCCATGTTGGCGATCTCAGCTGTGTGCCGGCTCCCGTTGCACTGGGGCAGCCCTGAAGCCACCATGTAGGCATCTCCAATGGTCTCCATCTGGAAACAACAGCCCCCGTGCTCTAGCATGAGAACACATAATTCCCAAAATATTCTACATCTGACCACACAGAGCCACCTCTCTGGAGCTCCCAAACCACCCTGTGGATCTCTGGCCCCCAGTGCCATCTCTGCTAAGGCTCCAGTCAAGGCACGTCAGCAACGATCAGGTCTATACATTTCAGATGACTTCTGCCTGTAGCAGGTGACCATGGCTTTTTTGTCTGGTGCAGGCCACAAGCTCCTTGGCAGCAGAGCAAGGGCCTCCTGCACAAGGCCGTGAGGGCTGAGCAGGTCTTCAGCTTTATACAGAGGGCACATGCATGGGCACCTCCTATGTCCTAAACCTCCTGGCTTCCAAGGATTACTGGAAGGATGAGGGTTCTATGCTTTCCCAACCCCAGCTTGGCCCTTGGCCCTGGCAAACCACTTTGACTGTGTGGGCCTCAGCCCCTCTGCATGGAGGGCCTGAGAAAGGATGGCAGGAGAGAGGCCATGCATCAAGGTATCCTTTCCTCCTCATCATGGTTTTGGAGAAGATACAGCTTTAGAACCATTGCATTGGAAGGGACATTAATGGTCACCCACCTCAGCCCCCTAGCTGCACACCTTCTCCAGCTGATTGATGGGATGGGCATTTCCCCAGGGAGCCCCAGGCCAGCATAAGGGACCTGAAGTCTGTGCCGCTCTCACCAGCCCTCTCTGTGTCCCTTACTGCCATCACGGACCTCTGCTTCTTAGGACACTCAGTGCTTCCCTGCCCAAGTCTGGCCCTGACTTCTCCAACTTACTCCTTAAGCCATAGGGATCCAGAGCACGGGGGGCCACACGTTCTGGTCCTCACAAAGGGGCTGTGCTCACAGATTCTGTCAACTGCCAGGTGAGGGCCGTGGATCGTTCTGCTCAGATATGTCCTCTCTCACACATACGTGGACATGGCTGGGGTGGCGGGTGAGAGCAAAGGCTTCCTGACTTGCTGTGTGACCTTGGAAGAGCCACTTACCTTCTCTGAGCCTGGGTCCTCATCTGTGTAGTAAAGATGATAATTCATCCCACTGAAGGGCAGGAAAAGGGTTAAATGATGACCTATGAAAATCCTTTGGCTAAGTCAGCTCTCTGTGGGGGTCTCTCCCCTTCTGTGCTGGGGTGGGGCAGATGTTAAGCGCTTTCGTATTTCTTAATCTCTATCCTAACCCATAGGCACTTTCATCCTTGTTTTATAAATGGGGTGCTTCGGGCTCAGAGAGGCGGCAGGCCTGGGGTTGCTTGGGCATGTGACTGGTGCAGATGCACAGCCCCTGTCTCCCTGGAGTTCCCAGGGGCTCTTTTCTGCACCTAGTGTGTCCATAAAAGTGCACACTCAGCACAGCCGGTGCTGCAAGGGAGATCCAGACCCCTGCAGAACCAGGAAATGACGCCCAGCTGTCTCCCAAGCCAGCTGGATTAAACAGCGTAACCAGATCCTGATGGGGGTGGAGGGGAAACCGAGGTGGATGGTGAGAGTGATGAGAGACGCATCGCACATCACAGGGAACGGGCCTCCTGTTCCCCGCATCTGGAGGGGGGTGCAGGCCTTGTTTTATTTCATTTCCCTCTGCCAGAAAGACTCAGGCCTCTTGGCCTGAGTTCAGAGCAGAGCAGAACTGTGATTCAGAGCTGGGAGGGACACGTGTGAGGAAGGATCAGCAGAGGAGGAAGCGACAAGGCTGGGTGACTCAGGGCAGATCAAAGCTGTGCGGCTTGGCAGGACGAGATGAGGAATCTTTCCCTGGGCTCATGGGGCAGGACAGCCATGGAGGCAGGAGGGAAACACCAGTGTGTGAGACATGCTTGGAGCTGTGGGCCAGGGCAGGCGTGGGGTCCCTCGTGGGAATGGGAGTGAGACAACATCCTTGAATGTCAGTGTCTCGAGTCACTGAGGGCCACTGTTGGGTGCTCTCTGCAGCGGACAGAGTGCCTGGGGCTCCCGGCCCTTGGCCCCTGCCTCCCTGGAGGGCTGTGGTGTGTCCTGAGACCTCCTTCCCCACCTTCCCCACCATGTCTGAAGCAAACCCCAGGGCCCAGGTCCTGGATGAGAAAAATGGGTAGGGTTGAGGTGGGGAGGGCCCCATGGCATGGGGGGAAAAGTGAGAGGCAACTACTCTCACAATCTCAGCTTACGAGCACTTCCCATGGGGGACAGGATCCTCCTGTCGCCTGTGAACCTGCCACGACTGACAGTCTTACTCCCATCCGCTGGCAAGGAGACTGAGGTCCTTACTCCCTTCCCCAGAGGGGAGGCTGTTTGTGCAAAGCCACACAGAAGTTGGTGGTCAGACTGAGATGTGAACCCAGGATTGAGAGGGGCACAGGGACTGGACCGCAGAGGGCCTTGACGGCTCTGCAAAGCCTCTGCTGCCCTCTCCAGTGTCTCCCACCCCCCACCCACTGCTGGCCTACTTCATGTCCAGCTGTTGAGACCCACTCAGCACTCCACACTCACCAGGACCCCTTGGAGCTCAAGTCATACCCAGAAAATGCTGGGAAGACAGCACCTCTCCTGGAGCCCTCCTTGATCTTACTCCACATAGACACCTTAGCTGGCACGGTGTCCTCTTTGCCTCCTTGGGTTCCCCCAATCATCACTTTCACTGGGGGTTGTCATCATCTCTTACTTGCAGGACTGGGAGCCCCTTGAGAGCAGGCACCAGAGTTGACTCTTCTGTCTGCCCGTGTCCTGCAAGGGTCAGGAGCCAAAGGTCCTGCCAGTAAATGTTAAAGGGATGGGTGGCTGGACAGTGAACAAGTGAACACTATGGCCAAATAAATGGAAAATAGCCCACACTCTCCATTCTGCCTAGATCCACATCCACTGCAACATGACTCTAGAGCTTCTCCCATCAAAAGGTGGAGTTTATTCTCTACCTTTGGGCAGGTCTTTTCCTTTGACCACTAAAAAATTTTGAAAATAGTGTTTCTGATGCCAGGTCAGAGCTCAAGAGGCTTGTGTTCTTCTGTCTTCTCTCCCCAAACCCAGCCACACTGGGTTCTCCTAGCCAAGGCTTCAGAGATGTGAGGACCAGCTAAGATCACCAGAGCTGCCTGCCTTACTCACAGCTGACCACAATGTACGAATGAGTCCAGAAGAACCTTTCAGCTGACTCTTAGGCTTACGACCAATGGTAAATGCATGTCATTTTATACCACTGGACTTTGGGTCTATTTGTTACACAGCAATCGATGACTGATACAGACACGTAAATGGGTGAATGGAAGTAAATGTTCAACATAAACATAGCGGTAAAGAGAAGAATAGAATGCTAGCTTCCTGCTATTCTCGCCTTATATACGTCATAGCTGCCCAGAATAGCATCATATAGCGTATAGAGGTCATTGAGCAAGCCCACCACCTCAATGGGTTCACTCAGGGCTGAGATGGTAGTGAAACCCACAATGTCACTGAAGTATATGGTAACCTGGTCAAAGTACTCTGGCTTCACAGTTGCCCCCATCTTCAGCGCTTTGGCCACAGACCTGAAGGAATGGAAGGGGCCAGAGTCACAAGGAAGGAGGACCATTTTTCAGTTCAGAGGTCAGAGAGGGTTATTTTGGAGAAAGTCGTGAGTTGAGTATCAGGGACTTTGTGAAAGTTCTGCTGGTGTGCTGGCTGCCCTGCAACAAATACCCGTCCTTTCCTGGACCTGACTTCCTCTGCAGTGAGATGGAAACACTGTGTCCCTCTCCCTCTCCCAAGGGTATGGGAGAGCAGAAGTTCAATACCGGTGTGCCTGACACAGTGCCTAGCACTTGGGGAGGGTCTATAAAAATAGGTTCAATAAATAAACAGGAATGAATGATTGAATGAATTCATAGTACTCAGATTTTCCGAGCACTTACAATGTGCCAGGACCCCTTAATTAGTCCTGAGGCTAGAGGCACACTTGAGTCCCAGGGGCCACTCACGGGGGAGCATCTGTGAGAGCAGCCTCTCTGTCTTCTGCCTCTCCACCTCCAGCTCCTCTGTCCTCTCCCGGACCAGGTCCTCCAGGCTCTGGGAATACTTCTCCAGCATCCGTAGCATGGAGTCTGCAACACTGGTCTTGTCTTGGTTGATGCTTTTGAACTGAAGATGGAACAGAAATTTCAATTCATCCATGAAAGTCATCTATGAAAGTGCCTGGCCCTCAGCTTGGGAGTCTGGTCATAGGAACGAGCCCCATGTAGCCCCAGCCTAGAGGAGATGGACTGTTGGGGGAGGTAGATTTGTAAGTAGATGGTGTGGGTGGCGGGGTGGTTATGACAAGGGAAGGGCATAGGTGTGAGCAGGAAGGCAGGAAAAGGACTTTGCAGAGGGTCTTGGACACAGCAAGGCACTACCACTGACAAGTGTATCACCCTACTGCCCACTTCCTCCCACAGCACTGTGAGGTGAGCACTCTTGGTTCTTAAGATAGATAGATAGATAGAGACGAATAGGTGGGAAGAGTAGGTAGATGCATGGATAGGTAGATAGATGTGTGGCTACCTAGACAGATAAGTGGATAGATAGAAAAAGTATATGCAGAATATAACCATGTATATACACACTTTTTTAAGGGAAAAGAAAGAATAAAAGCAGTACTACAAAACAGAATACTAAGTACGTAAGGACATTAGAACCAAAGGTTTTTTGTTGTTGTTGGTAAGAAAAGGTTAATCCTATAGTGAGGTCTATACGCAAAATGCATGCTAAAATTAGATCACTATTTTGATATGAGTTTCCTAGCAACAAAGCCAAAAGGGAAATATGGATTACACAATCCATAGAGGCCACAAGACAGTGAAGCATTAAACTATTTGCTCAAAATAACCACAAATACTGCTCCTACCAAGCAAAGAGAAGCACCTCTTAGGTCTTTATGTGAGGACACCTTCAGTGAACTGCACTTTCGGTGATAGCCTGTCAGCAAATGTGGCAGCAGTTTTCAAGGGAAACTTTCTAGAACCTTCCCCAAGGTGGTCTGCACCTTCCCAAAGTGCAGTCGGTAAGAGAAGAAGATCACTGAGGGTCAAAGTGAAGGTGTGCATTCTTATCTAATCCAGAAGCTTAAAGAGTGTACCAGTGTGTGTATCATCAGTGTGTGTGTGTGTGTGTGTGTGTGTGTGTGTGCATGCATCCAACCTCCATTAACACCACTTTTTCAGCCAAGTGTCTGCAAGGTGGGGAGTGGCAGTAGTCCCTTGTGGGTGCTATTTGCATTGCCCATTTAAAGCACAAGCTTCAGAGGCCTGTCACCATGGGCAGGACAGCAAGGACATAAAGCTGATTACAAGTCCATGGAGGGCCACCACTTAATAAATGAAGTAACAAAGGTTCTGAAAAGTGAAATAACTTGTCAAGGCACACAGTTTCAAACTGAAGTCTTTTTATACTAATTTTATCATCAACCACCCTACTAAAGCATTTTATTATTTGGAATGCTTCTTTCATTGCTCTCTTGGGCTGCCCAGGAATGCAATCACAGGATCTGCAAATAATAATCATTTTCTCCTTCCTTCCCAATATTTACTTTTTTGTTGGATTGCATTGGCTTGTATTCCCAGGGCAGTGGGACATGGACATAAACTAGGTTTTGACTTCAAGGTCAGAGCTTCTTCTTCTGAACCTCCCTTAACTTCTTGTCGGAGAGCTACTTCTTCTTTGAAGACTGGTTATCTGGTTTGATGGCTGTACTTTGCCTAAGCTAGTTATCTTCCCACACAGCATGTAAAGAGGCTGAGGTTGAACAGAGCCTTAGCTCACCCGAGGTGAGACAATAGGTAGGTGGTAGCACAGGGGTAAACCCAGCCACTCCTACACTCAGCCTCCCCACAGTGGGATACGGTCCCCCTTCCCATGCTGAACACCATATATGGCACGTCAGCTTTCTTTGCCGTAAGCCTTGGGTGGGGGTCTTTCCCATAGTCATCCCTCACTCGGGGCCAGTGCCTCTACCCCTGCCTCGTGGGCCACAGCAGTCTTTGGCCTCCTGGGGGATATTCCAGGCCCTGTTTTAGGAACTGGTGGTTCATTTTAGCTTAGCCACCTACCCTTAGAGTGACCACTTTGAGCTCATTACTCTGAGGCCAGACTCCCATCTGTGAAATGGGCCACCCCTACCCCCTGTTGCCAGGACACGGTGGGGGAAGGGCGGTGAGCAGCTTTCAGAGGACCCATGGGCTCTCATGTCTGCATGCTTCCTCTGGTCCTCATGTGAGAACACCCCTCTTGCTTGTTAATCTTACTTTGGCAACTTGCCATTGTGGCTGGGTAGTGGAGGGCAGGAAGGGGAGGTAAAGATGTCACTCAGGCTTTATGGGTTGGCCCTGGGGAACTGTTGGCCAGCTCAGTCAGGTCCACACACTCCACTGCGCCTAAGGACTGGTCTAGACTTGTCTTGCCCCTCCCACTGCAGTCCTAAAGTTGACTGGGTGACCCCAGGGTCCCTCATCTTCCCCTCCCTGACTCAGGAAACAGTGCTGTCTCCCAGGCCACAAAGGGCCTCTCTGCTCAGGCACCAGGACCCCCAGTCCAGAGTGAGCTCCCTGTGTAGCTCTACACGCAGACAGAGAGGCCTAGGGCTCACTTAGATACCTTGGCCATGTCCCCTCACTGACCTGTGCCTCATATCTGTTCTGCAAAGCCATGATAATGACGTGTTTTTTCAGAGGGCTGCCTTGAGGCTAGATTACAGAAACAACACACTTAGCCTGGGGAGGGCACTCAGGAGGGCCTGAAAAATGTCCAGGGAACCTGGACTTTCCTAGGAAGCTCTCCTTAGAGGGTGGACTCAGGGATGATGATGCCGGCCTTGGACCCCTAACTGGGCATCTCCAAGCCCCAGGCCCATGGTGGGCTCTTGCCAGGCTGAGTGAGGACCACAGATAGGTGCCCGCCTCTTCTTGGAACCCTGACCTGGGTGTAGGTCTGGTCCAGACTTGGCCTGTCATCAGGAGCCTCTTCCCAACACTGCTTCATCAGCTGGATGCACACGTGTGGCCCGTGGTCAGCAGACGCCAGTGGCTGGCACAGGGGAGGGGGAGATGCCACCTTCCTGATGATTTCTGCAACAAACATCATGTGGACCACGGGCCTGAGGCCCTGGAGGACTCATGGGAGGGGGCTCCGAGGGAGGGCAGGGTAGACCTTAGGGGGCATGCGGGTCAGGTCACCAGGATGCTTCCCACTCTCTTTTCTGGTCCCAGGGTGTGGCTGGCCCATGGACAGAGCCTTGGTGCTTTCTTGAGTCTGATCAGGGTGTGGCCAGGGAAAGTGTCTCAGACCAGGAGCTGGGAGAGCTGGATTTGAATCTGGATCTGCTACCACTTCTTTATGAGAGGGTGGAGAAGGCCATGACTTTCTCAGCCTCAGTTTTCCCATCTGTGAAATGAGCTTAGTAAATGGTGTTCTTGAGAAGGGTACTGAAGGAGGAGGTGACAGATATGAGGTGCTGGAACCTGGCAGGTTCTACCCCACTGCCCCTGCTCAGTTGCCAGTGGGTCAGCATGGAGCTTCTAGTCATCCATTTATGTTCTGTACATGTTGTATCAACCTTCTGAGCCTCAGTTTCCCCTCCTATAAAATGGACACACAGCACTACAGACCTCTAGGGTCCTTATGAGGCACAGCAGACTAGTTCCTCTGAGGAAGGCTGGGATCCAGAGGTGGGAGCCCCTGGAGCCAGAAAGAGAAATCTTTCTAGATGTCAGTCCCTCCTCAGGCCTTCGTTGGGCTCCTTACTGGGGGTAGCACAGGAGTGACTGTCCCATTTTACAGATGAAGGAGGGCACCCACATAGGGCCAGTTAAAAACAGACTTTGGAGCACAGGCATGTGTGCACACGGAGCCGATAACACCAGACACAGGCGCATGCGCGCGCATGCACGCTGACTACTGATTTACAAAGGCATTCAGGTGGTGCTGTGATGAATAAAATACAAATCCATGTCAAGTGTCTTTGCTTTCAGGGCAAACTTTTCATTATTTTTGTAGTCAGCAGATGTTAAAAGTCTAATAGTTGAGTAGCATACGAGGCTCCAGGATTTTTCTTTCTTTTTTGGTATAGTACTGGCTTCTAGGGAGCCCTGATAGAGAACACAGAAGGGAGGAAGCATTTCTGAAGTTAGGTCCTGGCCCTGGGCCTGGAAGAGAGAAAATATCTATATGCCAGGTGACAATGGGGAACAGGTGAGGGATTATCCTGTAAGTATGTATGGGGACAAAAGTATCGGGACATAGAGGCCCTGGATAGAGTCCTACCAGGCAGGTAACTGGGCCTCCAAATACTGAGCAGCCTGGCCACGTCAGCCACGGGCCTGGTGCTGGCACATTTTTATTGATCTCCATTTTAAAGATGAAAAACCAAGGCTTGGAGAGAGTGAGTGATTTGTGTGAATGATGTGGGGCTGAGGGCTGCATGGACACACTCTGCGCTGGGCTTGGAGGGGAAGGAGGTGCACGAGGGAGTGAGCACCTGAAGATGTGTCAGTGGCACTGGGTGAGAAAGGAAGGGGCCAGAGCTGGCACCAAGAATTTATGCCTTTAGCTGCTGGAGCTGGTCAGCTGCCACTTCAGCAGTGTAGCCGAAGGCTTGCCTGTCTTAAGTCAAGGAAACCCAATCTCCATAGTCAGACTCGAGATGCCTATGTAGTGATTTTCAGGCCTGAATTTCCTGATTGTCACAGAGCTCTCTAACTATTTGGAGACTGCAGCCAGGGACAGGCCAGGGAGGGGGAGGCGGACACTGTACCTTCTGCTGAGAGCCCCAAGGAGGAATAGGGTGGGCTTTGGGTCAGCACCTCCTGAAGGATGATGCCTATGCTGAAGACGTCCCCTTTGAGGGTGCCCCGCCTGGGCTCCTGGGGCCCCCACAGCAGCTCTGCAATCACAGGGCAGGGCCACACATCATCACCCACTGCAGCAGGTTGGGCCAGGCGGGCCAGCACTTCACAGCTGATGTCATTGCCTTTCCTTATGCTCTGGGAGGACATAAGCACTTCTGTTCTCTGGGGTCACAGATGAAGAGCCTGAGGCTTCTCTAGAGTAGTAGTCACTGACTCAATGTCATACCACAGGAAGTGACTGACGGTAGGACATCTTCTCCCCCTCCCCTGCTTCTCAAGGCCCTGGTTTAGACAGAGGCCTCAGAACCTACTGGCAGGCCCCTGCCCACTCTGGAGCTGAGCTTCTGGGGCTGGCTGGGGTCCAGGCGACCGCTGGGCATGCAGGAGCTCAGCATAGCCATAGTCAGTGACCTTGAGCACAAAGCGGCCATCCACCACACAGTTCCGGGACTTGAGGCGGCCATGGGGGAAGTGTCGATGGTGCAGATACCGCATGCCCTGGGGTGGAAGTAATGGGGACCCAATGAATCTATGATGCATGAAAGGGACCTCAGAACTCCCACGGGCCCCAGAAGGCCTTCCTGCTTTACCTCCCCTTTCACTACACTGTTCCAATTTCTCAGTTAGACAAAGCCAGAAGAGCCCAGGTGTGGGACACCTGAGCATGTTTTATCTCCCTGCCCTCCCAATGCCCCCACCCCTACAGGGGAGTTTCCTCACTTGGATCAAATCCAGAAGTAGGGAGGCCTTGCAGGTCCAGTCTGCAGTCCGCAGGGCCTCGTTTTGCAGCGGGTCCTCCAGGCTGCCTCGGGTGCCGTACTCCATCACCAGAGCACCGACCCCAGGAGCCACGAAAAAGCCCAGGCAGGCAGTGACATTTTCATGACACATCTCTCTCATCTGCTGAGGCAATAGGTACCTTAACAGCCCTCAGGGGGCCCTTTGAAAGCTGGACCAGGTATAGTCTACATGGAGGCCCCCTGTACTTAGCACTGAGCACAAGGATGAGCACAGAGAAGCATTAGGAATGATGGTTGGTTGGTTGGATTAATGGATAGATGGACGGATGGATGGATGGATGGGTGGACTGTGGATGGATGGTTGGTGGATGGTAGATGGATAGACAAGTGAATGAACAAGTGTGTGGAAACACCATGGATAAATAAATGAATGAGCTATAGCCACCTCCACAGAGTAGAGATCTAGGCTTTCTTCTCAAAATAAGTGACACCATTGACAGAAACTGTGTCAATTCTCTCCCCAAGGATAAGATATTGAAGGGGGAGGAAGAAGAGCAGAAGGATCTAGTATTAGCAGGTAGCAGCGCCCCTGACAGTTGTCCAGCAAATTAGAAAGCTCACACTCAGGGCTGGGGATATGACTCAGTGGTAGAACACTTGCCTAGGATGCACAAAGCCCTGGGTTCAAGCCCAGCATCATGAGGGAGAGAGAGAGAGACACACACACAGAGCTAATAGCTAATAAATGGGCTGTCAGAGGTTAGTAAACTGGCCCACAGGCAAATTAGGCACACTGCCTGCTTTGATAAATGAAGTTTTTTTTAAAGAGGCATAAAAGATTTATTAGACAGAATTTTTAAAGTACACACTTAAAGACACCAGAGCACTAACCAGGACTTGAGGTGGCCGTGGGGGAAGTGTCGATGGTTCAGATACCACATGCCCTGGGGTGGACGTAATGGGGACCCAATGGATCTATGATGCATGAAAGGGACCTCAGAACTCCCATGGGCCCCAGAAGGCCTTCCTGCCTTACCTCCGCTTTCATTACACTGTTCCAGTTTCTCAGTTAGACAAAGCCAGAAGAGCTTTGTCTAGAGTCCCTAGACTCTGTTTAGACAGAGAGACAGAGAGACAGAGAGCTGGAACCTAGTCAGGGACACTGGCATTTGCCAAGCAGGACAGATAGAACCCTTGTCTGGCATGGCCCTCACAGAAACAGTTCTGGGCTAAGCTATGTGAGGGACTTACACATTCTCTCCCACTGGAGATTCACAGGCTCATTAGTATATGTGGAAGTTAAGCATGGCCTCTCTCCTTGAGTGTGAGGGAGTAGCTCTGTGACTACTGTGACCAGCTGAATACAGTGGAAATTGTCTTGTACACTGCTGCATGCAGGAGCAGCAACTTTCATTTCCTGTCCCTTGTTACCCTTACTTTTGGTGCTCTAAAACCCTAGGTCAGAAGTCTTCTACCCTGAGTTACCACCCTAGAGAGGCCGCATAGGGAAGCCCTGAGATTACAGAAAGAGGGGAGAGATGAATTCAGTAGAGCCCAGACTTCCAACTTTCCTGCCAAGGCACTGAGCATGAGTGAAGTCATTTTAGGGCTTCTGGACTGAGAATTAGCAAAGTTTTCTGGAAAGGTCCAGAGACTAAATATTTTAGGTTTTGTGGGTCTCTGTCACAACCACTCATTTCTGCCATTGTTGTATGAAAGCAGCTACAGACGACACATAAAGGAGAGAGAGCATGGCTTTATTCCAATAAAATTTCATTTATGGATTCTCAAATTCCACAGATTTCCACTGCCAAAAACATATAAATATTTCCAGCTCCCAGCTATAATGTACCTCTCTCTTGAGGGCTCGTACTCTCTTTAAGCGTGTACATTAAAAATTCTGTCTAATAAATCTTTTATGCCTCTTTAAAAAAAACTCCATTTATCAAAGCAGGCAGTGTGTCTAGTTTGCCTGTGGGCCAGTTTACTAACCTCTGACAGCCCATTTATTAGCTAAGCACTACTGAGCCTTCCTCCAAGCAAGGCAAAGCAAAATAGAATTTCCCGGTTGAGCCCTGCCAAAGTTTCTTCTCCACAAAATTGTAAGATATAAAATGGTCATTGTTTTAAGCCACTACCTTTTGGGGTAAGCTGGTACACAGTGGTAGATAGACCAGCATAGTAAAGGTGCTGAGAAGCTTTATGGCTAATCTAAGCAATTTCCAGATTTGAGTGACCACATATATGCCTGTGATCCCAGCTATTCGTGAGGCAGAGGCAGTAGGATTGCAAGTTTGAGGCCACCCTGGGAAACTTAGTGAAAATTGGCCTCAAAAGTTAAAATTTAAGAGGCTGGGATGTCGCTCAACACTCTCTGTGTATCAGGATAGAGAGAGACGAGAGAGAGACAGAGAGACAGAGATTTCCTCACACGGCTTGCAAGATGACCACTGGGAAATGCCTAACTTTACCTCCAGTTACTTAATCTCTCCAAACTTTATTTCAGAGTGGTGATGTTGGAAATAGTAATAAAAAATAGCAAAAGTAAGAAGCCAATAAAATTCATCATTGGTTGAAGGCACACTGCTTGCCAGGAGCAGTTCTGGGTTATTTTGTACGTTACCTGCACCCCTCCCAGGCCCCCTGCAGCTGGACACCATTGGCTCTGTTTCCCAGGGAAGCTCGTGTTTCTTGGAGGTAGGAGCCTGTCTGTGGTCTTCGTGTGTTCTCTCCTCCTCCCACAGTGCCTTTCAGGGAGGGGACAACCTCAGGGCAAATGTACTTACGTGGTTAGTGAAGACAAGTGACCAGAAGCTGCCCCAAGGAAAGAACCACTCTTTTCCAAAGCCCGGAACACAACCTGGCACACGAGAGTGCTCAAAAATAGCAGATGAACGCCTGGACGGGCAGATGGAGGAAGGGTGCAGCACAGCATCCCTCGATGGTGTTGAGATGCCACGTGATGGCACTACTGGAGGGGACTGTGTCCCTGGTGGTTATGGTGAGGACTGTTCTGGCATGGTAATGTGACCTTAGGATGTGTGTGTGGGCAATGGTGACAGTGATGGTGCCTAACTGCAGTTAAGTTGCTGGCTACGGGCAGAGATCATGATGGCAAGCAGGACTTTCTCTCTGAATCTCAGAAGTTTCCACACTGAGTGGGGATCAGTGCACAGACTGCCCTGAGCAGATCCTCCCCTGCCCACCTCGCCCGAACAGCCCTACCTTTCTCAGGAGGCCGACGCTGCTGGGGTGCAGCTCAGGAGCTGTGCCTGCTTCAAACTTCTTCAGCCAAACCCAGTCTCCTGTTCAAGGAAGAACAATGGTTTGCCTGCTGCTGTTCCCCAGCTGTGGGACTTCAGGAGATCCCTCTACCTCGCTCAGCCCCAGCTTCTCCTCGAGGAAAGTGGTCTTCTGTGTTGTGTGCTGGGCAGAGCCTGGTCAGGGAGGACCAGAGTTAGACTTTTACTGGGGCCCAGGCAGAGCCAAACCCCTGGGCTTGACTGACAGACCCAAGTTCCAGTCCCGGCTTCACCACATTTTAGTCTGTGACCTGGGTCAGGTGACTTCAGTTCTCTGAACCTCAGGTTCTAAACCTGTAAAGTACAGAAAATAACCCCACATCTCCAGGGCTAATGTGATGGTGGCTATGAAGCATGTTAGTTCTTGGCCTTGAGATCAGCTTGACTCTGCAGGCTTCGGGAAGACGTGATGCCCCAGACACTGTGAAGGGTTTCCCTTTGACCCAGGAAAGGAGCAAGGGAGGGTGGGAAAGGAGGTGTCCTTAAACTGGGGCTCTGCCCTTGTTTTGGGCTGGCACAGAGCTAGCTGCAGCCTCAGACCTCTCTCCCCTTCCCCCGGTGGGTGCACCTCCTTGCTTCACAGACAACACATACTTTGCACATCACTAAAGCCTCTTTTCAACAGAAAAGGGAAAAGATAGACTTCTATAGGGGACAAGGTAGAAAAGAAGCAGTGAGAGTCTCAGGTTGCTTCCCATGGAAGCAGTTGGCTCATCAACTGTGGGAGTCACGGAATATGAGCACTGTAGTATCATCAAGTTGCTGGACTTGAGAATGACAGCACCGGAGAAATTGTAGTGGCACTGGCAACCTTATAGTCTTGTTGGTTTAACGTCTAACTTTCTAGCCTCCCTGTCAGCTGGTGGTCCATCCTCTGCCTAGAGGCTGTCCAGGGCTCAGTGCTGCCATCAGGGCCTTGGGGAGCAGGAATCTCATGTTGCATGACTGTTATGGTTTAGATCTAGAATGTCTCCTAAATGTCTGCTGTGTTCAGAAGGCAGTGCTTTTGGAAGGTGATTGGATCATGAGGACTCTATATTTATCAGTGGATTGATCCAGTGATAAGTTCACAGCTAAATATGCTGTTAAGAGGTGAGACCTGGTTGAAGGAGGTATGTCACTGGGGGGTGATCCTTTGGAGGGTATATCTCCCTCCCCATTCCCTCTCTCTGCTTCCTGACTACCGTGGGGTGAGCCGCTTTCCTCTACCATGCCCTTCTACCTTGCCATTTCTGCCTTGGAGCCAATGGACCATGGAGTGAATCCTCCCAAACTGTGAGTCAAATTAAATCTCTCCTCTTCTAAATCGTGAGTGTTAGGTTTTGCATCTCAGTGATGAGAACATTTACTAATACAGTGACCTAAGCAGTGGCTAAGGCCAAGTGGCCATGAATCATGAGCCATGCTTGGCTGGGAGCTAGGAGTCCTGTTTCCCACTTGTACCCCTTCTGCTGACTTGCCAGGGGACTCAGGAAAACCACTGCTCCTATTCAGGCCAGTTTCCCACTCTCTGACAGAAATGGGCCAAACATTCTCTGAAATGATACAGCTCCCCAGGCCTCCTTGGTGGCAGAAGACTTTACCTGGTACAAGGCTATGTTGGTGGTGGCCTCCTGGGGGGCTGGCAGGCTCCTTGCTGACCTCTGGGCCACTGATCTCAGGGTCCCACCATCAGTCATGCTTCTTGATTCACTCGCACTGTCCACATTCTTCTGGAGGGGGCAGGCATGGTCAGGAGCCCAGGACCTGCCAAGATCAGCTGTCCCCCATCAGCCTAGGCCTACCCCACCTACATGTCGGCTTGGGGGTCTGTGGAGGAAGGTGAGCTCCTGGGCGGTCAGCAGGATCCGGTGGGGGCCCCACACCAGCTGCAGCTGCTGGATGCCCAGTCTGGAAATGAGAGATAGAGGGCAGTAGGGGTGCTACAAAGGTCATCCCCACCTCAATCTGGCCCTTGGATCTGCCTCTGCCTCACAGTCCTCCCCTGTTCTCTCCTTGTTTCCATTTCCATGTCCCACCAGCCCCAGCTAAGGGCACTGAGCACTGTCCTCTTGGAACTCTTTGGCCTTGGGCTCAGGCCTGGAACTGCTGAGGGCCTGATGTGAATGCTGGGTCCAGCCTCAGTGTTTCCAAGGTGCCTGGAAGCCCCATGGGATAGCCAGAGCTTAGGGTGAGCTGGGAATGACATGCTGCTCCCTTCCAGATGTGGTTGAGGCTCAGAGAGCATCTGGATTCAGGAGCACAGCAATTGGGACCCCAGAGAGAATTTCTTTTTATAGCTGACTGGCTCTTGGGGATGACCCTGGCCACTCCCCTCATTGTACAGATGAGAACCTGAAGCTCAGGGGTCAGAGTCTCCTCCCAGGTCACAGGCCTTTTCCTGGGGTCTCAAACAGACCTCAGCTGGGGCCTCTACAGTCTTGACTGTAGGTAGAAAGGAACACTGGGGTCCTGAGGTCTTAGAGGATGGAGGCAGGGAAAGCCTCTGCAGGTTGCCACAGGGAGGCCCTGTAGGGGGACAATGAGAGCCAGAGCTGGCTCAGGCCAAGACAGTCTCACCTGATGAGGACAATGAGGGCCTCGCCAGTCAGTGCCAGGACAGTGCTCACTGCCTGGGTGTCTGCCCTGGGAATGGGAGCACATTGCCTAGCTGCCTCCCCAGTGGCGAAACTCAGAACTGCCTGTGTTACAGAGCAAAGTTCCATTCTTTCCTATAGCCCTGGGGCTGAGCACAGTGCCTGGGCCAAATAAAACACTGGGTGAAGTCTTCACCTCTGTCCCTCTCCCAGGGTATTTCTTAGGGCCCACATGTGTCCAGGAGAGAGATGGTACAATGAACCATACCATGTGCCTGGTGAGAAGTCCCAACTTGACTACAGAACTCATTTTGAAGGACAAAGATTTAGCTAGGCAAAGTTAGGTGGCATAGAGGACCTAGAAAAGCACTCTAAGGGGAACAGAGTGCACAGTCAAGGGCAGCCTAATAGAGCAGTGTGTGTTCCGGGAAATGCACGGAGTTGGCTGTGCCCACAGACTGGGGTTAAGAGAGCAGGGAGAGCCCAGGCCAGGAGGAGGAAGGGGCCACAGAAGGTTTGGGGTAGGGGAGGGAGGTATATAAGCCTGGTCAAACCAACACTACCCACCAGTGGCAGTAACTGCAACTAGGTGTGCATTAGAGATTGAGGGCAGCCCTCTCCACATACTCTTGTGTGCACAACTCTGTATACTGAGGCACATGGATGTCAGCACAGTCTTATCAGATTTGACACACAGGATGGATGAATGAGAGGAGTCAGAATGGTATGGGGCTCCTGGTCTCATGGTCTCCACTAGGAAAAGAAATCCTACACTTGCAATTGGAAGACTTGTGCTCAGTGTGAGCTCAGCCACTGCTTCCCTGTGTGACCATGGGTAGCTTATGAAGTCTTTCTGAACTTCAGTTCTCCAGCAGTGCCCATGGAGGATAATGGCCTAGTAACAAAGCTATGGTAACTGTTAGGAGATCTGAGAGGCAGGAATGTCTCTGTAAGTGCTTTAGCCCTGCCCACCTGAAGGACGCCTCGCTAGTCTTCCCTGGTACCACACAGAGCTGTTGGCTCAGTCTTCTCAATGAAGTGTCATATCACTTCTTTGCATCCGTTCCTACTATCCACAGAAGACTATCCATATGGGGAACTTTAATGGAGGGTGGATGAATGGATGGGTGACAGATAGATGGTTAGAAGGACAAATGGGTGGCAGATGGATGGGTAGACATGGATAAATGGGGGATGGGTGGATGGATGGATGAATTGGATGGATGGGTGATGGTGGATGGATAGAGGTGGATAAATGGGGGTGGGTAGATGGATGGATTGATGGGTAAATGGATAGATGGGTGGTGGATAGATGGATGGATAGATGAATGAATGGATGGATGGATGAATGGTTGGGTGGCTGGTGGATGGATGAGTAGATAATGAATTACCTTTCGTACATAGTGTGTTGGGGTCAAACCAGCAACTGGAGTCATGGGCTGGAGGAGCTCCTCCTGGAAAGTGTATGGCCTTGCCGAGGGGCTGCACTTGCCATGTGGCTGTGTCCAGACTGTAGGTGGGGACCAGCTGGCTTCCTTGACCATCGGTGTCCAAGATGACATACTGGGCCAGCCTCCTGCCCTTCTCATTGATCTGGATCCTCTGGCTAAAGCCTGCCACATCAATAGCCCCTGTATAGTCCCTTAAGTGAGTTCCTGAGAGCCCTTTCCCCTGGCTCGCAGAGCGGTTGAGGGCATGGACCAGCAGGACAACAGCATCATAGATGGTTCCAAAGAGTGGGGACACCTGTGGAAGAGAAAGTCCTTCAACTGCACAACCTCATGGCATAGGCTCCTAGACAGGAGGTCCTGGTCTTCTGCTAGGAGCAACTGTTTAGATCAGCACTCTCTCCCCCAACACAGTCACACGTTATCCTACTCAGCAGCTTCCCAGTCTCTATGGCTACCACCACTCTGATGTCAAAATTTTCTAAAACAAAACTCCTGGTGCTAGCAGGTTCTACCTCATTGTTCTTCATCTGAATCCTCACCTGGCTGCTTTCTGATCATTCAGAGATCAGCTCAAGTGCCACCTCCTGAGTAAGCCACCTTGCCCATCCTGTCTCTTGTTGCTCACTACTCTATTGCAGCCTCTATCACTTGATCCTCTTCTAGTCCTTGTCACTGTTTGAACTCTGTCATTGTACATCTCTCCCTAGCAGAATAAAGCTCCCTGAAGGCCAGGTCTGTCTCGTTCACTACCTGGGTCCTGATACCTGATATGATGGCACATGGGAGGGACTCAATCCACATTTTTCAGATGAATGATTGGTTGAATGACCCTCCTTGTCACTACCTCCAGACATTACTGTCTTCTTATCACCAAGAAGCAGACAGCCCAGAGACAATGGAGTTCAGCTGAGTCTTATGAGCCAAAACCAAACCAGCAGCTGCATCCCCACCATAACACTCTGCATCTTAACCGAGGTGCCTGGAAATCCTTCCCCACCTGATTCAGCACTTCCAACACTTCCTCCTGATCTTCACACTTGCTAGAGAGATATAAACCAGGGGAGGAAGGATGTCCATAACACACAGAAGAGGGAGGAAAGAATGACAGGAAATGACAGGAATTGAGACCACTGCAGCTGGAAGGTAGAAACCAAAGAGGACCAAGAGGAGAACTGACAGAGCAGGCCATAGCATGGATAGAAAGAGGGAGAGAGAGAGAGAGAGAGAGAGAGAGAGAGAGAGAGAGAGAGAGAGGGAGAGAGAGAGATCTAAATGACTCTACCCAGGGAAGAGGCAGAGAGATCCCTTGTCTGTGGGCAGGCTATGTGCCCACAGTGGATGGGCCCATCCTGGGACACCTCACCTGCCCAGGCCCCACTCTTATGATGTGGGAGAATTCGATCACCTACCTGCTCTGGCTCCAGGTAGGCAGCCGCTTCTCTACCCACCCCAGCAGCAGCAAAAGCCTCATTTTCAGGTCTGGACTCCAGGCTGACAGTGAGTGCCACGTCATAGGCCTTCTGCAGGGGCCCGCTGTCACCCAGGATGGGGTAGGAGTGGTTGCGGTAGGGCAGGGCAAAGAGGAGTGTATCATAGGGCAGGAAGAGTAGCCTCCCATCCTCCAGGCCCTGGGCACCAGCTTGGTCCAGCAGGGCAGTCTGCTCCAAGCCCCCCAGCAACGCTGAGTGCATGCACAGCACCACAACTGCGAGAGGGACAACAGGATCATCACTGAGGGCCCAGGGCTCTGTGGCTTTCCCTGAAGCCCAGGACCCTGTGGTTCTGGAGAGCTGCTCAAAACTCTGCAGTCACATCCCACTCCAGCCCGCCCCACAGGGACTCTGCTTCCCCTAAACAACCATGTTTCCCTGAAAATAAGACCTAGCTGGAAAGTAATTAGCCTTGAAAATTAAAGATCAAAAATACCAGCCCAGGGCCGGTGAGATGGCTCAGTGGTGTAAGTGCCTGCCTGGCAAGCACGAGGTCCTGGGTTCGACTCCCGGTACCCACATAAAGGGAAAAAGGGCTGGTGATATCACTCAGTGGCACAAGCGCTTGCTGGCAAGTGCAAGGTCCTGAGGTCGACTCCCGGTACCCACATTAAAAAAAAAAAAAAAAAAAAAAACCAGCCCAAGTAGCCTATCCTTGCCTTACTTGTCTTACAGAGTGGCCTCCAAACAAGAGAATAGTGATGGCAGGTAAGGCAATGGTAGGCCAATTGGGGCTGGCATTTTTGATTTCTGGTTTTCAAGGCTTATTATTTTCTAGCTAGATCTTAGTTTTGAGGAAAAGGGGAGCTATAGTCAAGACCACCAAATGGGGGTTCCACCTGGCAAAAAGAGTCCCCTCAAACAACAAAAGATTTGTATTAATCCGGCCATCCAGCCATCTTCCCCAGCGTGCCCACCCAATGATTTCACCCAACTTCCCAACCTACCCCAACCCACTGGCCTGAAAATTGCTATTATTTATTGATAGCTTTCTATGTGGTGTTGTCCTAAAGTGCCTTTACATTTCGTCATTCAATACTACAACAGGCCTAAGAAGTATATTTATCTTTATCTCTACTTTTCAGATGAAGAAACTGAAGCACAGAGAAGCTAGGGAGTTGCCCCAGAATACTTAGCCATCAAGGCAATAGAGCCAGGACTTGAACCTAGAGCTGACTTCCAACTTATAAACCTTAAATTTAAAAAATTAAGATGATTTCTCTACCATAAAGTTTACCCTTTTAAAAGTTTACAATTCAGTGGCTTTAGCATATTTACAAGGTCATACAACTATTACCATTATTTAATTTGGGAATATGTTTATCACCCCCATTTGTAGCCACTCCTTATTCCTCCCTCCTATCTAGTAGAAGAAACAGCTTTTGGTAGTAAGGTAGCCAGCTGCCTCCCTAGGCACCAGGGCAGAAGGGAGCCCCAATGAAGTAAGAGTCCACACCAGACTTCCCCTGTCCCTGCCCAGGGCCACAGCCACAGTGAAAATGGCCACCACGTGCCTGGATGTGGCCCATGTTTCTCCTGCAACTCCTTTTCCCAGAAAACCCCAGAAAATGGAGCCAGCAAGAAAGGCTAGGGGTCTCCTCACTGGGCCTGAGGATTCACATGGAAGTCAGAGCCTGGAGCCCTGGTTTCAGCTGAGCCTCTGGGTTTGGTGACTTTCCTGAGGTCACACAGCTGGAGGACCAACAGGGGAATTCCTACAATCTAACTTGTGACCCTCAGTACTCTGCCTCCTGCTTCCTGAATGCCAGCATCATGGCCGGAACTCAGTCCCCCACAATAGGGGTGGAGACAGAGTCTAACGATTACCCGACCTGCTGCAATCCTGTCCCAGCCACTCAGAACTGAGCCAATCCCCCTTCTCCTAGTCCTGTGAACACATTACTTCCATATGAGCTGATCCTTCTGCCCTCTCTCTCTATTCTGTAGTCAGCTTCCCCTGACTACACTCACTGCCAGGCCCAGCCCTAATGTCACCACCTCTGTGTAACTCTCCTCCTTCCCAAACAGGTGAGCTCCCGAGCCCCTGGGCTCCTCTGTGCAGTTTATGCATCTGTCTCTCCAGCAAACTCAGCTCCTCACAGCTGGGGCCCAGCCAGCTCCTCCTCACGTCCCCAGGGCCCAGCTGGGTCAGGATATATTTTACCTGGATACACTCACCAACCTGAGTACATAAAACTTGAGTCCACTGGCAAAAGCTTCACAGACTCCCACTAATCCTTGCTCCTGCAGGGCACTCTCAACTAAAACACATTCTCATTCTGTTGCATTCTGTTCTAATTTATTTTTCTCTTTTTCTGTTCCACCCACTTTCTTTTTTATAATGTGAGTCATGATTCACTGAATTGATTTCCTGACCCACACTGGCTACAACCCACAGTTGAAGACACCCATTGTAGATTTGCCTAGGATCCATCTGCTCTCCCTTATCCCATCCACTGTGCCTTCCCTGGCTGGTTACTTCCCTTAGAGACAGGCCAGGGTCCCCTACTCCGAGGATCCTCCTCATCTATGCTCCTCCCACTCTGGGGGCCTCTGCTTCTTGGGATGGCCCTGCCACCTCTGCCATGCTGCCTGTTCACACACCTGCCTCCCTGTTACACAGTTGTCCCCTGAACATCAGCCACCATGTCTGTCTTGTTCACTGCTGTGACTCAGCACCAGTACTACAAGGCTTGGTAAATAAAGGAAGCAATGGATCAATTAGTGAATCTATGGAGGTTAGGACTAACCACAAAACCAAGACTGGCTCTGACTCCCATCCTGGGCTCAGCTGCTGCCACACTCTTGTGTCCTTCATTTCACAAGGTGAGAATCAAAAAAGGACCCTATTCTCCCACTCCACAATCTACACTTGAATAAGAGCTCAGAATCCAGCTGCACTACCTGCCAGCTGTGTGATGTGGGCAGATTACACACCTCCTCTGAGCTAATGAGTGCAGACTTCAGCAAGAAGAGCTATGGACTAGCAGTTGCCAAGTGCTCAGCTCAGATTCTGAGGCAGAGAGAGACCCCATCAGTGACCGTGTGGGGTCTGGCTTGCCCACAGCAGGGAGGTACCCATGTATACTTACTTTTCAGGCCATCCATGCTGCAGAGCTGCTTTAAGACCTCTGGGGCCCCCTGCTCCCCAGGTCCCAGAGAGGTCACCAGCCCCACAGATAGCCTATGTGTCCTGAAAGTTGTGGCCATCTGCTGGGCTGTGGCCACCCAGATGTCCTGGTGGGAGGACACAATAGCTGAGCGAGCCCAGCCAAAGTGTCTCATGACAGACATCAGCACATGGGCAGCAGAAGGCAAGATGGGCAAAAATTCTCCTCCACCCTCTGGAGCCTCACATGCCCAGGAGAAGAGCGTCTTGCCCCAGCTTTGGGCCAGCAGGGCTGCTGCTGAGCAGTAACCAGGATTGACAGGACACACAAAAGCAGCCACAGTGTTCCTGTGGGCTAGGAATATGGCCAGAGCATGAGGGGTGTTGCAGCCTGTGGGGAGGACCACAGAAGCTAGCCGTGAGCCCAGTGACAGTGAGGAGTCCTGGTTGGCTCGATCCACAGCTAGCTGGGCAGCCACACTCGGGAGGGCCTGGGCAAAGGTGAGATCACAGTCCCAGGGACCCAGTACCCCCACAGTGAAGGTCCCTGTCCCCAACACCAGATGGGGGAGGGATGCAGCCCATAGGAGGGCACCCCAAAACACTATTGAGAGAAGTGATAGGGAGGGTGCTGTCCTTGGATGCCTGCGAGTGCACCCTCACAGGCCCTGGCAGAGCAGGCAGGTCTTGTGTGGCAGCGTCCAGTCCCAGCCTTCAGGGCACAAGCCTGCCAGCAGTCCTGGGAAAGGGGAATGTGGACAGGGTTTGCTTTCTAGCATTTTCTGCCAGCACTTTCTGTGTGATTGTGAGGCAGACACCCCCTCCCAGCAATGGTGAAATGAGGGACTTGGACCCACGATCTCCAAGGGCTTCTCCCACGCATGTCCTCCAAGGACTGGTTCCCAGCCTCCTGATGTTCAAAGTCCTAGGCTGGAGCTCAGTCTCTCCGTATGTGGGCTACAGGCACAGAACTGACCAGCCTTGACTCTGTTTCTGTCTGTGTGACCCTGGGTCAACCTCTAAAGATTTCTGAACCTAATTTACCTCCTTTGTAAAGTCTGGGCAGTAAAAGCTACTTCATAGCGTTGTGATGATTAAGTGACATCATGCCTGGTACTTAAAATAAAGCCTACCTCTTTCTTTCTTCTTTCTTTTCTTTCTTTTCTTTCCTTCCTCTCTCTTTCTTTCTTCTCTCTTTCCTTCCTCTTTCTTTCTTTCTTTCTTCTTCTTTTTTTCTTTCTTTCTTTTTTTTTTTTTTTTTTTGTGGGTACCGGGGGGTCGACCTCAGGACCTGGCACGCCAACAGGCACCCGTGCCGCTGAGCGATATCACCGGCCCCTTTTTCATATGTGGGATCCGGGAGTCGAACTCGGGCCCTCGCGCTTGCAAGGCAGGCGCTTATGCCGCTGAGCCATCTCACCGGCCCCTTTTTTTCTTTCTTTTTCCTTTTTTTTTTAAGCCTACCTCTTTCAACCTATGACTGTTGCCTCTTCCTTTATTGATCTCTAAGGCAGACAAGTTCTCCTGGTTCCCCTTGAGCCTCTTCTACCTCTCAGCACCATGCATTGGCCCTGATTCTACTGGACTCCACCTGGTTGGAGCTCTAACATCTTACACACACTGTTTAAAAACGGCTGCACAGGGCCGGTGAAATGGCTCAGGGGCATAAGCGCCTGGTTGGCAAGCGCGAGGGCCCGAGTTCGACTCCCGGAACCCACATACGAAAACAGGGCTGGTGATATCACTCAGCGGCACGGGCACCTGCTGGCACGTGAGGTCCTGAGGTCGACCCCCGGTACCCACAAAAAAAAAAAATGGCTGCACATTCTGGCAGCTCACCCCTTGGATGTGCTCATGGGAGTTGTGGATAAAGGGCTGAAAATGCACATGCATGTCCCATTTCTTATCTCCCCGGTCTTGTTCTATCCATACTATGCAAAGAAGGAAACCTAGGGAAACTGATATGGAGTTATTAGAAAAACAGGATTTGACCCAAGTCTGCTTAGCTCATCCTTCACCACATGAGTGCCCTCCTGGACCAGGACATTTGGACCATGACATTCCTCACTTCATCCTGCTGTTCCAGAGCCTTGATGATCACCCTGAGGTCTTGCAGCTCCACCTTGGCCTCTGTTTGCTTCCCTGCTATTGCCATTCTCCATCAGAGGACTCAGCATCTTTCTTCCCACACCACTTATGCAACTGGCAGTCCATCCACTGTGGGGGCCCCAGGAAGGAATAAGATCCAACCTCACCCTTAGAAAACTTCCATACTAAGAGGGAGGCAGGTCGCAGCCAAGAGAAGAGCTCACTAAAAGCACAGGCAGTAGGCAGGACTGGGGGTTTGTTTGTGGGTAAGAGAGGCCCACATAGGGCTTCCCAGAGGAAGCGGAGCTCCCACCAGCCCCACACTAGGAGTGTAGCTTGGGAGAGTGAGGGAATACCTCCAGGTGCCAGGAACAATAGTGGGTGTAGAGCACCTCCTCAGACATTAAGCTACATGTTGAGGAATGCAAGGAATCACATAAAGGAATAAACCCTGATTTCTTTTTTTACTAGCCCTTGGGTAGGATTCTGAGAGAGATGAGAATAGCTACTGAGGAGAGTTATAAAAATGAAAGTGTGTATGGTGTCTGAAATTGGGGTAAGTAGGCATTTACTAAGTGGATAGTTATCATCATCATCACCCCAACGTCACAGTCTTTAGATTTTCGAGGCTAGGCAGGTGAACTGTAATGCAAAGACAGCTGGCCAAGGAGGGGGAGGTCTGAGTCTCAGCTCCACACTAGGCCTCAATCATCCCCATCTAGAAAAGTAGCCCTCTAGAGGGTGGACCGGCCCTTCGCCTGCAGCCTGCGATGCTGCTGTTTCCCCAGCTCAAGGCTCCATGACTTGGGGAGGGCTGCTTTTCTGCCAGCCTTTAGGCCCTTCCTGCTCTTCTGCTGTGATGCTTTATTGGTATTCTTACAGCCGGGATGAGGTCCATCCCACCCCTGAGATGAATCCCTCAGAGCAGCTGGATAAACTCTGGACTCACAGAGAGCTGATCATTTCCAGATGGGAACACAAGTATGTGCTGTTGCTAATGACAGTCATCTCTCCTCTCAACCTGTCTTGTCAAGGCACCTGTGATCCACTTCTTTGCCTGGTACTCCCAGAGTCCCCAGGAAAATACTTCTTACTTCCACATTCAAAGGAGGAAACTGTGGGTTAACAACTTGTCTAAGGTCTTACCAGCGTTAAGAACTGGAACTTGGCTTCCAACCTCCTACCCAAAAGACAAAAATCCTTTCTTTTTATTAATATTTAGAACATCAGAGCTAAAAATTCCATGGAGAAATAAATATATAAACCAATTCGTCTGTGTCCAGATGAGGAGACTGTGGCCCATAAAGGAAAGGAGGGTGGAGTTCTTCCAGCCATGTAAAACAGCAGTAGGCTCTACTGGCTTGAGATCCTGCTGGTCACACTAAGTGCCCACAGCTCTGCAGCCAGTGGCCTGCAAGGGCTCACAGAGGCCACAAGTCCATAGCAGACCTGCTTTGGGGCAAGGCAGGGGCTGATTTTTAACCCAGCTCTGTCCCTGATCTGTGGTACAGAGCTCACACTCATTTCTGTGCCCCAGTTTTCCCGAGTGAACAGGGAGAGCTGTATTCAGATGTTTAAGTATCCAAAAATCCTTCAGCTCTGTTGTTCTACATGTCAATAAAAATCAAGAAACAGGTGGCTTTTCTCTGTGAAAAGGGGCAAGTTTCCTCTCCTAATCTTCCTCCAAGACTGTGAGAGCTTCCAGTGTCTCCAACTCTGCTAAGAGCAGGTCAGTGTGCCACCTGCTGGGAACACCACTTGTATTTATAGACTCTGGGAGATGGGCCCTGAGGATTAGCCACAGGTTTCTAGGCTTACAGGGCCAAGTTCATGGAGTTAGTCACCTCTCTAGTACCATAACCCAAAGATGAATATGGCTATAGCTACATTAACAGACAAATAAAATGGGAAGGTGATAGGAACCCAGGAGGGGAATGGAGGACTCTTGTCTGTCAGGGCCCCTGCAGCCCCTGCAGGCAACGTTCACCCTCCTGACCTAACCTGGTCCTTTGTCCTTTTCTTCAGGCAAGCACTCACCTGCCATGATGAGCTCTTGGAGCTGACTCCTGATTCTTTGTAGATTCTAAACTTCTTACACCAGGTCACACTCTCTGACTAGGTTCCAACCTGGGGGCTCTCAATCTCAGCACAGCCTCCACGTTCACCACCCCTGCTGCTGTCAGCTTCCCAAGACTCCTGCCTGGGGAGTGCCTCATATATGGCTCATTTCCTCCCTGACCCCCTTAGGAGCCTGAAGAAGCCACTTGGAAAATTAAATCTGTTCAGACCCCAGGGCTCTCGGGAGCCACATGGAGAAAGGAAGGAGGGCAGGAGAGGAGGGAGGGGAGAGGATGCCTTCAGCACTGTGGACAGCTCCAGACCAGCTGGCATTCCCAGGAGGCAGGAAGGACAAGCACCTCAGAAGCCAGCATTATTCACTAAGTGCCATCCCCCGTGTGGGGCACTGCTCATTCACTCCACCGAGACAGATATTACTATTATTCTGACTTCAGTTATAAAGAAAGTATGGTCAGAGAGATCAGGTAAATTTGAACCCAGGTTACAGACCAAATAAGTGGTGGGCAGGCTCATCACACCACAATGAGTCATTGAGATCTAGAGGGAGGTTTTCCTATCTTCCTTTTGGTGTGGACACCTATGTGGAGATGTGACCTCAGTCCAAGGGATTTATAGACTTTCCTCCTCCATCTGCTCTTTCCTACCCAAGGGAAATTAATTTTCATATGTCCCTACTATTTACTAGGGCCGTACATACCCCATTTCATGTCACTGGTACAGCAATCTTGTCAAGTGTACATTGTGTTTTGTTTTCTTTGCATCACTTTATTCATTCAACTCTTATTTACTGAGCATCCATTTCCTGGTTCTGCCACAGGGCAAGTCAGTGGCACCTCCCGTCCTTCCCTCCACTCTCACTGTACTTTCTGCCATCGTCTTCCCAATCCCTGCCATGTTTCAGGTGCTCTTGTAAACACCTGAGCTACATCGACAAATGAAAAGAATGGAGATTTTTGCTGTTCATGGAGCTCATTTTCTAGCAATGTAGGGAGGAGTGTGACAGTCAACAAACAATAAACATGATAAGTAAGTACTGCAGAAAGTGACAGGTGTTTTGTAGAAACGTTAAAGGTTAATGATGTCACCTGTATTATAATTCAGCATAAGTATTTTTCATATTGCTATGCAATCTTTATGATTAGAATTTCAATAGTTAAGAAACATTGAATGGCTATATCATAAATTAGTAATTTTTTCCATATAATTTATTTAGCCCTAATCTTGTCCTGGAAGGATTTCAGGGTCCCTGTTCATGTGCCAGACATGTGCCTGTTTGTTCTCAGATACATTCCCTGACCTTCCCAGACTGAGTTCCCAGAGGTGGGCTGGGGGTGGAGGAAAAGAGAGAAGGACTTTGTACTGCAGGACTGACCCCCAAAACTTCACTGCCCAGCATCTCTTGGTATAGGCTTCTAGATGGATTCAGCCAATAGGAGACACTTGCAGAACATGGGAAAACCCAAGAAAGGGAGAAAACAAGGGATCCTCCCTCTCCCTTTGCTTTGGACAATGTTCCAGTGATAGCTGTATCTCCTTACTGTTCCTGATCTCTTGGACATCCGTCCCTGTATGATCTTAGTTTCTGGGGTTTAGTATCACCACCTCCTTCCTTCCCTTGTTGCTTCGCCCTAGGGGTGTAGAAGCTTCCTGCTGCTGTGAAGGGCTGAACTGCCTCATCTCCCAGCATCCCATGATTACTCTCCAACTCTGTCTTGCTTTTCCTGAACCACAGGAGAGGGCTCTGTTTTCCAGGGCACACCATGACTCACTCACTAAATTCGAGTTGGTTGCAACTTCTTACAAAATGAATAATTCTTGGGCTGGTGAGATGGCTCAGCGGCGTAAGTGCCTGCCTGGCAAGCGCGAGGGCCCGAGTTCGACTCCCAGAACCCACATACGAAAAAAGGGCCGGTGATATCGCTCAGTGGCATGGGCGCTTGCTGGCGTACGAGGTCCTGAGGTCGACCCCGGTACCCACAAAAAAGAAAAAGAATAATTCTTTAATGAATATCATGCTTTTTTCATCCTGGATTTTCTGCTTATGATAAACACTGAGGAATAGATATGCTGGGTCAAAGAGTAGGAACATTTTTAAACCTCTTGTTACACATCATTACAAGGCACCAAAATGTATTAATGTCAAATATTCCTTAGATAATCAGAGACATTCGAGTGGACTGGGAATTAGCTAACATGAGGTTATTTTTAAATTCATTAGGTTGATAATGACAATGTGGTTATGTAGGAAATTGGCTGTTATTTTCAAACTTGCATACCAGAGTATATGGGGGGAATGACATTATGTCTAGTGTTTGTTTTGAAATTATCATACAAAATAGGGAATGATAAATGAAATGTAGATAAATCTAAATTTAAAATCGAGGCCATGGTGTACTTGTGTTCATTATATTCTTCTTCCTATTTTTGTGTATATTTGAAAACTTTTCACCATTAACAGTAATGTTAATATCAACTAAAAATGTAAGCCTATAAATTTTACTATATCCTCCTTAGCATCCAGTAATCTACATTTTTCTAACTTACCCAGCATTTAAAAATTATGCATTATATTAGTTTGTGGTAAAAAATTACCATGAACTTATGCTTCAGACAGCATCCCTCTATCATCTCATGGTTTCTGTATGAGGTCAGGACCCTGGGCAGGCTTAGCTGGGGTCTTATCTGCATCAGGGGAAGATCACCTTCCCATACTCCCCACCCCGCGGTTGTAGGCTGTGGGATCCACAGCAGCTGGCCTCTTCAAAGCCGGCAGTGCCGAGTCTGCCAGCAAGACAGTCTTATATAACACAACGCCAACTAACACAACATCATCACCCTTGCCATGTTCTATAGTTAGCAGCCAGTGACAAGTCCCACCCGCACTAGCAGGCAGCATAAATACCAGGAGGCAGGAGTCGTGGGGCACCTCATAGTCTGTCCACCATGAGCACGTGACAATGGAAGAAATTATCAGCCTGCGTAAGTTTAAAGATGTGAGTCGCATTCTGCGGGGAACAGGGTCAGGGTTGGAACCAGAGCCCAGGTGTCCCTATGCACTTTACCACCATTTCATGATTCTGCCAGAGCCACTCCCTTTCCATCCTGTTACCCCACTTCTACCCCTAATTCCTGCCCTCTCCCTCCTGCTGCCCTTCATACTCTTCTCGCTGATCTAAAACCCTCTCTTGGGAAGGTCAGTGCAGAGTCTGTTCTCACTGATGGTGGACAAGACTCCCAGGATTCCTGGCCCAGAGCATCTGCTGAGTAACAGAGACCACAGGGGATTTGCTCCAACAGAGTGAACCTGACTCCTAGATACCTGAGGCTGTGCACAGTCGCTGGGGATGCTTTGGGTGGAGGGAGCAATCTGACGTTATCCTAAGATGGTCAAAACCATGCTGGTGCAGCAACCGAAGGAAACCCTGGGAGCTGCAGACCTCCGTTAGAATCTTCAGCCCATGATTCACTCTCTGGGCGAGCTTGGGTGAGTCACTTAGCTTCCCTGAGCTTTGCTTCCCTTATTTACAAACAGAGATACTGTTATCCATGTCTCCCTCTCAGGAGGCCGGTGAGTGAGTGTGAAAGCATTTGGTAAATATGAATATCAGTGGTCATAGTCATCATCACCATCACCGAGCACTTCCTGGGAGCAAACGCTGACCACATGATTGAAGAACAAAAGTGTTTCCTCTTTCCAGCAGGCTCAAAGAAAGGAAAGATAGCCAGTCAGGGAGGATACTGCTGCACCTGGAGGTAGCTGTAGCAGAATGAGTTACTGTCCACAGGGAGGGAGCTGTTAGTGGAACCTGGAAGGATAAAGCCTTGAGAGGAGGCTGCCTTGACAGGACAGAGACCTTCAGCTAAGGGACACAGCAGGCTTAATCATCCCTGCATTGAGGCAGCAATGCAAATAAATCCTCCACCTTCGGTCTGCGAGGGCTCTCCTCGCCAAACCCAACTAGATGCCAGCAGGCACAGATGTCTGCTGTTGTCTCCATACAAACCAGCCTGTCAGGTCGGAGCACTGAGGGTAAGGTGGTGAGTTCATCTGGTGGGCACAGTGGGCAATCTGGCCCCATACACCTCCTTTCCTCTTGACATTCCCTCTTGTCCTTTGACCAGTGAGAACTTTTTTTTTTTTTTTTGTGGGTACCGGGGGGTCAACCTCAGGACCTCGCACGCCAGCAGGCGCCCGTGCCGCTGAGCGATATCACCGGCCCCTTTTTCGTATGTGGGTTCCAGGAGTCGAACTCGGGCCCTCGCGCTTGCCGGGCAGGCGCTTAAGCCGCTGAGCCATCTCACCGGCCCAACCAGTGAGAACTTTTGACCTAAGAAGGAGGATGTGTGAGGTCTCAGCAACACTGTGTTAGCAAGGTAACGTCAGTTCACTTACCACCACTTGAAGCCTGTACTGCCAGTCACCACAGACATTCTTTATGGGAGAAAGTGGGTAGAAAAGAAGCAATTGATATGACACATGGCTGCTACAGTCCCATCTCCATGGCTCACTGGTGATCTAAATTGCTAGTCATCCTCCATTCATTCTATGTCCCCTTTTCCTCTCGGTTGATGCACTTCTTTCCCTGGTGGGGTGACCCAAACCTTCTTTCTCGAAGGATCTGAGATCTCTGTGGTCTATCTTTACTGGATTGCCCTGCTTGCCATTGGTCAGAGTGTGGGTAGCAGGGAGTCCCCCTTGTATACTGCATTCTCATCACAGTCCTCCTGCCCCTGTTGTGAGGCAGAAACCAAATCTCCTGTGATAACCAGAATCTGCTGCCTAGGCTCATGCAGCGACTCCTTCTCTGCCTATTGATCCAGAGTCTGGAGGAGCCCGAATGGCCAACAGATAGTTTCAGCTTTCGACTCAGAAAAATTGTTGTGTTCTCTGGAAGAAATAGGTGCTCCAAACCACTAAATTTGAGACCATGGGCAATTTTCTTCTTTTCTTTTAAGATGTCGGCCACCTAGACAGTCCATATCAATTAACTACTTATAAGTGAAAGTAAAGAAGTACCCCAGGCCATCTCTGCTTCTGCCCAAAGTGGGCAGTGAGATCTATCCCCTGAGTCTGTGGGGAATAGTGAAAGAGATGCCTTCTGTCTTTATTCCTTGCTTCCCAGCCCAAGCACCCTGACTACAGGAAGTGACTGGTACTAGGCACATACTGCTCCCCATTGGTGCAGGGCATAGCTTCCCTGCTTATTCTGTAACAGAAACTTCAGTCTTTTCAGTCAGATACTTTGGGGGGTGGGAGATGAGCCCACCACATTAGTTCCTGTGCAGTAAAATGCTTCTTTGGGTCAGCAGCAACGCTCAGCACCACTATAATAAACGCGGCACTCTTGTACGACTATGGTGATAGTTCAGGCAAAAGCACCAAGGGCAAGAAAAGCAAATTTACATGCAGCTCTATTCCTAGCTCTGGGAGTAGAAAACAATGCAGCCTCCTTTCTGAGGGGGGAGATCTGATACAGTTGATCAATCGCCAGATAGCTAGCCAGCCACCTCCCATGTGCCAGTTTGTGGGCCCAGCAGTGGCCCCTGCTGCTGATAGGTCTGAAGTAGGCAGATGAGCTGTGTGAGTGGAAGTTCATGTTGCTGCCCTATGTGGTCTCCATTATGGCTGCTGTGGCCACTTCAGCCCATTAAACAAATACTGGGTGGCAGGGAGGAGCCGCTGATTTATAGCTACAGGTCATCTTGTCCACCTACGTGCTGAGGGCTTCCTGTGTCACAGACACCCTCTGGTGAGCAGTTATGTGGGACGTGTCTATCTTCACATCCTGTGACTCTTCTGACAGGCCCAACCACACATTTGAGACCAGTTTTGTTTACACTAAGATGTCGGCCACCTAGACAGTCCATATCAATTAACTACTTATAAGTGAAAGTAAAGAAGTACCCCAGGCCATCTCTGCTTCTGCCCAAAGTGGGCAGTGAGATCTATCCCCTGAAGCTCTGTACCTTGGAAGATTCCCTTCCCTCTCTGTACTGTAGGACCAGCCTTGATTAGAGTTGTAATTCAGCTTCATTTCTGGCTGGTGTGAGAATATGGTACAGCAATATCCTTCCATAAACCAAGCCATCACCTTAACCCCTTCCACCAGTTGCTGATAAGGAACTTCCCTTAAGCTCATGAGTGTAGGTTCAGAGAGAAATGGGAAAAAAACAGAGGTAGGTGCCACCCTCTCATCTGCCAATTCTGGTAGCAAGGCCACTTGGTGTTCATGGTCAAACATCCGATCTCTACCAGGACTCAGAGCAAGTCAAAAGCTGCTTTTCAAATGGATTAAGTTGTCCACACACAGACACACAGACACACACACAGATTTGCTTTACTGTAAAAATCCTAGGGTTCTACAATGCGATTCTCTTACCAGACCTTGTATGAGATTCTGTGTGGCATCTCTGCCTGACACAAACACTACTGGTTCTGTGGGGTCACAAGGCACAGTGGCAGGGCAGCTTGCCTGAACCTGCTGCATGGCTCTTGCTGCAAACTCTATTTCAAAATGCCAGCTGGTAAACAGGCTACCTGATAAATGGGTTAGAGCAATACAACTCCGTGTGGTATACAGTTTCCCCAACATTCAAACAGACTCACCAAGTGCTATACCCTTTTTATGTGATGGGTGGTACAAGGCACCACAACCTGCCCTGGCTTTAGAATGGACACCCTGACATAGCTCTGGGCCAACTGGACCCCAGTGTGACAGCCTCTTGAGTGTTTGCAGGTTCTATCTCCCTCCTTCTACGATGTATCACTAGGACATCTAAGATTCTGAGTACCTCCTAAATGCCCCATCCAATTAGCAAAATGACATCAGTATAATCAGACAGTATGATGTTCTGTGGATATCAAGCTAATCCAAGGTCCCTTTGAGCCCTATTATGACAGGGATCTGGAGAGGTAACATAGCTCTGGGGACAAAACAAGTAAAGGCATACCATTGTCCTACACATGCTTTTGATTTTCCCTACTGACATAAATGGAAAAGAAAATACTTGCTCAGCCAATGGCTCCAGACCAGGTGTCAGGGTCTGTGCTGACTCCCTCCGGTAGGATAGGTGAATGGCAGCTTCTCTCAGTGTCACCCTCTAGTTATGTGTGGGCTAATGGGATTTACTCTCCCTAACCCATCTGGCTTCTGCACCAGTCAAAATGCAAGTGAGGGGGAAGTAACAGGAAGGACTACCCTGCATCTCTCACATCTTCTATGTGGACATTCATTGCTGCAGGACTCCAGCAGATGCACCATTGCTTTTGCTGTGCTTTCTGGGCAGAGGAGCAGTAGGTGGGGAGCAGTTTCCATACGTCTACTTAACACCTTTTCCAACAATCCACAGGGTGGGGAAGCAGTGTGAGGACTCTGGTAGCTGCTGTGTCTCCTCCCAGCATTCACTCTGGGGATGGGGAAATAACCACGGGATGGGTCATAATCCCACTGGCCCCTCAGTTAGGAGGTCTCGGGGGAAGACCACACTTGACACCTGGCCTTCCTACTCTCCATCAGTGGCCCTCAGGACAGTCTGGCTCTTCAGTCATCAGGGACAGTAAGAGCCAGTGTCCAGTAACCTCCTGGATGGACCGAGTCTTTCCTCAGAGGACCGTTGTCCTGGTAAATGCCACAGTTCTCCCTTGAAGGGTAATTCATGGTGTGCACTTTCCTCAAAGGAATGTAGAATCCCCCCTCCCCTCTCCAACCAAGGGCTGTGAGCCTCTGGAACTGCTCAGTCTGGGAACAGATTAAGAGACGAGACACACACTACCATAAGTCAGGATAGTTTCTTTTTGTATGTGTCAAGCAGAATCTTAGAAGGCATCCATCTAGCTGCCCCCATCCAGAGTTACTGTGATTGTTAATGACTCCCATGGGTCACTGAAACGCTGCAGTAACCGCTGCATAGCTGCATCTTATTGTGATAATTGTGCCTACCTATTTGTTTCTGACGGTCAAGTGCTTCTATCCATCTGGGCTCCCATTACCCATAGTGAGATCAGGAAACTTTCATTACAACACCCTCCACAGCCATCTCTGGCCTGCAGAGGCCAGCCATCAGAAGGTCCTTCAGCATGATGTGGTTCCCCATCCCATAATGCATTCCTCACTGCTCTGGTGGGGGGAGTGTCCTCCAGCTTCTCCTTGGGGTAAGCGGCTTCCACAGACTCTCTCTGCCCCCAATATGTCTGCTTCTCTGAGCCTCCAGACTCTTCCCAGTTCCTGCTTCAGGAAGGTTCTAAAATGTCACCTTCATCCCTTGAAACTCACTGGGTCTAAACTTCAATTAGCCTAGCAGATAATTAAAACTATTCCCGAGTGATCAAATCAAAATATTCCCAAATCCAGCTATGGCGCCGTATCTGTGAACAAGCGCCGTTGAGTCATAATTTTCCCCCTTGGTTTAAATCCTTACAATACTGACACAAGTTGACAAGGCCTTACAGTCTTTTATTGTATCGACTATCAATTTAGGGTGTAGATCTTGGGTTTCTCCTCCAGGCTGGGCTGGGCTGGAACCCTGGCTGTGGCCTCCTGGCAGTAGGGATGACAAAGGGGCACAGATATCGTGAACCACTATCCCAGATGCCACCCCCGACAGGTGCTCAGAAATGTCAGGAGGGCCTGCCCCTGCTGGCAAAGGGGATTCGGGGAAATTTGTAGATTCCAAATTCTCAGCTCCATTCATGTCTTCCCAAATGTCTCTGTCCCATGTCTCAGGGTACCACTGCCTCCCTGTCAGTGCCCATCTTTTAGTATAAGAAACTTGGGGGGGGGTTGCCATTTTACCATCAGATCCTAGGTCTGGGCCTCAGTCATCCTCTACCCATAACTCCAGGACAAAAGGAACCATTGAGCTGCCATGGAACCTTCTGTTGTTCATGTGTTCTCAATTATATGGTCATAATTCTAATTTCTCCTTCCCTATGTACACGTATGCATAACGGTGAGGGACAGGTGCACATACGATGGTATGTGCCATATAGCATACGCATGTGGTAAGATGTAAGTCACACAACCGTGTAATTCTGTGATGGTCACACAACCATGTAACTGCCGAAGGCCGCACTTCTTAGAATGTATCCCTATCGATTAATGACACATGACTGTAAATACTCTCTCTTGGGCTACAAGGCGAGGCCAGGTGCCTCCACTATTATTACAGTCAGTATGATTGCTGAAGGGGCTAAGTGCCACAGCTATGCACTATCCCAAGTCTGGCTGGCCTTCCAACTCACATAAACTCCATCCTGTATGACCATCAGTGATCATTTGCTTTATCCTGTTTCCCTCAGTGGAGATATTGTCCTTATATTGCACAAATACAGGACTAACTCAAGTCCACAATCGTGTTTGGAGGTTCTTTTTTCTAGGCTACTCTTGGCATGAGTCAGGGTCCCTGTGTAGTCAAATTGGGGTAATTTGAGAGGACTTGTTTACACAGGTGGTGGTGCCATAAAGAACATGGCAGTGATTAAGGCTAATGGCAGCAGAACTGTTACTTCTCCAGGTCCAAGGGGTTTCAGGAATGGAGATTTCAGGAACCCAGAAGAAGAGAGTTGGCTGCATCCAAAGAAGCAGTGACTTTTGACGAAAGGACATAACCAGACTGCAGTGTCCATGCTGGGGAGAATTCAGGGAAATAGAAATCCAAGGTCATGTCCTCTGGCCTTCTAATGTCTTGCTAGGGCTTCTCACTGGCCAAACTTAGCAGGGCCCAGAGGCGCAAAGCCCCCTGATTGTTATCTGCATGGGTCAGCCTGCTGGCCCTGGAAAAGCAAGTAAGGGAAAAGAGTGGATGTGGATGGAAGACCTAGGCACAGCTTCTCTCCCTAGAAGGTAAGAGGCAGGGCACATGTAGTCCATTCTGGCCAGGAAGAAGGGAAAGGCCTTCTCTGGAGCGGCTGGAGGGAGCATCTAAGGAGAAAAGAATGCAGAAGCAAATGTGCAGAGACCAGGAGTGCAGGTTGCATGCAGATGTGGGCTACCTGCCTAGAAGGTCAGTGCCATCATGCCCAGCTAACAGGCAGGTCTGGACTCAGTCCCTGGGCCCAAATCTCCAGGGTTAATCTGGGAGATGCCCTATTTCTGGAGTCTGTCCATCTTCTAGCTAGGCATCTCCCACTTTGGACATCCAGAGACCTCTGGAGACTCCCATCACAGTGGTCCGTGCTGGGGTGGCTAACGCTAGCTAAGGCCTCAGCCCAGCATCGTACCCTGCTCTTCATTCAGCATCCATGGCCGGTGACCTCGATCTCACCAGCTTATCTGAGCAGAGTCACCTTGTAGCCAGTGTCCCTGTGTGCCTAGGCCTGCAGGCCATTGTCAGTAGCAGCTTTGACAGAAGAAAGAACAAGGTGATCACAGAGACCATAAGAGAGGACCTTCTTCCTGGAATATTGGCAAAGAAGGCTTCAAGAAGGAGGTACCATGTGACTACATCCAGAGTATCTGTGACAGTTCACCAGGTGGAGTGGAGAGGAAGGCATGTAAGAAGGCAGGATTCCCAAGTATCTGGAGGCATGGGCAATGCCATGTTTCCTGTGGCTGGGAACATGGAAGGGGATGAGGCTGGAGGAATCTGCAAGGACCAAATGAAAAAGGGATTTAAATACCAGGCTTGGGAATTTAGATCTTACCCTAAAGACAAGGGGCAGGTATCAGGAGGGTTTATGTAGGGTGATGGGGCTCAGTTTGCATTTTCCAGGTGTTACAACTGTACTCATTTTATAGAAGAGGAAACTGAGACTCAGGGCAGGTAAGTAACTTGCACAGGGTGATGCAGGTATGTAAAGCACATGTCATATGTTTTCGGAGCATATTAGCTCTTTGAACTCTTGGGGAGACAAATAGAGTGGTGTTATGCTTAGTTACCTAATGATGGAAAACCATCCCAAACATAGAGGCCTAATACAGCAACCACCATTCATCATGCTCAGGAACCTGCCGTCTAGGCAGGGCTGGGTAGGGCTGAGCAGGGCTGGGCAGGGAAGTGTGTCTCAGTGCTGTGTGCATCCATGGGGAAGCTTGCTGAGGCGAGTTGTAGAGCAGGGCGTGTCCAGGGCTGGGACGCAATTCCTGTGAAGGGTACACAGGTTGCCGACTGGTCTCCTTGGCCCTGGCAGAGACAGAAACAGCCAAGGGATTAGAGTTGAGACCAACAGACCACCAGATGCTCTGATGAGAGTCTCAGGAGGCAGTTCCACTTTTGTCCTCCATCTTGGGGGTTCCCCCAAGGGTGTTAAAGGCCACTGTCTGCCCCCAGAAAAATGGAAGCTGTTGACTGAGAAAGGATGTTTAAGTGGCCTCTGTGCCAGCTCATCAAGGGGCAGGAGTTCCCATGGGATCTCAACCCACATTTGCACAACTCCACTGCTGAGCTACTCTCTGCTCAGTCGTGGGGCCACTTGGCTGTTAATGTTTCCGTCCTGCTGAGTGAGAAGCCTGCCTCGCTCTGACCTCAGCATTCTGGTCCCTGTTCCACAGTCTCTGCCTACTCCTCTCTCAGCCCCACATAGCCAAAGAGCAGTAACAAACAGAAGGCAGGAGTAAATTACACCCGCGGAGCCTTCGCAACCATGCAGTGCACAGTACGACTTAGGGCTCTTCTAGGTGCTTGGGATGTAGTGACCCACGTGATCATCACACTCCCGCAAGACAGGATGGACTTTCCCTGTCTTGTTCTCTGCTGGGCCCCCAAGACTCTGCGTGGCACATATTAGACATACAATAAGTATGTGTTGAATTGTTATCCTCATTTTGCTGGTGAGAAAACAAAAACACAGAGAGGTAATTACCTGCTGAAGATCATATAGCCCTCAGGTGGCAGAGATGGGATTTACAACCAGGGAAAACAGTTCCAAACTCCACACTCTCATTCCCAGTACGTGTGCTGCTTTTTAAAATATTATGTCGACCACCCCCTTTTCTTTTCCCAGGAAAATATCTTCTAATCCTCGCCTGTTCCTTAGAGAGGTAATAACAATGAGACGATATAAGTGGCAATGCTATGGCATGGTGGGATACTCTTATCATGTATAAACTTCATTATAACGTCACAATGGAAGGTTCAGAGGATCAGGGGCATCTCCTGCCTTATTCACTGATGTGCCCCAAAGCCAAGTCTGGCATATACTATAACCATAATAGACATATAACAAACTAGGTAACTTTATGGATGAAGGGCTGAGATTCAGAGGCCTTTAAATACTCACCCTAGGAGGCAGAATTAGTAAATGACAGAGCCCTGACTTGGAACCAGTCTCTCTGCTTCCAAAAACTGATTGTATGATACTGCTTGGCCTCTCTGTGTTTGTTTCCTCATCAGTTAAACAGGATCTTAAGGCTGAGGGCTTCTGTGCAGACAAAGGATGTAATGGATGTGAAAGTGCCCTGCAAGCAGGAGAGAGGCACACATGTGCGCCCTTCTCTGTTTCCTTCTCTGTGTCAGGGCCTGGTGAGGAGTAGGAGCTAGGATTGCTGTGGTGAGAGGCCTGGTAGAAGTGGGAGATGCCTATAGGATACAAGTGAAACCAGGATAGAGGGGTGGATGGAAGGATGAATGGATGGATATATGGATGGATAGATGGATGGATGGGTGGGTGGATGAGTGAACAGAAGGTTGGATGGGTGGATGGCTGGGTGGATGGATGGAAGACTACATGGATGGATGGGTGGGTGGAGTGATGGATGAATGGATCATAGCTGGATGGGTAGGTAGATGGGAGGATGGAAGGATGATGATGGATGGAAATAAATAAATGCCTTTTTTGATGGAAAGATATTGTTTATTTGAGTAAATGCCTTTTTGAAGAAAAAGAGCATGGCCTCTGGTTAGTGTTTTAGTATTTATCCAGCAGAGGGCACCAAGGCTCCAATAACTGGCCTTTGCTAGCGTGTTTGGCAGTGAAAAGCCTCCTGCAGGGGAGTGCACCTACAGTCGGAGCTGGGCTTCACCTGCAGCTTGTTGGCATCTCCGACAGGTGAAAAGGTCAAGACACAGAGGACCAGCTCAGAGTCCATGTGGGACAGGGGCAAGATGTAAAAAGCATAGGCTTAGCAACAGAACTGTACCCACCGCCTGTGTGGGGCCTCAAAGAAAGGGATCACAGCCAGTGCCCAATTCCCTTTTTTTTTTTTTTTTTTTTGTGGGTACCGGGGGGTCGACCTCAGGACCTCGCGCGCCAACAGGCACCCGTGCCGCTGAGCGATATCACCGGCCCCTTTTTCATATGTGGGTTCCGGGAGTCGAACTCGGGCCCTTGCGCTTGCAAGGCAGGCGCTCATGCTGCTGAGCCATCTCACCGGCCCCCCAATTCCCTTTTATAAAAGAGAAAGAGCCGCACCTTCTGTACTAGATGAGAGGCACTGTTAGGGTACCTGGTCTACTGGTCCTTGACACTTCAGGGGAGGCATTTGGGTCCATGGGACCCTAGGCCGCCAGTCAGTATGAAGTGAGATGTAAAGGCATCGGTCTCTGAAGAGCCTAATGCGTTTTCTGTGAGTGGAGGAAATCGTGTTAGAATGGAAGTAGTCTCTGAGGGATGAAGATGGTCTGAGGGATGGGAGAGCTGCTGGGAAGTGGGGGAAGACTGCTGCAGACTCAGGAGGCTGGGTTCAGTGAGCCCACCCTGCCATGCAGTGGAGACCAAATGCACGCTGCACCACCCACTCGGAGCCCCAGGTGCAAGGAGGTAATGTGGGAAATTAATAGCTTAATGTGGAACTTGACTTTCACCTCCCCAGTGGCTGGGTGTGAATTTGCCATCTTAACGGGGTGTTAGGAGGCTGAGTTTTCCCTTTGGCGGTTATTTTACATATTGCTGTCATTCCCAATTTCTGCCAGGGATTTATCATAGGGACAAGGCCTGGCTGAACTGCCTCCGAAGGAGCTTGTGGGCTCAGTACGTTCCCTGCAGAAAACCAAACCCAACTCCACATGGCTTCAAAAAACAAGCGGAGTAGGGCATGGTGATGCATGCCTATAGTCCCAGAACTCTGGGAGGCCAAGGCAGGAGAATCAAAAATTGTGCCCAGCCTGGACAACTTAGCAACTCAGTGAGAACCTGTCTCAAAATAAAAAATTTAGGGCCGGTGAGATGGCTCAGCAGCTTAAGCGCCTGCCCGGCAAGCGCGAGGGCCCGAGTTCGACTCCTGGAACCCACATACGAAAAAGGGGCCAGTGATATCGCTCAGCGGCACGGGCGCCTGCTGGCGCGCGAGGTCCTGAGGTCGACCCCCCGGTACCCACAAAAAAATAAAAAATAAAAAAATAAAAATTAAAAAAAAAAAAGAAAATTTAAAAGGGGTGGGGATGTAGGTCAGAGTGAAGACCCTGGGTTCAATCCCTAGTTACGCCACCCCAAGGCATCAAAAAATAACCTTGAGCTGAGTTGGCCCAAAGATGGCTATGCTGAGCTGAGGGAACGTTCAGCCTGGCCCAGAACACAAAGCAGCAAGTAGGCTTCAGGTTGCAAGATGGTCCCCTGGCTTGCTGAGAGCAGATCTGGAGACTGGTCGAAGGCCACACTGAAAGATCCTTTTGGTCTGTCCTTTTTTTTCTCATTAGGAGTGTCCAGACCTGCTGAAGTACTGCAGGCCTCTGTAGAGACGAGCAGGTCACAGCCACTCTGGTCTAAACCCTCTCCTGCTAGGGCTGCAGCCAGTACCACCTTCGTACTTCAACAGCCCCAGTGCACCTCACTCAGAGCCAGGCAATACTTTCTGCCACCAGGAGGGTCTGCCTTCCACCGGCGGTGCCTGGCTGGGCTCCCTATCCTGGGCTCAGACAGGATCTTTGTGTTCATTTGTGATAAAGCTCCTCCGGTGCATCCTGCTCACTCATCCAGCTTGCTGAGAGGTGCACACCCGTGTATCTGCAGGATTTATGTTCTCTGCTCTTCTATTCTGTGCCAACTGTGTTTCTGATGCCAGTGAGACAAGGATGACTGCCCTTGGGGATGGCAGGGCTTGCAACCTGGTGGAGGGGAGAGCAGCTACCTCTGGAACAGGACACCTGACCTGGCAAAACCTGGCCCTCTGTCTTCATGCATGTGCAGGTGGGTGAGCTGCCCTCTGCTACTTCACCCCAAGCCCCAGCTAAAAGATGGAGCCAGACAGAAGTGACAGAGAGCAGGCTGGCGGGGACCTGCCAGTGACACAGAGCCAACAGCATGTAGCAAGGAGCTGATGGGGGAATTCAGAAACCATCAACAGCAGTGTGATGAAAAGGGGGGCCACACTTGTCAAACGGAGTTTACAGCCTGGAGCACTGTCCTATTGCTCTCCATGGCCCCAGTGCCCCAGCAGGCAGGGCTGAGACCGTGTCTGCAGAGTTCACCCAGGGCCAGGAACAGGACTGAACCCTCAACACTGACACTGGGGTGTGGAGGGAGCCCACACTGGCCCAGTGCTGGAGAGGCCCTGGATAGGGAGCCAGGAAGGAGGCAAGTCCTCTTCTGTGCTGATAAACCACCAGCCAGGACCTGCAAACAGGCCGGCCTGTCACAGCTTACTCTGACACCTGGGGTCACCTTTTAGGAGTCTTCTTGCTCTCTTCAGGGCTGCCACATGGCCCCACCCTCAAAATGCCAGACCAGGAATTCTGGCTCCAGTGTGGTTTCTGTTGGGATAGCAGGTCTGACATACTTTATTTCTCTTGTGCCTTTTCCAGGACCGGGACCGGCTGCCAATGGTCTGCTTCCACAGGCCAACTCCACAGCTCCCCACTCTGCCAGTTCTTCAAACATGGGTTGTCACAGTGGATAGAGGATAATATCAGCAGGTCAGATTTGTGATGGGCTGAAAGTTCTGCTTCTGACTGGCCTGTGACCTTAGGAGCCCGAGTCTCCCCACCCGTGAGAGAGAGGACAGTGTGCCGGTCTCCTGGGTGGCTGTGAGGTTGGTGTAGGGTGACAGGCGCACCTGGCATTGCGGATGCCTAGCAAATGTCTGCCAGGTCTAGACCCCAGGAAGCATGGGGACAGACTGTGAGGTGCGGAATCTGCAGGCTGGATGGGGATTAAGCCAGCTCCAAAGTCATGGGTGGCTCAGCATTCTCTCCCAGCTGAGTCTTGTTCTGCATCCACATGGGGAACATTCCAAGGGCCAGACTGGGGCTGGAAGCTTGCAATTAAGGCTGGAGTAGACTCCAAAGAGAGAAAGCCGTCTTCAGGAGCCTGCAGCTGTGCCCAGCTGCGTATGTGTATGCGTGTGTGTGTGTGCGTGTGGACAAATGCAGGTGCACATACGTGGGGCGGGGTTGCTTGTGGAGCTAATGCCTGTTCTCTGGGGTGGGTTGTGGCAGCATTTCTGAGTGCCACATCTGGCTTTCTGAGCCTTCTTTGAGACAGAGGCAGCCAGCTGGGCCCAGCATGCTTCCTGGAGTCAGACTCATAGCTGCTGTTTCCATCACAGGGAGGAGCCTGGCCCTGGTAGGGCCTGCGTGGCATCAGCTCCCAGCTCCCAGCTCCCATTCCCCAGCCGGGGCACGAACAAGAAGGGGAGCTCTGAGTGGGGTTAGGGAAAAGGGTGGGAAGCTGGAATCACTGGTGTCAGGAAAGACTGAGGCTGCAGTGTTGGAGGGAGTTGGGTCAGTGATCTAGTAGTAGTGAGGTGAGAGGTGGGAAACAGAATTCAGCGCAAAGTTGTCAGTCAGGGAAGAGGCAGGAAGCCAGAGAGGAGGGCAGAAAGACAGACAGACATTATAGCGTCTCAAACAAGAAAAACAGAAAGAGAGAGAGAAAGAGATTCAGAGAAGCAAAATTAAGATAAAAAGTAAACACTGGGAGATGGAAATAAAGTCATAAAAAGAGGAAGGAGAGGGAAAGACTATAATTAGAAGCAGAGAGATAAGAATATATGATAAAGACACAGGAGCAAATGAAAGGACGTGTGTCAGGGACAGGAGGTTGGAGAGGATGGAGCTGGGAGGGGCTTGAGAATCCACCTTGTCCAACCCTTTCCTTATTTTCTAGATGTGAAAGCTGAGGCCCAACAGATCAGTGGCAGAATTAAGTGATAAAGATGGTGAAAGGAGAAAGAAACCTGAAGGAAAGATGAGAGATGGACAGAAAGCTCCAAAGGGGAGAGAGGAAGAGACAGGAGAGGGGAGAGGCCAGGCTGGAAGGGCAGAGACCCAGACACCCAGAGCAGTGAACACCTGGCCCCTCCCTGTCCAGTGGCTCTGCCAGCCACCAGCAGACTCCAGGGCCTCCCGCCTGACCCAGGTCCTAGCTACAGGCAGAGGCAAAAAACAAAGAGAAGCAGGACATGTGGCTGGGATGTGGGGCAGAACTGTTAGCAGACATTGATGCAGGATTTCCATCTATGCGCTTTACTGTCTGGCCCAGCGATGTGGTCCTCAGACCCCTTCCAACCAGAAACAGGGGATGAGAAGGACACAGCCTGGCACCTAAGAAATGCCAGCCACAGGAATTGCAGCCATGTACCACAGACAGGAGGCGTCTCAACCTGATACTACCCGGCACAGGCATCAGTGCTGTGACAGTGAGAGTACAGAACAGCGATTACGCCTCCCAACGTGCTCAAGCACCATTAGCGAACTTGACTTACAAAGGCATAGAAAGAAGCAGACTATGCATTTTAGAGGAAGGGCCTCAAGTCAAGGGTCTCATCTGGTGATGTATTCTTGAGGGTCCAAGATTTCAGTGAGAATTTTTAATTGTGTTCTCATTTAATCAACAATATTTAAGAGCTCTGTCTAATTATAAAAGCAAGTGATTTTCTTTTCAGTACAATTCAAAATTAAAAGACATTTTCATAGAATAAGACACAACTTTCTGAAGTCAGGATTGCTAATGAAAGAGTGAGCATCTGTCTACTTCCCCTGTGTCAAGTCCTGGGGGCACATGGGCTGTCAGAGCACAGGCAGGGTGAGGAGGTGTCCACACACATAGGTGACAGTGGTTGTGATGGGAATGTGGTTATATGTGATCAAATAAATGAATACAACCGATCAGAAAATACAGTGAAGGTTTAAATTTTTAAAAAATGTATTACAGTGAAAGACACATTGCCATCAGTCCTCCTCAAAAATTTCTCCGTTTCTTTGCACACACTTATCCCATCATCCTTGCCACTTTCTGAAGCAGTTCTGGAAGTCCTCTTTCATGAGTATCTTTAGTTGTGCCATTGTGGATGCCAGGATGTCCTGAATTGATTAAAAACATTAACCTCTCAAGTTCATTTTGACTTTGGAAGAGAGCCAGAAATCTCACAGTGCTAGATCTGGTGAATAAGGTGAATGAGAACACACTGTCGTGCTTTTACAAGCCTACATTTCCATTGGATGGCACTCAGCAGCAGTGTTCACCATATTTTTTTTAAAAATCACACCTCGTAAAGATATTCATGAAAGAGTACTTCCAGAACTAATTCAGAAAGGGGCAAGGAAAACAGGATAAGTGCATTCAAAACAAGGGGGATATGTTGAGGGGAATTAATGGCAATGTGTCTTTTATTGTAATAATTTTTTTTAATTTAAACATTCACCATATATTTCAGCCAGCCCTTACATACCAATGTGATAGAAGCCAGGCTCCCCACTGTTAGAGAGGAGAGTTTCAAGGATGGAAAAAGAAAAAAGAACCATCCCAGTGGTGTTGGATTTGAATTGGCAGCAGTGGTGTGAACTCATGGGGAGATATGCTCTCTGGCTTTCTCCACTGACAGGGCTCAAAGCCATAAGCACTTAAATCTTGTCTTCGGAAAGGAGCTAGAGCCCCTTGTAGAAATGGTTGATTGCAGACCTGGCACAGGGAAAGTACAAGCCTGGAATGGAAAAGCTTACTGTGCCAGAAAGGAAGTGTATGCTCAAAGAATAGGCGGCACATCAGTAACACCTAGAAGGTACAGTGTAGGAGCTCCCACGGGGCAAATCTGGATCTCTGTGCACCAAAATAAATAATGACAATAACAGATTTTAAGTCCTTGAATAAAATACGAAACCATGAGTCCAAATTGTGAGAGAGGAAGGAAGGAGGGAGGGAACATTTGAGGAGGCACGGGATATTTATACCATCTCAAAATACCTCCCCATGGAATACTTAGTCATTATTGTGAGAAAGGGGTCATTTTCTGCGGTGATTGTGCTGTGGAGAACCCTGGCAAACACGCTCTGAGAGATCAAAGTGCACATCACTGGGGAAGGGACAAGTGGAAATCACATGCTAGCCAACAGGAGGCAGTGCTACCCGACACACGGCAGCCTCTGGAATATTCCTGTGGAAGATCCCAAGCTTGAATCAAATCATGTGCAGACAGCAGACAAGCCGAAAGTGAAGGGCGTTCTACAGAGAACCGCCCTGTAATCTTCAAGACCACGAGAGCCAAGGCACTGGTTCGCATGAAGGAGACTGGGACCTGACAGCACAAGACTTTGAACGGGATCTCGTGGTTACAGAGGACAACAATGGGACAACTGCAGAAACCTGCGTGGGGCCTCAGGGGCAGATGAGGGTAATGTATCCACGTTTGGTTCCTGACTTTGATGGTCCTATTGTGGTTATATAGGAAAAGGTCTTTGTAGGAAATACTAGAACACTTGCTCAGGAAAAAATAAATTCTGTATATTCTACTTGCAGCTTTCTGTACATTTGAAATCATTAATTTTTTAAAAAACTGCCCACAGTAAAACTCTCATGATAAAGAGTTTTTTTGTATAAGTGATGCCAAAACTTCAAGGAATGAATAACACCTAATTTGTACAACTCTGCCATACCAAAATCAAAGGCAATGTGGTAAAGGAAAATTCTAAGTTTACGGAACTTACGAATGTGTATGCAAAAACCTCAAATAAAATACAAGCTAAGTCTAGGCCACCAACTTCTAGGAGCTGTGGTTTGTTTGTTTTTGTTTTTGTTTATTCGAGATAGGGTCTCGCTCTTTAATTCAGACTGGGATTGAACTCATTATGTAGCCCAGGCTGGCTTCGAACTCATGGAGATCCTCCTCCTCAGCCTCTGGAGTGCTGGGCCCTTTCTTAAGAGTCAGTGGCCAGCTCTCTCCCTGTCTCCTCTCTTGCCCTGCAACAAGGGGTATGCTGGCTCAGGGTCCTCTTGGGCCAATAAGGAAACTCACTGGGAGGGGGAGAGAGCACAAGAAGGAGGAGCCTGGGGCCAGCACACTTCCTGGAAGTCCATCCCAAGCTACTCCAGCACTGCCTGCGTGGGATTGCTACCATGTGAGACAGCCATGCTTCCCTTATGTTACTCAAGCTACTACTTTGAGCTTTCTGTCATTCGCAGCCCAGAATCTAGTCCTAATTAATATTTAACAATAACAGATTAAAGGAGAAAACCAATATTTCATCAATAAAGTTCAATATCCATTCATGACTTAAATAAAACTCCTAGCAAATTCGAAAGATGACAACTTTCTTGACTTCATAAAGAATACCTATAATACCCCCACAAGGAAACACCATATTCAATAGGGAATTTTTTCAAAATTCTCTTTAAAACCCAGAAGACAAGGATGCCTACTGTCAGGACATCTATTAGATTCTATTTTGAAGCCTACTGTCAGCAAAATAAAGAGAAGGAATAAGATGTATAAATGTATGAAAGGAAAAAACAAAACTCATTGTTTGCAGATGATACAATTGTCCACATAGATTCCACAAATAATCTACAAGTCATTAAAATAATAGTTTAGCAAGACGCAGTCCTATCAGATAAATATATAAAAAGAAGTTGCATTTTTATATATTAGCAACATAAAGTTCAAAAACATAATTTTATTAAAGAAATATTTACATCCAGGCATGGTGTGACACGCTGTAATCCCAGCTGCTCAGGAGGCTAAGGCAGGAGGATTACAAATTCAAGACCAGTCTAGGCAACTTAAGGAGACCTTGTCTCAAAATAAAAAATAAAAAGGGCTGGGGAAGTAGCTCAGTGGTAGAGCAGCCCAGGCTCAATTCCCAATAACCCCCTCACAAGTATTTATAATATACCTTGAAAAAAATTTAACAATAAACAGGCAAGCCTTTACATGGAAAAAGATTTTAAGCTTTATTAAAATGATCAATTGTTAGTGTCAAATAATAGATTTATAGATTCCACATCTTTCCAATCAAAATTCCAGCAGATCTCTTGGTGAATTTTGCAAATCAGTTCTACAGAGACTTTTTAAAAAATAGATCAGGGCTGGTGAGATGGCTCAGCGGCATAAGCACCTGCCTGGCAAAAGCAAGCTCCTGAGTTTGACTCCCGGTACCCACATAAAGGAAAAAAAGGGCCGGTGATATTGCTCAGCGGCACAAGCGCTTGCTGGCAAGCGTGAAGTCCTGAGGTCGACTCCCGGTACCCACATTTAAAAAAAAAAAGATCAGCAGAAGACTAAGATACTCACCAATAAACCAAAATAAGGAGAGGCAGCCTGCCCTGCAAGCTATTGAGACTGTCATAAGCCATAGAAATTAAGAAAGTGTGGTGTTGAGGTAGGTGGTAAATAGCAGAGGGACACACTAGAGACCCCAGAAATCAGCCCCTGCACATATGGAAACTTGACAAATGTCATCTGTGATGCAGATGAAGAAAGAATTATTCACTGAGTGGTGCTGACACTCCTGCTTGTCTTTATGGAAAAAAGGAAAGCTGTTGATCTGCACTTTACACCAAACACAGCAATCAATTTCAGAGGGATTAAGGTCTTAACATGGAAGAGCTAACTTTTTTGTTAATTTAAGGAGAAAATATGGGCACATTTCTTTATGAACTTAAGGAAGAACTTAAGACATTAAGATGCAAATCTGAATGGAAGTTGCAATAAATTTGACAAGAACTTCTGTTTATCAAAAGAGGTCATAAAGAAAGCAAAAATGAAAGTGCTAAGTGAGTGTGGCGCACGGTCTTCTAGAGCCTTGCCACTCCCCATCAAGAGGTAGAGTTTACATCCTCTAGCCTTGAACCTGGGCTGGTGCTTGTGACTGCCTGGGGTGATAGGGCGTAGCCAACACCGTGCTGCCAAGGCTCAGTCGTAAAAATGCCACACGCTTCAGCCTCCATGCCCTGCTTCTGCCTTTGTGTTTTCCTCACCACACCTGCACTATGCAGGTGACACAGAGCTGCTTTCTGGCTCAGACCCTACGTTTACCACATCTGATATGCTAACTCCTGCTTAGGCTCGGCCTCCTCCAGCTGTCTTGGCAAGACCCTCACCCATGTCCACCTGGCCTGGAACCTTGCCCTGGCCCTTCCCGGGCACAGCCCCAACCGGGGGTGGGGAAAGGCACACAACCCAGCAATGAAAGCCGCATCCAGCGTTTACTCGTGAAGAGTCAAGGAGGGGGGCGTGGATCAGACTCATATGTGTCCACTCAGAGTGGGGAGCTCTCTGCTGCTGTCCTCCAGACTCATCCCCAGTGAGAGTGGGGAAAAGTTTGGACCTGGGGCGTCTGAGTCCTTGCCCTGCCCCTGATGTGCTACGTGATACAGGGTACGTGGCTTTGTCTCTGTACAAAGCTTTAGCTTCCTGATCGTCACGCACCCTCCCGTGTACATCATTTTCATGCATCTGATTCCTAGCTGGGAGCCTGACAGGTGTAGCAGGTGCTCCACGGATAGACTTGAAGGAATACCCCCAACCCACCCACCACTGGGCCAATAAAGCAAACTTCTCATTTGTCCAGATCCAGCTCACCGCCGCCTCTCCTAGAAAGTCTCCCCTAACTACTCCAGTCCCATAGGGGTCTCTGTGCTTCCCCCCAGCACAGCACAGGACTCCACTGCCCCTGCCCCGAGCCCTCGACTGGCAGAAATCATGTTGAAAATGTCTCTGCACCCGAGGTCCCAGCTCAGGGCCTAGCACAGAGCAGGCACCAGGAAATGGCCATTGAATTCATTATTTAATCAACACATAATGAAACTTGCTCCTTTGAGAGGACCTAGAAAAGTCTGCTCTGGCAGAAGGCCACACAGCCGGTTGCCAACCAGGCTAGGGATTGTATCCCCCGGATTCTTTGAGAGTCCTGTGAGTGAGACCAGTCATGGGACTGTTGGGGAAAGTCACTGTCATCCAGACAGGGCTCTCTCAGCAGATCTCGTGATACGTACAAGAATCCCACTCGTTCATTTAGTTTCCAATGTTGGCAATATTTAAACAGGAGCTTTCTTCTTTTTCTATTAAGATCTGCAGAAAAAAAATCTGCAGACATATGAGGACCTTAATTGCATCCGTGCTGACTTTAGGACCTCTTTATACCTTGCATGCATTGGTCAAAAGGTACAAGGTACACTCAGTAATGTGTGTATGGCCAGTGTGGACACCTAGGTGACTTCCCTGGGCCTCCTGAGCCACCTCTGCCTCTCATCTGAAGCTAACGACTCTGGCTTTCATTTAGTGTGAACCAAGTAATGGTGTCCCGAGGTTTGCTCACACACTTCTGGCCTGTTCCAAACTAGCTAGACCCAGTTTGGGGTGAACTCAGACATGAGGCAGCACATGGACCAAGCTGCAGGTGCTCAGTGAGCTCCACTGTGGGACCAGCCTGTCTCACTGTCCTCTCCCTGCTCCCTCACTCACAGCAGTGGATCCTGTGACCCTGAGTCTCAGAAGCACCCCTCTGGCTGCAGGGCAGAGACAGGCTGGACAGAGAGAGAATGAGGCAGGACTGGGGTTGCAGGCACTGTGATGTTTTGCCCACCTCCCTGAAGAGCACTTCAGCTGCAGGAAAGATTCGTTTCCACTGACCACTTCCTACCGTAAGCCTCTCTACTTCTCTGTCCAAGAAGATAAGGGCTTAATAGGTGCCTTCAGCCCTGCAGATACTGTGGGGTCCCCAGAGACACTCAGCTCATTTCCCCCATGCATTTTATTGCTTTTCCTCCCACTTTCTCCACTGCTGATTTGCTCCTATGAGCACTCCCCCCTCCTCAATGAACTACACGGTCGAAGTCCCTGTTTTGGGGTCTGCTTTTGGGAGGGATGACTCAGAAGAAGACAGTCATGGAGAGGTCTGATGCAATAGTGCAAAAAGATGTCAAAGACCTAAACCAGGAGAGGGCTTTGAGGGTGGAGAGCACTGGATGTTCCCAGAGATGTTTCAAAAACAGAATGGGCAGGACCTGGCACAGGACGAGATACAGGAGGCGGGGTGATAAGATAGAAGAGGGCAAGGGTGACGCCCAGGTTTCTAGATTTGGCAACACACTTACTATGATAGGACATGATGGAGAAGTAAATACAGCAGAATATGACTTCAGATTGTAAGGAATTTCAAATCCAAATTTGAAAATTCAATTTCAAATGTTATGTAAACAGAACTATAGTTAATCCTCATAACAATCTTGTAAGATATGCATAAATATACTGACTTCCCATCATGTGGGAAAAGGAAAACAAAAGGATTTAAGGTGGCTTATAAGATTTCATAAAAATACAAGATGGTGTGTATGCAGGGATGTATGTTAAATTGACAGACTGTCAAAGCAGTCAAAAGACAATGACATGGAAATATGGTTAGAGAATTTATGGTTAGACACATGTAATGGATTCCAACTGCAAAAAACATGGTAATTTCATTTTTCTAACTAAATTTAAATTCTTTGGTGAACCACCATTCTGTGAGGTGAAAACTTAATCTTAGTCATTCCTCAACCCTCACCCTCATTTCTTTTTCCCTGCTCCTATAGGTAGGTCCTCAAGTGCCACCTGTCACCAATGGTGTCCCCTGAAACAGACAATCTACCAGCTTGCCTGAGCCACTGGCTGCCACTCCTCACAGGTCATTGCCTGGTCCCGACTAGTTCCTAATCACGTGGCCTGTCAGTTCGAGGTTGCATTCTTGGCTACTGCAAGGTCCCTGTGGTAGGAAGAAAAAATGCCCCTTTTCCTCCTGATACATTCATTTATTAACCCCCAGAATGTGGGAATATTACTTTAGAGGAAAAAAAAATGTGATTATGACAAAGATCTTCAGAGGAGGAGCTCACCATGGATTTTCCAGGTGGATGCCAGGAGTAATCTTGTACATCCTTTTAAGAGACAGAGGGAGATGACACAAACAGCCAGGGAAGGCCATGTGCAGTTGAAAGAGAGAAAGATGCAGCCACCAGCTAAGGAAGACTAACTACCACTAGCAGCTGGAAGAGGAGAGGTAAAGATTCTGTCCTAGAGTCTCCAGAGGTGATGAAACTCCACCAACATCTGGATTTCAGCTCATGATATTAATTTCAGATTTCTGTCTCCCAGAAAGGTGAGGGAATACATTTCTGTCATTTTAACCCACCCAGTTTATGGTGATTTGTTACAGCAGCCTCAGGAAACCAATCCAGCCACATGTCAGGTAGACTGTGGCTGTGGCTCTCTATCACTTCCCACAGCCTCAGGGCTCAGGAACCCCTCCCCCGCTTTTCCAGGGCCTTGAGAGTGCTCTGAGAGTCTCTCTCCACCCCTCTACATGGGGAGCTCAGGAAGCAGGGGGGAGGAGGGGAGGCCCTCAAGTGATCTGTCCCCTGACTCCAGGGTCTGTCAATGGGGAGGTCACAGGGGTGCCCTGCTCACAGAACCTCACCAGCACCCCTCTGCCTCTTTGCAACTGGTCTCCACAAACTTGCTTCCTAGAACAAGGCTGGGGGAAGCGGATGGTGCAGGGCCTCCTCTTTGTGCCTGAAGTTCCTCACATTCCCTCCAACTTTCTCTCTCTCTCTCTCTCTCTCTCTCTCTGTTCTCAGTCAGAATATTCTTCCTCTGGTCCAGAATCTGGGTAACTTGACTCTTCCTCAATTGTCCCAAATGGGTTGTTTACCCTCATACCTCAAAAACCAAGGAAGTGTGATATGGTTTATATATGACATAGCCCCCAAAAGACTCGAGTATGGAGGGTTTGATTCAGAGGCAGGGCCTAAAGAGATGATTGAATCACTGAGGCGTGACCTTGGGCACGATATTGGGTCCCTAGCCACTTCCTCTCTTGCTCTTTCCCCTTTTCTCTGCTTCCCGGTTGCCAGGACAAGAGCAACTTTCATCTGCCACACTCTCCCACCGTGATGTTTCTGCCTAGGAGCTAGCAACCATGAATAGAAACCTCTGAAACTATGAGCCAAAATAAGCCTCTTCTCCTGTAAGTTGTTTTTCTCTGGTATTTTTGTCACAGAGACAGAAAGGTGACTAACACAGGCTGCCTTCTGTGCATATTCTGCCATGGCATAAAGCTCCTATCTCAGCAGCCTGGGCAAGGCCATGGGATTAAAGGAAAACAATGTTTAATAGCTCTGTTTTCCTCTGGCTATACACACACATACATGATTGAAAGGAAATACTATGAAAAAAAGATTTAAAATGTTTATGGTTGAGTCACGTATATTTTCATTCATGGTCCTTTTTATTACACTTCTCCAAATATCTCACATTAACAGGTATTATTTTTGTAATGGAAAAATTGTATTCTGAAGGGATGATGTAAAGGAAATAACACTAAAAATAAATTCTTCAAGTAGGTGTGAGAGAAGCAAGTACAGGAAAGAAGCAGGAGCTCCCGCAGACCTGTGCATTCACCGTAGGCAGTGCACACTTTGCCCTGGGCGCCTCGGTGAGTAAGTGCAAGGAACGCAGCCCAGCTGCTCAGAGAGACTGCTATTCTTAGGCCCAAAGGCAGACAAGAATTTCTGCCAAGGTTCTGTAAGACACATAGTAATGTACTCCTTTTCAGGGGAGAGTGAAGCTGAGGGGTGAAATAACTTACCCAGTGACGCAGTTACGAAGAGAAGGAGCCAGGACTGGAACCCACAACATAACCATGAGGAGTGATCCTTTCCCAGTGTATGGCAAATCACGTCACTTCTCTGCTCAAAACAGCCAATGGCTCCTAAGTGATTCAGGAAAAAGCCAAAGTTCTGTTGGCCTGCATGGCTCTTGAGACCTGGCCTGATAACAAATCCCTCACTTCATACCTCGACTGTCTCGTTCTTGGCTCCACCCAACAAGCCAGGTAGGCTCCACAACCGGTTTTTGCCCTGGCTGCCCTCAAGTGCCCATAGACCTCTGTGTGGTGAACTCACCTACCTTCTCCGAGCCCTGTCTCAAATGCCCTTTTCCAAGGAGACCTGTGTGAACCACTTTGTTTAAAACTGTAACCCACCCTCTTCCCCACAGTTCTCTGGCACTGCTCTATTTTTATCCATAGCACTTGTCACTTTCTAACATTCACACTGTTTGCTATTTGTCATCTGCTCCCCCTAGTAGAAGGCAAGCTCTGCAAGGACCAGATTTATGACTTTTGTTCACTGATGCCACCTAGCCACCATATGTAGAATCTGATACACAGCAGACACTCACAAAGTATTTGCTGAGTGACTGAGTGATGCACAGGGAATGCTCCCCATATTGACGAGGCCCAGATGGTGTGGCCCTATTTATCTCAGGAAGGTTAGGGCTGCCACCACAGCCTCTGCAGTGTTGTGATCAGCTAGGTCCTTTGTTAGGCACTGGGGATGGAAATAACCCAGTCTTTAGGACTTCCCATTCTGATGGTGAATGCACTCCCACTAATACAAGGCAGAAAGCAAGATACATTTTTATTGGAGAAAGAAAGTGTCAACACAAGGAGAGAATGTATCATGATTTTATGGGTTTTCTCCCTGAGTGCTCCTAAGACCCACAGGTGGATATAAACAGGATCGTTTGCAAGTGAGTAAACTGAGGCTCATTGATTCAAGGTTAGGTTAATGATGAGTCATTCTGACCCTGGGAAACCTTAGAGGCTGCAGCAAAGTTGAGGATGGGCAGGATGTTAACAGAAAGAGAAGGTTGGACTGAAAGTACCTGGTGGCAGGAACATCAGGAGCCCGGGCACAGAGTGGTGGCATATGGCATGTGTTCAAGGACAGCCAGGATCAGGAACGGGCTGGTCTGTCTGGCATGGCATCTTGCCTCATGCGCAGGTAGGGCAGAAGACTGGCATCCAGCCTGTGATCAGGGGTGCCAGGCTCACTACCACATAGGGCTGAAGCCTGTAGTCACAGAAATGGTCTCATCCCTGGGCCTGCACCCTCACTGGCAGAACTGAGTCTCTGGCCTCGGCCTCCCCAAGCCTCCTCTGGACCATGGCTCCCCAGCAGCTACCGTGGCCACTAGGTGAAGAACCTGCAAAAATAATCTTCAGGCACATTTGCTCAGTCTGCAATGGGCCTGAGGCCACTGTAAAGCAGGCCAGGCCCTTTTCTCATGTTCCTTAGCAGTTTGGGCACAACTGCAGCAAGTGTCCCTGCATTTTGTGTAAGGATTTATCCTTATATCCAGAATTTTTTATTTCAGTGTTTGCGCTATGATTATCATATTTTATATAAGGGTTAATATTGAGTAGTGGCTATGCACGTCAATGTTCCTTATTTAATTTAATCCTCCTAACAACCTTGCAAAGTGTATGTTCCAGCTCCAATTTTTCTGAGAATCTATGATATATACAAGGCCATAGTTGATTGGTGATTGAAATCCAGTCACTCATCCTCTCATCCCTTCATTTCTTTGCTCTGCAGTCCTTTCTGAGCGTCTTCCTCTGTGCCAGCCAAGATAGGATTTGAACACAGACCCCCTGACTACTAGCTTATTCCTTTGCCAGGTATTCAAATCCCATCTCAACACCGTAAGCTTCAATGCCAGGCATTTATCCATGTCTTAGAATTTAATTCTCCTAGCAGTGCACAGAGAGGAAATCTGTCATTCTGTTTTACAGGAAAGAAAGCAGAGGCTCAGAAAGGAGAAGTAGTTTGCCTACGGCACCCCCCTGGCAAGGTAGAACTCAGGATCCCACAGAGATGAATCTTGTGACTGATTCCCACCTCCAATTTCACATTCCATTCTTGCTTTCTCTGCCTGACCATCTCATATTTGGATTCTTTTATTCTTTTACACCCTTCTGGTCCCGGGATCTAATTCCTCTCTACTAAAGAGAAAGATCGGGGGAGAGAGAGAGAGAGAGAGAGAGAGAGAGAGAGAGAGAGAGAGAGAGAGATCCATAGCCCAGGCTGGAGGTTGAGGGGAGGAGAGTAGCTGAGGAAAGCAGCCCCCCTGGGGAAGCCCAAGAGTGCAGCCTTGTTTTGTGGATTGGTCCTTGGTTTAGGCACTGGAGCTGTCAGGGTCAGGAAGGGGGCCAGGCTGCTCTGTAGGGTGGGGGTGGGGCACCTCCAGGCTCGATGATCTTGGCTATGGGTCGCGGTCCCTCTCTCCTCCCCCTCAGCAAGGTCACGCTGGCTTGTGGTGGGCCCATAGTCCTGGCCTAGAGCACCTGCCCAAGGCAAGGGCTGGGGAGGGAGGGAATTTAGGCTTGTCAGGGCTGGGAGGCCCTGGCCAAGGCCAAGATAGGGTCTGGGAGAGACTGAGCCCAGCCTTCAGCCAGGCTGGGGAGGGTCAGGCCTGTGGAAGGGGAGAGGCTTCCAGCTAGTCAGGAGTCAAGAAAAGAGAAAAACAAAGACAAGGAGAGAGGGCTGGGAAAGGAAATGCAGATGCAGAGGTAAGTAAGAGACAGACAGCAAAGAAACAACAAAGCCAGAGGCACAGAGACCAAGAGACAGAGACACAGAGAGAAAGGACAGGGACACAGTCAGAGGGGCAGAAGGACATACAGAGAAAGAGAATCTGAGAGAAGTGTGCAGCCTGTTCCCCGGGGCCAGGGAGAGGCCTTGGGCAGCTCCTCCGCTGGCTTGGTGGCCTGCCCGCTGGCCTTGGGAAGGAGCAGCGACCCACCCATGCCCACGTGGAAGCTGTCAGGGCTTCTCAAGAAAGAGGGTGTGGGGAGGAAGCCAGACAGGAGTGCGTCCAGCAGAGGAAGCTGTGGATTTCCCCACGGGGAAAAAGCACGGAGAGATAGGCAGTCGCGGGCTCCACAGGACAAGAACTGGGCTGGCTGAGGTGGTCAGAGAAGACCATCTTCCCCACCCCACTCCTTTACAGATGGGCAAAACAGAGGCCCAGGGAGGGAAAAGAGTACCCCAAGGTCTCACTGTTTCCAGGTCTCCGGTTCATTCATTTATTCACTTATCTATTCAACAGTCATTAACAGCACCTGCCAGATACTGTACGAAGCACCGTGCTAGATATTAAGGGGACATAAAGGGAAACTCAGGGGTGTAGAAGTTGGTTTGAGGTTCAAGGGCAGCTCCCTCAGGGGTACCTGAGGGTCAAATTGAAAGATAAGCAGGAAGCAAACAGGAGGAGGGGGAGAGAAATCATGCCAGGCAGAGGAAACTGAATACCAAGGGCCTTGCACTCAGGTCACAAAACTCAGCTCACTGTGGTCTCCAGTGCACAAGGAAATTGTAATTATCTTGTTTGTTACTAGTCTGACTTTCCTCCCAAACTTTTCCCTCTTCCCTCCCTTCTTTAGCAGGAAAAAATTACATCATATCTTCTCTTTGGCTGAAAGTTTGGTCTGATCTGCTCCTTGTAAACAGCCCAGGGACCCTTCAGTGTGTCTTGTGTAAAAACGCTTCATCCCTCAGGTAGCTTTCACCTCCACCTGTGTGAGGTGTTGGGAGTGCGGATAGAGTAAGGTCGGGAAGCTTAATGGAAATGACCAGGCAGGTTGAGGATCACCCCCAAAGGGGCAGAGGGAGTTGAGATGCCATCTGCCTCTGTAGGGTGATCCTCTGCCTGCAGTGGGTGGGCTCTACCATGGGGTCTCCCACTAGGATCTTGGGGTCTTCTTTTAGCTCAGGCCATAGTGGTGACCCTGCCTGGTCTGGGAGCAGGCAGAACCACAGCCTGAGCCCTGTTCCTCAGGTAGCTCCCTGCCCAGGGCTCTCCCCTCCACCTCTGCTGCCATGGTCCTTTCCCTTTGAGCTTACTAGTTTACTGGCCCTCAATTCAGCCTTCAGGGTTGGGAATGTAGGACCACCCAAGGAAGCAAATGTTCAGGCCTGCCTTTCTTGGAGCACAATTCAAGTCCAAGTTTATAGGCTGCATTGTCCTGACGCTGCATAGAATTCCGTAGCAGCAGTGATAGAGCAGGATGTCTAGCCACCGTATTCTTTTTTTTTTTTTTTTTAATGTGGGTACTGGGAGTCTAACTCAGGACCTCACGCTTGCCAGCAGGAGCTTATGCCTCTGAGCAATATCACCGGCCCCCTTTTTCCCTTTATGTGGATACCAGGAGTCGAACTCAGGACCTCACATTTGCCAAGCAGGCGCTTATGCCGCTGAGCCATCTCACTGGCCCCAGCCACCCTATTCTTGAACATTTTCTTCCCAGCTTTTCCATATAATGAGTAATGATGCAATAAACATCCTTGTACTTTCTTCTTTGTGCACAAACGCATGCCTTTCTGTGGGGTAGATACCAATAGGTGAGTTGCCAAGTCAAATGCAATGCACCGTATTTTAAATTCTTTTTTAAAATTTTTATTTTAAAGAGAAAAAAAATAGAACAAAATTTCAAAACAACGTAATGGGAGGGTAACAATGGTTAATACATTGCGTATTGTTATCTTTAAATTAGTTACTCAGAGTACAAGATATCGGCATTCAATTGTCAAAACAATATTAGCACAAACCTTTCTTTTCAATGAACTAAGAGAAATTAGTAATGTGTCTACCTTACCTTATGGGGGACCACCTGGACAGCTCTCCTTGAAAGAAGAGCAATTACCTCCATCTTGGCTGAACCTGGCCCTATTCCACGTATTGATATGTACGGAGCTGGCTAGGACTTTTCCTTATCTCTTCAATTGGCTTTAAACAATGCAAATCGGTCTAGCGGAGGTCCCAGGTCCCAATATGTAGTCTTTGAAGCAAGGCAACAGGCCTGTGTTTCCCCGCCCCTTTGCTCCCAATACGTGGTTGAGCCTGGTGGGATGGAGAGCCGTGCTCCACGCTGTCGGCTGGGATCGAGCCTGGAGAAAGAGGCTGTGACTTCCCAGGGCATTAAAGATTACACATCAGAGCTGAAGCACTGACCCCATAACATTAGATACTATCTTGAATTGTGTTATGCAGATTACTCCTTCTGCATAACCTTCCCCCTGCATATTGCAAAGGTGATTTCAGGCCACCTACCTAGCCCAGCTCACGGTACTCATGTGCTTCCCGCCACTCTCACAGTCACTCATCCCCAAGCCACTCCCCTCCTTGAGAATTAATAAAACCTGGGTTCGGCCCTGGGTCGAGGCCTTTGTTCCAGTAACCATCACTCTGGTTGGACTTAGGACCCCTTGGCTCCCCACAACTATAAATATGCCTTAGTGTCTTCATTCTCGCCATGGGTTGCACTGGAAGTGGGAGATTGGAATTAACTCGCTAGAATTCCAATAACTTTTCCATGGGATTACAAATATAAACTTCCTGGACTGTGACGAGGACTGGGAAGGGCTCACTATATTAACTATTTTTTATATATATTTTTTTGTGTGTGTGGGTTTTTTTTTTTGCTTTTCCCTTCCTTCTTTTCTCCATTCACCCATCCCAGTTTCTTTTTCCTTTTTCTTTTTTCCTTTACATTATCTATTGTACATTTTGGATCTTATTTACTCTTTCAGCTTCTCACACTATAGAGACAATATGATGTTTACACATGTGCATCTGGTTTATTTCACTTATGAGTATGGTCTCGAGTTGCATCCATTTACCTATAAAAGTTTCCAGTTTATTCTTCTTTATGGCTGAGTAGTACTCCATTGTATAAAAATACCACATCTTTTTTATCCATTTCTCGGTTGATGGGCATCTGGGTTGTTTCCAAGATCTGGCTATTACAAATTGTGCTGCTATAAACATGGGTGCACATATATCGCTGTAGTACGATGTTTTTAATTCATCTGGGAAGATACCCAGAAGGGGAAGAGCTGGGTCAAATGGGATCTCCAATCCTAGTTTTTTGAGGAATCTCCACACTGATTTCCACAGTGGTTGCACCAGTCGACACTCCCACCAACAGTGGAAAAGGGTTCCTTTTTCCCCACAGCCCCTCCACCATTTGTTATTGGTTGATTTCTTGATGATAGCCATTCTTTCTGGGGTGAGATGGAATCTCAGTGTTGTTTTAATTTGCATCTCTCGAAGTATTTTAAATTCTGACAGAGCCTGACGGATGCCTTTTTGGAGGCCACACCAACTTACATGGCCAGCAACTCATGGATATTGCTATGACTTTGGTGTGCTTTGTGTCCCAAGGTTTCATGTGTTGGAAGCTGGGTCCCCAGTGTGACAGTGTTGGGAGGTGGTATGGAAGTGGGGCCCCGCTCGAGGTCCTGAGGTTACTAAAGGCCACCCTCGGGGGGAATTAAGGTTGTTCTTATGTGCTCCTGCCTTACTTCTCAGGAGAGCTGTTGTTAAAGGAGCGAGCTCAGCACTCTTTTCTCTCTGCTTCCTGTCTGAGGCTTTGATTGCTCCCCTGCACACACTCCTGCCAGTGTGGTGCAGTCTACCAGGAGGCCTTCACCAGAGCCTAGCTTGTGCTGGCACCACATCACTGGATCCCCAGAACTAAAAGCTAAATAAACTTCTTTTATGAAGTACTCAGCCACTGAAGTTTTGCTATAATGATGAAAAACAAACTGATCCAATTATCTTCCATAGTTTTCAAATGTGTCAGTCTCATAGGTGGAAACTAATTTCCCAAACAATTTACATTGTAGGCTTTCATTTCCCTGATAACCACCAAGGAGGGTATCTTTGCATTCACAAATCCTTGTTATTTCCTTTGTGACTTTCCTATTCATAGACTTTGCCTAGTTTTCTTTTGGTTTGTCTGTCTCTTCTTGTTGGTTTATAGGAGTTCTTTCCATATTCTACACATTAATCTCTTCTTGTATATGTGGCAAATGTTTCTTTTTATTTGTCATTTGTTTTGTTTGTTTTTGAGACAGAGTCTCCCTGTGTAGTTCAGGCTGGCCTTAAACTCACTATGTGGCCCAGGCTGGCCTCTAACTTGCAGTGATCCTCCTGCTTCAGGCTCCCAAAGTCATTTGTGTTTTAACATTATTCAGTCTCTTATTTAATGACGTTCCTAATTGGTATGTAGTCAAATGTGCTAAACTTATCCTTTAGGGCCATAGTCTTTTATTTTTCTATGTTAAAATTTGTTCAGATCTCCAATCTGGTCTCTTGGAAAAAGATATCCTGAACCACCCCCTACACAGTGGGGAAGGGGCTCCCACCTTTCCCAGCTAGTAGCCAGCACCTGGGTCCCAGCAACTTCTGCCACCTTCACTCCTCCCTGTCACACAGTAGCAGTACACGGAAACTTGGCCCCACACTGTGACTGCCAAAGTGGGCCTCTCCTAGGCCACCATGGTCTTCTGAGGATCTGGCCCAGTACCTCCATGTCAAGCTCCAATGAGGGTACACAGCACCTTGCCTGGTAACTCTACCTACTTAGCTTATGGCCATGGGCGGTCCTGTGAGGTGGAGGTTGGCACCATCTTCTCACAGATAAGGGTCCCATGCCCTTTTCTCTTTTGTATAGACTCGGGGGCCTGGCAGCTGTTCCTTTTGAGCTCAAAAAACACTCTAATTATGCTCTAACTGTACTCCGCTTTCCTGGCAACATTGCTGTCCCCACCCAGGGATGACTTTTCACCATGCCTTCCTTGCAGCCCTTTCTAGGGGTGGCTGTGCTTCCCATGAGTTAGGACAAACATGAATCCTCCACGGCAGCCTTGCCTCCTCTTATGCCTGGGGCATTGCAGCAGTTAGGGTCGCCTTTTCTCAGCTTCATTCCCAAGCAGCCTGGAGCTTGGGACTCAGGTGGCTTCCAGTGTCTTCCATCTCCCAAACCCTAGCCCACCATCCCTTCCTCTGGGGACCCTCACTCTCCTGGCCAGGAGAACCTCCCTGGCAGGGAAGCCACACTCAGGAATCCCAGTGTCATTTTCCACCTATTGCTTCTGTCATTAAAGAACATAGAATTTAATTCCTTCCGGGGTGCTCTTTCTGGCAGGGCACCCACTGCTCATCTGTTCCATGGTGATAGTTAAGATGCACCCAGACATTCTGAGTAGCAGCCATCATAAGAAGGAAAGTGCTCTCTCAGGAGTCATTGTGCTAAAGAGCCACCATATATGCAGTGCCCTTCCCCAAACCCACGGATTCTACATCTGCAGATTTGGCCAAACATGGATCAAAAATATTGTAAAAAATTGTATTGAACACATATAGACTTTTTTCTTGTCATTATTCCCTAAAAAATACAGTATAACAACTATTTACATCATATTAGGTATTACGTTATCTAGAGATGACTTAGAGTACATGGAAGGACATGCATGTTATATACAAACAGTGTGCCGTTTTATATAAGATACCAGAGCACCCACAGATCTGGATGTCTGTGGAGGGTCCTGAAACCAATCCCTTGTGGCTATGCAGGGGTGGCTGTACTCCATCCCACTGCGTACATGCTGTATTCTCAGGGTTTTTTCCTCTAAAATGAACACATAGCTCTTTCTGCTTTAGTATGAATTAGCTTATTATTGGGTTCCCTTATGACAAGAAGGACCAGGGCAACCAGACTGTCTCAGTTTTCCAGAGACATCTCGACCTTAAACATCAAAATATTATATTAATTGGTATCTACAGAACCAGAGGCAGAACCAAAGCATGTACTCCCTTTATACTGTCCTCCTGTTTTCAATAAATGATCTGTTAATCACGTGACTACACGTGGTTGAATTTTCATGCTTTAATGACACTCTGTCCCGGGCCCTGAGGATATAAGAACAAAGACACTTCAAGATGGGGCTTCCAGCCATGGTGGGGGACAGGTGAGCTACAGCCAGACTTAGCACAAGAGCAAATGCTGAGCAGAAGTTTGAAGCAAGCACTACAAAGCCAGCTGGGGTGGATATCTAAATCCCTGGGGATCTGGGAAAGTCCAGAAGGATCCCTGGGGTGGCCAGACTGAATCGACTGGCAAGGGCATTCCAGACAGATGGAACAGCCATGCACAATCCTGGGAGACGGCATCTGGCTTGTGGGGAATGACAGACAAACACCCCATGAAGGCCAGGAAGAACACGTGTGGGAATGAGAGGAGGGTGGCAAGGCAGGAGCCAGGGCACGAGCGGTCTTGTGTGCACCAGTCTAGAAAGGAGTTTGTGGGTCTTCTCTTCAGTGTAATCAAGAACCCATGGACAATTTTCAGTCATTTGCTTATCTTAACTTTTTATTGGCATATGAGACACATAAAGAAACATTTCTATAACTATACACCATGAATTTCCACAGGGAATACACCCATGTAACCAGCATCCAGATAAAAGTATGGGACATGTCCAGGCCCAGAAGCTTCCCACAGGTCCCTGCCACTTAACTATGTCCCCCAGGGTTAAACACTATCCTGTTTTCTTGCACCATACCTGTGTTATGGCTGTCCACTGACCTTCATACACGTCAAAGTAAATATGTGAACCCTGCCATATCTCTTTTTGTTGCTTTTTGGAATGTCCATGAGATTCCTCAACACCACTGTGAGAGCAATAGTGGCTGCGCCCCACGTGTGACTCCAACATGGCCTGTGAGTCCATTCTGCTGTTGTGCTGGGTCATGCCAAGTGACAACGCTCAGGGCTGTGAACATTCTAGTCCCTATTTTTGGATGCAGCTGGTCACGTGTTTCTGTGGGGTTCTTGCTGGGTCAGAGTGTGGGCACACATTCAGCTTTAAGATGTGCTGCCACATCACTTCCCACAGTGTGTGGTGATGGAGAGTTCTGAGCAAGGTGGAGGCAGGTGGAGGCCTGGTTTTGGGCAGATCCTCTCTCTCTCTCTCTCTCTCTCTCTCTCTCTCTCTCTGGCCAGGCTGAGTGTGAGGGGAATGGGGATACCCCAGGGAGCTGTGGACTTGAAGCTGGAGAGGCAGGCAGTGAGGATGGGGGATGAGAAAATGGAGCATGTGGAGTGAAGGAAGGCAGAACCACAGCCATGATGAGGTGATGAGGGAGTCCTGGGGATGGCGGAGCTCTAACAGGAATGAAGGAGAGGGAAGACCCAGTAAGGTGAGGGGCAGCAAATCATGGTGACAAAGGGGAAAATCTACAGGCCAGACACAAAGAGAACCAGCTAGTCAGGACCAAGCATGAGTCTGACATGAGGTGCATGCCTGTAATTCCAGTGAGTCAGGAGGCCGAGGTGGGAGGACTGGGAGTTCGAAACCAGCCTGGCAACTCAGTGAGACTCTATATCAAAATAAAAAAATATATAAAATGGGGCAAGCAATGGAGCTCACTGGTAAATTGTTTGCTAAGCATGAGTAAGGCTCTGGGTTCAATACCCCCCAGCCCCTGCCCAAAGACAGAGCTGCAAGTATCCACCAAATTTGACAAGGGACTCTTGGGACTTTGACCAAGGCATGGCCACTGGGTTGGTTTACCTGCCACACTGCAGCAGGATGAGGTAGAGAGAGAGGAGGGACGTGCTTTATGAACTGAGCAGTGTACCTGCAGATGATCTTGGTGCTACTGAGGTCACCACGCGGAGGCAGGGGCTCAGCTCCTATGAGAAGCAGGTCCAGGCTGTTTCCCTCTGTCCTTCCCCAGCCCCAGGTTTAGTAGGAACTGTTCTGCTGTTCCAGCTGTGGCCGGAGGACAGTGGAGGAGGGAATGGGATGCAAAGTGGAAAGTCAAGGAGATTAAAGGCTGAAGGGCTGGGCAACTCTTTCAACTCTGTCATTGTTTATCTGAATTGAAAGATTATTAGAGAGGCTGGAAGTGGGAATTGCTGGTGGGATAAGAATAAGAACAAAGAAAACTGATGCATTGTTCCTAACACAAAGCAACTTTGGCCAGTGTCCTAGTCCTCTCCTTCCTGGGAACACCCTGCCCTCCACTCTCCTCGTATTAAGGAAGCCTTCGACTGAATATAAAGGATGATGGCTGCGGATGAGAATAGAGCCAGGCCCCGTGGCAAGTGCTTCCCATACCACATCTCAGTTAATTTTCATGACAACCTGATGAAGACAGTCAGTGGAAAATAATACCCATTTTACAAGTGGGAAAATGGAGCCTAAGGGAAGTGAAAAGACTTGGTTAAGATAACACCAATCAGAAGGCTGCAGACACTGACTTCAAAGCTCATGTACTTCTAACTACCACCAAGTCAATCATCCTCAGACCTAGGGTCGCAGAATTTTGGAGGCATATTTTGGCCACCTGTTCTCCAGGAAAGCCCAAATCCTTCTTACTTCCCAAATGCCAAGGTCTGGTGCATTAGGGAACACTGTGACAATCAACATTGAGAGTTTTCTATTGGTTGTATGAACCTGGACAAGTCATCCCCTTCTCCGTGCCTCTATTCTCTCCTCTGTAAAATGGGGATAATAATCTACCCTCCCAGGGCAGTGTTGGAGATTAACTGAGTTGCACAGTAGAACCAAGCATAAACATCTCAGAGTAAGCACCCACCCAGGTGAGTTCTGTTCTTTTTCTCCACTTCCCTTGCTTGGTCCCCCTTCTCCTGTCAAAGGCCTGGCCTTCTGCAGGGGCAGTGGTGGTCTGTTGTGAGATCTCACTGAGAGCTCATATTTACTTTGGGTGATCTAGAAGATCCCCCAGCCCCCGACCTTTCAGCTGGAGGTGCTTCTCACCCAAAGACACCCACAGACCTGCAAAAATACAGGGCTGGGAGTCATAGGTCAGAGCCACTGAACCCGCCTACTAAAAAGCTACCTGTTGGGACTCTTGTTTCATTCATGCCTGAGATCACAAGCCGATGGGCCTGTAGCTCTCAATGGGGCTTCATTAAACTGTATTTGTATGAGTGTACACATTCTCACGTCAAAGCCCCACTCACACTTATAGCTGTGCCTTGGTCACACATACTCATAACAAAGAATATATGATTAAAGGAGTAACTCATTGTCAGTCCAGTTGGGGAGCAGGGCAGCGGCTGGCAGAAAGGATGCAAAAGCCTGTTATGTGGGAAATGTCACAGTCCTGCACAAACGGGGTTCTGTTTTCAGCCCCCACTCCAAGAAGTGAGTGGCACTTCCAGCCAGGAAGGGCTTTGCTCCCGTCACAGCAGAATGGCAGGTGCTTGCAGAGACCACGACTGTGGCTGGGCTGGAGAGAGGGCTGGGCTGCACCCTGAAGCTATGCTGTGGGCAGAATGTGACTTCAATGCTTAGCTTCTGCTGCTGCAGGGCACAGCTTTGGTCAGTCCAGGATTCTTGTGACAGTTCAGGGCTTTCCCTGCCCTTCTACCTGGAGGTATCTAAGTGCCAGAAGTGGGCAGAGGAAGAGAGTGTCAGGGCACTGTCCTGGGTCGGGTCACCTTCTCCATGATGGATCCCCTGTTGCTCCTCATTCCTGCTGGCCCACACTTCCATCTGTTCAGACCCACTCTTGATCAAAGCATGAGAGGGCTGGGCTTTGAGCTTTAGAGGCCCATACAGATCACAAAATCAAAACTACAAATGTACAGACAGAGTCTTACAAGAATTACTTTGAATGTCTACTGCCTTGTCACCAGCTCAGACTGGGGAGGTTCACTTGAGATGTGGGCAGCCCAAAGAAGAGATGCAGAGCTATGGACTGGGTTAGACATCTTTAGTCTCAGGTGCTGCTCAGCTGCGCGCACTCGTGCGGCAGTCCTCAGGTCCCTAGCTGGCCCATTCTCACAGTAGTCCAGCCCTCGTGGCAGCCTACATTTAAACCAAAATACACAACACTAGCCATGTACCAGTAATGATCTTTGTTATATGAGTTATTTACACTGGCCAGCATCGACCTTGGTTATATCAGTTAATTACATTAGGAAGGATGAGGTGCACCTGCGCTGAAATCTTGCTGACTTGACTTAATGTCCAGTGGAAATCAACACCCTACATATATATACACACAGCCATTCTGGCCTTCATTTTCCCCTACATCTACTAACCGACTAAGTGAACAAAAATGACTACAGATAGAAGGAACAAGCAACTAAGAGTACGTCACTATGTGAGCATCAAGCATGCCTAGTGTCAGACACACTGAGTGGGGGTGCGTAAGGGTATTGGAGAGGCGGACTCCTCACCCCTCACTATCCAGGTTGGCTCTCAACTGCCCCCACTGTTCCTGGACCCCTCAGATCAGTGCTGCCAGCACCATTAGCCTCACAACAAGTTAGAGCAGCTGGAGATAATGAGCTCAGACAGCCCGGTGAGGTAATTAAATCAGGGCCAATGGGAGTGGGTCATAATTGAGTGCATGGAAGTGAGGAAGCAACTTTAAGGTCCTGAAGGAAATCAGAGACACAGAGACATTCACACAGGGCCTGGCTAAAGCTCTGGGGATGGCATATTGGTGGGGACAGGAGTCCCCAGCTGTGGCCTCCTCCAAGACTTACTAAGCCTCAGAGCCAGAGGTCCCAGCACTCCTGTGCAGCTGGGTAGACAAAGCCCCCAGGGAGGCAGGGCTCCTGCAAGGCTCACAGCTGAGCTGGAACGGAAGCCAGTGCTTCTCACAAATACACTCTTTCTGTGCACCTCAGGAGCTCTGAAGTTCAAGGGATGTGACTTTCTCCCATGCTGTTTTCTTCCCTCATCAAGATGTTAATGAGACCAAGTCACTGAGCCCCACCTTGGCCCCTCACAGGGTACTTCATTCCCATGACTACAGCTTCCATCCCCCAAAGCCAAATATAATCTTAAAACTAATTGGCCAAATCAGTAAATTCAGCAAGTAGATTTTTTGCTGGTTGAATGGCTTCTATCTTATCTGACACCCCATGCACCCATCAGACCCACACAGGGAGGCAGCAGCTCAGATCCATCTCAGGAAATGACTCACACAATTCAGGGGTGGCAGCTGGGTCTCACTTGGCACCCTTGGTTCCCAGTACCCAGCACAGAACTTCCCACAGAGGAGCCTCTCAAGGGTGTTGGAGGAATGAATGAATGAAACCTAACTGCTTTACCTGGAATAATATCCCCACACCAATAGCAGAGTTTGACATAGCAACAATGCCAGGAGGTGTTCAGGGTGGATGGACGCTGAATCAGTTGGATCTGTCTCCTGGAGGGGCCTTTTGTCCTTCCAGATCTGCTATTCTCCCCTGTCTGTTCTGCCCTGTGCCCAGAGGTCAACCTAAGAAGCAGCATCAAAAGGCTGCCCTTTGGCTTCTGATTGGGTCCAGTCAAAGGGATGCCAGCAGGAGATGGGAGGAAGGGAGGGAGGGAGGGAGGGAGGGAAGAAGACCAAAGGGGTTATTCCTGGGCTCTCTATTTGTGATATCTCAGTCTGGTCACATCCCTTGACAAAGGGGACTGCTCCTGTTGGGCAGCCCTCTCCACCTGGCTGTCTCTCCCTTCACCCCTTCAGGTTCCATGGGAAATCAGTTTTGCTATTTCTGATTCTAGGGTACTGGTAGGACCCTGTGTTGTTTCCCTGCATGGCACCCCCTCTTCGACTTTCTGAGCTAGTGCTGTTATTAAGCTCACCTTGAACTATCCTCATTTAAGTGTGGCTCTGTTTCCTGCTGGAATCCTGTCTGCCACAGAAAGGTAGATGGCTGACTGGATGAATGGTTGGAATGAGATAGTATAATGCAGTAGTTATGAGCTCAAGTGTTGTAGCTTGGATTAGATGTATGAACTGGACCAGTTTGGTGATGTCACTAAGATTTCATTTTCTTAGCTGTAAAATGGGGAAAAAATTAAAATAGTAACTTACAGGGCTGTTTTCAGGATCAAATGTGATATTAAATGCAGAGTTGAGCATCTTGCTTGGCACACAGTAAGTGCTCAATAAATGGTTGCCGTTGCTTCTGTGATTGGCCAACTAAATGGTAAGATGAAGGCCTGAATGTAAGTTCATGAACAAGGAGGCCCCTCCAGGTCAGCATGTAAATAATCTCTGTGCTATTTCCTGGGGCAGGCAGGATCTCCCTGGTTTCCTGAGCCTGACTGGGGGGTGGTTATCTGAAGGGGGCAGACAGAGCTCTAGGGGCCTCCTGCTGAGGTGCCCATGGTTTGGTCTTCTCATCTTGGGGATGGGAATATGGGGAGCTGGCTGAACACTTTCTCACATATGAGGTGTGATTGAAAAATACACTGAATGTTCAAATTTAAAAAAAATTATTACAGTAAAAAACACATTGTCATTAATCACCCTCAAAATACTCCCCCTCATTTCAAACACATTTATGCCATCATTCTTGGAAATGTGTCTTTTACCGTAAGAAAAAATTTTTTAAATTTTAAATATTCCATGTAAGTTTTGATCCCTCTTGTAAGAGACCCCGGCACTCACACTAGACACTGTGGTTGCAGCGTGCTTCCAACTCTGACCTTCCAGGATGCTCAGGAAATAAAGCTCTAGGGGCTGTCTTCTGTTGAGAGGCATTCCAGGCCAGGCGCCCCCACTGAGGCTGGAAATAGGTCCTGGTCCATCCCCCTTGTGCCTACCTTCCCCTTAGCGGCCTGTCTGCAGCTGGGGCAGGGAGCACTTGCCTTGACACAAGAGCATCATGGGGCAGCCTGGGCACCCTGTTACATGCTGAGTGACCTTGTGCTGTCCCAGCCCCCATGAAGCCACACAGGTCCACTCCTAACTCACAGTCAGTCAAGGTTTACTGAGGTCCCTTCTGAGCCAAGGGGCAACCCCAAATCCTGGAAACAAGGATAGGGCAGAATTCCCAGAGTGGCTGGCTCATATCACACACCTGCAGAGGCGGTCACAGCAGGAAGATGGTTGAGTTTAGGCCCTGACAAATTCACAGGGGTGGACAATAAAGTCCAAAGAGGGCAGGGACCTGTCCAAGGCCACCCAGCACTCTGGAGCACAACTTGTGCTTGCCCAGGTTTTCCAATCATCAGGCAAGTCTTTCTGCCTCCTGCATCACTATGAGCTGTGTCTTGAGGCTAGGGAAATGGGGCACCTTAGAAATTGACCTGAGTTCAAGGTCTGACCCCACTACTGAATGCTGAGAGCCACTGGCAAGCTGCCAATCTCCCATCACTTCAATTTCCTCGACTTTTAAATAAAAATAACTCCTTCCTTGCATGGAAATGTGTAGAGATCATCTTCCTTGTGCCAGACACATAGTGGGCCTGAATAATATGCTATAGATTGATCCACAATGTTCTGTTTTCTTGAAGAATGGCTCCATCCAATTAATTTCATATTAGTATCAGCAAAATTATAACTTGTGTGCTTGTGTAGGTATTACTTCATCTCTCAGTCTTTTCATCCAAAGCAATGGAGGCTATGAACGAAGCACCCTGTATAAGGTCTGGAAAGAGTAAGTGCTCACTAACATTCAGTCTCCCCTTTTCCTTCCCCATTTCCTGCAGTCACTTCTCCTTCCGGTAGTCACAGGGCACTTGTTTCTTTTCTGATTACTATAGCCTGGTGAACATGAAAATAAAATTATGACAGAGACTGAAGAGTAAGGAGTTGGCTTCTGAAATCATCTCAGAGAAATTTAAAAAGTTAAAAGAAGAAAAGCAGTATGTTTTCAAAAATCTGGACACAGTGCTATGTTGTCAGATCACACCCAAGACTTCTGTATGTCCTGGGGCAGGAGGACAGAGCCTGCAGATGGGCCTCTCCATCCTCCATTCTTCCTTACAAATGCTGTCCCAGACCCTGAGCCAGACCTAGGGAGGAAAATCAATTCTATGTGTTCTGGATCACAGCTGAGCAAATGGTACAATGTCCTTTCGAAAGCTGGATGCTACCTGGCCACGATGGAGCAGAAGCTTCTAATCTGGGAAGGCCCTGGTATCTCTGTGTCCAGCCTCCCACCTAGATGGGTGTCTATCATACACTGTAGGCCAATATTTCATTAAGCTACTCAGAATAGCATGTAAGTTAAGACTTATAAATTGTTCATTTCTGGAATTTTCCATTTAATTTTTTGGACCATAGTGGACTGCAGGTAACTGAAACCATGGAACACAAAACCATGGAGAAGAGGCAGGGACTACCATAGTTGCTCAGTGTTAAATGAATAGCCAGATTTCATGGGAACATTTTGTTTAACAAGCTATTATTTTGATAGCCATACGTTCCCCTAAAGGGAACAGGCTGGAGGTGGTGGGCCCAGTCTAAGACAATCACAGCTGGGTCCCAGTTCTCCTGACGCTGGGAAGGTTCCATCCATGAGAGAGGCCACGACTACATAGGAACTTCCCACACATGCCTGGGATCCATACCAGAAGCTGGGGGATCCCCAGGCCTGGAAATTCCCACCAGGCTTGTCCCACTCCACGCCACATCACTGAAGGGCTGGTCATGCTCAGCACCATTCCTTGGAAGGAGAAATTGGCTCATGATCAGAAGTTCTGGAATTCACTACAGGAAGTGGCTGTCTGAACAAGGGGAAATGTTTCTGATTAAAGAGCCAAGAATTCTGGGTTCTGATTTCAATTCCAGCAATTATGCACATGGGGTAGGTGGACCTGGATTAATTCCAACCCTGCTGTTGAGGGGCTGTCTGGTTCCTGGCAAGTCAGGTGCTTCAGTGATCTCTGGCTTACACTTCTGAGGAGGTATTATGGCGTCTGTCTAGCAGGTTCTTATAAGGATGACAGAGGAGGCAGCAGGGCACATAGTCAACTGGCATGCAAAGATCCTAACTGCTTGGTCAGTAGCTGCTATCCAGAGCCCCGAGTACCCCTTCACCAGCAGTGTGATCCAGCAAGCAAAGCCCAGCAGGGGGTCTCCAAGACCCTAGGGATCCTTCCAATTAGTTGGTGCCCATATTTAACCAAATGTGTTTAAGTGAATGTAAACCATAAAGTGCTGGAGCCCCACATCCGCACTCCCAGTTCAGAACTATCTCTTAAACAAGGATATTCACCCTTGCCACTAAGACCTGTCACCAGGATGTCTGGTGGCAATGGCAGGTTCATCACTCCCAAACTGAGCTGCATATTTCCTGTTAAACTCATCCCAGGGATTGGTTCCATCTCTGTCTGTCTGCCCAGGCAGGAGCTTGGGAGTCTCCCCAGACCCTTTCCACACTCATGCTCTCCCCTGTCCAGAAGTTCCATTTCCTTTACATTTGTCAGATGTCCCTTCTTTCTGCCCCTACCCACCTTACACCCTCAGGATTTCTCTGATAAACCAGAACCACAACCTTCTCACAGGCCTCTGGGCTTCAAGGTAGAATTCCATTTCACTCTCACACTACCGAGCTACCTTCCTAAAGTGGGAGTCTCTTGTTGATACTTCAGTGAAATGCCACCCGTCATTGACATCACTCCACAATGGCTGTTGCAGGTTGGGTTCCTGGGAAGGAGACTGAGATGGAGATTTACTGACAGGAGGCTCATTGAAGAATACTCTCAGTGGGGGTGGGGGATGTCTGTAATTAAAGCAGAACCGAAGCAGAATTGAAGCAGGGCCAAGGGACAAATTCAGCTGTGTGGCAGACCCCACAAAAGCCTCTGACAGCTCTCACAGAGCTCTGAAGCTGGCATAACCTTTCCTAGTTGTTTCAAGTTGGGGGAGGGGGGAGGGACCCATGTGAACAAGACACTGGACACAGACTGGCCTTGGGAAGGGACATGGCATTCAGCGAGGAGGCAATGGTTATGAGGGTCTCAACGGCAAGCTGTCTGCCATCAGGACCCCTAGCAGCTGAGCAGGGAGTGCCCCAATCTAGGGAGTTCAGGCATCTGGATAGCACCCATAATGCCCACTATAAAGGCCCTTGGGTCACATAGATCTTTAGGAATATTTGTGGCATAATGTAAAACTAACTCCTCATTGCCAAATTGTGGACATCTGATTTAGCACACGAAGCTCTTTGGGCATTTCCCCAAACACCCTATCCACCTCATCTTTCCCTTCACTCCACTTGCTCCAAATTTCTAACCATCTTGCACTTCTTGCAGTTTCCTAAGCTCAGCATACTATTTCACACCTCCCTGCTTCTGTACATGTTATTTCATCTGCCTGGAATGCCTTCAAATGGAACAGAGAAATCCTGTTCTTTCCTTCCAGCCAATTTCTACTCCTCCATCAAGACTCCAGCTGAGTTCTACCTCCCCTGGGAAGCCTTCTATTAATTCCTCTAAAGTCAATGCTCCCACGCACCCAGGGCACACACGTTGGGTGCTGATCTGGTAGGCAGTCAGTTTTCTTCTGGCTCAGAGCACAGGTCCTGGCTACTGGGTTACTCAGGACATGTGTGCACTGGAGTGGGAAGTCTTGGGCAAAGGCAGCTGGGGAGGAGAGGGGGTGAGTGCAAAGGCTGGATGCTTGAGAGTCCTCTGCATGTCAGGGGAGGCTGAGCAGTGTCTCATGCTCTTCAACATCATTATTATCGTCATCCTCCTCCCTCTCAGGGCCATTGTCGCTGTCATCATTGTATCATCAAGGCCACACTTTCTCATTGCTGACCACATAACAGGCTCTGTGCCATGTGTTTTACAGGCACACTTGCTTTGAATCCCTATTTTATCATCACTATTAGTACCTCCCCCAGTAGTTACCATTATTACCACTATTTTATGACAAGGAAACTGAAGTTTGGGAAGGTTAAAAGCTCTGCCCAAAGTTGCAGCTGGATACTGATAGGTCTGGCCTGAGGACGCTCTCCATTTACCACACCAGTGGGCAGCTGGCCACACTGACCTCATCCCTTCTCCACCTCTCCTACACTGTCACCATCTTTGGGAACTCTTTTCCTAAGTGATGAGCCATCCCACTGAGAAAATGTCTTGTGGGCACAGCTGGAGCAGCCACGAGACATAGGAGGGGCCTTGGGAGGGGTGAGGGCGGACATTCAGAACCACATTTGCCCTTCTAGATCAGACAAAGATGGGGCTTGATTCATCTGTGCTTACCGCAGTTACTGTGTATTGCTTGAACAATACATATCCCTTCCTTGTGTCTGCAAATAGTACATATGAATTCTCAAAGGGAAAAAGCCCTTTCTAAGGTCACACTGCCTGTCAGTGACAGCTAGGGATACAGCTTGGATCCTGGGCTCCCAGTCTAGGACCCTGCTCGATGCCTAGATAACTGCAGCAAAGGCTACTTCAAAGGAGCAATTAGAGGATGCTGGGAAGAGCCCTCCTCACTCATGAGGCTGCACCTACGATGCTGCTGGCAATGCCCAGAATCTCTCTAGAGCTCAGGCTCCTAGCTGGAAACCACCCATCCTGGCTCCCTTCGCCTTAGGAAATGCACAAGCAGCCAGGCCTGATTCTGAGGAGGATCTTGGGGGCAGCAGACCCCAGACCCACCCACAACAGGGACAGACGAGAGACAGCATAGCCTTTTAGCTAGATGAGTTTTAATACGGCTCTGAAAATATTAATCATGTGAACTTTGGAAAGACATCTGATTGCTGTGCCTCAGTTTTCTTATCGACCAAATGGGGATAGGAGTTACTATCTGGAAAGGTTATCATGGGGATTCAATGTGATAGACATTGAGGGTATTCAGTGGAGCACCAGGACCTGATGCCAAGGAGGGGCTGGTGATGCCAGCTAGGATTGTTGAGTCTGTGGTGGGACAGAGCCAGTGGATCTGCCCATGGCTCTTCAGTCTTCACTGAACAAAACTGCATCCTCTATTCCCCTAGAGTTCAGAAAAGGTCTGGCCAGACTGCCCAGTGCTTGGGGCATGGAGTTCTGTAGGTTCTGCAGGCAGAACTGGCCCCAGTGATTGGGTGGTGGAAGAAGAAAGGTGCGAGTGAAGGGGGCCCTTTATGCTAGTATTCTGCAAAGGCAGAAGGAGGCTGTGGGAGATGGGCGATTCCCTGGAAGCATTCGGGGAGGATACTGAGCAGCAATGTGCTCACTGAGCATCTGGATCCATTGAATCTGTGAGTCTGGGGACAATGTCTAAGTTGGAAAGACACTCAGAGGCCCTCAAGTGCAGCCCCTTCAACATACAGACACGAAGACTGAGGCCCAAAAAGGGATGGATTTGCTCACGGTGAGCCAGTGCCAAGCCCAGTTTGAGGAGCAGGTAGCCTTCTCTGCAGAGAGACTCAGTATTGCTATAACCATTTTACAAAAGGGAAGATCGAGGCCCAGGGAGAGGCAGAAACTTGGCAAGGTCACCTAGAGGGTCTGTGGCAGACCAGAAAGTTCCTCTCTCTGGCTTCAGGGTCTCTTGTGGCTACATGGGCTGAGGTGTTTCTGGCTGGAGGAGTAAGACCAAGAGCCTGATCTCCACCCCTATGAAGGTGCAATGAATCCTTCCTGGGGCCACTGGGCAGCATCCCCTAGCTGGAAAAGCCACCATTGACTACTGTCCTGCCTCTGCTTCATCTGCCAAAAGGCCAGCTCTGGGAGTGGGTCACAAGGCCCTGATGACCCTCCCACTGCCAGTCTGAAGAGGAAACTGGTCTCAGAGAAGGTGTGGCTGCTCCAAGATCCCACAGCCAGACTGGCTGGGCTGGGCCTGGACTCTAGGCTTGTACTTTCTCCAGCCCTATCTGCTTTCTGCATCAGATGGAAGTCTCTAGAAAGCAGAGTTGGGCTCTGACTTAAGGCAACACTCCCCAAAACAGCAAAGGGCTGACCAAAAAGATCCACAGCTTCCTCCTTCTTCCCTGCCTCCCACCTCCCTCCCCTCCTTCCTCAGATCCTGATGGAATCACCTACTATGTGCCAGGCACTGTGCCAGATGCAGGAGATAGAGTGTGAACCACACTAAGTCCCTGCTACATGATTATCATTCTATGGGGGAGGTGAGATGAAAATATTAACAGCCCACATCAGTTTGGGCAGTGATAAGTGTCAGAAAGAAAGAAGCATTGTTTATTGAAGTAGGAGCTATAGACAGGAAGGCTGGTTTCAGACAGGTGCAGGGGGCTGGATTAGTCTGCAATCTTCCCTCTAAAGAGCTGTCAGGAGCTAAGGGAGGGAGGTTTTGTGGGAAGGAAGCCTTGGGCCCCTGGACTTGCCAGACGTCTCTCCCACCCACAGACATGCTTCCTGGCTCTCCAGGAATTTGACTCAGCAACAGTGCTGAGCAGTTAGTTGTGGAACAGCCACAATAGCTGCCATTTATTGAGGGCCTGGAGAGCTCCGGGGACAGAGATGGCCTCCCACTGCACTGAGCCTTCAACTGCCCAACCTGGCAAGACCTTCACTGAAGGAGGGCCCAGCATCACACCGCTGGTCCCTGGCCCAGCTGGGATTGGAACCCGTTTGTTGACTCCTGGATCCCATGCTTTTCCTACCCCACCTTCCAAAATCCTGAAGCCTTGGAGCAAGCCAGCAGTCCCCTGGCAGACAGTGAGAACCAGGGTCATATCTGCATAGGAAGGCCTTAATCCCAGCATAGATTTGCTGTGTGGGGGTCCATCAGCTCCTCTGGGCCTCAGTTTCTCTCAGTGTCAGAAGGATCCCATTAGCGCAACCCCGCTGGGACAGTCACTGTGAGCATCAGATAAAACAGAGAAAAAGTACTGTGGAAAACACTAAACATAGCAGCCAGCCCTTCACCCCAGACTACCCCAACCCAGCCACTGCTCTCCTGGCCCTGCAGCACTCCCTCGTGTCTATGCCTATGCCAAGCTGGCCAGTCACTCATGGGAAGCTTGCTGCTGAACTTGGGCAGAGGCAAAGGCAGCTGTGCACCCTGCTCCCAGCACAGCCTGGCAGAGATCCAGCTCCAAGTTCAGGACCACGCCGAGGGCAGTGTTGCCAATCTGGTGAAAGATGAATGCAGGATCAAGGGTTGGGCGTCCTGGGTTCCAGCTGACACAAGATGACTCAGGAACTTTCCTGATCCTGCCTGGAGCCAGTCAGCTCAGTCCGAACACCCAGCCTTCTTCTGAGGTGTTTACTAACCACGACAATGTTGCGTGAGTGTATCCACACGCCAGGTAGCGTAAATGTCAGAACGATGTTACCTCACATTTCTGAAGGCTAGAAATCCAAGGCCAAGGTGTTGCAGGGGTAGGAAGACCTCTCTTCCTGGCTTGTAGATGGCCATCTTCATGTTTACATGGCTCTATGTGTGTCTGCACCCAGATTTCCTCTTCTTACAAGGGTACCAGTTACTTTGGATTAGGGCTCATCCTAGTGACCTGATTTTAACTTATGTACCTCTCTAAAGATCCTGTCTCCAAACACAGTCACATTCTGAGATCCTGGAGGTTAGGATTTCAACAGATAAATGGGGGTGGGGGCAGAATTCAACCTGTAACCATGAATAAGTAGCAGAGCCAAACTTGAACTTGGGAAATCTGCCCTCTTTCTGCCATACCCTTCTCCCTCTCTCCTGAACCCAAACATTTCTCACTGGTCTGCCACAGGGGAGCTAATATGGTCCAAGTGTTTGCTCCATGTAAGTGCTTTGCCCCTTATTTCATTCAACACAACAACGTGGTAAGGGACCGAGCCTCAGGGAAGAGAGTGGCCCAAGTGCACATGGTGAGTCAGTGGCCATGGCAGGGTGTGAACATGAGTGTGTCTGACATTCTCCCTCCACTACCCTGCTTCTCCTCCTGGAATGATAGTTGGATTACTTGACCCATCTACAGCAGCACGGCAGTATGGCGACACGGTCAAATGGAGGCGGGCACTCTGGGCTGAGGCAGAGGGCTGCCAGGCCTTAGCCATTTACTGGCTAGAAGGCAGAATGGGGGTAGAGAAAGGAAGTGGTTGGGTCCCTGCCAGTATAGAAGTAGACCAATCATTTTACCTGTGAGGCAGTTCTGCTGTGCGCTCTCTGAACATCAGCCTCTTCTCTAGTGTCAGTGACTTATTTAGGAGTTAGGACCATTGTTGAAAGCCAGAGTTAGCAGATGGAAATGCAAAAACTGTCAAGAACTTCTGACCTGGGAGGAGTTTGACATGAAGGAATTTCCTTCCATTAAAAGAGAGCCTCCATCTAAGGAATTACAATCCAGAATAGAGACTGCAAGGTTGGAATGGGCCTAAGAATCACACTGTCCAAGCTTCTTACTCAACATTCAGGGAGTCTCGTGCCCAAAGCCCAGAGATTTGCCTGGATCTGTACAGTGAGGTGGGCCTGAACAAGGGCTGGACCCCTGGGCTCCAGTCTTCCTGACCACATTTCCCAGGTGTCCTGACTTCCATAGAATGACCTTCCTGTGCCTGCTACTGCCTCACCCCACAAATGTACATGAGTTCAACAGCCTCTGCGTCTGCCGATGAACCCTAGAGATAAGGAAGCCTAGCACTGGCACCAGAGTTCAAGTGCCCTTGTCCTAACTGGGCCTGGGCTAGGCTCAGTCCCTGGATCTGTTTGTCCCCCAGGGCCAGGTCAGTTCACCATGCTATAGACCACATGAACCCAGAGGGGCCCCTACCCATGAATGGGAGGGCAGGGGCCACACACCGTAATTGGAACTCCCTCTGTTGTGGGCCCCACGTCAGTGAAGCTCATAAGCTCAGTTCTAAAGCCAGAGGGATGGTACTCAAGTCTTAGTTCTACCACTTACAAGCTCTGAGAACTGAATCATTTATGTCTCTATGCCTCAATTTTCCTCTCTATAAAATGGGGGTGATAACAGTAGTACTTTCCACATAGCATTGTGAGGACTGAGTTAAGATTAGAACTGTGTTTTGCCTATTATGGGCTGCAGCTAAGCTGTCAACCATTTTTATTTACTGGGCCCACTGTGAGTTGTCAACAACACAGAAACTAACTTTGCCTGCTCACTAGCTCTGCCTCTCTCACTGTATGGGCTTGGACAGCCACCTCCCTTTTCTGAGCTCCAGTCTGTAAATAGGGGCAGAAGTCCCCCTCCCAGGGTCACAGTTCCATCAGATGTGATCATAGCATAAACCCTGGGAAACGCTGTAAGGATGCTGTGATGTCCACCGGAAATGAAGGTGAGAGCATGCAGGCAGATGAGTATCTTTTTTGGAGTGGCATGGGCCAGTCCTGCAGCTGTGAGAGGAGGACTTGGAGCTGGCTGGCTGGGAGGGAGGAGCCCCCCTCAGCTATGGGCAGCTCACTGACCTTGCCACTCATGGTGGACTGAAGATGCCCTCTTTTGCAAAATTATTCCTGTTCTAACAGCACAGAGCCATGAACTGTGCTGAACTGGATGAACTTTCCTCACCCACCTGGCAGGGTTCCTGGGTTCTTATCCACAATGGCCAAGGCACACCCTTACACAACTGTGTGCTGGTCCTGGCCTGAAGCAGCAGCAGCTTGGCGGTGGCAGAGGCCAGTTTGTAGCTTTGTAGAGAAGAGATGAATGGAAGGTGAGGAAGTGGAAAGTTTGATTCTAGACTGTTGTTGCTTCCATTGTAACCAGTTAGTGGTATATAAGATTAATTTACAAGGCTGTGAGGTTATTCCTAATGGAGTAGAACAGGATAGAAAAGAAAACACCAGAATATATTGTACGTGGTAAGTGTAGGCATTGTGTGTCAAACTTCTGTTTCAGATATTTGTATGTGTACGTGTATATATATCTGTGCCCACAGTTGTGATAATATACATCTCTTATTATGAGCTATCATTTTTTAAAAAGCGCTGAAAATCTCTTGCCAGAACATGTTTGTTCATGGCTTGCCTTGACCCTAATGTGACCTGGGAGTAACCTTCTGTAGGGAAACATTTTGCAGTTCTGTTTGCCCTAGGACTGAAAGTAATAATTTGAGCACACAGCCCTTTGCACGCAATAATGTGATAACACACCCCAGGTGCAATTAAAGAAAAAGGTCGCCAGGGTTCATTCGCTGTCTGGGATGTTTGGTCAAGAGTCTTTTGGGCCACTGTGTAGGCGAGACATTTTCTCCTACAGAGGTTCTCCATCCAGAGAGGGGCCAAGGAGACAATGAGTAAGAAGGTCTTTGTCAGCTGGGATTCATCCTACTAATCTGTTGCTATTAGTAAGTCATTCATGCTGGTGTCAGTCATGGCAAAGCCAGGAATCTCATAGCGGGGGCTGAAAAGGATACCCTTTAGGATGACACCCTTCCTGACTGCTCTGGCTACAGCCTGGCCCATTTCTGCTCTGTATGCTCTACGTGGATTTCTAGTAGGCACTGGAACTCTTTAGGACCTAACGCGTGTCTGTGTCAGTGAGCCCACTCAACTGTGAGCTGCTAGAGCCCAGCCAACACCAGATATGTGTCAAGTTCAGCAGGGAAACATTTGTTGGATGGTTGGATAGATGGACAGATAGAGAAAAAAGACAATAGGAGACGAATAAAAGGACAGGATGGGCAAAGGGGAATACACAGGCATAATGGCTCTATAGAGAGCTCTTGACTGAGAGTATAGAAGCTTTCCTGCTCCTAAGCCCTGTGACCTTGGACAAGTCACTCCCCCTGCCTGGACCTCAGTCTCTCAAAACAGAGAGATGATGGGATAGCATGTCTGATACCTTATGCCCAAGCCCCGCTAGCTCCCTTGTTGAAGCCTTGGTGGCGGGAGGATCACATACTGTCTGAACATGCAGGTGAGTTTAGCTGCAAGATGCAGGGGTGGGAGCAGAGATGCTAGGGTGTGAGGAAGCCTAGAAGCCAAGGTGGGGAAGGACAGTGCCTTGGTGTGGACTTGGTCTCCTGGAAGGAGCCCAGCTCTGGCATCTACTGAGGAGACCACTAACTTCTGACCTCTTACAACTACCACCTAAATGGGAAATGCGGAGACCAAGGCCTTAGCCAATGGGACTTAGTCTGTTGCGTCTCTGTGAGCCACAGTTGCTTGGCCAGAGAGTCACTGAAGGAGCCTCTCTCTCTACCGGGTCCTCACTATCAGCAAAAGCCAAAGCGACATTATTTTTTTTGTCCTTTCCAAGCCTCCCGTACCCACCACTATGTTCTTCTGGGCCCTACAGTCAGAGTCCTCCCTCAGTTTCCTCGTCCATTTGTTATCTTTTTTTTTTTTTTTGTGGGTACCGGGGGGTCGACCTCACAACAATGGTCCCTAACTCCACTTTTTGTTTTCTACATAATTTAAGAGACTATGGTCGACAATGGTCGACCTTGCGCGCCAGCAGGCACCCGTGCCGCTGAGCGATATCACCGGCCCCTTTTTCGTATGTGGGTTCCGGGAGTCGAACTCGGGCCCTCGCACTTGCCGGGCAGGAACTTAAGCCGCTGAGCCATCTCTCCGGCCCTGTTGTCTTTTTTTTATTGTGGTAAAATATACATAGCATAAAATTTGTCATCTGAACATTTTTTAGTGTAGAGTTCAGTGGTACTAAATATTTATAATGTTGTATGGCCATCACCACGGTCTATCTCCATATTCTCGTCATCTTGACAAACTGAAACTATGTCCATTAAGCGTATGTCTGCTAGATCTGCTTGGTCTGCCGTGTTGTTCGGGTCCTTTGCTTCCTTACTTCTGTCTGGTTGTTCTACCCATTATTGAAAAAAAAGTACTGAAATTTCCAGCTATGGTAGAACTATTTCTCCCTGCAATTCTGTCAGTGTTGATGATCTCATTAGATGCATACATATCTGTAATTGTTATATCTTCTTGCTATACCGAAACTTTTGTCAATACACAAAATCCTTTTTTGTCTGTCTTTTCCTTTTTTTTTTTTTTGGTGCTGGGATCCAGGGCCTCGTGTATACTAAGCAAGTGCTCCACCACTGGGCTACATTCTCAGCCCATTCCTTTTATACTTAAAGTCTATTTGTCTGCCATTGGTATAGCCATGCCTGGCTCCCTTGGCTAATATTTGCAAGAAATATCTTTTCATTTTGTCTATTTGTGTCTTTGGATCTAAAGTGAATCTCTTGTAGCCAGCATATATACATAGGTCCCAGCTTATGATAGCTTGATTTAATGATTTTTTAAAACTACAATGGTGCAAAAACAATATGCATTCAGTAGAAAACAAACTATAAATTTGAGTTTTGATATTTTCCCAAGGTAGTGATATGCAGTAGGATAATGTCTTACAGTGCTTGGCAGCAGCAGGCAGCCACAGCCCCCAGTCAAACATAGGATCACAAGAGTAAAGAATCAATAATCCGCAGTGTACTGTGTTGCTGATCTATGATGCTTCATAGATTAGGTATATTAAATGTACTTTTGACTTAAGATATTTCCAACTTACAGTGGGTTTATTGGGCCATAACCTCATCAGAAGTTAAGGAGCCTCTGTAGTTAGAACCTGTGCTCTTATCCATTTGGTCAATCTCTGCCTTGATTAGAGAGTTTAATCCATTTATACTTAAATAAATTTGTGTAATCTTCCCTTATCCACAGTTTCAGTGCACCTGTAGTCCACCAAGTTCCAATAATATTAACGGAAATTCCAGAAATAAGTAATTCATAAATTTTAAATTGTTGTTGTGAGTAGCACGATGAAATCTTGTTCTATTCTCACTGTCAAGTCCATCCCACCTAGGGCATGAATTATTTCTTTTCCAGCTCTTTTCCTTCTCCTTTTTTTTTCAGCAGTGCTGGAGATCAAACCCAGGGGCTCACACATGCTAGCCAAATACTCTTTTTTTTTGTGGGTACCAGAGGTCGACCTCAGGACCTCGTGCGCCAGCAGGCACCTGTGCCACTGAGCGATATCAACGGCCCTTTCTTCGTATGTGGGTACCGGAAGTCGAACTCAGGACCTCGTGCTTGCCAGGCAGGCGCTCATGCTGCTGAGCTATCTCATAGGCCCTAGCCAAATACTTTTAACACTGAACAAAATCCCCAGCACTTATCCAGGCTTTATACAACTGTGAGTCGAGAGAGACCACACTCCCTTAATTTTCCTATAGTATATTGTTATGTGTTCTATTTTATTATAATTGTTGTTAATCTCTTACTGTGCCTAGTTTATAAATTAAACTTTATTGTAGGTATGTATGCATATAAGAAAAACATAGTCAGCTGGGTGTGGTGGCACATGCCTGCAATCCCAGCTAAGGGATGGTGAGGCAGGAGGGTTGCAAGTTCCAGGCCAGCCTGGGCAATTTAGCAAGACTATGTCTCAAATAAATAAAAATGGCTGGAGATGTAGCTCAGTGTCCCCTAGGCTCAATATCCAGTACTGCAAAACAAACCCTCCTTCCGTGTGTGTGTGTGTGTGTGTGTGTGTGTGTGTGTGTGTGTTTATGTGTCTAGGATTCAGTACTAGCTGTAGTTTCAGGCATCCATTGAGAGTCCTGGAACATATCACCCACAGATAAGGGAAAGATTTGTGTGCTGGTAAAGAGAAATTTACTTCAGTCATCTTGCTATTTGTTTTGTATATACCTTATAGTGGTTTCCCCCTCATTTCTTGCATTATTGTCTTCTTTTGTGTTAGTTGATTTTTTTTTGTAATAAAACATTTAAATTCCTCTCTCAGGTACTTTTGTATATATTCTATGGTTATTTTCTTTGTGGTAGTCATGGAGATTATATTTAACATCCTAAAGTTGTAACAATCTAATTTAAATTATATCACTTTGACTTCAGTAACACAGACTTTTTTTTGTCCTGACCCCTTTTGGTTATTGATTTCACAAAACTACATCTTTATTCATTGTGTGCCCTGAAGCATAAACTAATGTTTTTAAATAGTCTCTTAAATTATGTAGAAAACAAAAAGTGGAGTTAGGGACCATTGTTAGTTATAATAATGGCAGCATTTGTAACTATGTATACATTTATCCTTGTTGAGATCTTTATTTTTATACAGCTTTGAGTTACTATGTCCCTACTCTTCACCCTATAGAAATCCCTTGCAGGTCCCGTGGTAAAAAAACTCTCTCAGCTTTTGTTTATGTGGGAATATCTTAATTCTTCCTCACTTTTAAAGGACAGTTGTAGCAGATATAGGCTTCTTGGTTGACATTTTTTTTTATTTTCTTTTAACACTTTGAATATAACAGTCTGGTACTTTCTGGCCTTCAAAGTTTCTTATGAGTAAGCTGATAATCTTGTGTTGAATTCCTTGTATGTGATGAGTTGTTTCTGTCTTACAGCTTTCAAGATTTTTAAGATTCCATGTCTGGCTTCTGGCAATTTAATTATCATATACCTCATTGTGGGTCTTTGAGTTCATCTTACTTGGAGTTTGTTCATTGAGCTTCTTGAATACTTACATTTATGTTTTCTATGAAATTTGGAAAATGTTCAGTCATTATTTCTTCAAATATTCTCTTGGCTTATTTCTCTCTCTTGTTCTTGAGACTCCCATAATGCATATGTTGGTCTGCTTGATTGTATCCCACAGGCTTTGTTCAGTTTTCTTTAATACATTTTTGTTCCTCAGAGTTGACAATATCCACTGTCCTGTCTTCAGATTTGCTGCTTCTTTTGCCTCCTAAAATCTGTCTTTGAATCTCTGTAGTGAATTTTTCATTTCAGTTATTGTACTTTTCAGCTCCAGAATTTCTTTTTGGTTTCCTTATAGATTTTTTTATCTCTTTATGAGTACTTCCATTTTGTTCACACATCATTTTTGTGACTTTCTCCACATTGCTCCTTTAGCATCTTTAACAGAGTTTTTTTTTTTTTTTTTTTTTTTTGTGGGTACCAGGGGGACGACCTCAGGACCTCGCGCGCCAACAGGCACCCGTGCCACTGAGCGATATCACTGGCCCCTTTTTCGTATGTGGGTTCCGGGAGTCGAACTCAGGCCCTCGCGCTTGCAAGGCAGGCGCTTACGCCGCTGAGCCATCTCACTGGCCCGAGTTTTTTTTTTTTTTTTTTTTTTTTTAAGTCTTTTAAAAATAGATCTCTATCAGGTCTTCTTCAGTTTCTGTTGGTTTATTTATTCCTATGAATGAGCTATACTTTTCCATTTCCTTGTGCGCCTTGTGGTATTTTGTTGAAAACTGGACATTTTAAGCTAAAGTTCTGGTAGCTCTGGAAATAGGATTCTCCCCTTTTCCCAAGGTTTGCTTTTTTTTCTTTTGTCAGTTTTGTTGTTATCGTTGAAAGGTATTACGCCAAGGACCAGCCTGAGGTGTTAAGTAAACATATGTTTTTCCTGGGTCTTTTCTAACATGTGTGGTCACTTTGTAATTTTTCCATATATTCATTTTTTTTTTTTTAATTGTGGTGCTGGGGATTGAGCATAGGCCCTGGAGCATCTAGGCAAGTGCTATACCACTAAACTACATCCCCAGGCCTTATTTAACTGCTTTTGAATGGGCTAATCTATAATGTCCCTCTCAAAGGGAAAAAGAAAAAACAAAGGGGGAAAGGACAGTGGCTCTTTAAATACCCTAAAAGTTGCTTTAGCTGGAGGACAAGGGTCTTGCAACATTTAGAAGGTCCAACAACAAAGGTTACTGCTTCTTTGTCTTCACTTTTTTGACCAGAGGCAGCAATCAGAATCAGAGCTCAGGTCCCAGCATTCAGGACAATGTCTTTTCTGTGCCCCTTGGTTCTCACAAGTTGTGTGCAGGTTTCTTCAGGTGCACACACACAGCTCAGGGCTAGTCACTACTGTATTACAAGCTGAACTTGAATGAAATTAGCCTCAATTTCCTGTCCAATAATCCCTTGGAAGTTTCAAGCCTACAGTAGACCCCAGAGTTCCGAAGCAGTTACAGCAGACAGATTCTGCCAGCAATTGTCTCAGTGGGAAGACAGATTCCTGATGCTTCCTACTCTGTTACCTTCCCAGAATCCTCTTCCCTGTCTACAAAAAAAATGTAAGAAATGCTTTTCCTCTGATGTAGAATGAATTAACAAATCATAAAAGTAGTTAGCAATATTCATCAGGTGCTTATTATATTCCAGGCTCTGTCTGACACAGTCTACATAGATTAATTCATTTAATCTTTACAACAACCTTTGAGGTAGGAGCTATTATTTCCTTCATTTTACAGATAAGAAAAGTAAGGCAGAGAGAGATTGGTGTAAGAACTTGCCCATTCTGAGGCTGGGATTCAAACCTCAGGGATTTGGCTCCAAAGAATGCACTTTGCCTTAATGAATGAATTAATGACTGAACCATCTTGTTCCTAATAGAGGTGTCCTCAGTATACCAAGACAGCAGAGAGGAAGGGGAATTCAAGGGGTCTTCCTGGAAGAGGTGATACCTGAGTTAAAGTGGAATAAGTAAGAGCTAAGGTGGGGAAAGGGACATTTCTGAAGGAGCGAAGACCTTGAACTGTCAGCATCTGCAGGGAGCCTTAACAGCTGGGGATGCAGAGCCTCAGATGCAGGCAGGAAGCAAGACTAGAACAGGTTGTACTGAGCCACAAATGAAGTGCTTCCAGACTCAGTGGAAGAGGAACTGTGGGAAATGGAAATGTCTTTGCGAAGGAGGTGGCAGGTTTGGAAAGCAGTGGGGACTGCAGCTGGTAGACTGGGCTGAGAAAAGCATTCCAGGCAGGGGAAAAAGCTTGGGGGTGGGAGAGTGGGAGAGAAATATTTAGGGACGCATTTGATTTGGCAGGAGGGGAGGAGTGCTTGTCATACAGTGACTGTTGAGACACCAGCAAAGCCTGTGCACAGAACTGGCCCTGCAGCAGAATGGCTGGAGTTATCTCACTGAGCCAGTTTCAAGTTCCATCTGTGCAACCGTGGATGAGTCATTCCGAATCTCAGTTTCCACATCTGTAAAATGGAGGTAATAATCAACTACCTAAGAACTTTGCTCAGAGGTTTAAAAATAAATAGGTGTGGGGAAGGACTTTGCGGAGCCTAAGACATTCTACCATGTCCCCCAGTCGTCATACTAACCAAGGGACTTTTAGTAAATATAACATGCCACCTGCCAACCCAGACGGACAGAATCAGAAAGGGGTGGGAGACATATTCTTTTTCCTCCGGTTCTTGTTTTCTACTCTATCTTATGTGGTCCTGAGGCTCTGTTGACTTTATAACTGCTATCTTCTGACAGCTGGAAAGAAGAAAATGCAGTAGGAAAAAATAGATCTCCTGGAAGCTTGTGGAGATATGCTAGATTTAGAGAGTTTTTTTCAAAATATGGGAAATGAGCAAAGCAACCAAAGGCACTAGTGATGCCTTCTGACCACCACAGGAGAGTTCTTTGGAAAGAGAGATGCTCAAGTAATCATCCTAAGCCACAGGAGGCTGGTCAGGTAAGTCAGTTAAAAGCACATAGCACTTTATAGCGTATAACATATTTGCATCTGCATTAACTCATTTGATCTTTCCACTATGTCTGTGAGGTAAGGCTTCTTGCTTATCCCCATTGTACATGTAAGAAGACTAAGGCTTTAGGGAGGAAGTGCTTGCCCAAGGTCCACAGCTAGCCAGAATAGAGTGACAATTTGCACTTAGATTTCCAGGACTTTCTACTACACCAGACTCTGCCCTTTGTGGAGACTGCAAGGTAGTAGAAAGAGCAACAGAGTCCAAACTGTCCTAGCTCTGCAGAGAATATGCTCGTGTGTCTTAGTTATTTTCTCGTTGCTAAGACACAATACCCGACACCCACAGCTCTAAGGAGGAGAGGTTTATTTTGGCTCACAGTTTGTAGAGGTTTCATTCTATAGTCTGCTGGTTCCAAGGCGGGCAGCGAGGTACAGGGGCCTGGCAAAGAATTGCTTATGGCGTGGCAGGCAGGAAGCAGAGAGAGCAATCAAGGGGGAATGGAAGGAGACAGACTCTTCCAGGTCACGACCCCGGTGATCAACTCTTCTGAGAAGGCTTCACCTCCCAAATCACGTTTAGTTCTAAACTCATCAGTGGACCAGTCTACTGGTAAGTGTCACACCCCCACGATCCAATCACTTCCACAAAGCCCTACCTATGAGTGCATGAGGCTTTGGGGGACAGTCAGCTATAAACCATAACACTGTGTAACCCTGTTTTGACCTCTTGCCCTTTCTGGGCTTCTCCACTATCAATCTAAGGTGGTTGTTGTTGGGATTAAATATCCAAATGATTTTAAAAGTACCCCACACATTCTCTAACATGTCACAGTGGCCAGGATGACTTCAAGAGGAGTGAAGAGAATGGTAAAAAAAAAAAAAAAAAAAAAAAGACAACAAAAAAACCACTGCTTAAATACAAAGTGAAAGGCAACCACTGTAACTGGAAGAGGGACTGACTTTGGCAGAGGGCTTCCAGGAGGAAGGGGACCTGGGACACAAACTCGAAGAATCTGAGAGCACCATTCTCCCTCCTTCTTATTTCCATATGGTGGAGATTTGGAGCAGAAGAGGGGCTGGTCAGATGTAGAGGCCAGGGAGTCATATCACATAGGCCTCTAACACCACACAAAGGAGTTCGGCTTTTGCCAGTAAAAGGTTAAGCAGGCAAATATCACAAACTATTTTGTAGATTTGTAGTTTAGAAAGGTCTCTCTTCCTGCAGTTTGGACAATAGACAGGAGCAGCGAGAGAGGGAGGAGCCTAGAGGCAAAGAAATTGTCAACCAGAGGCACAGTGATGCAGGAGGGGAAAGCTGCTGAGATTCTCCAGCTGAAGGCCCTGAAGGCCACCTCCCAGAAAAAGATCAAGGGCAGGGGTGAATGTGGAAGCTTAGAAACTGCCTCTAGCTCCCAGCAAGGTGTGAAGAATTGTTTATCACATTAATATTAAGTGAGAGGCCCTTCAGGGGCCAGCTGGGAAATTTACCTTTCACTCCAAGCAAGAAAGGAGGACAGTCCTTAGGCCAAGGCAAGAGGCAGGGGACTCCTTCAAAAGCCACCCTCCCACATAGCAGAGGAGGCAGTCCACACATAGGATGGACAAGCCACTCAATTACCCTGTACCTCCCCAAGACTGCGGAACTTCCGGCTTCCACCCCAATACCTGATGGGAGATGTTTAGTAACTACATCCACACGTGGTGGCTCTGTGAACTAGAATGCTTTTCCTAAGTTACCTTGCTTACTCTTCAGTTGTAGAAACTGTTTCAGAGAGGTTAGGGAACTTGCCTAAGCTTACTCAGAGCTGCTAAATACTGTACAGGGCTGGAACCTGGGCCTGTCTCAGCTTGACCCTGCCCAGATGCTGGTTTAGGCCCCTTTCTCATCCAGGCAGGGAGCCTTGGGGGGGGTGCAGCGGGGAGGGAGGGTTCAGACACCTCCCCAAAGGCCCAGGGGGTGCAAAGTTAAGTTCCAGCAGCCCCAGTATTAAGCCCAACTGTGAGGAGGACTCTGGCCACAGAGGGGCCTCAGGTACCACTGCAGATGGTTTGCTGAGGACTCTGAGCTGGGCGACCTCAAAGGCCTCCCAGTCAGAAGCTGGATCCTAAATGGGGAGGGTGATGAGTGTCAAGGAGAGAAGGGTCCACACAGGTAAAACCAGGCTCCTGGCCTTCACCCTGTACCTCCCTAACTGGCAGGGTCCACGGGTCTCAGTCCAGGTGAGCCCCCACAACCGCAGGACTTTGAGTTCAAGGAGGAGCCCTGCAAGACCACTTCATTCTCTGAGCAGCAGGTCTGACTTTGCTGCGGAGACCTCCCCCTTTCCCCAGACACACACACACACACACACACACCCCCAACCAACATTTTGTTTGCTTTTTAAAGTAATTAGGAAAGGAGTAAAAAGACTGGATGTAGCAAGTCTGGACCAGGCAGTTCCGGGGAACATTGCCCAATGTTTCCACCGTCTCCAAAGTGGGGCAGAAGTTCCTGGGAGGTCCAGGGCGGGACCAAAGCCTCCGGCTACCCACCCCCATCCCTCCAGCTCAGAACTGGCCCCCTCCGGAGGGGGGCACTGTCTGGGTGTGCAACCTGATCCCCCCCCAGTTTTTCCTTCCAGAGAATGCATCCATCAAGTAATTTCTCCCTGCAAGCCTCTATTTTAAAAGGTTTTTCGATTTTGTTTTGCGTGCTTTCCTGTCTCTTTCAGCATACAGAGGTGTGGAAAAGGATGGGCTGCTGAAGGAGGCCGGGACAGATTTAAAACTGTTGCCTGGCCCCAGCAGTTTCCCTGCCTAGAAATCCGGCCTGAAGCTGAACTTTCTCTCCATAAAAGAAACAAGTAAGTCTGTTGGCATTCTCCTCGCCTGCCTGCTTTTCTGCCTAAGCTCAGCTCTCCTCTGTGGGCTCCTCTTTCAGCCAGTCTTACTTTACTTCAGATTCTTTGGTCTCTCTTACTAACTAGACCTCTTTGACGCTGAAAATAAATTGGGGCGGGGTGGGGGTAGAATTCGAGGAGAGGATATCCTCATCCACTCATCCTCTTTCTTACCAACAACTCCTTTTTTCCACACACACACACACACACACACACACACACACACACACACACACACACACTTCAGCGACCTCCAGATGTTCCCGACCGTGTGGCCATCTGCTGAAATTGCTCCGGCGCTCAGGGGGAGGAGGCAGGGAGCAGGGATGCAGGAAGCTGGGAGCAAGGCCTGGTGGAGTGGGCGGGAGCTGAGCACTTTTGAGACGCTCCCTAGGGTGGGACCCTGGTTCGGGCGGGGGGTGGGGCTGAGAGAGTGACGGGCCAGACCGGCACTTTGGCGACACTCCCTGAGCCGCCTGGCCGCCGGCTCCAGCAGTCCCTGGGCTGGGGGCAGCGGGGAGCGGGGGACGGGCGGGGGCCAGTGAGTCGGGGGGCGGGCCGCGCCGCGCCGCGCGGAGAAAAGCGCTGGCCCGAGGGCCAACGCCGGGCTGCCTAGGTGAGCGCGCCGAGGCGGCAGCCGCGCAGCCTTCCAGGTGGGTGCGAGTCCCGGGGCGGGGCGGGAGTGGGAGCGGCGTGGCGGCGGAGGTCCCGAGCCCCGACCCCGAGCTCGCCGCTGCATCCGGCGGGCGAGCGGGCGGGCGGCAGCGGGGCGGGGCTGGGTCCCGCGGGGCCCCTCAACTTTTCCCAGACCGGGGGACCGGGTTTTCCCAGAACCCGGACCGAGGGGAGGGGGGCTTCCCGGAGACAAAGGCTCTGCCCGGTGACCGTGGGCGTGGGCCGGAGCCTATGGGGTCTTTGTGCGGACACGTGCATCGCGGTTGTGGGGCTTTGTGGGTTTGGGCTGTGGGACATGCTTCTGTCTGTGTCTTTGTGTGTCCGCGGCTTCGCGTGGCTGCTCTGCGCCAGTGTCCGAGCCATTGGGGAGGGGGGTGGGTGTGGGTGGGCGCACAGCTGCGCGTCCGCGTACGTGGAACGCGCTGTCGACGTGTCTGGGTGGGTGACAGGAGCGGGTACGCGCGGGGAGCCGGACGCCGCCCCGGCTCCGCGCTCCTCTGCGGTCCACACTCCCCCCCCCCCCAGTTGCCTTAAAACTTTTCTCCGGGTTCCTCGGGCAACAGCCTGCGTCCTCCCCGTGGCCGCCGCCCCCCACCAACACCCAGAATGGTGGCGAGGCTGGGGGGGTCCTGACAGCCCCCCTCGCTCTCACCTGCGGAGGGTCTCTGGGCAGCGAGGGGATGGGAGAGGATTGGTGGGTGGGGATCGGCGGCGTCTGGGGACTGGCCCGGGCCTGGACAGGGCGGAGCGAGCCGGACACCCTTGCGGGACTCCGCGGGTAGGAGGGAGGGAAGCGGCCTGAGAGCGGAGAGTGAGTGTGACCGAGAAAGACTTCTGCTTAGTCCAGAAATCGGCTCCAGCCCTCGTCTCCGCCTGGAGCTCCTCCTGGTCTGCAGCCCACCCGGGGTAATGGGACCAGCCCTCCGATCCGGTCGGTGTGGGAAGCCACCGCCCGTCTGGCCCCAGGCCTGCTCGCCGCCCCGCCCCGAAGGACCCCGAGTTGGGTTCCGGAGAAGAGGGAACCGTGCACATGCTGGTGCACATGCACCAGGCTCCCTAGGGTGTTGCTCGGCCTCGCTGAGTGAGTCGCGGTCGCACCCGAGCTTTCGGTCGGGATAACAAGCGCTGCTCGCCCACACTTGGTCTGGCGAGGTTACTCAAACTTCTGGTTGTGCTGTGCCCCTGGGATAAGTCTAGACTTGTAGAGCCCAGGTACTGGCCGGAGAGGCAGGGGTTCAGCCCCAACGGGCTTTTGATCCTCTGTGGCTTAGGTAATCCCAACACCTGCCTCCCACCCCAAAGAGTCTGTAGTGAGGAACTTCGCCCAATGCTGCAGACCAAAGGGAGGGCGCTGGCCACTGCCCTGGGAAGGAGGGGATGCGGGCACTTTCCCTGTGTCTCTGGGCCTTAGTCCCCCTTCTGGAAAGGGCGATACAGATAGCCGCTCTCCTTCCTTGCGCTCTGGCTGACTGCCTGAGGTCCCGGAACCTGGAAATGCTTTGATGTGTTACAAACACCTCCTTTCTAACTTGACCAATTCCTGGGCACTAACTGCTCCTCAGGAAGGGGAGCCTGGAATGCAACTCATGGCTTCCACCACCCTTCTCCACTGGGTCTACAGCAAAAGCAGGGGACTCAAAAATGGAGGGAAAGGAAGGAATTGACTTTTTTTTTTTTTTAACCTTATCTTTTAAATGACAGCTTATGGGTGGGCAGAGATCTGATCATTTTTCTTAATTTGAACTCCTGGTTCAAAGCAGCGGGTGGTGCATTGAAGAGTTCACTCATCCTGCTGGGCACAGGGGTGGCTCGCCCCTGTGATCCCAGCTATTCCCCAGGACTGGGGGTAAAAAAATGTTCACATCATTTTGTAGGGCAAGGCTGGGCTATGCCAGGCAACTGAGGATACTTCCTAAGGAGGGCTGGGCCCACCCTGGAAGTCTCCTGTCAGAGCAACTTTAGAGACAGGTTCTGTGGGAAAAACCTGGGTGAGGGACCCAACAGAGCAGATGACTTTGCTCATCTGTTCAGTGTTGGTTTTTCTTTTTTCTTTTCTTTCTTTCTTTTTTTTTTTTTTTTTAACTAGGGAGGAAATCCAGAGCCTCACACATGCTAGGCAAGCAATCTACCACCAAGCTGCACCCCAAGCTCCCCCCCCACACACTTTTTTGGAGATAGTGTCTTACTAAGTTTCCCAGGCTAACCTCAAACTTGTAATCCTCCTGCCTCAGCCTCATGGGTAGCTGGAATCAGAAGTAGCTGGTATTACATCTAGCTGCTCAGGGTTTTGAAGTCAGTGAATGTACAGGGGAGGCAGAAAGGGGTGCCCACAGGGGGAACAGCATGTGCAGGACCCCACGTGTTCTGAAAGCAGCAGGGAGGAGGTCAGTACTGTGGATAGTCAGATGTAAGGTCCTGGGCTGGGGAATTGGAGTTGAACCGGAGACTGGGAGGGAAGGCAGAGGCCAAATTACTGAGGATCACTGTGAGCTGAGATTTGAACCTTGGGCACTAGAGACCTGGAGGAGGGTCTACAGGCACAACTGGCTATGGTTGGCACTTCCACAAAACCCTCTGGCTTGTGGGTGCTGCTGGAGGCTGAGACCAATCTGGAGGCAGTGTTCTAGCATCAGAAGGTCCAGATTTTCTTCCCACACTATTGCTTCCTAGTTCTGTGGCCTGGGACAGTTCACTGGTCTGATTCTCCGTCTCCTCATCCTTCAAATGAGGGCACTAATTCCTGCCCCGAGATCTGTTGTATACATTAAATAGAATAATGACTTACATGTGCTAATAAGATGAGAAGAGGTTTGGAGCGTGCATTACAGTGTACAGACATTTGCTGGGTCGTACTCACAAGAGAAGTGCCTGAGTTCAAATCCCAGCTTGTAGTGATCTTCAGCCTTCAGTTCAACTCCAGTTCTACCAGGGGTCTAAACCAGATTACACTGCTTGGCAAAGCCCTAAGTATTTTGCAAGCATCCCCAAGTGGAGGGAAGTTTGCCTCCCTGACATTTCATTCATCTGTTTTCCCCCTTCATATGGCCAGGCCTCATGTGGCAGAGGAGCTGGGCATAGATTTTTACACACAGCCATAAACCAGGGGCAGCCCAGGAGCCATGTGAGCCCAGGAAGAGGTGACACTTTGGTGAGTGAGGGGCAGATTAGACTGGGAAGACCTCACAGAGGAGGCAGCTTTTGAATCAAGCAAGTGAGAGGTTGCAGTAGGGTCCCTTTGTTGTCATTGTCAGAAGGAACAGCCAGTGCAAAGGAGAGTGATGAGCCTCTAGCTAGAAAGCTGTCTTTGTGAAGTGGGTTTTAAATAGAGTGCAAGTGAGGGAGAAGGAAGACAGTGACCTACCCACCAAGGGTGGCTGCTGATCTGACACCAAGTCCTCATTCTGTCACAGGAAACATAACTGCTTCAGCCTGCTTTGGCCTCTGCAACTCTTCTACTCCCCCTTACCAGTTCCCTGGTTGGGGCCCTGGGTGGTGCCCTAAGACAGAATCTAAGGCCTCAGGAAATATATTTTGGATTCTTCTCCATCCTCTGCCTCTGCTTTGCCTAGGCATCTGCTGGTGTTGAAGCTCTTTCTTTTCCCTGGCTCCTGCAGTCACCCATTAGAGGGCAGGAGTTAACATGCCTCGAGCACCCATCGGTGCCACCTGGGCTGAGTCATCACTTTCGCGCCGTAATCATCACAGTGGCCCACTGGCACAATGCTAGGTCTCTCACCATGGTGCAGATGAACCCTTAAACTCTAGACTTGAGTGAGGGTACACTGGAGCCTCACCGTAGGTAAAGGCCTGCAGGGTGGAGCCCAGTCTGCCGAGTTGCAAAACCTTTCCCCGTGTGCACACATGCTGCCTCACATCTACAGGAACTTGAAAATCTTCAGGAAGAAGACGTATTGGAAGGAGAACACAGTACCAGGATCGCTCCCACCCACTGGTGAGGGTGCTGGGCTGTCAGGCCTCACCTCAGTACAGCAGTGCTGTCTGACACAGTCTTGCAGGAGGACTGAAGAGGTAATAGTTGAAGCAATAGTTGGGGAAAAGTTGAGAGGTGCTTTTTGGTGATAGAGTCATTTTCTAGATATCTAGAACCTTCATAGAGAAGCTGGTGTGTGCCAGGCCCAGTGCTCAGCTTGCTGGTCACAGGACAGACAGGTAAACGTAATTACAGTCTAATGCCGTTAGCTCTAAGCTGTCGTCCACACATGCCCCTTTGTAAACTGAGGCATTGTGACATATGGAGCCCTGGACTTGGAGCTGAGATGTCTGGGTCTGAGTCCTGGTTTCCCTGCTATCCAGGTGAATATTGCTCAGTTGCTTGCCTGTGATGTCTGTGGTCAGGCCTGAGGTGAGGCAGAGAGGAGATGGTGGTGAAGGCGAGGTGAGCTGGTGGGCTTGCGTGGATGTGCGGCATTAGTGATTCTGTAGGGACAGCTGTGCCTAACAGGCTTTGGCCCTGAAATTTTTTCAGCCTTGCATTTCCAGAGCTGATTAAGTAGATGGAGGGCAGGACCCTTGTGAAATTTCCACCTGGGGATTTCACTGGTGTCAGCTCGCTCATGACTGAGGGAGCAGTGAGGGGACAGGGGAGGAGAAGTAGCTGGTTGAGGCAAAGGCCCAGCTCAGGTGGGTACTGGGCCCTGGGCCAGGCTGTGACGTGGTCCCCTGCCCACCTGCTTCTTGTGCCAGGGGCACCCTGTTGAAGTTGTTGGGGCAGGAGCTGGAAAATTCTATGGGCCAGAGCAGCTGTCGTGTGGCACTGGGGCAGGCAACTAGGGCGAGGAAGGCCCCAGCTGTAGGGAGGGAAGAGGGAGGCTGGGCCTTGCCCATAGCCATCAGCAACATGGCTGGAGGAGTCAGCACAGCAGCCGTGGACCTACTGGGCACCTGGCACTGCATGGGGAAGGCTGTGAAGAATATACTGTCATTGCCTTCAGGAAGCCTCGTAAGATGCCACCATCATTGTCTATCAGGCATTAGGCTCTAGGGCAGTATAGAACAGAATGCCTCACCTTCTATCATAATCCTCTGCTCTTATCTCTGTTGAGGACACTGGGACTCAGCTAGGTTGAGCCTTGCCTGGGGCTGGTAGGTGGAGCTGGATTCACATCTGGATCTGGGACCAGGCAACCACCCTTCATAGCTTCCTCACTGGGCTCTTGGATCATCCAGCTCTCTGTTGGTGCATGTCCCTGGCTGGCCTGCTGTCCCAGATGTGGAAAGGTGCACAGGTGAAGAAGTCCAGGCTCTGCCCCCAGCTGCTTATGCTGCAAATCTGACAGCAGAGAATTTGCCTCTGAAGGAGGCTTACTGATGGCCCGTGGTGTGAGAGGCCAGGCGGGAGGGGAGGCTGAGAGGGAGCCCGTGTGGACAGAGCAGGCTTTGTTCCGCTGGCGGGGCCAGGCCAGGAAGGTAGATGTGTGTGGTGCCTGCAGCAGTGTGAGGTATCAGGTCCCTACCTAGCTCCTGGGCCCTGGCTCTGCTGTTCCTTGGCATCATTGCCCTTCTCTGAGTCTCAGTCACCATTGATTTCCAAGAGGCCTCCAGCTCCCAATCCCTGAGATTATCTGAGTTTGGGCAAGTGTGATTAAAATCTGAAAGTTGTTCAGAGTCCATCTTCAAGGTGATAGCTCTTGCCACTCTGACTCCCAAGCAGGGTTAAAATCCAGACGGAGTGCATAGGCACAGGACAGGGCAAGATGGAGGGCACTTGCAGGTGCTCTGGCTGGGAGAATTTCATTTCTGTAGGTACTAGCAGAGCCTGAGAGGGCAGTAGATGTGGCCAGAGCTGTTTGAGACAGGTATCTCTTAACAGGGCCTGGGTGTCACATGGGGAGAACTGGAACCGTTAAGGCCATAGTTTACTCTTGTCCTCATGGGCCATCAGCAAATTTTCCTCAGAATCATTGTGAACTTGGCACTGTGGGCCCAACAATGAGTAACTCATGCCCTTGTCCCTGTAGGACCTTGCAGTATGTCTCCCCAGTGGGGAAATGGGCATGCTGGAGGCTAGGGGCATGTTCAGTTCTAAGTCCTTTTCCTCCTGCCCCTGTGTTATATAACCTGGTGGATGAGTAGATAGATATCTTTTATCTGCAGTTCAGGGTTTGGAAAAAAGGGATGAATCTTGGCTGAAAGACCCTTCTCCTCTGCCTTCTTTGGTGGCCGCTGGTTTGTCTTTCCCTTCCTTCTGAGGGAAAAGGTCTAGTCTCAGGGTAAGTAATATTAATACTGCTGTACAGATGGGAAAGCCAAGGCACAAAGACATGAAGAAGACTGAAAGTCACACAGATCCATGTGTCCTGGGTCCAAGGCTGGCATTAGTGATCTTGCAATGAGTGGGTCTTCATCCCCATTGCTGGTCTGTAAGTCCTGTGCGGTGAAGGCCCTGGTGTCCTCAGTCCTACCCACATTCCAAAATAGCCTAGCCCTGAACATTGTATTTTGTAGGAATTTAATAGGTGCTTTTGTTAAATTTTAAAGTCCTGAGACTTCTGAGTCTTATAGAGGGGATGGGACTTGACCAATGATGGGAGCAGCCTGGGGCAGCAGGGACTAAGAACTAGGGCTCTTGACTGTCCTTTGGAACTTGTTACCCTGTCTCCAGGTCATCATCCTGGAATGTGATAAAGATGTATATCCTTGGGTTCCCGTCTGGGGGACTTCATCGGGAGTACAGCCTGGGGGAGAGACAGCCGGAAACTGCATCTGTTAGTGTTACTGGCCTTGCTGGGCATGTCCGCCAAGGGGTCTCTCATCCTCTGTCCCCGTAACTTCCCAATGTCATGCAGCTTAGCAAGTGACTCTTCTGTTTTCTCTACTACAAGTGGGGATTATGCTTCTGGCCTCACTTGTCCACTGTGAAGACTGGGTAAGAGAAGGTATGTCAAGCACTAGTATATGATGGGAACTGGCTCTGTCACTGTGGACTCTTCCCAGGGCAAATGCCCAGCTCTGGGCCCAAGCATGACGTGGAGTAATGGCCCCAGGAGCATTCACCAGCCTTATTATGGGAAGGGGTGGTGAACTCAGCTACACTCCTGCCCCCTCGCATCAGGAGTTATGACCGTTGCCTGAGTTCTAGGTGTGCCTGGGGAAGACTTCTTTGCATAGGTGTGGTCCTTCATGGTCTACGGTGCGTTTCTGTGAGGGTTATCGGCTGCTGTGAGGTCTCCCGGGCAGGCGTTGCTGCCCTGTGGTACTGAGGACAAGAGGCTGTAGGAGCAGTGTTGGGGTTGGGTTTGGGCTGCTGGTTACATAAGCAGGAGCTCATGAGAAAGCCACTTGGCCTTTCATGGGCACATTGTATAATCACCTCTGGGAAACCAAATGATTATCTCAGGGCTCCCTGTGGTGTTTGTTTAAACCCCAAGAAGGGTGGGTATGAGCCAGATCGGCTTAGCAGGGGAGGTAGGGCCGGTAGTGGTAATCAACTCTGCAGCAAGGAGCTCACCCAGGGGAACAAGGGGAGCCTGAAGCAACTTAATATTTTCCTTTTGCTCCAGACATTGGAACACTATGTCCTGCCTCAGCTGGGACCAAGCCCAGGATGCACCTGGGCTGGGTTTAATCCTCAAATTGGCCTCTACAAAAGAAAAGGCTGGAAAAGGAGGGGCCTGTTTGGGGGAGTCAGGGGAGCCTTGTTGTCCTAGGCCCTGGGCAGAGCCAGAGTACAGATCAAGTGACTGCACCTTTAAAGTTTCATGCAGGGCCTGTAATGCTATCCATCTGTGCCCTCCCTAACCTGCACCCCCAGTCTAAAAGATGGGCAGGTCCCTGGCCCCCACCCCCCACCCCCCACCTCCACTCCCTTCCCTGAAGGCCAGTGGGAAGGAGGAGGTGGGGCAAGAGTACAGGGCCACCCACATGAAGACCTGTTGCCCCTCGCCCAGCTGAGTGGCTGCTGTGCAGGGAGGGGTAGCTCAGACCCCAAGCTGTCAGTTAGGGGCTCTTGCTGTGCAACCATCTGGTTCTCAGGCTAGTGCCCCTGAGCCCCGGTACCCTGGGAGCCACACTGAGCACTGAGGCTGCGAGTCTGATCGGTGGAGGGGTATCTGATCATTAGATGTGATAAGATACACACAATGCCTAGTGTACGTGGCAGCTACTGTTGCAGTTATACAAAGAGGGAAACTGAGGGCTGGAGAGAGGAAGTGGCTTGCACTGTGACAAGTGTCTGTGGGAAAAGCCCCTTCTGGATTCTGCCTCTCCACCACTTCACCTTCAGGCCTGTTGGAGGCAGTACATTTAAATAGAGGAATTGGAATCGGACAGACCTAGGTTCTAATCCTGCCCTGCTTTGTATTCGTTTGGGTCCTCTCTGAGTTTCTGTTCTTCATCTATTGAATGGAGGAACCAGCCCACTGCCTGCCCAAGGTTAACAGAAGGATCACAGAGATGTGAGAATTCTGTCATCTGGGGGCAGTACAAGGGGGCAGGGGCTTGGAATGGCTGCTCCCCAAGCCCAGCTTGGAATCTGGACACAGGGTCCCCAATTGGGAAGGAAGGCCTTGCCTCAGGAAGACTGAGCAAGGGACTGGGGTGGGCTGGGGGCTGTCATTGCAGGGGGAGCAGCACCTTGGTCTTGGAGGTGGGAGTGCGGGCTCAGCCACTACCTGGGCATGAGGCCTTGCTTCCTGTGTGTGTGCCCTACCGAGTGCTACAGCACTTAGCTGAGTGGCCGGGAAATATGTTTCTTAACATCTCTAAGGCTCTGCTGTTCCCTTTTGGTGAAATGGAGATTTAATTTCTGCCTTGAAGGGTGGTTGTGAGGGACGGTGAGACAGTGCCAGGAGGCAGCTGGTGGTACCCAGTATGTAGCACATGCCCAGCCGAGGTGAATGGAGCACCCTGACCCTAGCTGTACACTGTGAACCTTCCCTGGTAGGGATTAGGTCCACACCAGCCCACGGGCCTAAGCCATCCAAGCAGGAGATGCAGGCTTCAAACTGCCCCCACAGCCCTGGGCACAGGAGTGAAAGGCTTCAGGACCCTTCACATGAGCCAGAGCAGGCCCTCTTGCATCTACTGCTCTTGTTTACGAAGTAAACTGCTGCTTCCTGTTGCAAATCCACCAACCTGGCCGAACCCCTTTCCATACTGGTGGGGAAATAGGCCAGAGAGGAACATGGGGTAGGACTTATAAAGAGTACTCCGGAAAGGTATTCCAGGAGGATGGGAGCTGTGCCCAGACACACTGGCTCATGTCATGTGGGGTGGGGTAGAAGCTTTCTGGTGCGTCCAACCGTCACTTGTGTATGTGGCTCTCTCTCCAGCCCCCACCATGCCGTGGACCCTGCTGTTGCTCCCGCTGCTCTTGCTGGCCGTGAGTGGAACGCAGACAACCCAGCCATGCTTCCCTGGTTGCCAGTGTGAGGTGGAGACCTTTGGCCTCTTTGACAGCTTCAGCCTGACCCGAGTGGACTGCAGCGGCCTGGGCCCCCACATTGTGCCTGTGCCCATCCCGCTGGACACAGCCCATCTTGATTTGTCTTCCAACCACCTGGAGACAGTAAACGAGTCGGTGTTGGCAGGGCCTGGCTATACTACACTGGCTGGCCTGGATCTCAGCCACAACCTACTCACCAGCATCTCGCCCACCACCTTCTCCCGGCTTCGCTACCTGGAGTCTCTGGACCTAAGTCACAATGGCCTGGCAGCCCTGCCAGCTGACAGCTTCACCAGCTCCCCGCTGAGTGATGTGAACCTCAGCCACAACCGGCTCCAGGAGGTCTCCGTGTCTGCCTTCACCACCCACAGCCAGGCCCGGGCGCTGCACGTGGACCTCTCCCACAACCTCATTCACCGCCTGGTCCCCCAGCCTGCGGGGGCCGGCCTGCCCACACCCACCGTTCAGAGTCTGAACCTGGCCTGGAACCGGCTTCGTGCTGTGCCCGATCTGCGAGACCTGCCCCTGCGCTACCTGAGCCTGGACGGGAACCCGCTGACAGCCATTGGCCCAGGCGCCTTCATGGGGCTGGCAGGCCTCACACACCTGTCGCTGGCCAGCCTACAGGGTCTCCCCCAGCTGGCACCCCATGGCTTCGGTGAGCTGCCCGGCTTGCAGGTCCTGGACCTGTCGGGCAACCCCAAGCTCAAGTGGGCAGGAACTGAGGTGTTCTCAGGCCTGGCCTCACTACAGGAGCTGGACCTGTCAGGCACGGGGCTGGTGCCCCTGCCTGAGGTGCTGTTGCATCACCTCCCGGCGCTGCAGAGTGTCCGCGTGGGCCAGGGCACACAGTGCCGGCGCCTGGTGCGGGAGGGTGCCTATCCTCGGCAGCCTGGCTCCAGCCCCAAGGTGGCCGTGCACTGTGGAGATGCCCAGGAATCTGTTGCCAGGGGCCCAGACATTTTGTGACGAATGATACGGCCCAGGGCCTCATGACAGACTGCTGCTCTGGGCTTGCTCAGGTCCCACATAACTTATATTTTAATGTGCCAATGACAGCGGGGAGTCTGTAGGCCTACAAGGTGGCATCACCATGGAGCCATGGTCCTACCAAGGGCTTTGTGTCTGCGCCAACACCCAGGAACAAAGCCTGTCCCTTTGTCCCCATTGTCCCTGCAAACCATGAGCAGAGGGACATCGATGCCAAGCCAGACTCTGGTCCCTATTTGCTGCCCTTCCTCACTTGTCCCTTAAGTGCCTTCCCTCTTGCCTGGGCTGACCTGACCCGTGGCAGGAGGAGGGTGGGTGGGAGTCAACACTGCAGGGCAGATTCAGGTCCATTGGGCTGAGCGTCTGTCCCCTTGGCCCACGGTCCAGTCTCTTAGGGACAGGAGTCCCTTTTCCAATTTATCCCTTCTTTGCTTTGGAACCCTAGATAGAACTTTAATTATTGAAGGGACTAAAGAGAAAACTAAGTCCAACCCTCCTTATGGGACAGATGGGAAAAGGAGGCCTAGAGAAGGAAACTAATCTGAGATCCCCCTGGGTGGAAGCTTGACCAGAACCCAGCTTCCTACCTCCTGCCCAGGCCCTCTGTACTTACTGTCTTATCTAAATCATCCCTTTCCTGGGCTTCCCCTCACTGTTCCTGCCCTTGTCATCTTAGCAGCAGGAGCAAAACAGATAAGGGCCTCAGAGGTGGGAGCGTGGGCCCACTGACCAGCCGTGTGGCATGAGCAAGGTCAGTTCACCTTCTGGAGCCTCTGAGAGCTTGGGGCATGCCAGTCCCAGGCCTGCCACTTTCTCCTTTGGGGTGAGGTCTCCAAGAATCAAGACGGGAAAGATGCCTGTTTCCCTGGAGATGCTCCCCCACAGAGCTGAGGCTGTGCTAGAGCCCCATCCAGTCAGGGCTCCAAGGGGCCACCCTGACTGCGACCCCCACAGGCCTGAGCCCAGCAGAGCCCTCACCTTCCCATAGGCAGGGTCTGCCTCACCCACAATTATGCTCCACCCCAGGGTAACATCTCAGCTTCCCAACCCTGGGCTCTTTCCTTTGTCTTCATTTTATAAGAATTTTTTCCTTTTTAAATGAATTGTTGCTTTCAACCCCCACCCCGCTACCTCTGCCGGCAGGGGATGGAAACGTCATTTCTAACACAGGAAGAGTTGCATTTGTTCACTTTTATAATACTGTGTTCTGGGCATGTATTGATCTCTGGTGGAAGCCAGCCACCAGTGGCTATGTGGGCATCAGGCTGGTCCCACAGACACACCCACAGGCAGCGAGAGCTCTATCTCCACCAGTCCAACCCAGCACCTTATTGGTCCTTGGTTTAATAAATGCTGTAAAGACTTCTTTCCATCTTTCAAGCAGCATCTGCTGACAATGCCTAGACTGGGCTCTGGGCCCACAAGGATGAATTAGGTCAGGGCCTGGGCATATTGTTTAGCCTGAAAAGCCCAATAATCTCCTAGGATATGAGGAGTAAGGTGACATGAGGGAGGGAGTTGCTCAGGTGTACTGGACTTTGGCTGCAGTCGGCGCACAGTCCACCTTCCTCACTCCCTTTCTGGTCACAGCTCCACCAAATGGCTGTCTGGCCCTAGCCTTGAGCACACAGCTGCCTTTCCCCGGCCATTACTGTGGGACCCTGGCCTTGCCCCCATCCCTGCCTCCTCAACTTCCTACCTACCAGGAGACCCAATTCCTGTCCTAACTTAGAAGCTTTCCCTGAAGTCTCCCTCGCCTCCCTTCTGTCAAATGCAGTAGTACAGCACTTTGTTCATCCTTGGTGTTCAAGCTGTTTTGGCCCCCTAACTCCTGTCTGCACACTTCAGTGACAGGGAGCTCCCTTCTAGTTCTAGGTGCCTTTGCCGTCAGCAGTTCTAACTGCCCAAAGTCCAAAGGAATGTCCATAACATCCAGCCATTGCTGATTCCAATGAGATGTGATCAAAATGTACAGTGAATGTTTAACTTTTAAAAATTTATTACAGTAAAAGGCATATTGCCATTGATTATACTCACTTTTAGCACACTTGTCCCAGCGTTCTTGCCACTTTCTGAAGCAGTTCTGGAAGACCTCTTTTGTGAGTGTCTTCATGAGGCGTAAGCAAAAATACAGTGAATGCTGCTGCTTAGTGTCGTCCGACAGAAAGGCAGGCTCATACAGACATGGTTATCCTCATTCCCCTCATTCACGTGATCTGGTTCGTGCTACTTCTGGTTCTTCCGCAAAGTCACAATGGCTATGTTGAAGGGTAAATGTTTTGAGTCGATTTAGGGCATTGATACAGGCATGAAAGCACAACTGAAAACATTTGAGTCCAGACCTGCTCCAGAAAGTGGTAAGAAGGACGGGATAAGTGTGTTTGAAGCAAGGGGAGTATTTTGAAGGGGATTCATGGCAATGCCTCTTTTAAGAATTAAAAAAAAAATTAAACATTCACTGTATTTTTGGATCTCACGGAGTACTCTGCCAGACACTGGGCTGGGTGGTAAGATTAATCTTCCCGTGTCCCATGTCTGCTTTAGGGGGCTCTCATTTCTGGTGTGGGAGAGAGAGGGACACACAGGGCCTTTGGCTGTACGAGCAGCGTGGCAGTGGCTGTCCTGTGGAGGAGCCACATGATGGGATGAGTGGACCAGAGTGAGAGGCTAGCACTTGGGAGACACCTTGTCAGTCAGGTCTCCCTGTACCAACCAGAGTCCTGGACCCAGGTGGCCTCCACCTGTCATGTAGGAAAGAGGTGAGGAATTGCCGAGAGGTTGGGGGGGTGTCAGAGGGAGACCCCAGGCTTCACAGTTCAAAGTGTCCGCGCAGGTAGGGAAGAGGGCATGGCCACATTGGCCACCAGCTTCCCTGGGCCTCCCACATTCCGTGGAACAAGAGGTTTCAGAGGCAGTGGTGCGGGAGCGATCAGGGTACTTCCACCCAAAGTACCCCTGTCCTCCCAAAGCCGCCCGTGAGGAGGAAGTCCTTGGGGGAAAGCCATGCTACAAGAACTACTGAAAGATAAGGCGCAAGGAAGGCTGAGGGGTAGGGAGGGACTTGTGCAACTTCTGTCTGCAAAACGGGGCAGCGGCGAGGCTCTCAGGAGAGGGTGGGCGTGGACACCACTGCGAGCTCATCCTGACCGGGCATCACAGCCTCGCTACCCTCCCAGCTCTGGCCTCCTGCCTCAGGCACCCAATTTCGCAGAACCAGGCGTCCCAGTGGTTCCTTCCAGTGGTTCCTCCCAGTGTGGCGGCCCCTGGCCTGCAGTGCCACCGCGTGGTCACACAGGGCCAGACACCCCCGGGTATAGGCGCGCTGAGCAGAACCCAGACAGCTGGAGGCAAAGAGCATCTCCGCGGTTTGCGCTGCCAGTCTCCTTCCCTTGCAGCCAGGCCACGCCCCTCCGGCCTCACCCCTCCAGGAATCCTGGCACCTGGCCCAGGGCGTTAGAATCTTAAGGACTCGCAGTGGTTTATACAAAGATTTGTTTTGAAGTCATAGGAGGATTAAAATCTTGAGTCCATCACAAACCAGTCCTGTGAATTTGGGTAAATCTTTTTACTTCTCTGAGCCTGTAAAATGGAGATGAAAACATCTCCACCCACAGGAAGGGGAAATGAAGTAATATTTGCAAATAAATTAAGTAGGTGCCTGGCACATAATAGATGCCCCAGAAGGCCCCTTTCTATCGTCACAAGTGCACCAAGTATTTTTTTTTTTTTTTTTTTTTTTTTTTGGTCACCATACAGATGAAGAAGCCCCCTGGGACAGGCCTCATCTGTCAGATGTCGGTTCCCTCTGCCCTGCCTGCTCTGACTTCAGAGTAGGTAGGGTGCTCCGAGATGCCAAAAGGCATTGGGATTCCATGTGTTCCTCTGCTGCAGATAAATTCAGGATGTTATACGGCTCTAAATACCTCCTGTCGGACCACTGATTCTAGGTCCTAGAGCAGAGAAAATCTGAGGTCAATTACAGTCCTTCCCCTCCTGGCCCCTTTTCAACAATGGGGAGCTTTACACCCAGAGAGAAGCAGCCCTGGGCGCCAGGGCAGGTGGCCAGGGTTCTGTGCTTCAGAACTGGCTGTGTAACTTGTGGGGTCCTGTGTAAAATAAACATGTGGGGTTCCTCTCTTAAAAGATTACTAGGGCCGGTGAGATGGCTCAGCGGCGTAAGCGCCTGCCTGGCAAACGCGAGGGCCCGAGTTCGACTCCCAGAACCCACATACGAAGAAAGGGCCGGTGATATCGCTCAGCAGCACGGGCGCCTACTGGCGCATGAGGTCCTGAGTTCAACCCCCCGGTACCCACACACACACACAAAAAGATTACTAAGAACTTCAAGTTGACAAGAACAGAGTATGAAACCAAGTATGAGGTCCCACTGTCTCTGAAGGCAGCCTGCTGGGCTTTGATCACCTCATGTCCAGAGAAGGAAAAGGCAGACGCCCAGACAGCACTGGTCGGGATGGCGGAGGAGTCTGTGGATCTGTGAGTAAACCAGCCCTTCTGGAGTTGAAGAGAAGGTCAGAGTCTTCCAAGTGCAATAATCCCCCTGTTGCCAAATTGCCATGGCAGAGGCCGTCATAGGCTGGTGCGGCCTTGCCTGTCCATGCACAGCGTTCCTTGTTGCTAATGTTCACTGGGGGCAAATGTCCATTGATGTCTCATGTTTATCCTATCAATGACAGCTTCCACCAGTGGTCAGTCTCAACCAAGGGAAATGTTCAGCGGTGACATTGTCCGCTGCGGAATATTGCCCGGTGTCCTAGGTAGTGAACTGTCATTAAAATTGCTCTGTGCATCAATACATAAGGTCAGTCTGTAGCTCAGCTTCCAGCAACAGCAAATATCCATACATTCAGGTCACATGCCCTGTGTTTATTCTTCTCTTTTGTTTGCTGTATTTTATTTATTTGAGTACTAGTGTTTGTAGTTATGGAGATTATTGTGTTTGTTGAGCTTGGAGGGAAATTCTTCCTGTGTTTATTCTTTAATTTCCAAAGCTATTTGTCATTTTTGTCACATACTCATTAGTCAAAATGATTTGCATTGGGAATACAGGCATACAATTTTTTTTTTTTTTTTTTTTTTTTTTTGAGACAGGGTCTCACTATGTTGGCCAGGTTGTGGCTATCCTCCTGCCTCAGCTTGTGATATATGATATATAGGACATATTATTGAACCCAGGAGTATTTTATCACTGAGCTTCAGCCCCAGCCCTTTTAAATATTTTTATTTTGAGGCAAGATCTAAGTTGCCCAGTGTGGCTTCAAACTTATGATCCTCCTGCCTCAGCCTCCTAAGTAGCTGAGTTTACAAGTGCTCACCACCACACCCAGCCATTCGTGTTTCTTGATATAGACACGGCATGGATATGTAACATGTGCATAAAATATACACGTTATTTACCTGACACAGGAAGACACAGAAGAAGAGGACTGGTTGCAGAAGTGTCAACCTAGGAACAGTTTTCTAATTAGTTGGTTCCTAGAAGCAGTAATTTGTCCAAAGTTAAATAATAAATTTAGGTGTCATCACTCCTGCTGGGGTAAAGAAGGACAAAGAGCCCCACTTTGCACTGAAAACAGCCAGGTTCCATGAAGAGGGGAAGTGCAGGTTCAGGGAACTTTATGGAAGTGATAGCAACAGCTCCAGACTCTGCTCAAGGCCCCACCTGCAGCGAGCTGCCTGGGCTCAGAACCTGCCTCTGCCCCTCACAGCTGAGTCCCAGAGAAGCCACCCAGCCCACCTTTTAGCCTCAGTCCCTCGTGTGTGAGGTGGCCCTGTGGTGGTGCCCTCCTGGCTGCTGTGGGAATGAGTCAGTGGGCACACAGCACTTAGAAAGGAACCTAGAGTTTGAAATATTATCTTTATTTTGAAATCTTTGGGGTCAAATTTATAAGCCTGCTGTGGCTCCAAATACTTTCAGGCAGTTTCCTCAGGAACCATCAGTTCCCAGGGGAGATATTGTGGAAGCTGCAATGCTTAGGAATTTGTTGGAAAAGAGGTTCTGCCCTCTGCCCTAGTACATTTCCAAACCACCAGGTCACACAGCATCTTTCTGGCCTGAGGCTCTTAAAGACACAGCGCCTAGGAAAAGCCTTCAGATGTCTTTCCTGAGGTGTGTCTGCCACTGTCCTCCCCTGGCCTAGGGGCAGATTGCAGGTAGAATTACTGAGCTGCTGGGATTTGAGAGACGAGGAGACCCCCCTGCCCCCATTCCACCATTGCTCTTGGTTGGGCTGTCTGATGTCCCTCCTAGAGGACAGGGGCTCGGGATGCTGGGAGTGAGACTGAAGGATTAGGATGAGGTGCCCAGTTGGGTTTGTCAGTAGAGCATTTGCTAAGTCACGGGGAGCAAGGATGTCTGAGCACTTTTTCTAAGTGTGTAACTCTCTTAAAAATGCTTCTAAGGTAACATGTAGACGTGACAGTTGTGAAGACTGTGGCGCTAGAGACAAGACTGCGAGGCCCATGAGAAAGGTATCTGAAGGGGGTCTTATTTCTGTGCAGCCCAGTGGGGTACCCTTGTACACCGGGGGCCCCGCGAACCATGCTGCCTGCCATTCACACTCCAGTCTTCACAGTCCCGTGGATCTGGACTGGTCCTGTAACTTTAATCAGAACAACGTACTTTCTTTTCCAAATTATACTGTCATTTTAATCATATCATTCTATACAATTTCCATCATCATCCTGAATATTACTTTGTAAAGATATATATTTTAAAAGGCTTTCCAAACAGTTTTAAACCCAGCACTTGAGAATAAAGCATTAAGAGTTTTGTTTGCAGTAACACATTCACATAAGTGTATGAATTTACAACCATACATAATGTATGTACACACACACACACACACACACACACACACACACATATGAAACAAACTTGGCCAAAAGTTAAGGCTACCTACAGAGTTGTTCAAGTAAATTCTGCTTGTCAAAACAATTAGTTAAAATTACACATGCACTTTTAAATGATCTAAATCACTGACAGAATAAAATCCAGCATCCAAAGTTTTCAGATTAACTGCAAGAAAGTGCTACAAACATTTATTTACATTTTCTTAATATGAACCCGTGTTCCCACAATAAGGACAATGTGCTTTAAGTGCGGGACAGTGCAGATGCTGGCCTAGGCCAGACCTGTCTTAAGGAGGCCTAGCTGCTTTTGCAGTCTCGGGAGCCCTGAACTGCCGTGTACAAAGTGTGGTGGGGCCATGTGGGGAAGCCCTAAGATTGTGTGAGGAGAAAGAGCCCTAAGCGCTCTACATCCCAGCAGATCACAGACTCGGGCCAGTGCACACCAGCTTAGTGACCACAGCAGACTCAGCTAGAACCAACAGCTGGGCCGCCCTGCTGCAGAGTCCTGAGCAAGCCCGAAGGCTGCTGTTCTAAGCCATCATGCTTCGGAGCGGTTGCTTATACCCCCGACAGATAATGAAAGAGCTGATGGCACAACCTCCCCGAGCCAGCCCTGTTGTCCCACCCCTCCCTTCTTGCTAGCTTAGTTATGGAACACAGGCAGCTGAAGATCACAGATTCCAAATGAAAACGCCATCTCCCTGGAGGGCGGCTGGTCTGAAGGGGGCGGGCAGAGGGACTGTTGAAGAGAAGTACACAGACTGGGTGTTTTGAAGTTTATGTGGCTCTGCCCTGCCTGGAAGTGCCTCTCACATTTTTATTTCACAACCTCTTGGGCAGGCTTGGCTCCACCCCACAGCGGGCACCCTACGCCCAGCCGCTGACCTGGACAGACCCCTGCACCCTTGGGCTCCTCTCCCCACTCTGGACAGGAGCTGGGAGAATAGACTTGGGGTGCACTGTTCTGATAAGGGGTCTTCCCTTCCCCTCCTCAGGTGGGGGACCTAGGTGAGGGGAGCCGGGGCTGGAGTGAGGCCAGTCAAGGGCAGGGGAGCAGGAGGGAGCCACCCAGGGAGCAGGAGGGGAGAGGGAGCCCCTGGGAAGGCAGAGGCTGGGGATCTGCGAAGGTGGAGCTTCTGGGTGCAGTCATCCTTGCTGCAAGCTGTGAATACTCCCCGCACACACAGGCAGGGACACTGTAAGTTCCTTGACTTGCCCACCTACCAAGAGCCACATGAGGCTGGAGAGAGGGGCAGGGGACAGCAGATCCTTTCCTTTGCTAGCATGCTCTAAAGGAAGGTGCCCAAATGTGGAGGGGAATAGATGTTTCACCACCTCATGCCCACCAGCCTGATCAGCCCCCATTTCTCCTTCCTGTCTCAGTTCCCCGGCCAACCTCTTCTTGGAAGCCTTCCCTGACCCCACACCCAACCCGCCCCATACCAGGCAAGGTGAGATGCTCCTCTTTTCTGTCAGCCAGTACCTGGTTTTCCCTGCAGACCGATATTCATCCCATTCATTTTGCATTTATTTTTTCAGCTTCCATTCTACACTGAGGGCAGGAACTGTGCCTGTCTTGCTCCCTATGGTCCATGGCATCCAGGCTGGTGCCTGGCACATAGGTGGTCAGCAATATGTATCTGTTGAATTAATAAATGGATCTGTAACACCCCTTTTACTGATGGTTAAATGGAGGGCCGGAGAGGTTAAGGGGTGTTCCCAAAGCTGCACAGCAAGCTTGTGGCAGAACCCAGCCCTTGAGACTCCCAGCGTTTGTTCCAGTCCCTCTCCATTGGGAACCTCCCTTCCCTGGCTCCTCTCCTCTCCCTCCCAGGGGCAGGTACAAAGCCCCACAAGCTGCAGGTGTGAGCACCCACAAGTGGCACTGGGATGGGGTGGGAGTCCCTCCTGAGGTTCTACTTTTACCTCTATAGCTCCTTGGCCAGGACCCCCGTCTGCTCTGACTTCCTCCTAGTGACTGTCTGTACCCTGCCTTCTCCCACCCAACCACGGCCTCCCTGGCTCTGGAGGGGTGAGTCCCCTTTCTCTGAGTCCTCTGCCCTCCCCAGCTGTGATGTGTCAGACTAGGACAGTGGTGACAAACCTATGGCATATGTGACGCTGTGGGCGGTTTGTTATCACTGAAAGCTCTAAAAGTTTCGGCATCACTGGCCTAGGACATCCTGAGGCTCCCTCCCTCCTGAGGGCCTGGGAATCCTATGGGAGAGATGAGGTTCACCAGCAGCGAGCTCTGTGCTGCCTGCAGTGCCACACAAGCCCCCACCAAGCACCAGCAAGGCCCCGAAATCTCTTTACACTTTTCCCAGTGTTCCAGAATTTTATTCAGTGTTGCATAATTTTAAAGTGTATGTGTTGGGAAGGTGGTTTTCAGGTCTTCAAAGAAGCAAATCCAGGTGATTTTACCACATAATTAGGCCTGGGCAACACTGGTCACACCCAGAGCTCATTTGCTCTTTGCAAACTTCTAGCGAGGAGCATAGGATGGGGAGGTCGCCCGTCACCAGTGGTCCTGCGTCAAACTGTTCTCTCCCAGCTCTCTTCAGAATGATTTGAGGGAGGGAGAGAGGGAGAGAGGGAGTGAAGGAGTAAGGGAGTGAGGGAGAGAGAGACGGAGAGAGAGAGAGACAGAGAGAGACAGAGAGAGACAGAGAGCGCTCCAGTACACTGACCTGGCCAGTCTACCTCCCAAAGGAGCTTGCTTAGCCCTTTGCTAAGCCCTTGCTTAGCTCATTTGGTGGGAAGCCCTTTTCTGTGGGGGACAAGTGAGAGATGACAAGAATAATAATCTCTGGAACAAAGGCAACAGGATTCTGACTGAAAGCTTAGGGTGACCCACCGAGTCAGCAGCAGGTGTCAGTGGGCAGGATCCCTCCTCCCACATGCTTTCAAGCTGTGCATTTGGCGGAGACCCCCAGTCCTAGCCATGGGGCACCCAGAGATGGACAAAACTCAGTGCTGGCCTTGGTGTCCCCTGCCCAGTGTAGGAGCCAGACGATGGCAATACAAGGTGGCAAATGACCGCATAGGCAGGGCCCAGACTCGATTTCCCATCTGACAACAGGGGCAAACTATAAGAAACCTTCCAAGAACAGAGCTGCAGGCAGAGGTTAGACTGGAATCAGGTCTCTGACTTGTCTTTGAGCTTGTGTCCACCAGAGGGCGCTGCACTCACCACTCATCTTTTCCTCTCCGCCCTAGTGCTCCTTTTCTTGCTGCGCAATTCCAGGACTTTACTGGGGACCAGGCCTCGGGCTGGTGGAGGCAGGTGGCTGGGGGGAGCGGAGGGGGATGTCCTCACAAGGAAACAGCATGGGGCAAACTCAGAAGCACAAAGCGGAATGAGACCCAGTCACCAGGGTCTCTATGGCCTTCACTCATCCCTCTGATAGGATACCTTTCAACTTTTGTGTTTTACAGAATTTGTAAGTGTTTATTCATATTTTGAAAAAATTCAACAAGTAGCTTGGAGCATCTCCCAGATCCAGACCCAGGGACTGGTTGGTGGGGGCAGAGCAGTGACCAAGGACGAGGTCTCTGTTCTCCTGGGCGTGCTGTCCAGTGGGGAGGGAGGCTGAGTATGTAAGTGAGTGAGGCCAGGCAAAAGCCCAGGGTAGGGCCCAGTGGAGGTGATGTCCGCAGGGGCAGCTGAGGCCTGAATGCAGGGAAGGAGCAACGCTTGGAGCCCCAGGGAACGTCTCCTAGTGGGAGTCTCAGGTGCAGAGACCTTAAGAAGTGCAGGGCTGGGCTGAAGGTGCCCTTGGTCGCTGCTGTGAAGAGAGCCAGGGGCTTGTGGGGAGAGTGGAGAGGCCACTGTGAGGGCGGTGCCTTTTGCTCCACTGCAGGGAGAGGTCAGGTAGAGGCCTCTAGGTGAAGAAGTGGGCATTTCACCAAGATCACCATGGTGTGGGTGGCAGAGTGGCTACAGAGGCCAGTTAGGAAGTAATTGCCATAGACTCCAACAGAAATGATAGTTTCTCGGTGGTAGCAGCGGAGAGAAAGAAATGCTGGAATCTGGATCTGTTTTGGACCACCCGCCCCCCCCCCCCGAACAAAAGCACTTGCTGATGGAATGAATGACTACTAACTACGCGTCAGGCAGTGAGATGTTCGCATGGAATGTGTTGACTTCTTTCATTCCCACTATTGTATAAGGATGTTTTACAGGTGAGAAAACTGAGGCCAAGAGAGAGATCAGATAATTTGTCAAAGGTCCCATGCCTGATACTCAGACAGACTGTTTTTTTTTTTTTTGTTTTTTTCCTTCAGACAGGGTCTTGCCATGTGGTTTGAGCCCAGCCTGGCCTAGAACTAGCGTTGATCCTCCTGCCTCAGCCTTCCAAGTGTTGGGATTGCAGGCTTGCGCCACCATGCCCAGCTCGCACTGGGTTTTAAAAACAAGTCAGTCAGCTCTCAGAGCTCCTAAGTACTCTGCAAGACTCTTAGAATGGACGTTAGAATGTCACTGCACAGCATGAAAACCAGGTGGTCCTAGAGCATTAGCCTGTTTGGCTTCTGAACTTACAGAAGTGCAAACTTGGTTTTGGTGGGAAACGTGCAAAGGATTCCAGGCCCTGCAGGTCAGCTGTCAACTGCCCTCATTCAGCTCCAGCCCAGGCCCGCCAACCTGTGGCCAGGGAAAGTGAGGTGCAGCTTCCAGTCAAAGCCACTTGGTGGCACTCCTGGCCCATGCAAAAGCTCCTCAGCCAGCTCCCCAGAGCCCAAGTCTGGGTTTCCCTGCCTTGGCTGACCTGCTCTGCCCACCCAGCCACTTAAAAACCCTGGGACCTCTGAGATGTTGGGCCTCTTCCCTGCCCTTCACAGAGGCCTTGCTAAACACAAGGTGAAACCAAGAACAGCTCATTTCCTATGAGAACCTCAGAGCTTTAACTAAAAATAGTTGGTGGCATGGAGACACCATGCATGAAGGTAGATCAGCAGGGGAAATAGTTTGCCCTTCAAAAAGGGTGCCAGGGAAAGGTGGGGCACCCTCAATTCTAACCACTCCTGCCACTTATCGGCAACATCACTGCAGCTGAGGCATGTTACCCTCTGAGCTCATTTCCCCACCAGAAGCAGGGACACTGGCATTGTTTACACCTTTCCAACAAGCTCCAAGCCTGAAGTATGTAACATGGCCCAGAGATAACCAGGTAGAACTCCATCACAGGGCTTGGCACACCCCAGGGCCTCCTCCCTCCACTCTCCAAAGCCCCAGCACTTCCAGGACTGCTCCAGAGTTTGTTTTGATTGGTCAGAATGGGTGTGAATTTGTAGTTAAACCCTTTGTTCAAGTGACTCCTCTTGGGACCTCAGTTTCCTCTCATTTGCCAACCAGGATGCGAATCTTTAACCTAAACCGCGTCCCAGCTAATGTGAGGATCCAGTATGGCCAGGGAGAGGAAAGGGCTTAGAAAATCAGGGACCAATGTCAGACAACAGGGAGTGGACAGAAACTGTTGCTGAGCAAAGTGATTGAAGACCTTCCTTCTTTCCCTTCCCATTCACTCATTCATTCATTCATTCATTCATTCATTCATTCATTCTTTACATGTGCCTCCTCTCTTGGCTGACGGATGGCGAGATGAGTTAGCCAGGGCTCTGTCCTCTGCAGTACCCACAGTGGTGGTGGTAGGGATGGGAAATGGAGTCAGTTCAGCCTGCAGGACACAAGAGAGGCTTCATGGAGGAAATGACTGGGATTTGAAGAAGGATTAAGTGTTTGTCTTCGTAGACAAGATGGGGAAGGGGACAGCCATCTTGTTATAGAAATCTGATATCAAACCAAATGGAAGACTCTTTGCACCTGAGGTGTTGGAAGGCAACATTTATTACTCTGGTGGGCTGAGGAGAATCAGGTCTCAAATCATCAGTGTAGAGTCAGCTTAGGGTTTAGCTTAAATATATTTTTGCAAGCCAGAAATACAAAGCTGATTACAAGTTATTATATGACTGGTTACATAGGCTAAAGCATATGTTGGCAGGCAGATTTGTTCTGGACAAGCTTTGCTAGGGAGGGGGCTGTCTGAGCAGGCAGGTGAAATCAGGCAAGCATGTCATTGACTGGGTTATTCTGGCCTAGGTAAAAAGTTCCAGGGCCAGTGAGATAGCTCAGCGGCATAAGCTCCTGCCTGGCAAGTGCAAGGTCCTGAGTTCAACTCCCGGTACCGACATAAAGGAAAAAAATGTTCGGTGATATCGTTCAGTGGCACAAGTGCTTGCTGGCAAGCGCGAGGTCCTGAGGTCGACTCCCGGTACCCACATAAAAAATAAAAGTTCCTAAAATAGACAAGAAAACAAAATATGCTTATAGGCTAAAAAGTATGGGCAATGCGGCTGGATTCCGTCAGATAAGGCTGAGTCAGTGTCTCTGAGTTATAGCTGGCATGGTGGTCAAGGCTAGCTGATCTAACTACGTGACAGGCTGCATGAGCTTAGGCAGAGGCTAGTAATTGATTTCTAATTTCTGCTATGAAATTTCTATAAGTTTGCCAGTACAATCTCACAAAGCTAAGGCATGGTATGGGTATGAGACAGGGGCTCCCCACATGTTGCACGAAGTAGTACAAGAAACCCTTCAGGAAGCTCCATGCAGGTGGGAAAGTCTCCCTGGAAATCAAGGGCTTGGGAAGGAGCAGGCTCTGTTTGGAATGCTCTGGGGATACAGCATTAAGTGGGCAATGGAGAAGCTGTATGAAATGGACTTTTAGGACTTTCTTATGTCTGGGATTCTGAGTTAACTCTCAATTAGAAAGAAAACATGAGGTCACTTTCCCTCTGCATTCAAGAGCCCATATGTGTCCCATCTCAGGACTAAAGGACCTTGAACCAAAATCACGCTTAACTACCACACTCACAAGTGGGATTTGCGTGCCATGGCAAGAGACTTTCCTGCCAGCGACCTCAAGGCTCTGAGGCCTTCATCTTCCTGGAGTTAAGCTCTCACATCCCTTTTGGTCTCCTCCAAGGAGGGCTTGGGTCCTAGAACTCTGTGGACTGGCTGGGGAAAGGCAAGAGGGGCCACCTGCCCTTGGCTAGGCCCTGACAGGCCAGCAGCACAGCTCGCTCCCCCTGGCTTCTGATGACTTTCATCAAGGCCAGACAAAGATCCTTTCTCATTCTGATGCCCAGTAACCAATTTCTCCCATATTTCCCTGAGATCTGCCTCCTTATACACAGCACAATTATCCCCATTATGCATGGTTTTTATCCTCCTGAGCCAAGGCTGGGAGCTTTGACTTCCTCCTCTGCCCTCGAGGACAGTAGTTAAACAAACTGAATAGCATCCTGGTTCCATCTGACTCTGAATGGAGAGGGGGAAGAGTTTGGAGGGTGAGCTCTAGGAGGCCAGGCCTCTGTGCTGGTCCAGAACGAAGAGATAAGGAAGAAGAGAGCCACAGTGTTCGGAGGCGGATCAGCTGCGGGGGCTGAGGCGGGGGAGGGGTCACAGCTGACTCCAGAGCTCCGGCTGGCCTGACTTGTGGGTGGTGGGAACACAGCAGGAAATACCAGGGGAGAAGGACACAAAATAAGCCTGCATTTTGAAATATGAGATTGGAGAATTAGTTATGAAAATTTATGTTTTGAAAACAGGCCATAAAAAGATGGCAGAATAATTCCATTTTTGTAAAACTAGTTGGATGTGTCTGTATGTGAACACAGAAAACCTGAAATAATAAAAAGCACAGCATTAAAAGCAGTTATCTCTTGATGGTGAACCACAGGGTTGTTGTCTTTTTCTCTACTTTCTTTGTGTGTTTTTCTATTCTTTTCTAAGGAGCAGCAACAATTGTGACTTGTCTGTGTGCCCCACAATGAAGAAAATATGGCATTTGGACTGACAGCCCCTTACAGCAACGACAAAGGGTGCTCAGGTCCTGAGGGTTTCTGTCGTGTGGGGAAGCAGCCCCCAGGGAGGCGCAGGCAGTGTCTGCTGCTTCTCTGGAGTCCAGGTGGCACAATCCTACTTTACCCTGGGGCTCCGGTTTAGATCGGACGGAGGCCACCAGTGAATTGCATCGGGAGCTCTAGGAGGACCCAGGGAGCTCAGTCCAGGAGGGCTGAGGACGACCTGCCAAGGCCAAGAGTCTAAAAGAGGAAAAGGTTAAAGTGAAGGTGATGTCGAGCTGGCCCAGGGGCACATGGTGCACATTCAATAAAAACCCACCGAGTGGCTGCGTTCATTAATAAAGGGGGAGAATGATGTTGAGAATCTTTTAGATTCTCACACATTAGGGTTTTTTTGAAGCGACGAATGAAATAAACAGAATTGTAAAGAAATTGCTAGGGCTGGGGATGCAGCTCCACAGTAGGGTGCTTGCCTAGCATGTGCAAGGTCTGCGGTTGGACCCATAGCATTGCAAGAAGAAAAAGTAATGATTAAGTCCCATGCCAAAAATGCTAGTCCTGATATATCAGCTGCCCCAGGTCAGCAGGGCTCAGTCCTATTAAGATCCACTGGGCAAGACACAGCCCTGGACCCTCAAGATTAAGCTGAGCTCTGCAGCTTAGGAGTCCCTCTCTCTCCCCCAAGACAGGGCCAGTGCATGGTGGGGACTCAGTAAGTCTGTTAAAGTGAAAAGAAAGGGGTAGAACTGGAGGCTTCATTAGCTGTGTCTTGTAAACCCCCTCAACCCCCTTGCCGCTCATTCTCGTACTTCCCTACAGAAGTGTGAGAGATCCTGGTTTTCCATTGAGAGAATTTTCCACTGTAAAATGCATTCAAGTAAAAAAAGAGTGTATATTAAAAAGAAAACACCCCATGGATCATGGTGTACAGGGATCAGGCAAGAGGGAAAAGCATCATGCATCATGGCTGTGAAGGTTTGGGGTTGTCTCATGGGCTCCTTCTCTGGGAGGCAGGTGCTGTGGTCCATTTTACAGATGGGGAGACTGAGGCTCAGAGTGGGGAAGGGACCTTCCTGGCTTCCTGCCCGTACTCTGGGTTTCTCTCTGCCCCAAGAGCTTCTCCCTGGCTGATGCGATTCAATGTGCTTTCTTGTTGTCTCGCTTCCTCTTGGCTAGGGAACTGGGGAGTGCCCTGAAACCTCTGAGGAACTTTCAGATGCAAGCCTCTCATGTGGTGCATCCACGAATACTGCACCAAACAAACTATACTCTTGAGACCTATTGTTAGTGTGGATGTGGGAGCGATTCCCTGGTACACATTTAGATGATTGAAGAGTGCTCATCTGTGGTGAGGTTTTTACCAAACCAGAAGAGGACAGGGCACGTGAAAATAATGAGAAGTTCAGGGTGGTACCCACATTCCTGCATGAAAGAGTGTGGCTTGAAGTCATTTGTTCACTCGGTTAATGAACATTTATTAGCAGCTCAAGGGCCATGATGACCAAGACAGGCAGGACCCTGCTTTGTGGACCACATTCTCTTTTTTTTTTTTTTTGTGGGTACCGGGGGTCTAACTCAGGACCTCGTGTGCCAGCAGGCGCCTGTGCCGCTGAGCGATATCACCGGCCCTTTTTTCGTATGTGGGTTTCAGGAGTTGAACTTGGGCCCTTGCACTTGCCAGGCAGGTGCATAGGCCGCTGAGCCATCTCACCGGCCCGGACCACATTCTCTTAACAGAAGACAGATATTGAAAAAAAAAAAAAAAAATTCAATAGGATGATTTACAATGCTCTGGATGAAATAAAATGTGAGGGGAGAGAGGGAGCACTGGGGAGGCCTCCTGATCAGGTGACCTCTTATTGAGACCTGAAAAGCAAGTTGTGCAGAGATCTAGGGGAAGGTCTTACGATGGCAGGAAAAACACGTACAAAGGTCCTGAGACAGGAACAGAGTTGGCTGGGAACCAATTGGGTAAAGGGGTGAGTGCCAGCAGGGGAGTTGGGGTGGCAGGGCTGTGCATGGGGCTCATTCTGGATGGGTCTCATTTGTGCTTGTGCTGGGCTGCAGTGTAGAGTGCAGGCTGTAGATGAACCAGTGTGGATACCCTGATTCGCCCAGGAAAAAGACTCTCTGTTCCCAGCCCTGGGGGCAGCTCTGTGTACCAGCTTCTTTCACACCCCTCTGTCAGAGCTGAACAGGCATGGAGACTAGGACAGGCCTCTCAAGGCCAGCGATGGCCTCGGTGAGAATGTGACAATCTTCACTGCGCATGTGCTGTGCCCCCCAAGGCAGCAGGCACACATCCATTCTTGGTAAGGACTCTGTTTTTCCACATTTTCCAGCATAGAAACAGAGTCTCAGAGATAGGCAGTGTCTTGCCCAAGTCATATACAGTACGGGAGCAACAGAGTCAGGACCTCAGCTGAGTTCTGAAGGGCAGGGTCCATGCCCTCATCGGGCTGGGCAGGCTGCCTGTGCTTGGGCTGGGCCACCAGGGTCCGAGTCTTTCAGCATGAGCTCGGGTGCTACCCACATCCCCTGCCACACCAGCCCCGAATGTTGGTGACAGGAGCAGCCTCAGACTCCTGCCCTGAGTAAGGAGCAGGTGCCCAACATCAGGAGACCAGGGCTGAAGCCACGGGGAGAGGGAGTGAGAGGAGACTGTAAGGTCCCAGCGCCCCCAGGGCTGGGCTTGCTCCTGGGAGCCCCTGAGTTTAGGCTGGCTCCAGCTCCTGGGCTTGGCAGGGAGGCCTGTGTGCAGCCTGGCCCATTGAGCCCCACCCTGCCTGGGTGCCATGTGCTCCTCAGGCCAGGGCCAGTCCTCAGAGGCGGTCTGGGATGGGACTTTGGACTCTGTGCATCTGGCCGATGGGTGTGACAGCCAGTTCACAGGGTTTGCGAGCATTTGCGTGGGTGGTGGCTGAGCACTGCTGTGAAATCTGTAGCAAGGGCCATGCAGACGGCTTCTGTCAGCCTGGGTCACTCCAGCGAGGAACTGCTTAGGCTGTGGCTGGACACGTGGTCCTCTGTCCACTGCACAGCTGGGCCATCTCCATGGTCTCCCTGTGTCCTGGTCTTTATGTCCAAATCTCAGCACCGATGTGACACTGAAGGTGACCCTACACATTTCTGTGTTCCTTTCAGTCAAAACCCTCTCTCCAGTGGCTCCTCCGCTTTCACACTTCCAGTGACGGGGTGCTTACGCTCTCACCAGGCAGCCCTGATGGAGAGCTGTTGTCTTTACGTGGAGTCCATGTCATTGTCTTCTAGACTCTGCTCGGCTGCTGCTGGAGTTGCCTCTGCAGTCGTTCTGCTATGTGCTGAGTGACTTGGAGTTCTCCTTGCCTCTTTGAACCTCAGTTTCCTCACCTGTAAAATGGAATCACCATGGAGTCACAGAGCTATCTTTGTATGGCTCTTGTAGTATTAGAGGGCAGGATATAATAAAGAGGCCTCTGGATAAAGGCCATTTCTCTTTCCAGCCCCCTTCCTCTGAGGTTCCTCCATTTGGCCTTGGGGCCCAACTACCTGGTTTTCTCTTGGGAGATAGAACTGTGCCCCCAAGGCTCATTGGTGAAGTTCCAGGCACCTTTGCATCCAACCCACCCCTTCTGATCATTTTCCAGCCTGTCCTCATCTCTCTCTCAGGGCACCAGCCAGAGTCAAGCCTGGGACCCAGATGGCCTCTGAGAAGGACAGGGCTCACTATCACCTCCCCAGCATAGATCTTGGTTACTGTAGCCAATGAACCTAGGAAATGTGTGGTGTCAATCTGGGGAGCTGAGCCAGCTCACAGCCTGGTGCTGGGCCCCTTTCACCTGTCCTAAACTCTGCTCACCCAGAGTTCTAGGCTCAGGCAGGAGAATGACACTGCGGGTGCCGGTGAGGCCATTTCTGCCATCAGAGTGTGGGGTCTTTCACGAGCTCATGAACTGGGCACATATGGCTTCCAGAGGGGCTGTGTCTCAAACAGCTGGCATTAAGTTCAGCAGACTGCTTGATCACATACCCCCATACTCTCCCGCCTACATCCGGCGCAGAACTTAGTGGTTGGTCTGCTTTCCCCATCTACCAACATGAGTGAGGATACAGGCTCAGCTCAGCAGGTTACCATGGCCTGGGGTGTATGGACAGAGCGGCTTTGGAGCAGGGGGACACATCACAAACCCACGAGCCATAAAGCTAGGAAGAGGAAACCATGACTTGAGTCGAACAGATAGACATGGAAAGTGAGAGATGCTGGAGTAACTACAGCCTTAGGGTGGACACCAGAACTGCCTCCACTCAGTGGAAAAGGTGGGGCAGGATTCAGCATTCACACACAAAAACACGAGTGTGGAGACAGAGTGGGTCTTAGCAATGACTCATTATTATTCACTTTTATCTGCTGGATTCTCAGATCAAAGACCCTGGATAGAAAAGATACATTCAGAAACAGAGAGGAATCTTTTTGGCTTTCTTTTTCCTTTGGATTTTGGGCCTTTTTCTTTTATCTTTATTCTTTTAATTTTCTCTTTATTTTGCTCCCTGTTTTCTTCTTCCTCTTATGTGTCCTTTTCTGTTAGTTTTATCAAATTCTGCTTTCCTTGCATTCCATAATAGGATCCTTTGTCTGCTTTTCTCTCCTTCTTATCTTCCTTTTTCAAATTTTACTTCTTTCGCTCGCCCATTCCCCACCCTATCATTATTAGTACCACAATTCAGTTTTATTAATCTTTAGATATTTAGTTAATACTAGGTTATTACTGTTGAATTCTTTTCTATTATTAGGAGAGGTATAGTTATTGCATTTGATAGGTATTTATTATAGGTCAATATTTATTTTGTCTTGGTGTTTATAGTATAATTATAAATCCCTTTTCTATGATTAAAGGTTTTATATTATTTTTTCTTTCTTTTTTTTTTTTGTGGGTGCCAGGGGTCGACCTCAGGACCTCGCGTGCCAGCAGGCACCCGTGCCGCCAAGCGATATCACCGGCCCTTTTTTCGTATGTGGGTACCGGGAGTCGAACTCGGGCCCTCGTGCTTGCCAGGCAGGCGCTTATACCGCTGTCTCACCAGCCCTATTTTTTCTTATGGTATACCAATATCTAGTTTTTCTTTGACTCTATTATTGTTGCTGACTTCATTGCTATGGCTAGGGTAGCATTGCTGTTGCTATTAATTGGGTTTCCCTGCATGGCAATATCGGAATTGTCTTTGTGCAGTTGCTCTGTCCAGGGGACCTTGGAGTGAAATGTTTCAAGCCATAATACTGACATATCCTGCAAAACCATCTTTCAAAATTGATGGAGAATTGATGGACAATTCTCAAAATGCAGCCAAAAATACCAAAAAATCTAATGGAATGAATATACTAGGCAGGGTAACCTGTTAAGCATAAGGGAAAAAGGGAATCAGGAACAGGAGAATAATCCAATGATGGGAATAAGTCAATACCTCTATGTAATAACTCTCAGTTTGAATGACCTCAATTCTCCAATTGAAAGATACAGATTGGCAGAATGGATCAGAAAAGAAAACCAAATAGTATGCTGTAGAAACATATTTAATCCAAAAAGAAATTAATAGACTAAAAATTAAAGGATGAAAAAAAATTTCATGTAATGGAGACCTGAAAACAAGCAGAAGTAGCTTATCCTATTTTCAGACAAAGTGGCCTTTGAGCCAAAACTAATCAAAAGAGGCAAAGAAGATCAGAACTACATATTAGTTAAGGAACAATTCAACAGGAAGAGATAACAGTTATAAACACATATGCACTGAACACTGGTGCACCAAACTTCAGAAACAGTACTGGACATAAAAGATCAGGTAAATATCAACACAATTATAGGAGGGGATTTCTCCTATATGGTGGCCTTCCATATCCCACTGTCACAATGGACACATCAAACAGGGGAAAAAAAAATCAACAAGGAAATACGAGTTGAATCAAACCTTTGAACAAATGGAATTAATAGACATCTATAGAGTATTCCACTTAACAGTAACAAAATACCCACTCTTCTCAGCAGCACATGGAACTTTCTCCAAAAGAGACCACATACTAGTCCATAAAGCATGTTTTAGTAATTTGCAAAAGAATCAAAATTATCTAATACATATTATTAGAGCATAGGGTATGAAACTGGAAATCAACGGCAAAAGAAACCACAGAAATTATGCAGACACATAGAAATTATGCAATACACACTTGAATAATCAATGGGTCACAAATAAATCATGGAAAGAAATGAGTTCCTAGAACCAAAAAATAATACCATTAGAATATATCAGAAGGTGTGGGACACAATGAAAGCAGTCCTAAGAGGGAAATTTATAGCTGTGAATATCATCTTGGAAAAATAAATTGAGCAAAAATAAATGACCCAATATTGTACCTCAGTGTCCTGGAAAAAAAAGAACAATCCAAATCCAAAGCTGGTACAAGGAAAGAAATTATAAAAGTCACAAGAGAAATTACTGAAACTGAGACTAAAAAAAAATACAAAGAATCAATGAAGTGAACAACTGGTTCTCTGAATGAATAAATAGACAAACCCTTACTCAATCTTATCACAAAAAGAAATGACCCATATGAAGGCAATTAGAAATGAAAAAGTAAAATCATAATGGGCACCACAGATCTCCAGAAGATTATTAGCAAGTATTTTGCAAACATGTACTCCAATAATTGGAGAATTAAAAAGAAATGGCTAGATTTCTAGATACATTTGGATTTCCAAGACTGAACCAAGAAGTCATTAAAAACCCCAAATAATCCAATAACAAACAGTGAGATTAAAACAGTAATAAAAACCCTACCAACTAAGATAATCCCTGGTCCTTGAGGCTCAGGTGGAAGGAGTTGATTAGGGTAAGGAGCAGCTTATCCCCCTCCTATGGCCGGTGCCCACTTGGTGTCTCCCTTCCAGATGGCAGCTGACTTCACATTTCCACCTGTGCACTGCCTCCTTACTCTCTAAGACTTTCCTCCTCACACAGCAGACAGAGCACCCAGTCATTGCCAGGTCAATGTGGCAATGGAGGCCCTGCTGGGATGAGACCCAGCCCTGATCCAAAAAAGCTTCCAATGCATGGCCAGAGCAGGAGATGGTAAGAGCAGCTGAGGTGCCGTGGGAATGCTCAGAGAACTATTTCTGTACTTCAGAACTGTGCACAACTCTGTCCTGTACCTGCCACTCTCCAGGCCCCTAATTCATGGAGAGAAGCACGCAGTGTACATGGAGACCCTGATAAGTGGTAGGCATTGTGTTCCTTCCAGCCATATCCTGAATTCCTTCAACTTAGGCAATGGGAGAAGTGCAGAATGAACGAGCAACCTCGGACCTGCCACCTGCCTTACCTTCCTCATTTTCCTTCAGTTCCATTAATGGCACTTTGGCGTATTCTAGTTACAGCCAGATCCCCAGGACTGGAGATAACAAGAGAGTCTGCCATCAGCAATGAGGCCACCCACAACATTTTCCTATGCTCACACACAGATGTACACCCCAAACAAAGTCTCTCCCAGTAGATAAGGGAGCCTTCCTCCTTAAGGAGTGTTGTTGTCCAATCACTCAATTAGCAAATTACTGGGCATCGATTGTGGTCAGGCTTTGGAGGCATGGGGCAGGGCAGGACATCCAAGCTTCTGCTTACCTGGGGTTTCCCCGTGGAGACAGAAAGCAAGTGGGACGAGTGGGCATGTGACAGAGAGATCACATAATGCTCCCCACTCAAAAAGGCCCACACTTGACTTAATGTTCGGCTGTCACTGTCATGTTAGCCTTAATTTTTGAACAAGGGGCATGGCATTTTCATTTTGCACCTGAAATCATGAGACCAGTGCTGGAGGAAAACAATAGAGTGCTGGTAAACATTCAACAGCATCGGAAGCATTTGCCTGTTTTCATGGTGTAAATATTCCTATCATGGCCAATTTCAAACTATGGGTGTGACCTCAGAGACAAAGACACGGGTGGCCATTGGAGCCTACACAAGCAGAGCTCAGCATGGGCAGTGTGTATGGGAAACAGGATATTGCAACAGCTCAAAACAAGCGTGTCTCTCACTAAACTAAAATTGAAATGGATTAAAGATCTAAATATTAAAACAGAAACACTTAATCTGCTGGAAGATAGAATAGGTAAAACTCTTGAAGACATAGGTGTAGGCAAAGATTTTATGAACAAAACCCCAGTTGCACAGGAAATATTACAAAGAATCAACAAATGGGATCACATAAATTAAAAAGCTCCTGCACAGCAAAGGAATCACCAACAAAGTGAAGAAACAACTTACAGAATGGGAAAAAAATTTTTGCCTGCTACTCCTCAGACAGAGGACTAATATTTAGGATTCATAAAGAACTCAAAAAAATTAGACCCCTCCCCAAATTAAAAAACCCAATTAAAAATATGCATCTGAAAGGAATAGACATTTCTCAGAGAAATAAGTTCAAATGGCTAATAAATACATGAAAAAATACTCACCATTGCTGGCCATTCAAGACATGAAAATTAAAATAACACTGAGATAACATTTTATGCCAGACAGAATGACTATTATCAAAGAATCAACCAATAACAAATGCTGGCAAGATGGCAGGGGGAAAAGGAACCTTTCTTAATTGTTGGTAGGAGTGTAAATTGGTACAACCACTATGGAAAGCAGTATGGAGATTCCTCAAAAAACTAAAACTAGAGGTTCCATTTGACCCAGATATTCTCTTTCTAGGTATCTTCCTGAAAGAGTTCAAGTCATAATGCCGTAGTGATACATGCATACTCACGTTTATAGCAGCACAATTTATAATAGCTAAATCTTGGAAACACCCCCTATGCCCATCAACAGATGAATGGATAAAATAAATGTGGTATTTATATGCAATGGAGTACTACTCTGTCACAAAGAAGGATAAACTTGAGACATTTTTAGGTAAATAGATGCATCTTGAGCCCATAATTTTCAATGAAATAAATCAGACAAATCCTTTAAATACTGCATTGTTTCTCTTCTGTGAGAAACCCAAAGTATAAAGAAGGAGCAAAATGGAGGATAGCTATTAAGAAGTAGGAAGAGGGGCCGGTGAGACGGCTCAGCGGCTTAAGCGCCTGCCTTGCAAGCGTGAAGGCCCGAGTTCGACTCCCGGATCCCACATACGAAAAAGGGGCCGGTGATATCGCTCAGCGGCACGGGTGCCTGTTGGTGCGCGAGGTCCTGAGGTCGTCCCCCCGGTACCCACAAAAAAAAAAAAAAAAAAAAAAAAAAAAAAGAAGTAGGAAGAACTTTTCAAATGGGAAGGGGAACAAGAGATGGGGGAGGGCTCATGGAAGGAATGGAAAAGGGATTTAAAGAAACAAAAGAATTGAAGGAAAAAGTTGTAAATAGAGCAAAAGAGCTCCACCTTTGGATCAAAGAAGATTGTAGGCTAGACACAAAGATTCCAGCTGCATACACCTCCACTCACACTCCCCGCCCTGCTCCAGGCTAGAATGCATACCCTCCAGCATCCCTTAAATCAGGAGAGCTGGAATGCCTCACCCCTGTCACACAGCTGGCTGTGCAAGATGGCCCAGCAAAACCCACCAGCCACCCCTTTCCATAGGTTCAGTTCCTTCTTACCCCAGTCTCCCTGGCTTTATTCCCCCTGCAGAACCCCAGACCTCAGGTCAGCCAGCAGACTTCTCAGCATCATCATCCCTCAGAGCTGTATTACGGGAGGGTCTCCTACAACATCCTCCTGATGCAGAGAGCTCCTGTCCTGTCCCCTGATCTCCTACACTGTGCTGTGCTAGGCAGGTATGAGCTGGATGGAGCATAGCTGGAAGGGAATGTGCTAGAGGATGACTTTAACCTTGATATCACGAAATGTTCTATTCTTCAGAATATATAACCGTATAAACATAGTTTAATACAGAATTCACTATATAACTTTCTTTATATCACTTATATACAAATATGGTACAAAGATATTTGGGGAATGTTTTTCACTAATACAGATTGTGTGATCCATAATGTGCTGGGCAGCTGGGTAATTGGTCCTATTTTCTGTCATCTCTCTGCGTGTCCCATGGGAGCTAATACAGGTGGGTGATTGTGACTGCACCAAATTCTGTCACTTTCCTGGATAGTGCTCTGGAGAAAGGAGGTCAACTTTTATTCTCCGAAGAAGTTTCTCCAGTTTCAGGTTAATTTTCTGGGCATATCATGGGAGGAAACATTAATTTGTTGAATAAATGAATATAGATACAAATGTAAATAAGACAGTAGATTGGACTTTGCAAACTAAAAGTGTGACAAAAGTACAAAAATACCTACCATATATGACAGTTCTCAGAGAGGTGGTCTTGGTGCCCAGCAGAGAGATTTAAAATGCAAGCATGAGTGAGAAGTGGTGGGACAGGGAGAGAGCTGAGATGCATACAGTGGGGCTTGAAGTAGACTTGAGTAGGAAAAGGGGAAAAGAACTCATCAGGATAAATGCACATATTTGGATGAAGATGTCAGGTAGGTTGAGACTGATAAAGGAGGTAATAGTTGTAATAAATAATTATCCATGCTTTTTTCCTCAGATATATACTATCTGATTCTTCCCTCATGAAGATGAATAACAACAGCATATTTTCCAGTTTTATTGACATACATGTTTTTCTTTGGAGTCAGCATTGGGATCATGGCCAACACGGTCCTGCTTCTCTTTCATGTCCTCACATTCCTTCTGGAGCACAGGCTCAAGCCCCCTGATCTGACCACTGGGCACTTGGCTCTTATATACTCAGTGATGCTTCTAACTGTGGGCTTCATAGCTATAGATATATTAGGGTTTCAGGACTTGGGGGATGACATCACATGCAAATGTGTTATCTATTTGTACAGAGTAATGAGGGGCCTCTCCATCTGTACCACCTGCCTGCTGAGTGTCCTCCAGGCCATCACCCTCAGCCCCAGAAGCTCCTGTTTGGCAAAGCTGAAACAGAAATCCCTGCATCAGAACCTGTGCTGCTTTGTGTTTTTATGGGTTTTCAATATGCTCAACAGTGGTTGTTTCTTAATCTCCACTGTTGCCACTCCCAGTGTGACCTCACAGTCTCATGTTTATCACTCAATCCTGCTCTCTGTTGCCCATTAGTTCCTCTCTCAAGTACATATCTATCTCACTGCTGAGTTTCCAACACACGTACTTTATAGGACTCATGGTGCTCTCAAATATGTACACGGTGCTTCTCTTGTGCAGACATAAAAGGCAGTCCCAGAGTCTTCACAGCAGCAGCCTGTCTTCAAAAGCATCTCCAGAACAAAGGGCCACCTAGACTATTTTATTGCTAATGAATTTTATTGTCATGTACATTTTGGACAGCGTTATTTCCTCTACTTCCAAAATGTTGTGGAACCATGAACAAATTTGTCATTGTGTCCAGCTGCTGGTTGGCAGTGAAAGTTAGTCCTTTGGTGCTCATCAGTACTGAAAGATGAGTGACCACGTTCTTTAGATCCACATAGGGGAAAAACAGTAAGTGTTTGTAAGTTCAGTGATGGATAATTTCTCTGAAAATCAACAACTGATTTGAATTTCTGTGGGATCATTGAAATACGTCATGATGCTTTTTCTGTTTAACATATTTACTTTGATACATATTGCTGACAAAAATATACTAGATAATTTAACAGTATAGCTCGCTGAGAAAAGATAGGCTTTTAATTCCTATACTTGTAAGAGTTAGAAATTTCATCTGGTTTCAATGTATGAAGAACAGGAAGTACATCAGTGTTTTTTGTGGTTTTAGATTTATATGTCTATGTATGTTGCTATTTAAAAGTTGCATGGTTTCATATATGCAGTTTATTTTATTTCACTTATGCCTCAAAAACCCTATTAAAAAAGAAATGGAGAAAGAGGACATGAAACCTAGATGAAAAATTTGATGTCTTTAGTAACTTCATAAATATTATTTTTGTGATGTGTCTACGTGTCTGCCAAATACAAATAGCTTTTCCAGAGATAATTATAATGGTTGAATTACTTATGTGTTTGAAGAAAATCTCCAAGTATTTATAAAGTCATTCTCATCTTAATTGTCTAGACATAAGTTAATAATATCATTACATAACATGTCAAGTGTAACAAGTTTGTGATCTATTTGCTTGCTGAATTTACACAGTGTTACAACTGTCTATAGCTATAAATACAATGTGGAGCTAGCTAGTGGTAGGCCGAATATAACATTATTTCAATCTTTAACTATATTTTTGACTACAGATAATCAGTAAGCATTGTTGTATCTTTTTTAATAGTATGATGATTTCAATATCAAGTTTTGGTGATGTTTCCATTTCAAAAAATGAAATTAATATTGTTACAATTATTCATTTGTCACCACCGAATGTTAGAAGCAATAGAGAATGTATACATGCCGAATTCAGAAGTTCTTACAAAATACCTTCTTGTGCAATATAGTATCTGTGTGATGTGAGTCGGAGTCTCGTTCTTCAACATGTGTCCCGTGGGTAGTGCTGGTGTAGATGGTCCCGGAAGCTAGTCAGTATGAAAACCTCCTGTTCTAAAATAGGGTTAAATTAAGATGAACATTCATTTAAATACCCAGGAGGGTTTACCAAAATAATTGTAATTTCCAATTCCAAATATGAAGAATGATTTAAAACCAGGATACTCAGCAAATCAAAATCTGTGCTGTTGGGGCCGGTGAGATAGCTCAGCGGCATAAGTGCCTGCCTGGCAAGCACGAGGTCCTGAGGTCGACCCCCGGTACCCACAAAAAAAAAAAAAATCTGTGCTGTTTATGAGGCATTCAGAGATAAACAACCTGATTTAGTTAACTCATATATTCTTTACAAAAATCCAGAGAACTATTGGTATGGATTTTCACTTTTCCTCTCACCTGCTCTGGAGAACAACAATCAGATATTTGAATCACACTTTTGTTAAATTTGAAATCAAACTTAACTTATAGGAAAATTTGTATTACTACCATAGGAAAAATGGAGAAGTCATTTCTTATCTCCATGGCCATTTGTCATGCAACCAATTCCTCTCAGTGACGATCTACTTAATGTGGATCCCCATGTCTTAGTTACTTTTCTCATGGCTGTGACAAAATACCCAACTCCCAAAGTTAAAGGGAGAAAGGTTTATTTAGCTCACAGTTTGTAGAGGTTTCAGTCCTTAATTGGCTGGCTCCAAGGCAGGGTGGCATGTGGCAGAGGGGCAACAGTTCATGGTGGTGTAAGACAGCAAAAGCAATGAGAGAGAGAGTGGAGGGGACAAGCCTCTTTCTGCCCCTTACACCGTATGCAGGCTACCCACCCTAGGGCAGGTGTAACACTCATATCTTTAATCCCAGCATTGCACTATGAATCAATCACACACTCTAGATTTGGATACCTCTGAAAAATCCCCATCTAAAACTGCATGAGGCTTTGTGGGTACATCTAGACACAAACCATAACATTCTGCCCCTGGACCCCCCAAGAATCATGTATATTCCTTTACACAAAAGGCATTTAGTCCATCTCTAAAAGTTGCCGAAGTCCTAACAGTTTCAACATTGCTGAAAAGCCCAAGTCCCAAGACTCCCCTGAGGTTTAAGGCAAACTCTTAGCTGTGAGCCCCTGTACAAATGAAATGAAAGTTAAATACTTCCAACATTCAACAGCCTGAGATAGACATTTCTACTCCAAAAGTTACCAACGGGGGAATACAAAGGAATGGAACCAAAGCAAGTAAAAAATCCAACAGGGCAAATATTAAGTCCTGTAGTTGCATATCCAGCACCCTAAGCAATCTGTGGCAAGATGTGAACTCCAAAGGGCTTTGATGGCTCTGCCCACAGTGGCTGTAGCTCTCATGGCTTATTCTTGGGCCCACTTTGCTCCCTGCTTTCAGTTTCCCTCAGATGATCCACATTCCTGGCTTCTCCAAACTTCGGGGATCTCCATGCACCTTTGGCTTCACACTTATAGCTTCACACACTGCCTTCTCAGAGGCACACTGCCTGTCCTCCCAGGCCTTCTTCTGAAATCTGGGTGGAAGCCTTCCTGACCCCACAACTCTCCCATTCTGTATGCACCTTAAACCAGCACCAGGTGGATGATGCCAACATCTGAGCACTCTGAATCCAAATCCGAGGACAAATTCTCTAGGCCACTGGCATTCTAGAGTGTAGTGCAGCCACTGCCACTCTGGAACTTGGTGTTCTGTGGATTTCTTCTCAAAGCAAAGTCTTTCACTTTTGCAATTTTGAGGCTGCAAAGGCTGGAGTCCTGCTTCTTCTTCTGATACCCTCAGGCCATCTTTTCTATTCTCCTGTTCCCTTCTTAGTGATTGATATTACCTCTGCTCTATCTTTGCAGTCCACAGCTTTACTGGAGCTTCCTTTCTGGTCAAACTCCCAACATTTTAAATCATTCTGCTGGGCTCTTTGCTCTTGATCCTAAACATAAATCTAGCTAAAATTCCCCAAACACTAGCCATGCCACCACCTCAACATTCATCTGCCTTGAAATTTCTTCTGCCAGATAAATTAGTCCTCAGCCCTTAATCTCAGTCTCAGGCAAGTCTGTTCCCACAAGCCATTCCCAAAGGCTCTTCAACCACATGGTCAGGTATAGTCACAGCAATGACCTCATATCTCTGCTACAAAATTCTTAGTTACATTTCTCTCATTGCTGAGACATAATACCTGACACCCACAAGTTAAGGGAGAAAAGGTTTATTTAGATCACAGTTTGTAGAGGTTTCAGTCCATAATTGGCTGGCTCCAAGGCAGTGTGGCACAGGCAAAGGGGTAACAGTTCATGGTGGTGGAAGACAGCAAAAGCAATGGAGGGGGAGACAAGCCTCTTTCTGCCCCTTATATTATATGCATGGTAGTCACCCTAGAGCGGGTGTAGCACTCATACCCTTAATCTTAGCACTCTTAATCCCAGCATTGCACTATGAATCAGTCACATCTGAAAAAGCTACATCTGAAAAAGCTACATCTGAAAAAGCCCCATCTAAAACTGCATGAGGCTTTTGGGGGGGACATCTAGACACAAACCATAACACCTCAATTCCACCAGCCTGAACCTGATGACCTAATCAGGGGTTGGAAATTCTGTATCCTGTCCTGAATAAATAAATTACCTGGATTATCTCTGAATGCTGCAGTGGCAGCACAGCTTTTTGATTTGCTTTTTTTTTTTTTTTTTTGTGGGTACCAGGGGGACGACCTCAGGACCTCGCGCGCCAACAGGCACCCGTGCCACTGAGCGATATAACCGGCCCCTTTTTCGTATGTGGGTTCCGGGAGTCAAACTCGGGCCCTCGCGCTTGCAAGGCAGGCGCTTACGCCGCTGAGCCATCTCACCGGCCCTTGATTTGCTTTATATCCTGGTTTTAGATAATTCTTATTTGGATGCTTGAGTTCCATTTAATTTTATTAACACACATAGAAATTTAAATCAATGTTTGTCTTAATTTAAGCAGAATTTAGAGCAGGAGGTTTTAACATTGACCAGGTTGTAATACCATCTACAGTAACACTACCCATATGATACATGTTTAAGAAAAAGATTCCCAGGGGCTGGTGAGATGGCTCAGCAGCTTAAGCACCTGCCCGGCAAGCGCGAGGGCCCGAGTTCGACTCCCGGAACCCGAGTTTGACTCCCGGAACGAAAAAGGGGCCGGTGATATCGCTCAGCGGGACGGGCGCCTGCTGGTGCGCGAGGTCCTGAGGTCGACCCCCCAGTACCCACAAAAAAAAAAGAAAAAAAAAAAAAGAAAAAGATTCCCAGACTCACATCACATACATTGTATACTGCAGAAAAAAAGTATTTTGTGAGAAATTCCAAATTAAGCATGTACATGATCTGTGTTGCTTATGTTCTGTTAAGACAAGAAAAATAATAGTATTGATTCTATTTTTAAAAAAGAAATAACATTAAAATTCAATATTTAAAGTATAATTCTATTAAAATGATACAAGAATGGTTGAGAGTATTGGCTATCTGTTTTCCAAAACAAAAATAAAGAGCAAAAATTTGAACTCGTTATATTCTGCCTATCACTATCTACCTCTACTTTGTATTTATAACCTCTACATTTTTTAAAAAAAGTATTTAGCAAGGGAAGAGAAACAACTCTTCTGTTGTTACATATCGATATTAGTAAATTATGTCTAGAGAATGAAGACCACAATAACTTTACTCTACAGTATTCATGTTTTTTTTCCATCCCCATACAAAGGCAATGGTTACATTTATACCATTTGAAGTTTTTTATGTGTTCAAGACACTAAGATATATCATGTAATATGCAATAAGTTATTAAAGTCATCAATTATTTATCCAGGTTTTGTGTTCTTTTTAAAATTTTTTTAAAATAAGGTTCTTGAGCTGTAAATGAAATTAAATGTATATGTGACACATACAAACAAATAAATATCACCATAAATAGCACAAGTGAAACTATGAAAACAATAATACACCAATTGTTTTCTTGCACATTTGTAATGCTTCCTTCCTTTTTCTTCTATTTGGTCTATTATCAAAAACCAGTGATATAAATAACATTCTTTAGATTTTGACACCAGATGAGATTTCTAGCTCTTAAAAGTGAGGCTAAAATTAGAAACTTGTGCTTCCTCAGGGAGATATACTGTTAAATCATCTAGCATATGCTTGTCAGGAACATGTATCAAAGTAAATAAGTTTAACAGAAAAAGCATAGCTATGTATATTTCAATATCCAACAGCAATTCAAAGCAGCTCCTCATCAATAAAGAAAATATCCATCATTAAATAAAAAATCATTTACTATCTTTCACCCACATGTATATGAATCACTTGATCATTCGTCTTTCTCTACTGATGAGCACCAAAGGACTGACTGTGGCATAGCCATTGCTAACCAGCACCAGGACACAATGCTGAAGTGGGTTATGGTTCCACGTGATTGAAAATAGGGACTGCATAACAAAGTCCAAACAGTACATAACAATAAAGAAACTCATGAGCAACAAAATAGTTTGGGTGGCCCTTTGTTCCTGGGATGATTTTGGAGACAGGCTGGTGCTGTGAAGATGCTGGGACTGCTTTTTATGTCTGCACAAGAGAATCACCACGTAGCCACTTGAGAGTGCCATGAGCCCTATACAGGACATGTAGTGGAAAGCCATTAGTGAGAAAAATATATACTTGAGGAAGGAATTAATGGACCAAAGGGAGCAAGATTTAGTAAGAAATATAAGACCGTGTGAGGTCACATTGGGAGTGGCAACAGTAGAAATTAAGAAACAACCACTGATGAGCATATTGAAGACCCATAAAAACAGAAAGCAACACAGGTTCTGATGCAGGGATTTCCGTTTGAACTTTGCCAAACAGGAGCTTCTGGGACTGAGGGTGATGGCCTGGAGGACACTCAGCAGGCAGGTGATACAGATGGAGAGGTTCTGCATCAACCTATTCAAATACATAACAGATGTAGATGTGATGTCATCCCCCAAATCTCGATACCCGAAAGTGTCCATAGCTAGGAAACTCACAGTTAGGAGCATCACTATGTGGATAAAGGCCAAGTGACCAATGGTCAGATCAGTAGGCTTAGGCCTGTGCTCCAGAAGGAATGTGAGGACATGAAAGAGAAACAGAACAGTGTTGGCAATGATCCCAATGCTGATTTCAAAGAAAACCATGTGTTGTATGATAATGACACTGGAAAATCTGCTGTTTTTATTCATATTCATGGGAAAAGAAGCATATAGAATATATCTGAGAAGAAAAGGGTGAGCAATTCTTTATCACAAATATTACGTCTTTCTTCAAGAATCTGAACCAACACTGTACCGTCATCAAAATACACAGATTCACCCCAATGTGTCATTTTCCCACTCATGTACCCAAGGCCACCTCACGTCCTCCAGGATGCTTCCGGGTTGTGTCTGTGTCCCACCACTTCCCAATCATGGCTGGATTATGGGTCTCGCTGGCTCCCACACTACCTGTATAATACAATGGAAATTGTATTATGGAATACATGTTTCCATGTTATGTCTGTCGTATTATGGAAAGTGTTTTCTATTTTGTAGTCACTTTTAATTTTCAAAGTCCACTGTTTTATTTGGCCTTGTATCTGCATGCATTTATTCAATATGTTAAGGTTTCATCACATGATGTGCCCAGAAACAAACAACAACGTCTTATTCTAATTATCTAGCTATTTCCGCTGTTTATGGATCACACAGTCAGGAAATACAGAAGCTGAAATCATCTTGTATTTCATGTACAGAAATGATGTAATTGTTAAATAAAAATCTACTTGCTGTAAATTATAACACATATCTTAGTAATATTTAAAGAAATGACACTAATAGGTATACGAAACACTTAAAGATAATGTGATAAAAGAATGAGATGAAATAAATTAAAAAGTGAATTACAAATTTCACTTTTCATGTGATTTCTCTGAAATTGAGGTATAGTTTAATTATGTTTCAAACAGCTTAGTTTTAACCAACATATAACTTTTTAAAAATGTTCAAGGACAACATTAAAATCTTCTAACAACTGAGAGCATAGGACTGCATTATTTTCAGTATTTCTTAGGGGGCTTCTTCTACCTTTGTACCTTGCTCCTACCTTTGTACAGATGTCCTCAGCTTACACAACACTAAAAGTTGGTCTCCTTTTTCCAGAGCACTAATCTAGAAAAGTGACAGAATTTGAGGCAGTCATTATCACTCAAGCATATTAACTCCCATGAAACACTCTAAGAGATGACAAAAAATATCAAACATCCAACAGTCTCCAAATTTTATGGGTCATACCAATATGCATTAGTGAAACAAATATTCCAAGTGTCTTTGTACTCTATCTGTATGTGATATAAAGAAAGGTATATAACTACTTCTGTAGTAAGATATTATTTTACAAGGAAATACATACTGGAGCATATGAACACCTCGTGAAAGCAAAGTAAACTAATGCTGTCCACACACTCATGCTTCATTCAGCTCATGTATGCAAATCACCTCACAGCTGAGGAGCTCAGGCAATGAGACAGGAACTTTCTCCCTCAGCAGGATGATCTAGGAGACCCTCCTGGTAATACAGCTCTTAGGACTGATGATGCAGTTAAAGTACCCAGGAGGCTTAACACAGCAGGCACAAAAATCTCATTCTACACACAAATCTCATTGAGGGAAACAAGCTACCCTCAGCCAGTCTGGAGTTTAATAAATAAATGAACAAATCACAAGGAAAGTAACACAGAAGAAAAGCCTGAAGGAGTTCTCATATAGAAGGCCACACTGGAAATGAGGTAGGAAAAGTGTATTGGGCAGCACGGGGATAAACTAAATACATGGGAAGGAAGAAATATTAAAGGGAAACCTGTGCATTCTTTATAACCAGTCCTCTTTGGGAGTTCTCATAACTCACAGAGAAGCCTGCCGTACCCTCAGGAGAAAGGTAATACAGTGTATATTCTCATTAACACCATGTCCCAGGACTAATTTACAGAGATAGATGTTATTTCTGCAATTTCTGAGGCTATGGACCATCTTGTGGTAGATGGTATTATGAAACGGGCAACAGTTAGGAAGAATGCTCAGGTTCACGTACTTGAGCCAGGGGCAGCAAAGACTGGGTTCAGCGGGAGATGGTGATACCTCTGCAACCCACGTGCAAATTTGTGTGCTTCCAGCCTTGTAGGTGAACCCACCACAGTGTGATAAGGAAAGACAATGAGGACACATCTCCTCCTCAGCTGTAAATGAGCATAATCCACATATTGCTCAGGGATGAAATGGCTTCTGTCCAGCACGTAATCTGGTAACTCAGCTGCATAAAAGGTCACCCAACAGTTTCTAATTGCTGAACCCAAGGAGTCAACTTCTCATGACTGTCTTCAACGGTGTTCTTATGAATAAATGTAAGTCAAAATGAAAAATGGTCAGGGAGTGAGACTGAGGACACATACAAGAGTCCGGTAGGTATGTGGGTATACTGGGGTACAAACTCCAACATTTGACAGAATTGAAATTGGAAAAATAAGAAAGGAGTAAAGGAGAAACAGCTGACACTTAAGGTGAAGGTGATGTCATTGCAACTAGATGGTCAGTCCTAAGCACACAGCATTTGTGAAATGTGCCACTTCCAGGAAAAGGAAGAAGAAAATTTCAGGACTATTTGAGTCCATGAACACCAGGTATCCCACCCTCCCAAAACAGTAAATTATCTGTTGTTTTTCTGAATTCTAAAGACCGTAGCAAATACCGGGAAGAAGAGGAGCTGTTAATTCTTCATGACAATTTACAGTACCAAGATGCTTAAATGCATTTTGGGCAATATCAAGAGAAGCTCATTGCTATTCCAAAGTACAGAAACTAGAAAACCTAGTGGCACTTTTTCAAAAGACAGACTGTCATTCCTTAGAAATACAAACAGCTATGTATGAGATTTTTCTGCTCAGTCTAGTAACGAAATAAAGGCTATTTTGTGCTCTTCTGAACCAGTATTCACTTTCATTTATCCTCATAATCTTTTTAGTGTACAACAAAGAGGTCTACAAAGTTACCTGTTGTCAGTAAATGATTAAATAGTCAGTGTTGAGTGTAGGAATCTAACACCCACATATAGAGATCAGGGAAATTGAAAATATTTTGTTCTCAATTTTTCCCTCAAGAAATGGCTTTTCCACTATCAAGAAGAGCAGAAACAGTATTCTTATAATAAAGACAGATGGAGAAAATAAAAGTAGGTAAAATAGTCTTTCTACTTAAAAAATTCTGGCAGAATATATTCTTAGATTATTTTTGGAAGGCAGGGGAAAGTCTATGGTCATCAGTTTGCTTTCTTTATTTTTAATATCACTGCTGTCTAACTTTCCTTGTGTTCTGATATGAGATTTCTTAACAGGTAGAGCACATAACTAACTGCTGACACCATTAAGTAGAAACTCCTAAAATTAATTAATTAATTAATTAATTAAATTAGTGGGAAAAAGGTGAATATGAAAAAATGCTAATACCTATTTTGTAGGAATGAAGTTAAGCTCTCTGAAGAAGATGCTTTCAAAGATGAGCCTAATTAACTATTAAATAATTTAGAACTTTTTGAATAAGTGAATACAGATGGTATTAAATTATACTTTAAAATGCCTTATAAAGAATGTCTAAGAAAACTGAGAATATTTCATGAAGTCCCACATATGCTGGGTTAGGCGGGTTGTCTTTGAGGGACCAGTGGTCTTCAACAACCTCCCCACAACACACACACTGGGTATCTGTGGTTTCCTCACCTCCACTGCAGCAAAGAAAGGGGAAGTGAGGTGAGGCTGGCTCAGAGCCAAAGGCCCCCACTATAGAACAAGGAAGTCAGGTCCTATGCAGAAAGTGGAATGCAAAAGTGAAAGTAATGTGAGGATGTTTACTCTATGGTAAAAAATGCAAGGAACAGCTGCCTAGCAATGGGAAATTCTATAAAGCAGGGGAATATGATGGAATTTCCCAAGATAGGACCTGGAATCTCCTCAAACTTACAGGAAAATGGCTTCTAAAAATAACTGTTTCACTGATTGGAGGAATCTAAGCCAATCAGGGTCTTAGCCTTTGCTTCTGGGTTGAGGAAAGGTCAGGGGCTGAAGGGCACATAGTGAGTACACGGAACAATTTCAGAAGAGCTGACTTACTCAACTACATAGTGTGTGATAAGCTTGTGGTAAATACACAACTGTCAGCCACTCAGGTCCTGTCCTATATCTTCTCTATCTGCTTTCTCTCTAACTATCACCACATAGTGAAAGTTTCTTTACAAAGAGTATAAATACAAATTTTATAGCTATATTCTATGGTGACAGTATCTTCCCAGAGAATTGATTTAGGTAGTAAACCATAGCCACTGAATTCAGAGAAAAAAAATGCTTGAAATTAGTTTAGTATTTCATATGAAAAAGTCCACTAAGTTTATGAGTCATCACATTAACTCACTAAACACACTTACAAAACAATTGTCAATTGCACTGCAGAGTGAACCATCCTCTGAGCTGCATGATGCTTAGAGCTGGAGAAGATACTGCTCACCCAAGGAATTCTGCATCCCTTGAATCTAGACCCACCTACCTTCTGGGATGTGTGGAAGGGTCCAGTGCACCTGAGAAGAGGCAGCATAGTTTTATGGAAAACTTATCACTAGCTCATCTCTCAACAGGCCTGTGACTTTAGTGTCAGCAGAATGATGACAAGAACCCCCTGGGGAGGACAGAACAGTGCAGCCACTAGTGGAGCATTTTACCTGTCTCTTAATATTATTTTATTCTCTGTGGGATCAGAGCCATCTGGGGTAAACTGTGTTCAAAACTTTTCTCATGACACGTAATATGAAAATTCAGAAGGGAAAAAATCATGTAGTTATCACCAGCTCTCTCATTTTGACCCTAAGTTCCAATTAGTACACACCTAGTGCACATTATACAATGATCAGGCTCTGGGTTGAGACTCTTGGAAGCACCTGTGAGCTCCCTGGAGCTCTCAAGTTCATCTCCCAAGTATGTGTCTTGGGCAACTTCTTCCCTAGTCCATTCCTAGGCGGAGCCAGTGGCTTCCAGGAATTACTGGTCATGCATCCTATGATTTCTAAATTTTTGGATTCAGATCCCAATGAAGGTGATAAACTTAACTGTGAATTTAAAAAGAAATAACATAAGAATTGGAAAAATACAAGCAGAACCAATGGATGAAGTTTGAGGTAATTAGCCACAGGCACACTGAACATAATTGATGTTGAGGCACAACCCGAGTCGTCTTGCATTCTAGATAGAAGTTGGATGAGGGGTCTTCATTCTCATTAAGAGGTAGCAAGAGGCCATGACTTTCTCTGAAAAACACTATATGCAAATATTCTTCTGTCACAATGTGCTTTACGGAAACTATGTACAGAATTGTGAGACATTTGACAAAATGAGATCTTGTGAACTACTAAAAATACATAAGAATATACAATCTTTTGGCTAGGCCCACTGATGTCTCAAGTACCAGAATCAGAACATAGTAGTTTAAAACAACTAATATAAATATGCTAAATGTTAATACAGGTATAGGTGACAAGACGAGGTATTTCTTGAGATAAATGGCAACTTTTAAGTACTTTATTCAGGGCCAGTGAGATAGCTCAGCGGCATAAGTGCCTGCCTGGCAAGCGCGAGGTCCTGAAGTCGACTCCCGGTACCCACATAAACAACAACAACAACAACAACAACAACAACAAAACCATAAGAACTAAATCATGCACTAATAATGGTAGAAAATTTCCCATGGGAAGGTCCAGGAAGGATCAGACATTGAACAAACTGTCTTCAAGGAAGTACATGCAAAAATCATGCAGTACGTGAAAAAAGCGTAAAAAATAAAATGCATGTAACTAGGTTGTGAAGCATTCTAAACATCAGCAATTAGAGCACAAGAAAGGAAAGACAATATAGAAAATCTTTGGAGGAAAAAGTGGCCCAACTTGTCAAACCTGAGAAAGTACATCACTCAAGAATCTTAACTATCTACATGAAACACAGAGAAAGAAAATGATACTGCAAAGCAGCACAGTGAACTCACTGATGAATTAAGAGTAAGAAATGGTAGAAAGAACAAAAAAGACATAGCAAGATATAAAAAGTAAGATAAATCAAATAAAAATGTAAATCAGAAAAAATGTGAAAATGTTATATATTTTTCCACACATTTCTGTCTGTCATGAAATTATTCTTTGAGAATATAAAAGTTATATTGCTTATATAGATATAAGCTAAGGGCATTGATTAGAATAAAAATAAAAGATGTATAAAACACAGAAGAAAAGTTTCTTGGTATGCTGGTAAGTCAAAGTGCTTGATACATAGAAGTACAGAAAAAATGAATAAAAACGGTTTAAATATGTGAGAAAATATCAAAAGCAGTCTTTCTCTTTTTTTTCTGGCTTCTTAATAGTTAAAGGATTGCGTAAATCAAAAAGAATAACGATCATGCAAAGTCAACCCTCAAAAATCAATGGATTTCCTGCGTACCAATAACAAATTCACAGAAAGGCAAATTAGGGAAACAATGTTCTTTATAATATACCATCAAGAAATTAAAATGAAGTACTTAAGAATTAACCTAACAAAGGAAGTAAAAGACCTTTACAATGAAAATTATAATACTCTGAAAAATGAGATTGAAGAGGATATCAGGCAATAGAAAGATATCCCTTGTTCTTGGTTAGCCAGAACCAGTATAGTGAGCATAGCCGTACTTCCAAAACCTTTATATAGATTTAACACAATCCCAACATTCCTCACAGAATTGGAGAAAGCAATCCTAAGATTCCTATGGAACCAGAAGAAACCTAGAATAGTTAAAGCAGTACTGTGCAACAAGGGGAAGGCAGGAGGCATCACAATCTTGGACTTTAAGTTATATTACAAAGCTGTAATGATACAAACAGCATGATATTCTGAAAAAACAGACTCATGGATCAATGGGACAAAATAGAAGATACAGAAACAACTCTAGACACACTCAGCTATGTTATTTTTTTAAATTTAAGTTTATTGGTACAATTTAGGTATATATAATGACCACATTCATTATAAGGAATTTGTATTTTTTACATGATATATCTTATTTCCTCTTGATTTTTTCCCCCATTCCCATCTTCAGCTTTCAAACCCCCTTCCCCTCCCTGTTTACAAAGCATGGTTTCCATTTTGTCCTTTTTTTCTCATTTTTTTCTTTCCCTTCCTTCCTTTTTCCTCTCCCTTCCCTATTTCCCTTTTCCTTTTGAACAGGTTCTTCCTATTTCACCATATCTGTTGTACCTTTATGTTCTTTTTCACATTTTCAGTTTCTCACACCAGAGAGAAAAATGAGATAGTTACACATGTGTGTCTGATTTACTTCACTTATGATTATGGTCTCAAGGTCCATCCATTTAGATATAAAGATTTCAATTTTATCTTTCTCATGGCTGAGTAAAACTCCATTAGATTAAAGAAAAAAACACATCTTTTTTATCCATTCATTGGTTGATGGGCACTTAGGTTGCTTCCAAAACTTGGCTATTACAAATTGTGCAGCTATGAACATGGGTGCATTTATATTGCTGTGATATAATGTTTTTAATTCTTCTGGGAAGATAGCCAGAAGGGCAATAGCTAGGTTGAATGGGACCCCTAATTCTAGTTTTTTGAGGAAACTCTATACTAATTTTTACAGTGGTTGTACCAGTCTGTACTCCCACCAACAGTGGAAAAGAGTTCCTTTTTCCCCACAGCCCTGCCAGAATTTGTTATTGGTTGGTTTCTTGAGGATAGCCATTCTTTCTGGGGTGAGATGGAATCTCAGCATTGTTTTAATTTGCATCTCTCAAATGACAAATGATGTTGAACTTTTTTTATATATTTATTTGCCATTTGTATTTCTTCATCTGAGAAGGGTGTATTCATCTCAGATGTCCATTTTTGGATTGGGTATTTGAATTTGGGGGGCCTGATTTTGTTCAATTCTTTATATGTTCTTTTTTTGTGTGTGTGGGTACCGGGGGTCGACCTCAGGACCTCGCACGCCAGCAGGCACCCCTGCCGCTGAGCGATATCACGGGCCTTTTATTCATATGTGGGTTCCAGGAGTCGAACTCGGGCCCTCGCACTTGCCAGGCAGGCGTGTACGCCGGTGAGCCATCTCACCGGCCCCCTTTATATGTTCTTGACATAAGTCCTTTGTCTGAGGGACAACTGGCTATAATTTTTTTCCACTCTGTGATTTCTTTTCACTCTGTTGGTGATTTCTTTTGATGTGTGAAAGCTTTTTAAGAGGATGAGATCCCACTTTGTTGTTTCTTTGAAGTATTTCCTGTGCAGTCTGTGTTTTGTTCATGAACTCTCTGCCTACACCTGTATCTTCAAGATTTTTACCTACTTTCTCTTCCAGTAGGTTTAGTGCTTTTATTTTAATATTTAGATCTTTGATCCATTTTGGCTTTAGTTTAGTGCATGGTGATAGACATGGGTCTAGTTTTAGTCTTCAGCACATGGAAAGTCAGTTTTTCCAACACCATTTATTAAAGAAACTATCTTTCTTCCAGTGAACATGTTTGGCTCCTTTGTCAAAGATAAGGTGGCTGAGTGTGTTTGTAGTTGTGTCTGCAACTTTTCATGTGTTCCACTGATCCTCTGGTCTGTTTTTTTGCCAGTACCATGCTGATTTTATCACAGTAGCTTTGTAATATAATTTCAAGTCAGGGATTGTGATGCCCCCTGACTTGCCTTTGTTGCCCAGAATTCCTTTTGCTATTCTAGATCTCTTCTGGTTTCCAAATGAATTTTAGGAATGTTTTCTCTAGTTCTGTGAGGTATGCTAATGGTATTTTGATTAGAATTGCATTAAATCTGCATAACAGTTTTGGGAGTATGGCCATTTTCACCATGTCAATACCTACTTCAAGAACCTGTATTCTAGTAACACAGAAGATAAGGACAGATTCCTTGACACATATGAATTGCAAAATTGAATGAAGAAGACATAAAAATTCTAAATAACTAGATATTGGTTAATGAAATTGAAAATGTAATTAAAAACTTACCAACAAAGAAAAGCCCAAGTCCTGATGGAGTCACTGCTGAATTCTACAAAAAATTTAAAGAGGAACTAATGCCACTAATGCTGAAACTCTTTAGAGAAATTGAAAGGGAAGCAATACTTCCAAAATCATTCCTGGAAGCAAGTATTACCCTGATACCCAAATTAGGAAAGCAACCAACCAAGAAAGAAAACTACAGGCCAATCTCCCTAATAAACATAGATGCAAAAATCTTCAGTAAGATACTGGCAAACAGAATGCAGCAAATCATCCAGAGGGTTATACACCATGATCAAGTAGGACTCATTCCAGGGATGCAGGGATGGTTCAACATATGCAAATCAATAAATGTGATACATCATATTAACAGAGCTAAAAACAAAAACCACGTGCTCATCTCAACAGATGCAGAAAAAGCATTTGACAAAGTCCAACACCCATTCATGATAAAAACCCAGGCATAAAGAAGGATAAATTTGAGACATTTATAGCTAAATAGGTGGGGCTTGAGACCATATTCTTACATGAAATAAATTGGGCAAACCTGTAAATAATGTATTGTCTCTCTGGTGTGAGAAACTGAAACTGTAAATAAAATCCAAATTGTATAATAGATATTATGAAATAGGAAGAAATTGTTCAAAAGAAATGGGGAACTGGAGGGGGAGGTGGAAGGGAACAGAAAAAAAATGAGAATAAAAGGATGAAATGGAAACAAAGCTTTGTAAACAAGGAGAAGTGAAGGTGAAGGGAGTGGAGGGCAATGGGGAAAAATAAAAGAACTAAGATATATCATGTACAGGTACAAGTCCCTATGATGATTGTGATCATTATGTATATCTAAATTGTACCAAAAACTTAATAAAAAATAATAATAAAAATAAAGGGAATATTCAGTAAAAGAATTAGAAAATTAAAAATATGGAAAAATGCCACCTAAGTCTCCCATCCTAATAAAACCACTCTCATATATTTATATTTTAAGCATTTGTAATAAAGAAAAAAGAAAACATTCTGTTGAACATAGGAACAAGACTAACAACGCAATATAATACAAGGATCCCAGATGTGATTCAAAATTACTCAATTTACAGATGAGAAGGAAAATTGGACCAGTTCTAAAGAATCAAGACAATCAATTGATGCCAAACCCAGGATTATACCACAATTGAGAGGGTCTTAAGTGATTTCATGAATTGTGATCACAATATACGGTGAATCTTTAAATTAAAAAAAATTTACAAGTATAAAAGACACATTGTTCCTTTTAAAAATTTTATTGTGTTAGTACATATTTTCAGTATATGAAGTTTATGTTCATTTTAGGGAGTAGGCACACGTAAAAAACACCTCTTGATTTTTTTTATCCCCTTCCTCTGTGCACCAACCACTCTCCCTTCATCTCTAGATCCCTTTCCCCCTTTTCAAAATGAGCATTACTATTTTTAGTTCATGTTTACAGCATATCATTTTTACATTCATCGTTGGTATTTTGTACATGTACATGGTATTTCTCAAATGTTTTTATTTCCATTTCCTCTCCTACCTCCCGTTGCCCTTGGTCTCCTGGAACCCTTCCCACTGCAAAAGAACTAGCTCCCTGTTTTCTTCTATCAATCATTTATTTTGCTTTTTATTTGTTCTATGCCTTACTCAAATGAGAGACACCACACAGTATTTAAGCTTGTGTATCTGATTTACTTCACTTAACATTATATTCTCAGGTGTATCCATTTTCCTACAAAGGTTGAAAGTCTATCCTTTTTTGTAGCTGGGTAGTATTCCTTTATGTACAGTTAGCACATTTTCTTTATCTGTTGATGGACATACAGGTTGCTTCCAGGATCTAGTTATTATGAATTGTGGTGCTACAAACATTGGTATGCATGTATCAGTGTAATATGATGTCTTTAGCTCTTTTGGAAAGTTATCTAGAAGGGGAACAGATGAGTAAAATAGAATTTCTAATTTTAATTCTTTGAGACATCTCCATACTGGTTTCCATAATGGTTGTACTAGTTTAGATTCCCACCAACCATGCAGGAGTATTCCCTTTTCACTATAGCCATGTGAACATTTGCTGTTACTTGATTTCTTGATGATTCCCATTCTTTCTGGTGTAAGATGAAATCTCAACATTGTTTTAATTTTCACTTCTCTAATTGACAGAGACTGAACATATTTTCATATGTTTTTGACCACTTGTACTTTTTCTGAGAAGTGTCTATTCATTTCACTTGCCAATTTCTTTCTTTTTTTTTTTTTTTTGTGGGTACCGGGGGGTCGACCTCAGGACCTCGCGCACCAGCAGGCGCCCGTGCCTCTGAGCGATATCACCGGCCCCTTTTTTGTATGTGGGATCCGGGAGTCGAACTCGGGCCCTTGCGCTTGCCGGGCAGGCGCTTAAGCCGCTGAGCCATCTCACCGGCCCCCGCCAATTTCTTGATTGGGTCTTTTATTGTGGCAGTCTGATTCACTTGAGTTCTTTATATGTCCTAGATATTAGTCCTTTGTCTGAGGAATAGATGGGAAAATATTTCCTTCTGAAGTTTGTCTCTTCACTATACTGCTTGTTTCCTTTGCTGAGCAGAAGCTTTTCAATTTGATTGAGTCACACTTGTTGATTCTTGCTGTTACTTCTTGCGCAGTTGGAGTTCTGTTTAGAAAGTCCTTTCCTACACTTACACCTTCAAGACTTTTACCTATTTTATCTTCCAGTACATTCAGTGTTTCTGGTTTAACACTGAGGTCTTGGATCCATTTTTATTTTAGTTTAATATATGGTGAGATATATGGGTCTAGGCTAAATCTGCCTGTGGATAGCCAATTTTCTCAGAACCATTTATTAAAGAGGCATTCTTTCAATGTATGTTTTTGGCCACTTTGTCGAAGACAAATAGCTGAATACATCTGGAGATGTTTCTGTATCTTCTATTCCGTTCCATTGTTTCACGTATCTGTTTTTATGCCAAAACCATGCCATTTTTATCACCGGTGCTTTGTAGTATAACTTGAACTTATACTTGAAGTCAGGTATTGCGATACCTCCCACTTTGCTCTTGTGGCCAGGCATTGCTTTTGTGCTCTGGGTCTCTTCTCATTCTATACGAATTTTAGGATTGTTTTCTCCAGTTCTGTGAAGAATATTGTTGGAATCTTGATTCGGATGGTGTTAAATCTGTCAGTTATGGAAGGATACCCATTTTATCTATATTTCTTTTGCCTATATAGGAAGATGGGAAGTTTGTGTTATAGTGTTTCCAGTCCTTTCAAAATGTAATGGAGCATGTTTATGTTTTGTTTCGGAAGGCACTCTACATTATTAGATTAGACAGTCCTTTATTTTTAATCTCCTTGTGTTTGTTCAAACTCAGTTATGTTCATTTAGATACGGCCCATTTGTATCTGGATTGATACCTGCAATTTCATAGGGATCTATGCATACCCAAATGTAAGGAACCCCTTCTCTGATTGTCTTCTCTGAATTTCTCTCCTAGACTGTCTGAACTCCAGGCACATTCTGCTCTTTTCTCAGGTCATAATGACGTGTTTTCTATTACCACTGCCAGGCCAGTTCATGAGAGACAGAAAAATATCCGTGAGAGAAAAGAAATGCGAAATTGACACCTATGTAGGGCACACCTCCATGTTGTGTCTCTTGTGAAAATTGCCCTACTTTACTTTTCAGGGTCTTCAGGTAGATTCATAGGAAAATTTCATCAAAAATTTTTGCTGAAAGTAGCATGAGGAGTGGTACATCGCAGTAGAACTGGCATTCAAATAGTGTATTTTAAAGGACAGGTTTTAAAATATGTATTTCAATTCCTAATGTTATAAGCCCTTTTTATTTCTTTAACATTTCTCATGTTCAGATAATATATGAGGTTATACAAGCATCTGTAGGATTGGACATTTAATTTTTTCAATGACTTCTACTGACATTATGTTCTGAAACACTGTACAACTTAAAAATACCCACACATATATTCTTGATAAAAATCCAGAGATCTATTGGTATGGATTTTCACTTTTCCTCTTACCTGCTTTGGAGAACTACTGTGAGATATTTGAATCACAATTTTGTTAAATTTGAAATCAAACTGGCCTTAAAGGAAAATTTACATTACCACCGTCGGAAAGTTAGAGAACTCCTTTTCTTATCTCTTCCAGCACTTGTCGTGCCACACATTCATCTCCATGAAGATCTAGTTAATGTGGACCCTCAGTTCCACCACCCAGATCCCGATGACCTAATCAGTGATTGGAACTTCGGTACCCTGTCCTGACAGACCACATAAATAAGTTACCTGGACTATTTCTGAATGCTGCAGTGGTAGGATAGCTTTTGCTTTGCTTTATATTCTGGTTTTAGATAATTCTTCATATATATTTTTTTTAATATGCGGGTACCGGAAGTCAAACTCAGGACCTTGCGCTTGCCAGGCAGGTGCTTATGCTGCTGAGCTATATCACCGGCCCCCTAATTCTTCATATTTGGACACTTGAATTGCATTTAATTTTGTAAACACTCATAAATATTTAAATCAATGTTTGTCTTAATTTATGCAAAATTTAGAGCAGAAGGTTTTCACATTGACTAGCTTGTAATACCATTTACAGTAACATTACCCACATGCTACATGTTTAAAAAAATGATTCCTGGACTTTCATCACACACATTGTGTACTGCAGAAAAAAACTGTCTTCTGAGAAATTATGAATTCAGCATGTATATGATTTCTGTTACTTAACATTCTGTTAAGACAAGAAAAATGATAGTATTGATTTTATTTTCAGAAAGGAAATAACATTAAAATTTGTTATTTAAATTATAACACTAGCAAAATGATTCAAGAATACTTGTGAGTATTGGTTATTTGGTTTCTAAAACAAAAATAAACAGGTAGGGATTTGAACATATATTATATTCTACCTATTGCTATCTACTTTCTTTATCTATTTATAACCTATACATTTTTTTAAACCTATACATTTTTTAAAAGTATACAAATTTAGCAAGAGAACAGAACCAAAATTTGCTATTCTTCTGTTGTTATGTAGAGAATTAAGACCATAATAATTTTAGTTTATGGAATTTGTGTTATTTAATCCCACATAAAAGCAGTGATTACAATTATCCTGTACAAAGTTACTCATATGCTCAAGATCCTAAGATGTGAAACTATTTAATAAGTTACTAAGTCAAGAAATTATTTATCCAAGGTTTCTGTTCACTTTTCAATTTCTTTTTAAATAAGGTTCTTGAGATGTAACTGAAATGAAATAAAAGTAAATATGAAACATATAAGCCAGTAAATATCATCATAATAGTACACATAAAAGCATGAACACAATAACATCCCAATTTTTCTGCACATTTGTAATACTTTCTTACTCTTTCTTCTTAGTCTCTTGTTCTAGTCTCAAAATCCAGTGATACACATCACATTCTTTAGAGTTTAAGACCAGATAAGATTTGTAGTTCTTATCAGTAAGGTTAAAATTAGAAACTTGTGCTTCCTGAGGGAATATACTGTTAAATTATCTAGTATGTATTTATCAGGAACGTATGTCAAAGTAAATATGTTTAGCAGAAAAATCATAATTACATATATTTCAATGATTTCACAGAAATTCATTCAATTGCTCATTATCAGACAAATTACCCATCATGAAACAAAAATAATTTACTCTATTTCCCCCCACATGAATATAAAGCACTTGATCAATTGTCTTTTAGTACTGATGAGCAACAAGGGACTGACTGTGACATAGCCATTTCCAATCAGCATCTAGACACAATGACGAATTAGGTCATGGTTCCACAACATTGCCAAGGTGTACTCAATAACACTGTCCAAAATGTACATGACAATAAAGAAACTCATGAGCAACAAAATAGTCTGGGTGGCCTTTTGTTCTGGCCATGTTTTTGGAGACAGGCTGGTGCAGTGAAGATGCTGAGATTGTCTTTTATGTCTGCACAAGAGAAGCACCATGTACCCACATGAGAGTGCCATGAACCCTATAAAGGACATGTGCTGGAAACTCAGCAGTGAGATAGATATGTACTTGAGAGAGGAACTAATGGGCAAACGAGAGCAAGTCTGAGTGACAAACATGAGACTGTGTGAGGTCACATTGGGAGTGGCAACAGTGGAGATTAAGAAATGACCACTGAGGAGCATATTGAAGACCCATAAATAGAGAAAGCAGCACAGGTTCTGATGCAGGGATTTCCAGTTGAACTTTGCCAAACAGGAGCTTCTGGGGCTAAGGGTGATGGCCTGGAGGACACTGAGCAGGCAGGTGGTAGAGATGGAGAGGCCCCTCATCAACCTGTACAAATAGACAACATATTTACATGTGATGTCATCCCCCAAGTCCTGAAACTCAAATGTATCTATAGCTATGAAACCCCCAGTTAGGAGCATTAGTATGTGGATAAGGGCCAAGTAACCAATGGTCAGATCAGTGGGCTTGAGCCTGTGCTCCAGAAGGAATATGAGGACATGAAAAAGAAGCAAGAAAATGTGGGCCATGATCCCAATGCTGACTTCAAAGAAAAATATGTGTTGTATATCAATAAAACTGGAAAATCTGCTGTTATTATTCATCTTCATGGAGAAGAAACATATAGCATATATCTGAGGAGAAAAACATGGAAATTTCTTTATCACAAATATTAGCTCCTTCTTCATCACTCTCAACCAACACTATGTCTTCATCAAAACACATGGAATCATCCCCATGTGTACTTTTCCCACTTATGTAGGCAGCTCCAATTCATACTCTCCAGCACGTTTCGGGGCTTTTTCTGACCCAAGACTTTCTACTCGTGGCTGCCTTATGCGTCACCCAGCTGGGCTGCCACACTGCCTCTGTAATGAAACTGTTATAATAAAAAATGTATTCTCATATTTTGTCTCACCTTTAATTTTTAAAATCCACTGTTTTATTTCCCCTTGTACCTGCATTGCCTTATTCAGTAAATTATGGCAATTATGTGTCCAGAAAAGGAAACCCTAACATTTTAATCTGATTATCTAGCTATCTCTGAGATTTGTGGATCACACACTGTCACAAAATATAGACGCCTAAATGGTCTTGTATTTCATGTACCTATAAATGATATTTGCTAAAAATCTACTTACTGTAAATTATAAAATATATCCTGATAATGTGTAAAGAAACACCATTGATCCATATATAACAATACTTAAAGGTAATATGTTAAAAGATTGGGATGACATAAATTAAATGTGAATTACAAATTTGTTTTTTCACGTGATTTCTCTGAAATTCAAGCTATAGTTTAACTTTGTTTCAACAGTTTGATCTTAACCAATATACAACATTTTCAAATTGCTCACAGATAACATTAAAATCCTCTAACAGCTGACAGGATAGGACTGCATTACTTTCAGCGTTACTTCCCGGGCTCCTTCTTCAAAGACAAACGACAAAGTCCTGGCAGATGTGAGCAGATGCGGTAGGCTTACTTACCACTCATGGTATCATGACATCAGAGGGTCACTACCTGAAACTGGAAAAACTACTTCGGAACAAAGAAGTTGGTCTTCTTTCTCCAGAGCACTAATTTAGGAAAATGACACAATTTGAGGGAGTCATAATCACTCACCCATATTACCTCCCATGCAACACTCAGAATGATGACAAAAACTTATGGCCAATCATCCGACTGTCTCTAAATTTTATGGATCTCACAATCTGTATTATCGAAACATGTACTCAAAGTATCTTTGTACTGTGTTTTTATATAAGTAATATAAAGAAAGGTATATAGCTGCTTTTGTGTTAAGATCTTATAAGGAAATACATTCTGGAGAAATGAACCTCTCATGAGAACAAGGTGTACTCCTCCCCTCCCAGTCACGCCTCATCCTGCTCATACCTGCCTTGCACCGCACAGCTGAAGAGCTCAGTCAACAGAACAGGAAGTCTCTCCATCAGCAGGATGAACCAGGAGACCCTTCTCGTAATACAGCTCTTAGGACTGACAATGCTGTCTGTTAAGGCACCTGCGAGACCTAACACAGGAAGTTCAAAAATCTCATTGTACACACCGGAGGAAACAAGCAGCTCTCAGAGAGACTAGAGGTTAATAAATACATGAATAAATCACAAGGAAAGTAGCTCAGAAGAAAGGCCTGAAGGAGCCACACTGGGAATGAGGTAGAAAAAGTCTAGTGGGCAGCATAGGGCTAAACTAAACACACAAGGAGGAAGAAATATCAAAGAGAAATCTGTGCATTCTTTTGGACCAGTCACCTTTGGGAACTGTCAGTACTCACAGCGAAGCCTGGTGTACCCACACGAGAAACGTAATAAAGTCCATGCTCTCATTAATAGCATAGCCCAGAAATGATTCACTGAAACAGTATTATTTCTGCACTTCCTAAGAGCACAGACTATCTTGTGATAGATGTTACCATAAAATGGTCCGTAACTATGGAGGAATGCTCAGGTCCATGTACTTGAGTCAGTGGCAGGAGAGAACTGGAATCAGTGGGAGAGGGAGAAGCCTCTACAGACCCCTGTGCAAGTTTGGGTACCTCTGGACTTGGGGGTGGCCTGATTGTAGCATGAAAAAGAAAGGCAAGGAGCACACATGTCCTTCCTCACCTGCAATATGAGCATAATCTGCATATTAATAGCTCAGGGATGAAATAACATGTCCAGCACATTGTCACGTACCTTGGATACATAAAAGGACACCCCAATATTTTCTTATTACTGAAACCAACAGATCGACTTCACATCACTGTCTTCAATAGTGTTCTTATTAATAAATGAAGGTCAAATAGAAAACTGGACTGGGAGTGAGAGTCAGCATACACATGGGGATCAGGTAGGTGTGTGGGTATATTGGTTAATAAACTACACTGCTTGACAGAATTAGAATTGGAAAAATAAAAAGAGAATGGGGAGAAAGAGCTGACACCCGAGGAGAAGGCAGTGTCACTGTTAACAAAATGTTCAGTCCTAAGCAAACAGCAGTTGTGAAGTGTGCCCCTTCCAGAAAAAGGTGGAACAAATCCTCAAGACTATTTCAGTAGATGAACACCATTCATCGCCCCCCATAGTGAAAATTCTGGTTTTTTTTTTTTTTTTTAATGTGGGTACTGGGAGTCGAACTCAGGACCTCGCACTTGCCAGGCAGGCGCTTATGCCTGCTGAGCTATCTCACCGGCCCTCTGTTGTTTCTTCGAATTCAAAAGACAAATGAATGCCTGGGGGCTTGACTCCGCACGGGTGCTTACCATACCAAGATGTTTAATTGCATTTTGAGCAATATCAAGAGAAGGTCATTACTATTCTAAAGTACAGAAACAGGAAACCCTAGTGGCACTTTGTCACAAGCAGGGGCATTCCAGCTGCATATGAAGTTTTTCTGCTCAGTCTAGTAATGACATAAGGGTCATCTTGTGCTCTTGTGAACCAGTTTTCATTTTCATTTGTCATAATAACCTTTGTAAGTTACTGTAAAGAAAAGTCCACTTTATATTTACCCATTGCCAATAAATGCTTAAATAACCAGTGTTAGGTGGAGGAATGTAACACCCACAGGGAATTGAAAATGAGATCAGAGAAAATGAAAATGTTGTGTTCTAAATGTTTTCCTCAGGAAGAAGATTCTGGCATACTCATCACCAATGAGAGTAGAAACAGTGTTTTTATAGTAAAGGTGGATGGAGAAAATATAAATGGACAAAAATAGTCTTTCTATTCATGAAATTCTGACAGATTGTATTCTTAGACTCTTTGTAGAAAGGCAGAGGATATATCTATTGTCATCACTTTATTTTTAATATCATTGCAGCTTAACTTTCACTGTGCTCTGAAATGAGATTTTCTAACTGGTAGAGCACATGCCTAACTGCTGACACCATTAAGTATAAATATGTAAAATTAATAGTGGGAATAGAAAGGTCTATATGACAAAGTGGAACACCCATTTTGGAGGAGTGAAGGGAAGCTCTCTCTATGGGAGGATTCTCTAAACAAAGAACCTCACTAAATATTAAAAAATTTGAAACTTTTAAAATAAACAACTATAGATATTACCTGTTCAAATATATTTTTAAATGCCTCATAAAGATGGTAGAAGAAAAACAGAATATTCCTTGACGACTCAATGAAAGTTTTTTTTATAAGGGGTATAAGTACAAATTTTGAAGCTGTACTCTAAAATGACAATATATTTCCTGAGAATTGATTTAGGTACTAAACCAGTCACTTCATTCAGAGGAAAGAATGCATACTTGAAATTAGTTTAGTATTTCATATGAAAAGGTCTGCTAACTTCAAGAGTCATTAATTTAAATTACCAGATAATTTCCCAGTTGCACTGCAGGATGAGCCTTCCTTTGAGCTGTATGGTGGCTGGAGCTGCACTGTTCATCTGAATCCAACAAACCCGTGATTCAGGCCCACCCCTGGCTTCCCTCCATAGTGTGTCCAGGGCCCTGCTCACCCAACTAATTCTGCATCCCTTGAATATAGACCCATTTACCTACTGTGATGTGTGGAGGAGTTTGGTACACCTAAGAAGAGCCAGGATAGTTTCAAAGAAAACTTATCATCTCTCAGGAGGCCTGTTATTTTAGTGTCAGCAGAAAGGTGACAAGACCCCACTGGGGAGGCCAGAACAATGCAATTACCAGCAGAGCATTTCACCTGTCCCTTACTATTATTTTATTTTCTGCGGGATCATAGCCATCTGGGAAGAGCAGTGCTCAGAACTTTTCTCTTAGTTCCCTTGACATAATATGAAGGATCAGAAGGGACAGAACCACATAGTCATCACCAGTTCTCATTTTGAGCTAAATTCACATTAGTCCAATCCCAGTGCACATCATATAATGATTGGGCTCTGGGGTGAGAGACTCCTGGAAGCTCCTGTGAGCTCCCAGAGCTCTCAAGTTCATCTCCCAACGATGTGTCTTGGGCACCTTCTTCCCTAGTCCATTCCCAAGTGGAGCCTTGGCTCCAGGAATTACTGGTCCCATATCCTATGATTTCCAAGATTTTTGGGTTCATATTCCAATCAATATGATAAACTTATCTGTGCATTTAAGAAAAATAACATGAGAATTGGAAAAATAGAAGCAGAGCTGATGGATGATGTTGAGGTAATTAATCACAGGCAGACTGAATATAATTGAAGCTGAGGCGCAGCCTCAGTTGGTCTCCATTCTAGACAGAAACCGGATGATCAGCCTTCATTCTCACTAAAAGGCAGGAAAAGGCTATTACCTTCTCTGAAAAACACCATATGCAAATATTCTTCAGCCACATATGCTTTATGTAGAACTATATACAGAATTGTGAGACATGGGACAAAATGGGACATTGTGACTATGAAATATACACAAGAAAATAGTCTTTTACCTAGACCCACAGAGGTCTCAGGTACCACAATCAGAAGACACTAGTTTAAAGCTAGTAGGATCAACACACTAAATTTTAATACAGATATAGTAGATGACAAGAGTAGGTGTTTCTTGAGACAAATGTAAACTTCTACAGGCTTTATTCAAACCACAAAAATCAATCCTGCAATATCAAATATATAAAATTTCTCATTGATGCCCTGGGGAGGATCAGACATTACACAAATAGCCCTCAAGGAATATTTGTTCCTAGAGGAACAAAAAATCATGCAGTATGTGAAATAAGGTGTTCAAAATGAAATCCATATAACGAGATTAAGAAGCATTCTAAACATAGAGGCAACTAGAGCACAAGTAACGAAGGAAAATCTTTGGAGATAAGTGGCCCAATTTGTCAAACCTGAGAAATTGCATCAATCAGGAATGTGAACGTATGCTACCTAAAACACAGAGAAAGAAAATGATACCTCAGCACAGCATAGTGAAATTGCGGCTGAACTAAGAGAAGGAGGGAAATAGTGAAAAAGAGATATCAAGGGATGAAAAATAAGAGAAATTCAATAAAAAACAATATAAATCAGAAAAATGTGAACAGTTTAAATATTTTCCCATAAGTTTGTATATCCTGTGAAAGCATTTTTAAAGATGAGAATACATATATTATATTTTTTAGATAGATATAAGATAAGGGTATTGATCACAACAAAAATAAAAGACGTCTAGAACACAGAACAGAAGTTTCAAGCTGGTGAGATAGCTCAGCAGCATAAGCACCTGCCTGGCAAGCGTGAGGTCCTGAGTTCGACTCCTAATACCCACGTAAAGGAAAAAAAAGGGCTGGTGATAACACTCAGCGGCACAAGCGCCTGCTGGCAAGCACAAGGTCCTGAGTTTGACTCCCAGTACCCACATAAAAAAATAAAATAAAATAAAATAAAAATAAAAGAACAGAAGTTTCTTCAGTATGCTGGTAAGTGAAAAGTGCTTGATACATGGAAGTTCAGAAAAAATGAATGAAAACATTTTAAACATGTGAGAAAATAGAAAAAGAAGTCTTTCTCTTTTCTTGACTTCTTAATAGTCAAAGGACTGCTTAAATAAAAAATAACAATATATTGTGTGTCATAGAACGTGTGTATAATTAAAATATAGCATAGATTACAAATGGGTAAAAAGAACGCAGCGCCAGTGTTCCTAATTTCACGTATAATATTCATTTCAGGTCCTGGGATAAGGATAGAGATTTTAACTTCTTTGGTGGTAGTTCTCCAACTTTTAGGCATCAAAGGAATTTTTAACACTTAAAATTTATCAATGACATCAAAAAGTTTTTGTTGATATGGCTTATTTCAAAACTTACTTCATTAGATATTCATACCAAAAAATTCTTACAATATTCAAAGATACTCTAAATTATCATGGCATTATACACAGATAAACTAGTGAAGTGCTGAAAATTGTGTAAGACAAAAATGCATTCAGGTCCTGGGACTGTGCAGCCTGTGAGAGGAGTCTGAGTTAGGCTTCACCCTTCCTCCACTGTCCCGAGGTGGCTGGCGAGAGAAGTCTGAGTTTGGCTCCTCGGTTCCTCCATTGTCCCGGGACTGAGCCGCTGGCGAGAAGAGTCTGAGATCCGCCCCTCCCTCCCTCCACTGGTGGGACTCAGGGCCCAGAGGCCTGCGGGAACGCCAGCGACACAGCAGGACCCCGGCTAAGGTGCACACGATGGACAGGCCGAACTAGAGGCATGGAAATGTCTCATGCAACGGTAACAATACGAGCCAGCAGGTTAAATTAGGAGAACCAGTGTTGTGCTTGGGGACAAAGACACGAGGAAGAGAAGCGGGTGGGTAGGGTCACCCCCTTCTCTTTTCTTGTATTTTTTCTCTTTTTTTCTTTTTTTCATTCTTTTTCTTTTGTAAATGACTGGGGAGAACTCCAACCACAGAAAACTAATCCCATCCCCCAAATCCAGAGACAAAGATCGGACCCAAACCCAGTAAAAATCCTCCTGCAATCTTGGCCAGAGTACACATTTTTGGGATCCAACTTGGACCTACCACAGAAATACAGACACTAGAGGAATTTCACTACTTTCATTTTCCTCTGATTGGTTTCCCTCTTAGCATTCAGCTGGATTAGTATTTTGTTTTGTTTGTTTGTTTCTTTTTTGTTTGTTTTCCCTTTCTTTTCTTGTTTTCTCTCTGTTCTGTTTTGTCCTATTTTGCTTTTCTTTCTGTATGTTGTTTTTCAAGTGTGTGAGGATATTTTTGTTTATTGGGTTTTTTTCTTGTTTTCTTTTTTTCTTTCTTCTTCTCTTTATTTTCCTTTTTCTTTTCTTTTTTTTTCATTCATGATTTAGATCTCTAACTTTTCATTTTATTCTACTTGTTCTCTTCCTCTCTTTAGTCAACTATCTCACTTTACTTTATGATACTTTCATGTGAGTAAACACTGTCTCTTCTCTTTCTGGTTCACTTTGAAACCCCTAGGCCTTCTCCTCCAATCCTTTCCTCCTGTATCCTACAGTTACCCAAAACCTGGATGATCATTCTGTGCCCTCCAACCTTGCTTCTATATTTAACCTCATTCATCACTCCATCCTACCTCTTATCCTCTTGAACCCCGCCCCCCACAACAGAGTAAAGTCATTCTACTAAGTGGAAAATCATTGCATACAAGTTCCTGGTGTATGTTGGATTATATTACATTTATGTAAAACTTCCTCCTCTGGTTAAGGATATCAGGCTAATAGTTACCACAGTTTGTCAGTAGCCAGGCTGTACATGAGTCTATTGTTATTGCCAACTAAACTACTTTAACCAGGATGTCATACATGCTATGACCACTTTTTCCCCCCGTATGACAACACTGTGATTGTAAAGGATCATAACCATCATCATAGTCCAGTACAGAAGGAATGGGCCTTAAGTCAAACAGATAGCAACAGTCTTAATATATTGGGAAGGAAGGTTCTTGGGATAGACATAAAGACCAAGAACCACCTATATCTAGAAGACATCCAGAGGAGCAGGCACCTCCTAAGAAAGCCTCAACACCAGTGATAAGGCTATCTAACATTACAAATCTACAAGCATCAACACAGAAAACAAAACAGAAAATAGAAAATGACAAGATGAAGAAGCAAAATGCAACCCCAAATGCCCAGCCCACCCAGGACAAGTCCAAAGCACAAAGAGATAGAGGAAATTGGAAGCCAACAAATGGAACTCTCTGAAATGATAGTAGCAGAAGTGAAAAAACAAATGGAAGAGGCCATAGAAAAAATAATCTCTAAGGTGCAAAAAGAAATGACTATCAGAATGAAAGAAATTAAAGCAGACACAGATAAACAAATAGAGGAGCTCAAGAAAATGATGGAAACCATGAAAGCCAAACATAGACAAGAAATGGAATCAATAAAACAGATCAAAACAGAAATGCAGGAGATTAAAAACTCCATTGAAAGTATACACAGCAGATTGAATGAAGGTGAGGATAGACTATCAGATCTAGAAGACAGGAATGTAACTAGTGACTAGAAAAAGAAAGATATCTTAAAAATAGCAAGAGACCATGAAAAATCAATCCAACAGCTACAGGATGAAGCAAAGAAGAACAACATAAAATTGAATGGAATCAGTGAGAAAGCTGGAGACCATGCAAAAACCATTAAAAACCTCTTCACAGAAATAATGGCAGAAAACTTCCCAAACATGGCTAAAAAATTTGACATACGAATAAATGAAGCATATAGAACTCCAAATAGCCATGACCAAAATCTACACCAAGGCATATAATAATCAAGATTCCAGAAATTCAGCACAAAAACAAAATATTAAAAGCAGGTAGAGAAAAGAAGCATGTCACCTATAAAGGAAAGCCCATCAGAATCACAGCAGACTTCTTGACACAAACCCTCAAATCGAGGATAGCTTGGAGTGCAGTATTTCAAGACCTAAAGGAAAACAATCTTCAACCCAGATTGATGTACCCTGCAAAACTATCTTTCGAAATTGATGGAGAAATAAGGTACTTACATGACAAAGAACAACTGAAGAAATTTATGACCTTCAAACCAGCTCTACAGAATGCTCTGAAGGACATATTAGAAAGCGAAAATGAAAGCCACAAACACATGAACACAGGTAGAAAGAAGCCACCAGACAAGGCAAGCAATTAAACAGAGCTGAAAGACAGGAAACAAACAATAGTGAAACAACATGAAAAAGAAAAGGCAATACATACCAGTTATAACCATCAATTTAAATGGTCTCAACTCACCAATCAAAAGAAACAGACTGGCAGAATGGATCAAGAAGATCCAACAATATGTTGCATTCAAGAAACATATTTAACCCAAAAAGAAATTCATAGACTAAAAGTCAAAAGATGGAAAATAATTCTCCATGCCACAGGAACCCAGAAAAAAGCAGGGGTAGCTATTCTTTTTGCAGACAATGCAAACTTTAAGCCAAAACTGATCAAAAGAGACAAAGAAGATCACTATGTACTTGTTAAGGGAAAATTCCAAGAAGAAAAGATAACAATCATAAATATTTATGCACCAAATACAGATTCAACCAGCTACATAAAACAAATATCAATGGACATGAAAAACCAAGTAAACACTAACACAATTGTAGTGGGAGACCTTAATACCCCACTCTAACAAATAGATAAACTTAGACAAAAAAAATCAACAAAGAAATATTAGAATTAAATCAAGCCTGTGAACAAATGGACTCGGTAGATGTCTACAGAGTGTTCCACCCCAAAATATCAGAATGCACATTCTTCTCAGCTGCACGTGGAACATTCTCCAAAATAGACCATATATTAGCTGACAAAACATGTTTAAGTAAATGTAGAGGAACTGAAATCATCCCATGAGTACTAGCTGACCATAGTGCAATGAAACTGGAAATCAGTGACAAAGGAAATCCCAAAAACTACATAAACACGTGGAAATTAAACAACACCTTTCTGAACAACCAATGGGCCACAGAGGAAATTAAAGGCAAAGTTGAACAGTATATACAATTAAATGATAATGCCGATACAACATACTGAAACTTATCGGATGCAATGCATGTAGTCCTGTGAGGGAAATTTATAGTGGTGAACTCACACATCAGGAAAACAGAATGAGCTCAAATAAACAACCTAATATTGAACCTCAAACTTCTAGAAAAAGAAGAACAAATCAAACCCAAAACTGTTATGAGGGAGGAAATTATAAAGATAAGAGCAGAAATTAATGCAGTAGAGACTAAGAAAACAATACGAAGAATCAATGAATCGAAAAGTTGTTTCTTTGAAAGAATGAATAAAATTGATAAACCATTAGCCAACCTCATCAAAAAGAGGGAAGAAAAAACACAAATTCAAGCGATTAGGAATGAAAAGGGGGAAATCACATCGGATCCCACAGAAATCCAGGAGATCATCAATACCTACTATGAGAACCTATATTCTAATAAGGTGGAAAACAGAAGAAATGGACAGATTCCTAGACACAATTGAAATGCCAAAATTAAATCAAGAAGATATAAAAATTCTAGATAACCCGATATCAGCCAATGAAATTGAAAATATAATTAAAAATTTGCCAACAAAGAAAAGCCCAGATGCTGACAGATTCACTGTTGGATTCTATAAGAAATTTAGAGAAGAACTAATACCACTAATGCTGAAACTCTTTAAAGAAATTGAAAGGGAAGCAATACTTCCAAAATCATTCCTGGAGGCAAGTATTACCCTGATTCCAAAACCAGAGAAGAATGCAACCAAAAAGGAAAACTACAGGCCAATCTCCCTAATGAACATAAATGCAAAAATCCTTAATAAGATATGGCAAACAGAATGCAGCAAATCATCAAGAAGATTATACATCATGAACAAGTAGGATTCATCCCAGGGATGCAGGGAAGGTTCAACATATGCAAATCAATAAATGTAATACACCATATTAACAGAACCAAAGACAAAAATCACATGATCATTTTCAAAGATGCAGAAAAAACATTTGACAAAGTCCAACACTCATTCATGATAAAAAATACTACAGAATGGACTTTGCCTCAATCTGATAAAAGCCATCTATGACAAACCAATAGCCAACATCATATTAAAAGGTCAAAAACTGAAAGCTTGCACTCTAAAATCAGGAATAAGACAAGGATGTCCATTATCACCCTCCTATTCAATGTATTTCTGGAAACATTAGCCAGAGCAATTAGACAACAGAGAAAAAATAAAAGGAATAAAGATAGGAAAGGAAGAAGTTAAATTATCATTATTTGTAGGTGACGTGATACTCTACATAGAAGACCCTAAAAACTCCACCAAAAACTTGTAGATTTAATATCCAAATTTGGCAGTGTAGTGGGATACAAAGTCAACACTCAAAAAATCAATAGCATTCTTGTACACAAGCAACAAACCCACACAGAGAGAAATTAGGGAAAGCACACCCTTCACAATAGCATCTAAAAAAATGAAATACTTAGGAATCAATCTAACAAAGGATGTAAAAGATCTGTACAGTGAGAATTACAGTACCCTAAAAAAGGAGATTGAAGAGGATATCAGAAAATGGAAAGGTATCCCCTGCTTTTGGATAGGAAGAACCAATCTAGTGAAAATGGCCATACTCCCAAAACTGTTATGCAGATTTTATGCAATCCCAATGAAAATATCATTAGCATACCTCACAGATCCAGAGAAAACACTCTTAAAATTCATTTGGAACCAGAATAGCAAAAGCAATTCTGGGCAACAAAGGCAAGACAGGGGGTGTCACAATCCTGGACCTGAAATTATACTACAAGCCTACTGTGATAAAATCAACATGATATTGGCAGAAAAACAGGTCTGAGGTTCAGTGGAACAGAATAGAAGATGCAGACACAACCCTAAACACACTCAACCACCTTATCTTTGACAAAGGAGCCAAACATGTTCACTGGAAGAAAGATGGTCTCTTTAATAAATGGTGCTGGAAAAACTTGCTGTTGACATGCCAAAGGCTAAACCTAGATCCATGTCTATCACCATGCACTAAACTAAAGTCAAAATGGATCAAAGATCTAAATATTAAAATAGAAACACTAAATCTACTGGAAGAGAAAATAGGCAGAAATCTCAAAGGCATAGGTGTAGGCATAGACTTCATGAACAAAACCCAGACTGCAAGGGAAATAGTACGAAGAATCAACAAATAGGATCTCACTTTATTAAAAAGCTTTTGCACAACAAAGGAAATTATCAACAGAGTGAAAAGACAACCCACAGAGTGGAAAAAATTATAGCCAGTTGTCCCTCAGACAAAGGACTTATATCTAGAACATATAAAGAATTGAAAAAATCAGACCCCCCAAATTCAAAGACCCAATCCAAAAATGGGCATCTGAGATGAAAATGCACTTCTCAGATGAGGAAATACAAGTGGCAAATAAATATGTGAATAAATATTCAACATCATTGGTCTTTTGAGAGATGCTAATTAAAATAACACTGAGATTCCATCTCACCCCAGAAAGAATGGCTATCCTCAAGAAATCAACCAATAACAAATGCTGTTGGGGCTGTGGGGAAAAAGGAACCCTTCTCCACTGTTGGTGGGAGTGTAGACTGGTGCAACCACTGTGGAAATCAGTGTAGAGATTCCTTAAGAAACTAGGATTAGAGGTTCCATTTGATCCAGCTATTGCCCTTCTGGGTATCTTCCCAGAAGAATTAAAAATATTATACCATAGCAATATATGTGCACACATGTTCATAGCTGCACAATTTGTAATAGTTAAATCTTGGAAGCAACCCAAATGCCCATCAACTGAGGAATGGATAAAAAAGATGTGGTATTTTTATATAATGGAGTACCACTCATCCATAAAGAAGGATAAACTGGAGTCTTTTATATGTAAATGGATGCAGCTTGAGAGCATACTCATAAGTGAAATAAATCAGATCCATATGTGTAAACTTCATATTGTGTCACTACTTTGAGAAACTGAACTAGTAAATAAGGTCCAAAATGTACAATAGAAATTGTGAATTGGGAAGAAACTGTTCAAAAGAAAAGACAGACTGTGATGGGGGAAAGGGGAAGGGAGGGAAAAAGAAAAAAAAATATTTATACACAAGATAGTTAAGATAGTTATATAAATAGTTTCCCTTAGTTCATTGAAAAGAAAGGTTTGATTTAATATTGTTTGTACAAGATATCATGCCTATATTTTGTACTCTGAATAACTACTATGAAGAGAAAAATATGCAATGTATTAATTATTGTAACTCTCCTACTAACCTGTTTTGAAACTCTGTTTTATTGTTATTTTTATTTTTCTCTTTAAAATAAAAAAAAAAATTTAAAAAAATGCATTCAATCCCCTTGCCTTACTGAACTTCATAGGTTTGGAACAAAATATGGCTGAGTATCAGGTTTTCACCGTGGTCACCATGTGCCTGGCTGCAATGTGTGGGTCACTGCTACAGCCCAGTATCTGTACAAGGTATCAGGGTATTGTACTGATATTGAGAGCCTGGGAAAATATCCACATTTAAAGTATGGTTTTTGCTGAATACCTACTGCTTTCACATCACTGTACAGTCGAACAAACTTCAAACTGATGCATTATAAGGTGATAACCATCTCTAGGTTAGTTGACTTGAAAAATTATGAAATAATGGCAATTCAAAGATATATTAACAATAAATACTTGTATTTTTATAAACAACAAATTCTACTAAGATGATATTTTTACATTTTTTGCCAACTTTTTTATTTTAAAGAGAAAAAACAATAAAAACAGTGTTACAAAATTTCAAACAAGATAATAGGAGAGTAACAATGGTTAATACACTGTGTATTGTTATCTTCAAAGTAGTTGCTCAGATTATAAGATATAGGCATGAAAAGTTGATGAAACAGTATAAGCACAAACCCTTCTTTTCAATGTACTAATAGAAATTAGTAGTATAACTATTCTATCATATTTATTTATTTATTTATTTATTTATTTATTTATTTATTTATTTTTCCTTTTCCCTTCCTTCTTTTCTCCTTTCCCCCATCCCAGTTTTTCTTTCCTTTTGAACAGTTTCTTTCACAATATCTATTGTACATTTTGGATCTTATTTACTTTTCCAGCTTCTTAGACTAGGGAGACAATGTGATGTTTATACATGTGAGTCCGATTTCTTTCACTTATGAGTATGATCTCAAGTTGTATTCATTTACCTATAAAAGTCTCAAGTTTATCCTTCTTTATAGCTGAGTAGTACTCCGTTTTGGTTTTAGAGAATAAAGCTAAATTCCTTCAGTTCTTACTGCATACAATCTGTTACAAAATATTATAGTGGCTAAAGTATATGGAGAACATACTATCTCACAAACATTTGTTATAGAATGTGGAATGGTACTGTCCTCACCTTTCAGGTACACTATATTCTGTTTTTTATGCAAAAAAATTTGATAAACAGGAGTCCTTTAAATATCAGTCCCCAGACAGAAAAGACTCCCCATACAAACAATAAGTGTAATAGACCTGGCATGGCTGTTTGAGTAGAAGACAAAGTGGGAAATTTTCATAGTGAGAAAAAGGTAAAAATAAATCCATTGGACATACTAGTAAGGGTGTTGTCTTACAAAACTCTTTAAAACATTTAAAGAAAAACTGACAACACTAAAGAAAAATATAGACAAATCCACAGTTATAGACACCAGCACTGGTAATTGCATCAAGCAGACAAAAAAAAATCACTTAGAATAACAAAGTTTTGAGTGACATTTTATTCACTATAACTTACTGATTTATATAAAACACCCCACCCAACAGTTTCCAAACATAGATTCTTTTTACATACATGTAAATATTTACAACATTGCCATAGTTGGGCAATATAAATTCCCCCAAATTTCAAAAAAGTAAAACTATAAAAATTACATTCTAAAATTATATAGAATTATACTGAAAACACAACTGCATGATATATGAAAATTTTTCAGAAAGTTAAACCTTAAGGAACACACTTCTAAGTGATTGCTTCTGAAAGAAAAAAATCATAAAAGCACTTAGAAAATAGTTTAAAAATAAATGAAATCTCACAATTTGTACATAGTTGAACATAAGTTTTGTAGAGGAAAATGTATAATTTTTAAATGCGCTACTCAAAAAATAGAAATATTATAAATGTTATCAATACAGTAAGTTATGCACTAAACGTTTGTCCACCTTCTGCCCTCTGTAACTCACGTGTTGGTCTTAACATCCAATGCAAAGGTACTTAGAGGTGGGGCCTTGGATGGTAATTATGTTGTAAGGGTGGGGTCCACAGGACAGTGTTAATGGTGATTAAAAGAAAATATTTGCATAATTAAAATATAGTTTAAAGGATAAAAATGGGGTAAAAGGAATATACTGCAATGGTTACACATTTTATATATAATATAATTGAGGTAACTGAGAGAGGGTAAGGACGCATATATTTTAATCCCTTGAGTGGTAGTTTTTCAGCTTTTTGTTGTCAGCAGTTTTTGACAATTAACGTTTACAATGATTTCTAAAGCTTTTTTTTATATGGGCTATATCGAAACATAGATAAACTAAAAAATTCTTAAAGCTATTTATACGGATACTCTTTAAATTATCATGGTATTATATATAGGTAAACCAATCACAAGCTAAAATTTTGGAATTAAAAAATGCACTAGGTCCCCCTGCCCTACTGCACTTCACTGCTTAGGAACAGGGCATGCCATAGAGCATTGGGTGTTTTCCTCTTGTGCTTCATTGGCTGCAATATATGTACCAAATATGAACTCATGAAAACATGCAATGAAGATATGGAATGGTATTCTCCTAACCTTTTAGGTATGCAGTTTACTGTTTTCTGTGCAGTTTACCTTTTCTGTCTGCTACATGGCAGTGTCTAGATGAAAAAACTCACTGTACGAACAGGAAGTGTAATAGACCAAATTTGGCTGGGTAGAGATAAAGTAGGATATTTCACAATCATAACCAGGTCAAAGTAAATCAAGTGGACACACTGATATGTGTGCTAAGTGTATAAAACATTAAACACTTTAAAAACGACAGCACCAAAGGAATAAATAGAGAGGGCTGGTGAGATAGTTCAGTGGCATAAGCGCCTGCCTGGCAAGCACAAGGTCCTGAGTTCGATTCCCTGTACCCACATAAAGGAAAGGAATAAATAGAGAAATTCACAATTATAGACATCAGCACTGGTAATTACAACAAGAAGACAAAAGGAAGAGGTCTCATTAAGGAGAGTAAAGTTTCAAATGACACAGCAATGTGACTTAATTCATGTTTATAAAACACTCCACTGAAAAACTGGCAAATATGCATTCTTTTTCTTTAAGTACACAAAAAACATTCAACATTGCCATAAATCTGGAAATGAAAGTTTCCTCTAAATAAACATAACACTATAGAAATTACATTCTAAAACTATTACAACTATACAAAATACATAACAGTATGATATAAAGATATCAAAAGTTAAGCCATAAGGAGCACCCTTCTAAATAAATTATTTTAAAGGAAAAAAATTGGGCTGGTGATATAGCTCAGCGGCATAAGCACCCGCCTGGCAAGCATGAGGTCCTGAGTTTGACTCCCAGTACTTGCATATATTAAAAAAAAAAAAGGAAAAAAGTCATGAAGAATATTAGAAAATAGTTCAAAAGTAAATGAAATCTCAGAATTTATAGATAGTGTAGCTTATCCCTATACAGTACCTCATTAAATGTACAATATTAAATTCATATCTCAAGAAACAGAAAGATTAAAAATAAATGCTCTACATTTGAAGGACTGAATGTTTGTGCCTGGCCCCCATTCATATGTTGAAGTCTTAGCCGCTCAGGTAATGGTACTGGAAGGTGGGAGGTATCTACGGTTAGATTAGGCCAGAGGGGTGGTGACTCCATCAGGCGATTCATGGTCATGTAAGAAAAGAGGATAGAGTTTTGGCTTTCAAGCTCAGTAAGAAAACCAGTGTGCAGATACTTCTCTTGGGTGCTTCCCTAGGAGGGTGACTGCTGGGCTGTGGGTCATGTAAATGTGCAGCTTGAGTCATTCCTACCACCAGGTAGCTTTCCCAAAATGTACACATCAGTTGATACTGCTACTAGAGGTGCTCTACATTCCTGTCATTATTTTCCATCCATTTGAAAATGAAAATTAAAAAGTTTATTTTAACTCTATACATAATTGCACCTTAACATTTTGTATGTGTACATTTGAACATCTTAGCTACATTCACCTGGTTGTGCGACCATCATTACCATCTATCACACACACGTCTATTCAGCTTACAAAACTGAAGTTTTATGTCCATTAAAAAGAAATTGGCCAATTCTCCCTGCCCAGAAACCCTGGAATCCACCATTCTATTCCTTGCCTCCATGAATTTGACTACTCTAAGTATATCTCATAAGTGGAATCAGAGATATGTCTTTTTTTTTATTAGTACATGTTTGCAGTATTTGTCTTCCAGTGACTGCCTTTCTTTCTTTTTAAAAATTTTTATTAGTACATGTTTACAGTGCACAGTAATTACATTTGATGCAGAGAGTTGCTACATGAATATAATACGTGTTAATTCATTTTACATCCCCTTCTCTCGCTGTGTTTTGTATAAGTGTACAAATTTAGCTAGAGAATAGATAAACTTGTTACCTTTTTGTTGTTATTTATTGATATTATAGATTAGGGTTAGAGAACTAACACCATGATAATTTTGTTTTCTAGAATTTGTGAGATTTTTTTTCCAACCTCACAGAAGGTCAAGTTGACATATTATCTCATAAAAACTTAGTTATATTCTCTAGACACTTAGTGTACACACGAACTATTTAATAGAGTGTTACAATCATCAAATTGTTTATACGAGTTTCATGTTTCTTTTTCAATTTCTTTTTAAATAAGTTCTTTGAGGTGTAATTGAAATAAAATAAACTGTATGTGAAAACATACAAACGGATAACAACCTATAGAACAAACGTAAAACTATAACCACAACTAACTTCCAAATTTTATTTTTTCTTTAGTTAATATCTTACTTTTATTGGTACATTTTTGAGTACATGAATGCATTACTCATGGGGAGTTGGTACATGTACACATCTTAATTCTTATAAATTCCCCTCCCTTTCTACACCCTTCTTCCATCTCTTGGTCCCCATCCCTTTTACAAAATATGTGTCTCCCAGTTTCCTATCATTTAACTTTTAATTTGCTTTTTAATTATTTATGCTTCAGATAGTGCTTTGCTTTTGCTTTTTTTTAGCCTTTGGGCTATTTCCAGAAAACCAAAGATTCACATAGTATTCTTCAGAGTTTGAAACTACATGATAGTTCTAGTTCTTTTTTCTTTTTTCATTTTTAGATTAGGTTTCAACGCTTAACACAGTGAAAATAGTTGTTATATTCCACTGCTTAGGGAACAATGACAAGAAAAAGTATGTACAGAAAAGATGCATTTTTTCCAAATATTTTTGATCCAACTTATGGTTGACTCACTGGAGCAGAATCCATAGATCAGGGGGCTAACAGCATATAATAACAGGAAAAAATAATGTCACTTTGAACACATTTACACTTGATGTCATTCCACAGATCTTGAAAACCAACAACATCTGTGGCTATGAAACCCACGGTTAGGAGCATCACTATGTGGATAAGCGTGAAGTGACCAATGGTCAGATCAGTGGGCTTGGGCCTGTGCTGCAGAAGAAATGTGAGGAAATGAAAGAGAAGCAGGACAGTGTTGGCCATGATCCCGATGCTGACTTAAAGAAAAATAAGTTTCATATGTCAACAAAACTGGAAAATCTGGTGTTTTCCTTTATCTCTATGGTGAAAGAAGCAATAGTAGATATCTGAGGAAAAAGCACAGAAAATTCTTTATCACATATACTGCCCCCTTCATCAATCTCAACCAACACTACACCTTCATCACAATATGTAGATTCATCGGGCCGGTGAGACGGCTCAGCGGCTTAAGCGCCTGCCTTGCAAGCGCGAAGGCCCGAGTTCGACTCCCGGAACCCACATACGAAAAAGGGGCCGGGGATATCGCTCAGCGGCACGGGTGCCTGTTGGCGCGTGAGGTCCTGAGGTCGTCCCCCCGGTACCCACAAAAAAAAAAAAAAAAAAAAAAAAAACAATATGTAGATTCATCCCCGTGTATCCTGTTCCCACTTCCCTGCTCAGGTCCACCCCACATCCTTCTGGATGCTTCACAACTCTCTCCCGTGTCCCACCTCCTTCCAATCAGCGGTGGATCATGAGTCTTCAGCTGGGGACCTGCACTATCTCTGTAATAAAACTTTAGTACTATTGGTGGTATTTTCATATTTTGTGTCACTTTTAGTTTTCCAAGTTTGGTCTACTTGTTTAGTTTACAAAGTTTGGTACTCTTGTTTACCATGATATCTGTATTAATGTATTCACCAAATTAAGGTTTCTTCTCATGATGTGCCCAGGATAAACAACAGAACGTTTTAATCTGATTATGTGGCTGTCTTTGAGTTTTGTGGATAGCTTACTGTCATAAGATACAGTGTCCTAAGTGGTCTTGTATTTCTTGTGTTTATAAGTGATGTATACCTTTTTCTTATGAATAAATTTTATGAAAGTTAAAAAAAATGGCCTGATAATATTAAAGGCTTAACATTAATAGATATATGACAATATTTAAAGATAGTATTTTAGAACAAACTATAATATAAATTATAAAATTGTCTTCTCATGTCATACCTCTGAAATTCTAGCTATAGATTATTTTTGTTTCATATAGTTGAGTCTTAACCAATACCTAGGCTTATGAAACAGGTCAAAGTGAATAATGAAATCATTATAAAAGAAGGGGAGAAGACTACATTATTTTCAGCATATTTAGGGGGATTGCAGTCCTGTGAAGACAAATGACAAGGGCATGGAAGATATATGCATATGTCACAGGCTTACCTAATATTGAAAGTATCATGGGAACAGTGGGTCATTTCCTAAAACTGATAAATCTTATTTGGAGCATAAAAGTTGATGTTCTTTCTCCAGAGCATTAATCTAGGAAGGTGATACAATTTGATGCAGTCACAATCACTCAGTTACATTAGCTCCCATAACTCTGAGAAATGACAGAAAATATCAGTAATCCAGCAGTATCACTATTTCTTGAGAGAAATAGAACCTTATAAGATGTCATTTCAAAACATAAGCACTGGGGCCAGTGAGATGGCTCAGCGGTGTAAGCGCCTGCCTGGCAAGCGTGAGGGCCCGAGTTCGACTCCCAGAACCCACGTACGAAAAAAGGGCCGGTGATATCGCTCAGCGGCACGGGCGCCTGCTGGCACGCGAGGTCCTGAGGTCGACCCCCGGTACCCACAAAAAAAAAAAAAAAAAAAAAACCACAAGCGCTAAGTAAATTTTTAATATCTATGATTTAAAATTTTACATAAATGGGACTGGAGAGGATGGGACACTGTGGGAACAACCCTCAGGGAACATCAAAACAGTTCAACAGATGTCAAAAATCATGTGGATGAAAAACACTGTTAAAATGACATGAATTAACTGGATTATTAAGCATTCTAAATATCAACAATTATAATTTTTGGTAAAGGAAGGAATATGAGGTAAAGGAAGGAGTATAAGGAAAATACCTGGGTAATTAGTGACCCAAGTTGTCAAACCTGATGAAACATACCCACAAAAAATTTGAATGAAATCTGTAAAACACAGAAAGAAAATGATTTCTCAAAATATTGCAGGGAAATTGCTGAAGAACTTAGAGGAAAAATAGAAATAGTGAAAGGAGCAAAAGAGATGCATTACATGGAGTAAAACTTATAAGATACAATCAAATTAAAAATGTAAACAAGAAAAAAGTATCTGAAAAGTTAAAAATATTTTTCTATGAATTACTATATCCCATGAAAAAACTTTTTAATGATGAAAAAGTAAAGTATATTTTAAAATGTTAGAATTTGAGACAAAAATGAAAGATGTATAAAGACACATAACAAAGGTTTATAGATTATGGATGAGATAAGTGAATTAAATATAGATATACAGAAACAAATATTGAAAATTGTTACATGTGTTAGAAAATACCAAAAACCATATCTCTCTCCCCTTTATTAACTCCTTAATAGTCAGAGGACTCCTTAATTTTAAAAGAATAGCAACACCTTACAAGACATAGAACATTTGTTTAAGTAAAATGCAGTTCAAAGACAAAAATGGTCTAAAAGGAATGTACTGCAATGGTTTTACATATTATGTATAATATAATTTAGGGTCCTGTGATAGGTTATGGGTATATTTTAATGGTATTTTTCCAACTTTCAGATGTCAGGAGAAGTAACTCCTAAAACTTGTCGATAATGTCAAAGACTTTTGTTGGTATGGATTCTGTCAAAACTTAACTATGTTAGATATTCACACTGAAAAACTCTTAAAATACTTGTACGGATACTCTTTAAATTATCATGGCATTATATATGGATAAACCAGTTACAAGTTGAAAATACTGTAAATCAGAAATGCATTCAAACCATCCGATCTACTGAACTTCATAGCTTAGGGGCAGAATAGACAATAGAGTAGGAGCTGTTACTCTTGTGGTCACGTGGCTGGCCAGGAGCTGTGGCTCACTTCTGCTGTCCTGCATCTCTCCACAATATGAGGGTATTCTGCTGCATATTTATAGCCTTAAAAAGTATCCCAATTCATAGTATGCTTTCTACTGAATGTGTAGTGCTTTCCCATTGTCATAAAGATGAAAATTTCTAACTGAAGCATTGTAAGTTTGTGACTATTTATATATTAATTGATATTTTTACATCATTAATCTCTTTTATGTCTGGTCATAGATAATAGAACTGGATTTCTTTTAGCTATTGTTACATACAATCTGTTACAAAATACTATGATGGCTAAAGTATATGGAGAAAATATGATCTCCCATAAGAATGTAATTTAGATGTGGAGTGACAGTGTCTTCACCTTTTGGGTACACAGTATGCTGTTTTCTAAATGTCAGTCCCTAGATGGAAAGGACCAACCATGCAAACAATAGGTATAATAGAACTGGCTATTTGGATAGAGGAAAAACTTGGACATTTCACAACGATAAAAGAGTAAACATAAATCAATCGGACATATTAATAAGTGTGCAATGTTTTTAAAACCTTAAAACACTAGAAAAAAAAATGAAAACATTGAAGGAATCGACAAATCCACAATGATAGACACCAGCACTAGTAATTAGAACAAGCAGACAAAAAAAAAAACCCAAACAAAAACAAACAAACAAACAAAAAGTCACCTCAGTAAGAAAAGCAAATTTGGGAGTTGGTTCTGGGCTGCGACTGTGAGGGCCCCCAGGGCCTGGCAGCTGAGAGGAGCGCCCTGCTTTGAGACATCCTGTGCATCCCTTAACAGGTAGGCTGCTCATATAAATGATAACCACCCGACACAAGCAAAGTTCATTTCTACTTTGAATGTCATGAAAACAAAACAGACCGCTCCATAGCAAGACAGGTGAAATATGAGAAAACAGAATTTTCTGCGTTGCAGTACATTCTCAATAAGTACTGGACTTAAAAGGTAAAGTTGTGACTAAAGAAAAAATCTGGGAAGCCAAGAAGTGTACAAAGAACTCTTCCAGGACAACGTCTCTAATGAAAAGGGGTGGATCTACCTTCTTTTTTTTTTTTTTTTTGTGGGTACTGGGGGGTCGACCTCAGGACCTTGCGCGCCAGCAGGCGCCCGTGCCACTGAGCGATATCACTGGCCCCTTTTTCGTGTGGGTTCCGGGAGTCGAACTCGAGCCCTCGTGCTTGCCAGGCAGGCGCTTAAGCCGCTGAGCCATCTCACCGGCCCCTGGATCTACCTTCTTGAGAAACACCACGGGCATCTCCTGTGAGAAGTAAAGGCCACTCCTGAGGGCTCTGTCTTCCCAGAGGAAATGTTCTCTTCACAGTGGAAAACACAGAGCCAGAGTGCTACTGGCTGACAAACTGGATTAAATGATCCTTTTAAAGGGCAGTGATTCAGCTAGGAGTATAATTCAAGCTGATTTGTTGGACTATGAAAAGAAAATCTGACACAAAGAACCACTGTGTCTCATAGTTATTTCACTTCTTGCCTGACATTTTTAGAGGAACCATGCTTGTTCAATCCTGGTATCCAATCACAGCGGCCACAAATTCTAGAAAGTAGAAGAAAATATTGGCCAAATTTTTGTTAGAAACTTTTGATAAGTTAGATGGTCTGGAATACAAGTTACACGATTTTGGCTACAGAGAAGTCTTTTCTTAAGAGGCTGCTAGCATAGGGATGTCTGCCCATTTGGTTAACTTCAAAGGAACAGATATTCTAATTAAATACTACTATGGGATGAAAGGTCTTGTTCCAGGCCATTTTGTTTTAGCAGCAGAACACAGTACCATAACAGCTTTTGGGAAAGACCATGAAAAGATGCTTTGTACATACAGTAACAGTTTTCATTAGTGCCAATATCTGCGATCAGTGATAACTATAACATTTATAATGAATGTGAGAAATTATGAGGGGAAGATCTAAGACATGTAATACTATGAAGCAGTACAGAGGTACCACTAATAATCAGGCCTGATTCTGGATATCCTCTTGATACCGTATTAAAGATTTTGGATATTTTAGTTAAGAAGTTTCCTGTTACTGAGAACTCAAAGGGCTACAAGTTGCTGCCACCTTATGTTATTCAAAGGGGTGGAGTAGATATTAATTAAAGTAAATCCCCGACTTATGACCAAGTTACATTCCAGGAGAATGTTGGTAAGTTGGATTTGTTTAAGTCCAACAAAGTAAGTCTTATACATATTTGACACAAATATACAATGTATATTGCTTTGTATTTCCTTGCAGTCCCCTCCACATCACAACTGCTTTCCCTCTTGCTTCTGGACGTCCTGTGTTCTGATTGAGCACTGAACTACTGTCCACTACCACACGGTGTAGTGAGCACGCAGCAGCAAACCGCAACAAAGTCTGGCAGACACATGAGCTACTTCCACGATTTGTTCAAATCTACAATGTTTGTTTCTCTTATCTGTGAAAGTTCACAACTCGAATGTTCGTAAATGGAGGACTTACTGAATATCTTACAAAGGATTATAGACAGCATGAAAGTCACCAAAAAAAAAAAGTGGAATGTCGAAATGTTTTCTTGGTTCTGGTGAAGTTTACTACAGAAGTTAGCCAGAGATCTCTTGTATTATTCCTTCAAGTGTAGCTATGTTGTCACCAATGCCTTTGGGATTAATGTCTTCAAGGACCCAGCTGCTGATCCTAACAAAATGCAGAGTATCTTTACATAGGAGACAGGAGGGAATTTTGTTACACTTGAGGAAGGGAAAGGAGACCTTAGTAACATGATCATGATCTCTTTCATGCTGTCTTCAAGAGCGGGAAGGTAACCGAAAGCTATTCATTTGATGAAGTAAGAAAGAATGCACAGCTGAATATGGAACGGGAGCAGTGTCTCATTTGGTTTCGTCCTGTGACCGGGTCACGTGTGCATGTGTGTCTTGCATTACACATGTACACCTGTGTGAGAGTACGCAATATATAATGTTTAGTGTAGAGATGTGTGGGGTTTGTGTTTTCTGACACACATTATAGTCAAATTATTTGTTGGTTTATGGACATACTACCTTTTTGTTCCTGGTGTTTAGGTGATCTAAAATTAAACAACACACATAACCATTGTAAAAGATTAATGCTAAAGTAAGTTTTTTATGGCCCTTTGCCAATAGATAGTAACTCAATCTGGTGTTGATCTTTTCACAAATAACAAAACCAAGAAACCTTTATATATAACTAAAAATCACATAAAAGAGATTTGCATAAAATTATCATGATTGCTTTGTTCATATTTAACTTGTAGTTTTGTATAAACAAGACTGTGTAATATATATTTATAGTTTCTGTGATTTAAGCCTTTCTAACTTTTCATGATTTTATAGCACAGGCTTTCAAGAAAATACTTGAAAATAAATTACATTGTCTTTTGTCACTTAATCCAAAGGTGTATCTGGGAGGAGGGGGGCAGTCTGCCCTGGGGGGCACATTTTTTGGGTGGAATTATTGGACAAAAGGAAAATTATATTGCAACAATATACTCCATGTTAACACAGTGAAGATTTGAATACATGGAATTAGAAATGTTTTTCTCTATACGACATTTTAATTTTCTATCTAAGTAGGTTAACACATTCAGGTGTATGTTGGATGGTGGCAAATTGAAGGAGAAGCACAAACTCTAGCTAGACCACTTCATTAATCAGCAAATAAAACATGACCTTAACAAAGTTGTTTGTGTTACTGTACAATTTGAAAATTATGTCAGGACATATGCTGTCGAATTACTAACCCCACTGCCCCTGGTAGAATTTGTATTAACCATTCCACATCTAAGAAAATAATGGTTCTTACTGGACTGTCTAAGCACTGCATGGTTATATTCCTTGGTCATTTGTTGTGTACCAGTGAAATGCCAAATTGGAAAAGCCTGTAGTACAGTTTCACATGTCATATATGGCCTGTGGTTCTAATATGCACCTCAAGATTTTAAGGAGATAATGTTTGTAGAGAGGAATTTGGTTCCACTACAGAATATATAAATAAATGTAAAAGTTTCATGAAAGTGGAAGTAGTGTATTTTAAAGTAATTACATTTTTGAATTTATTTTTCGTATTCTATAGTTGGTATGATCTAAATGAATTAACAAGAGGGTAGTGAGTATACTTATTTTAAGTGTTTTGATTCTGTTATATTTTTCATTACATTTTTAAAAAATTAAATCAGATATTAAATTGTTTTAAAAAAAAAGAAAAGTTTCAGAAGACACAGTGATCACTGTGACTTAATTAATATTTATAAATGTCATGCAACAACTGCCAAATATGCATTCTTTTTAAGTACATGTGCAAAATATTTATCAGCATTGCCAAAACCTGGATAATAAAATTTTCCTCTGATTTTAAAAAAGTAATATCACACACATTACATTCTAAAACTGTGTAGAACTACACTGAAAACATAACTACATGATATATGGAAATTTATTAAAATTTAAACCTTAAGGGAACACACTTTTAAACAACAGCTTTTCAAAGAAAAAAAATCATAAAAGCTGTTAGAAAACAATTCAAAAGTAAGTGAAACCTCACAATTTATAGAAGATGCAGCTTATGTCTGTATCTAGGTAAATGTATAAATTTTAAAGACTTATCTAAAAAAAAAAGTTGAAAAGTAAATTACAGATTGTAGAATTTCTGTTTGTGCACCCTCCCCCAACCTCAATTCAGATGTTGAAATGTAGTGGTACTATATCTGCAAGTGAGGCCTTGAGCTATTAAGAATTATTAAGAGTGGGCTATAAGGGTAAGGTCCTCTTGATGGCATTAATGACACTATAACAAGAGAAGACAGAGATCAAGCTCTCAAGAGCCCAGGAAGAAAGGCCATGTGAAGACATAGTGAGAACCTGGCAGTCCACCAGCCATGAAGTGAGACTTGGCCAGATATCAAATCTCTAAGTGCTTTCCTCTCAGACTTCCGGCCTCCAAGGCTGATAAATCATGTCTGTTCTTTAAGCCACTAGTCTATAGTAATTTGTTACATCACCACGAGCTACGAGACACTCTACTTCCAGTTTATGATGACAGAAAACAAGAAAACATAATTCAGTAAAAATAACAACATAAAGGCTAAATTGAACCATGAACAAAATTCAAAAGGGAAGAAAATCAACAAAGTATTATACTGGTTCTTAGCATGGATTAATATAATTGATAAATCCCTAAAATTGGGTCCAAAAATAAACAAACAAAATTGACCAATATGAGGAGTCATGGATAAAACAATGTGGACACAGATGAAGACACACCATGAACAATTTTACAGTAATTAATTGAAAATTTAGATATAGTAGTTATAAGCTGTCCAAGATTCAGTTCACCTCCCACAGATTCATTCAGAAAATAGAGCAGAAGGGAAATATTACAAGCCTGTCATGGGGAAAGAAACTTTTGCAACGGCTGAAAATGATATTATAAGGAAAGAAAGTTATAAATCCTTGTTATTCATGAACAGAGAAGCAAATCTCCTTAATGCAATATTAATAAAGGGAATTTGGAATTACATAAAAAAGGATTAGAAGTTATATATGGAATTAATCCCTGAAACGTATGTTCAGTGTACTTTACAAAATTAATGTAATTAACAGGTATAATAAAAAAGTATGATCTTAAGAGATGCATGAAACATTTGAAATAGTTCAAGACTGTTTTGTTATTTGAATAAAATCTTCTTTTGGTACTGACATTACTTATTACCTGCTTTCTTAGCAAATTTCAAATTTCAAAATTAATATATTTCTTACTAATACATTAATATTTACTATTATCATTATGGAATGGGTCAAGTCTTTAGAACTCATTCATTTAAGAACTGCAGCTTAGAGCATTTTAACAACTTCTCCCTATTTTCCCCACCCCCTAAGTCCTGGTATCACCCTTATACTCTTTTGTTTCCATGAATTTACCATTTTAAAAGGGATTTAACACATAAGTGAGATACTACTTTATTTATCTTTTATGTCTTACTTATTTAAATTTGGATAATCAACTAAAAGGAACTATGTGAGGTGATGGATATATTATTTCACTTAATTGTGGCAAGCATTTCATACTGTGTATGTAGATCAAAATATCACAAATGCAGATCAAATACTCACTCATATATACATAATTAAAATCCAGGGGATTATTGAGATGAATTTGCACTTGCATCTCTCCTGTTCTGGTGCACAAGCACACGATAACCAAATTTACACATTTGTTAAATTTGAAATCAAAGTATAATTGAAGGAAAACTGACAGTATCACCATATCCAAGTTTGAGGACTGGCTTCACTGTCACCTTTGTCACTTTTCACTCCACCAAATTCTTTCCTGAAAGGCCTACTTAATGTGGTACCTCAATTTCACTGCCCAACTGCTGATGACCTAATGAAGTATTGAAAATTCTGTGTCCTGTCCAGACCACATAATTTAAATTACCTGGGTATCTCTGAATGCTTAGGGGATAGCACACTTTTGGATTACTTCATACCTTCCTTTTAGATAATTCTTCATATGTGGATACTGGAATGACAGTTAGTTTTGTCACCACTCCAGGCTTTTAAATGAATGTGTATATAACTCATCCAGAATTCACAGCAGGAGGTTTTCACTGTGACTGGCTTGTAGTATCATCTCCAGCAACTCTCCATGTGAAAAGTGTTTATGAACAATATTCTCAGAATAACATCATGAGATATTCTATTGCAGAAAAATTGTTTCAAAAGAAATACTGAGTTTAGTATGTGTATACTTTCTGTTGCTCCTGTCTGCTATTATGAGAATAACAATTAAATAACTGAATTTGATTTTTCCAAATGAAAATAACACCAAATTATGTAATGAAATAATACAATTAAACTGATAGAAGAGTGGTGGCAATTACTGACTATCTGGTTCTGAAGTAAAAATACAAAACTGAAGATCTGAATTTATGTTCTATTCTGCTTATAACTACCTCGGTCCATTTTGTATTTATAACTTAGATTTGTATAAGAATGTACAAATTGAGCAAGGCAACAGACAATGAATCCTATTACCCTCTGTGGTTCTGTACTGATATTAGTCCAGAAAGTAATGTGTAGAGAACAAAGATCACAATAATTAAAGGACCACAATAATTTTACATTTTGGAATTTCTGGACATTTTTTCCAAATCCATATAAAGCCGACAGTAACAATGATTTCATACAAACTTCCTTGTATTCTCTTGTCACTTAGAGGCATTACATACATGCTGTTTAATAATTTAGTAAAGTCATCAAAGTGCTTATCCAGGTTTCAGGTTTTCTTTTTCCTTTCTTTAAATAGGTTTGTTAGGTGTAACTGAAATAAAATAAACTTCATATATGACAACATATACACTGAAAAATAGCAACACAGATAGCATGTGTTAAAATATAAACATAACAACGTTCCAAACATTTTCTGCAGATTTGTAATGCATTTTGCAGGTTTCTTCTTATAATCCTAAGCTATTCCAGAAAAACAATAATGTACTGTATTCTTTAGAGTTTGAAACGAGGTAAGAGTTCTAGCTCTTCGTGTATGATAAGAATCGAAGCCTGTATTTCTTCAGAGTTATACTGTTAAATTATCTGCTACATACTTCTCAGTCACATATATCAAAGTAAATACATTAAAAAGGAAAAGCATAATTCTGCATGTGTCAAAGATCCAACAGACATTTAAAGCATTTGCTCATCATCAGAGAAATTATCTATCACTGATAAACAAGCATTAACTGTCTTTCCAACACATGGATATTAAACACTTGATCATTCTTTTTTCAGTACTGATTACCACCAAAGGACTGATTGTGGCATAGCCATTGCTAACCAGCATCTGGACAAAATGATGAATCTGGTTACGCTTCCAGAACACTCCAGATGTGGAGGTGATAACACAGTCCAAAGCATAAACGACAATAAAGACACTCATGAGCGACAAAAGAGTCTGAGTGGCCCTTTGTTCTGGGGATGCTTTTGGACACAAGTTGGTGCTGTGAAGATGCTGGGACTGTCTTTTGTGCCTGTACAAAAGACTCACCATGTACACATTTGAGAGCCCCATTAGCCCTATTAAAAACATTTCCTGCAAAGTCATCAAGGAGAAAGTAAATATACTTAAGTAAGTAACTAATGGGCCAAAGGGAGCAGGACCGAGTGACAAACATAAGGTTATGAGAAGTCACATTAGGGGTGGCAATAGTGGAGATTAAGAATTGACTACTTATAAGCATGTTGAAGACCCATAAAAACAGAAAGCAACACAGGTTCTGAGTCAGGGATTTCTGTTTGAACTTTGCCAGACAGGAGCTTCTGGGGCTGAGAGTGATGGCCTGGAGGACACTCAGCAGGCAGGTGGTACAGATGGAGAGGCCTCTCATCACCCTGTGCAAGTATATGACAGATTTACATTTGATGTCATCCCCTAAACCCTGAAATCCAAAAATGTCTATAGCTGTGAAACATGTGGTTACCAGCATCCCAATGTGAATAAGAGCCAAGTGGCCAATGGTCAAATCGATAGGCTTGGGCCTGTGCTCCAGAAGAAATATGAGGACATAAAAGAGAAGCAGTATTATGTTGGCGATGATCCCAATGCTGACTTCAAAGAAAAACAGGTATTGTATGTCAATAAAGCTGAATTCTTTGCTGTTTTTATTCATCCTCGTGGAGGAAGAATTATATCACAGATACATTAGAAGAAAAGAACAGAAAATTATCACAATATTACCTCTTTCATCAATCTCAACCAACAGTATGATTTGCCAAATTACGTGGGTTCATCCTGATAAGTCCTTTCCCACTTCAGTAGTTGCCTTCACTGACAGCCTCTTGGTCTCCTCATGGCCCTGTCCCCTGTCCCTCCTCTTAACCACCATAGCTATATTATGGGTCTTCTCCCAGGGGTCCCATAATACCTCTGTAGTGAAACTGTCACACTTTAGAAGATATTTTTTTCCTCATCTTTATGTTTCAATGTCCAATCTATTGTCTTATTTGTATCTGCATTCACAAATGCAGCAAATTAAGGTGCCATATGATGTGCTCAGGAAAAACAAAACACTTTTAAGTCTGATTGTCTGGTTGTCTGTGAGATTTTTGAATCACATGATGTCATAAAATACAGCTCAGTAAAGGGTATTGTATTTCATGTGCTTATACAAAACATGCACCTATTTCTTTTTTTTTTTTTGGTGGGTACCGGGGGGTTGACCTCAGGACCTCACACGCCAGCAGGTGCCCGTGCCGCTGAGCGATATCACCGGCCCCTTTTTCGTATGTGGGTTCCGGGAGTCGAACTCGGGCCCTCGCGCTTGCGGGGCAGGCACTTAAGCTGCTGAGCCATCTCACTGGCACATGCACCTATTTCTTAGTCATCTACTTCATGTAAGTTTCAAAATATAAAGAAATCATATTAAAATGAGTAATGTTAAAAGATCTATAACAACACTTATATACCTTAAAAATTAGCTGAAGCAAATTAACATAATAAATTTAAAATCTTTTTATATGATTTTCTGAAATTCAGGCTATAGTTTAAAATGCTTTAAGAATTTGAATCTTAAACAATACATAATGTTCTAAAAGTGAGCAAGGAAAATATTCAAATCTTCTAACAACTGACAGGATAAGACTGTTTTATGATTATATAAGAAATTGTGGCCCTATAAAGAAAATGACTAAGGCATGGCAGATGTGTGCACTTGCCACATGTTAACATAACATACAAGGTACCTTGGGATCAGTGGGTCACTGTCTGAGACTGGTAAATCTTTAGTTGACCTTCCTTCAGAGCACTGATCAAGGAAAGTGACACAGTTCGATGCAGTCAAAATCACCCACTTTTATTAGCTCTATAGAGAGATGACAAAAAAGATGGCGAATTATTCAGCTGTCTCCAAGTTTTATGAATCACATTAATCTGTGTTAGGTAAACACATAAGCCAAATATCTTTGTACTGTATTTTATGTAAGTGATAAAAATTTAGATCTATAGGAACATATTACTTTATAAGAAAATACCTACTGAAGAATATGAACGTCTCATGAAGCAAAGAGAAAGTTAATTCTTTAACAATGTACCTTGCTGCGTCACCCAGCTCAAAACTGCCTTCACAGCACAGTTAAACAGAGCAGGGGATCGGACAGGAGCTCCAGGCGTCAGCAGGGAGATCTAGGAGTCCTGCCTGTAACACAGCTCTTAGCAGTGATGGTGCTGCGAAGGCACTTGTCTGGCCTAACATGGATGAAAGTCTAATTTAACACAGGAGGAAACTAGCTTCCCTCAGAGAGACTCCAGGTTAATAAATCAATGAATGAAGCAAAGAAGAGTAACACAGGAGAATGGCCTGGAGTATCCCCCATTTAGAAAGCCACACTGGGAAAGAGGGAGAAAAAGCCCCTTGGGCAGCATTGGGATAAACTATACACAGAGGAAAAAATTCCAAAAGGGAATCTGTGCATTCTTGTTGACAATCACCTTGGAAAGCTCTCATGACTCACGGAGAAGCTTCCCTCAGGAGAAATGCAGTACATCCACATTAATACCATGATCCAGGAACGATTCACTTGAAACGTGGTGATATTCCTCAGTTTTCAAGACCATGGACATCCTCTCTTATATGTTACCATAAAAGGGCCACACATAGCCAAGAAGGCTCATCTGTGCCCTCGAGCCAGTGGCCAGAGAGAACTGCAATCAATGGGAGGAGAAGAGGCCTCTGCAGATCCCTGAACAAGCCTGGCCTCGTGGGTAGACTTATTAAAGAGTGCATAGTGCAAGGCAGGGAGGACACATCTCCTTTCTCAGCTGCAATATGAGCATACTCTGCATTGCTCAGGGATGAAATGATTTCTCTTCAGCACGTCCCCCGGTTCCATAGGTATATGACAGCAAACACCTTGGCTTTTTATTACTGTACCCTATCAGTGAACTTCACATCACCATGTTCAGCATTTTCCTTAGCTATGAATAAAGGTAAAAAAGAGAACAGTGCCTGGGAAGTGAGATTCAATGTGCTCAGAGCGGTGCACTAGGTCTGTGAGTATATTGTTCAAGAAACTCCACCAATTAAGAAAATTGCAGCCGAAAACCTGCATTGGGAATAGGAGAGAAACACCTGGCATGTGAAGAAGGCAAAGTCATCAGCCACTATGGCCATGGCCATCTACACAGCATTTCTGAAATGTGCCGCTCCCCGGAAAAGGAACAACCAGGACTCTTTGAGTACTAGTGGCAACCACCCTCCCACAAATAGAGAGTGCAAATTAGCTATTTGTGAAAATTTAAAAGATTCTTAGGTATAGTTTAGAGCACTTTCTTCTTAGTGGGTACTTACAGAATCAAGACGCTTACATGGTTTTGTGAAAAATCCAAAGAAGGGAATCACTATTGCAAGTACAGAAACAGGAAAATCATAGAGGCACTTTTCACAAATACAAAGCAGTCATTGCTCAGAAATAGAAAAGGCTGTGTATCAAGGATTTTCCTGCCCAAACTAGCAATGAAATAAGAGTCACCTTGTGCTTTCATGAACCAATTTTCACTTTTGGTTATAAGCCCATCCTTTTTCATTGATTACACAAAAAAGGAGTTTAGTCTATGTTCATCTGCGGACAATAAATGCTGCAATAATCATTGTTGGCAGGGGGGATCTAACACCCATGTACAGAGATCAGGGCAGCTGAAAGTATTTTGTTCTAAAAGTTCCTATCAAGAAACAGGTTTTCACATGTCACTACCAATTAAAGCTTAAAAAGAATTCTGAAAATGAAGATATAGAGAAAAATATGAAAGGAAACTATCAGCCTCTTCATGAAATTCTGTAAGATTATATTCTTAGAATATTTTTAGAAAGACAGGAAAAATTTCTATTGTCATCCCTTTGATTTCTTTATTTTTTAATGTTATAGCCACCCAAATTTCAATGTGCACTGAAATGGGGTTCCTCACAGGTAGAGCACATAGTGAAAGTCTTGCAAGATTAAGTGGAAAATTATGAAAGTAATGGTAGGACAGGAAAAGTCAGTATGCCAAAATGCTAATCGCTGCTTTATAGGAGTGAGGCTATCCAAATCCTTTGAACAAGGAACACCATTAAATATTAAATCATTTAAACGCGTTAAATAATGTGAGCTACTGGGGTCAATTATTCTACAGCAGTTTTAATTGCCTTATAAATGTAATAGAAGAACAACAGAATATTTGATGAAGATTCGTAGTGAAAACGTCTCTTCATAAGGGTGTAAACACAAATATAAAAGATTTATTCTAAAGTGACAGACAATATCTTCCTTAAAATGAATCTAGGGCTGGTGATATAGCTCAGCAGCATAAGCGCTTGCCTGGCAACCGCGAGGTCCTGAGTTCGGTTCCTGGTACCCACATAAAGAAAAAATAATAAATAAAAAATAAAATAAAATAAAATAAATCTAGATAGTAAATCAACATCTCTTAATTCAGCAAAAACAATGCATACTTGAAATCACCTTAGTATTTCATCTGAAACAGTCTACTGATTTCATGAGTCATTAAACAAAAGCGCTAAGTACACTCACAGGAGAATTTCCCATCGCTGCAGAGTGAACCTCCTCTGAGCTGTGTGAAGGCTGGAGCTGGACTCTTCATCTGGGTCCCAAACTCCTCACTCAGAGACCTCACCGGCTGCCTAATCCCTGCTCATCCGTCCAATTCTCCATCCCTCGAATACAGATCCACTCACCTACTGCGCTGTGTGGAGCGGTTCGGTGCACCTGAGCATAGCCGACAGAATTTTAAGGATAAGGCGTCGTTAGTTCATCTCTCTGTAGGCCTCTAACTTTAGTGTCTGTGGACAGGTGACAAGATCCCACAGGGGAGGACAGAACCTTGCATCCCCAGTGGAACATTTCACCTCTCTCTTAACTGTTTTCTCCACTGGACCATCGGCATCAGGGGAGAGTTGTGCTCAGAACTTTTCTCCAAATCTCCCTGACATATGAATGTGGGGAACGATGGGTCAGAATCACTTAGAAAATGAGGTAAATACTTGGGGAGTATTGTGGCCTAGTTGTCAAGCCTGAGAAAATACTTTCTACATGATACACAGAGAAATCAAATGAACTCTACGGGATACACAAAGAAAGCAAATGATGCCCAGCTCATCTAGTGAAATTGCTGAAGAACTGAACAAAAAGTAGCATAGTAAATGCCGCAAAAAGTGATATATTACAGGAGATGAAATTGATAAGGTAAAATCAAATCAAAATTAATGCAAGCAAGAAATAATATTTGTATTGTTTAAAATATTTTTATAAATTTAAATATTTTACAAAATTATTTTTCAACATGAGACTATAATATTATTTTTAGAGTGATAGAAACTGAGGGCATTAAGTACCAATATACAGAAATGAAAGACATGTAACCACACTAACAATGGTTTCTAGAGCATGCATGTGACAAGTGATCTAATCATGGATACACAGAAAGAGAAAGAATGAAAAGAGTTATGTACATGAGCAAATGCTAAAAACATATCTTTCTCCTTTCTTAACTTTAAAATTCTTTTTATTTTATGGAAAAATGGAACAAAATTTCATAATCAAATAATTAGAGAATAACAATACTTATTATACTGTATTGTTATGTGCAAAGGAGCTATTTAGAGTATAAGATACACCAAAAAGACTTACAAAAATGAGTCAGGAGTTCTTTTTTATTGGTGCTTCAATCTGATTGCTATCATAGGATTTTTCAAGATTTTTCAGTTTTCTTTGTTAAGTTTCAGTAATTCATTTTTACCTAAGCATCTTTCCATTTCTTCCGAGTGGTCATAATTAAAAAAAAAATTTAAACATTCACCACATATTTTGATCACACTTTATAAAACTGTTTGCCTATGGTAACTTCAATATCTGTATTATCTTAGTTTTGTCAATTGTCTTCATTCTTTAAAAATTGTCCTATTTTCCTGGTTCTTTATACATTGAGTGTTTTTGAATCACATCTTAGCAGTTTGCATTATACCGTGCTGCTAGTCCTGTCAAAATGTGATGAAGAATGTTTATTTTATTTAAGAAGGCATTCTATGCTATTCAGTTCAGGTCTATCTTTTATTTTTAATCTTCTGTATGTGTTTATTCAAGCTCAGCTATGTTCGTTTAGATCTGCCCCACTGGAATTGGGGTTAATACTGACACTCGGATTAGGATGCACACATACACAGACTTAGGGAACTACGTCTCTCTGGAATTTTCTTATAGATTCTCTATCCTCAAGGCTCTTGCTAGTCTTTTCTCAGGTCAGAAGGACATGATTTCTGTCATCACTGCCAGATAATTTCATGAGTCTGGAAAAAATCATCCATGAGAGAAAAGAAATAGGAAATGACACCTAGGTAGGACACATTTCTATGTTTTGGCTCCTTTCATGAATGGCCTGCTTTTCATTAATTGTCAGAGTCTTCACATAGGCTCTTAGGAAAACTTCATGAAAAATGTTTGTTGAAATTAACCCAAGGAGTGGCTTACACCACAGTAGAATTGAAGTTCATCCACTGTTTTTTAAAGGACATGCTTTAAATTAAGCATTCCAACTTACAATTTTTATTCTGATTTTATTTCTTTTCTTTCTTTTTTTTTTTATGTGGGTACCAGGAGTTGACCTCAGGACCTCGCGCTTGCCAGCAAGGGCTTGTGCCGCTGAGCGATATCACCGGCCCATTTTTCCTTTATGTGGGTTCTGGGAGTTGAACTCAGGATCTTGCGCTTGCCAGGCAGGTACTTATACTGCTGAGCTATCTCACCAGCCCCCTGATTTTATTTCTTTAATAGTTCTCGTGATCATATTACATATGTGCTTTTTCCAATACCAAGAGTATTGAATAGTGATCTAATTTTTCAGTGAAGTCCACAGATACCATGTTCTGAAACACTGTATAATTATAAATATCCACACATATATACCTGATAAAAATCCAGAGAACCATTGAGATGAATTTTTACCTTCCTGTCACCTGCTTTGGAGAACTGTAATCAGATATGTGAATCACAGCTTTGTTAAATTAGAAATCAAACCAGGCTTAAAGGAAAACTTGTGTTACAACCATATGAAAGAGGATTGTCTTTCCTGGCTCCTTTGCCACTTGTCATGTCACCCATTCTTTTCCTTAAAGATCTACTTTATGTGGACCCTCAGTTCAACCACCCAGCTGCTGCTGACCTAATCGGCAACTGGAAGTTCTGTGCCCTGTCTGGACAGACCACACAGACACGTTACCTGGGGTATCTCTGAATTTTGTCTTAATTTATCTAGAATTTAGAGCAGGAGATTTTCACATTGACTAGCTTGCAATACCATCTACAGTAACACTGTTCACACGATACATATTTAAGAAAAAGATTCTCAGATTCACATCACATGCATTGTTTTACAGGAAGAAAATTCTGAAATCAACATATATTCTCTGTTGCTTCTAAATTCTGTTAATACAAGACAAATAATAATATTGATTTTATTTTCAAAATAGAAATAACATAAAAATTTACTGTTTATAAACAATGATACAAGAAGGGTTGAAATTATTATCTGGTTTCCAAAACATAAATAAACAAGTAAAGATTTGAAATTATGTACTATTCTGCCTGTTACTATCTACCTCCATTTCATATTTATAATCTATACATTTTTATGAAGGTGTGTACATTTATCATGGGAACAGATAATGAAACTTGCTGTCCATCTGGTACTATATACTGATACTATTCAATTTTGTCTAGAGAATAAAGATCAAAAATTTTTTTTTTATACTGGGAATTGAACTCACAACATCGCACTTGCCAGGCAGGTGCTGTGCCGCTGAGCTATATCCCCGTCCCAAGATCATAATTATTTTACCTTACAGAATTTGTGCAGATTTTTTCCAACCCCCCTACAAAACCAGTGGTTACAATTATCCCATACAAAGTTACTTATATGCTGAAGACGCTAAGACACATCACATAACATTAAATGAGTTATTAAAGTCATCAAATTGTTTACCCAGGTTTCCAGTTCTCTTTTCCAATTTTTAAAAATAATTTTTAAAAAAATTTCATGGAAAAAAGGTAAAACAAAATCTCATAACAAAATAATACAAGAATAATAATAGTTAATACATTGCAAATTGTTATCTTTAAAGTAGTTACACAGAGTACAAGATATGAGCATAAATGCAAGTTAGTTATACTATTAGTGCCTCTTAGTTCATAGAAAAGGAAGGTTTGTGCTAATAAATAAGGTTCTTGGTGCATGACTGAAATAAAGTGTATATGGACCATACCAACCAATAATTATCACCATAAATAGCACACATAACTATGAATACAATAACATCCCGTTTTTTTCCTGCACATTTGTAATGCTTCCTTCCTCTTTCTTCTATTTGGTCTATTCTCAAAAACCAGTGGTAATAAACATCATATTCCTTAGAGTTTGAAACAAAATGGGATTTCTAGTTCTTTTAAGTAAGGTCAGAATTAGAAACCTGTGCTTCCTCAGGGAGATACACTGATAATCATCTAGTATGTGCTTATCAGGAACATATATCAAAGTAAATATGTTTATCAGAAAAGGCATAATTACATATATTTCAAGATCCAACAGAAATTCAAAGCACTCGCTCATTGTCAGAGAAATTATCCATCATGAAACAAAAATCCTTTACTGCCTTTTCCCAACATGAATATGAAGTACTTGATCATTTGTCTTTCAGTGCTGATGAACACCAAGGGACTGACTGTGGCATCGTCATTGCCAGCCAGCATCAGGACACAGTGGTGAACTGGGTCATGGTTCCACATGATTGAAGAGGTGGACTGGTTAACACAGTCCAAACAGTACTAACAGTAAAACTCAAGAGCAACAAAATAGTCCAGGAGGCCCTTTGTTCTGTGGATGCTTTTAGAGACAGGCTGGTGCTGTGGACCTTAAAAATTAAAAGTGAGGCAAAAATATGAAAACATTTTCCCTAATATGACAGTTGTATGATGGAGGTATCTGTATTTACTTACTCAATAAGTTAAGGTTTCCTGACATGATGTGCCCAGAAAAAAACCCAAATATTTTATTTTATTTTTATTTATTTTATCAGATTTTGTTTTTTCTTTATGTGAGTGTGTGTCTCACACAGTTTATTAAACAACAGGTAATAAGAAATCAAACTGGGCAGGCTCTACAGTGATTCAAAGCTTGTACAGTTACTAGAAAACAAGTAAATCATTCCTTGGAACAGACAACATGACCAGGAATGAAGAAAATACATTTTGGTACTCTACAAAGCTACAAAAAAGTACAGAAAATAAGTAATGGGCCCAAATAAAAGTAAGTTTACAAATTTCAATAGAAATTCTATTTAACACCAAGGAACAATTGGAAAATGAAATTGAAAAGTAATATCATGTAGTGGTACTTGAATATAGCTGGTGAAATTGGTATAAACTCAAGCTTGCCTCAATATAAATAAGCATATATACAAAAGAAACGATCCTAAAATGTGTACGTAGAGGATAATTCACACATTTCCTTGTCGTATCAACTGAGAGCCTAAAAGCAGCCACAACCCAAAAAGAACAAGCACACTCAGATCTTCATTTCTTATACCATCACCAAGAACAATAATCGAGGGAAGACTTCTAGTTAATAGTGGGCATATAAGGAACTTGGAAGTTGCCAGTCCATCCTAACAACACATAAAAAACAAAATGGCTTGGACTGTGCTCTTGGGGGTAGAACATTCACCAAGTATGTGCAACTTTATGGAAAAAAGCACCTCAAAAGGAAAAAAAAAAAAGGAGGGGAAAAATCTGTTAAAAATCGAGGACAGGGGATATTCAGAGAGCAAGAAGGTGACAGTGGAGTGTAGGATCACTGGCCCTCCTCCATAAGAGATGGGCAAAAGAGGATGGACCTACAGGGCATAGGCATGGCTCAACTGCCAGATGCAGCAGTTTAACTTGGATGCTGCTGTGTCCCAGGGTGTCTGGTGCTGGAGCATGAGGCACAGGATCTCCTCCTGATTGAATGTTCTCTTTATCAAAGATATCCAGACCTCATCTAGATTGTAGCCCATGTCGAAGATGGCGGTCTTCATTTTTAGGATCAGTGGTTGAGGGGTGATTTGGTGAATATTCCTCAACCTGCCTGAGCTACAGGTGCCCCATGATGTGCTGTGGTGCTGATCTTGACCTGGGGCCCAGTGTTAGAAATTGACAGGTGATATTGCTCATTTCTGGGTAAAGGTGACCTGGAGAGTTGTACCTTATTGCAAAGTCTATTGCAACTGCGAAAATGTACTTGCTGGAAATGGGAGGGAATTTGTGTTCTTGATGTACAGGAGGACACCAGGCTCCAGATGTTCACTGCAAAGCCATCATATATTTTTCCCTAGACGACTTCTAGATCACAGTACTGGACAGTGCTGGAAAATCTATCCTGCCCAACCTTTACCCTGCTGCCCCGTCCAAAGTTGCTCACTCTGCGATTTCCTGCAGCATCCACAGAATATTCTGTGGCCCAGCCCACATGCCTGCATCTCCCTTCTCTGCCACTGAACTGATATCCAGACAACCCCCTCTGCATGACCAAGACTGATTTTCCTGTCCACTCTGCAGACATCCTGGAAGCAGACACTGTAGTTAGCTTTAGCCTTAGCATCTGTGCTGTGACTTGTGTCTAGATGTCTCCTCCGAAGCTTCATGCATTCATAGACAAGGCTTTCTGAAGTGGCTGGATCTAGGGGTGTGGTGCTGGGATTAAGAGTGTGATGCTGGTATTAAGGGTATGTGATTACTAAATTAGTCCACTGATTGGTTTGGCATAGTACTGGGTGTGGATAATGGGAAGGCCCATTCTGGGTGTGAATGGCACCACCCAAGGGGTGGGTAGCCTGGAAAGGATAAAAGGGAGAGACAGGCTGCTGCTTCTGCTTCTTTACTACCTCACTGTTTGCTGCCTGTTGCCTTCTGCAAACTGTTTCTCCTCTGTGATGCCCCTCTGCCATGCCACACTGCCTTGGAGCCATCCAACTGTGAACTGAAACCTCTACAAACTGTGAGCTACAATAAACCTTTCCATCTTTAACTTTGGGTGTCAGGTATTTTGTCTAAGGTATGAGAAAACTAACCAAGACAATCTGTCACTAGTCAATGTCTGTGGTCACTGGTTAAGGGGTCTAGAGAAAATAGTGATAAACTGAATTGATGGCGCAGGCACCGAGGCTGTACTTGGAGAAGACTCACTGCCATCTGCTCAAAGTTCTCTCCATTCTTGTCTCACTTCCCTGCCACCACGAGGATGCTCAACCTCCTACTTGCTGAACCTCTTGGCATTCCTCTCAAGAGTCAATTCCACAGGCCAGTTAAGGAACATTATTTCAATATAGGTGAAAGACAATCCTTAAACAAATTTAAGAGGAAACTCTGATATCTTCCTCAAATAAATTTCATAAAAAGATGTTTTATTCACAAAAATTAAGGTAGCCATCAATTCAGGGTAAAAGATTCTCCTTTCCAGGTGAGGCTAGCAGCTATTTTGCACTGATGTGAAGTTCCAGTGTGTGTATTTTCTCCTGTGGCTAGGGACCACAGGTCTGCCAGTGAAGCTCTGGAACACTCCACAGTCCACAGCTGTGATCTTTCCACCCGTGCTGTTACTCAGCTGGGCACTGCTCTTTGCTGTTTCTCCTCAGCTTCATCCCAGTGGCCCTGCCTGTACCAGGGAGGAGTAACAGAGAGACACATCATAAATCCTGCATCAAGGTTATGCTGTCCTATAACCTGACCTGAAGAGAAACACAGCTGGCAGCACCATGGGTCAGAAAGGCCACAGTGAATGACCCTGTCTGCTTTTCCTTCCAGTGCCAGCTCTCTGGCTGTGCCAGGATCCCTTCACCACCGCTGCCTCACTGGAGTAGACAGATTCTCTGGTTGGCCCGGCATCCCAGCATTTGCTCCCACTCCCTTCCCTCTCCCTCCCTCCCTCCTCTTCCTCCTTCTCCTTCTTCTCATTCTTCTTTTTCTTCCTCCTCCTCTTCTTCTTCTTTTGACAGTGCAAAGCATAAGTAGAGTCCTACCTTTTCTTCTGACCTAAGGCAGCCAGTGAGCACCTGGCAGAGGGATAGGCACACCCCAGTGTGCACACTGCACTACATTGTCCTGTCTCCTGGAGGCAGCGCTGACCTACCACAGAGGGCTCAGGTGACACCAGCCGGTGAAGCTACTGAGGAGAGTGTTCCAGCCCCCTGGGGACTCTTGATAGGCAGGATGTGGTGGTCTTGGCAGCAAAGGCTTCCCAAGATGTGAGAGCTGGGTCTACCAGGCCAGCAGGGACTAAGGGCCCCAGGCAGGGGAGCACACCTGAGCCTCCTCCAGGACAGTTCTGACCATCAAGCCAGAGACGCCCAAATAAGAGCCCCAGACACAGGGCTGGGGTCTGGGGCCAGAAGGAAAAGGTAAACTCTATAGTTTTTCTACAAGCTCAATTTCAGTTGTATTTTTGCTTTTCACTGAATGCTCAGTTGTACATGATCTGGATTAGTAGAACATGACACGTGAATTTATGATTACCCAATAAATAATCTGAAGGAACTTCTGTACTGATTTCCATACTTCCTCTTATAACACTGGCATGGTTCATCTCCTCCTCTACCACAAAAATGTTTCCTTCTTTTTTTTTTTAAGAGTTTCCTTCTGTAATGATCACAGGTACATTCTAGATCCCAGATTCCCCAAAGCATCTTTCAGCCCACTATTTTAATTCATTCCACCCTTGTCAGTCATCTCTTTGTGTTCTACTGTTAACAACAAAATCTTTTGACCATGGCAGCAGGAAAAGCCTTCACTTTCATCTCATATCAGCCCACTCACCTCTCACCTGGCTTTTTATCATTTCATGCTCTATAGAGTCACTTGAGTATATTATTTATTTTAGTATTTAGGCTAACTAGAAGCTATTACACTACTAACAACAACAACAACAACAACGAAAATCTTTAAATCTGTTTTCTTTTGCATTTTAATATAACATTTTGCACTGATCACAACAGCATTCTGATCAAGAAGATGCAGGTGGAAATTACCCTTTCAATCATATGACAAAACTAATTAAAAATTAATTCACATGAGAGGTGAGCACTTTCCCCTGTGACTGTGTGGATGTACACGTGATGGCTGACGCTCCAGGTACCCTTTTGGATCGTAGAACAGCTCTGAAGATGAAAGCTACACAGTAGGATGATGAAGTGCAGGCAGAAGCCTGGATTCCTGATAACGAGGGAGTTGTCACATTAGCCCTGTGCAAGACCTTGTGAGTGAGAGAGGAATATCTTCTCTTGGATCATCCAGCCAGGGCTGAAACCAAGGCCTTCTCACTCATTTGTGCTAAACACAAGTTCAGGTTGGTGTCGGCTCTGTGTTACCCATTATGCTTATGGTCCTAGGTTCAGATCTGAGAATCCTCGTGTCACTGCACTTACTTCTAACCAGCAAGCAGGGCAAACAAAAAGCGTAAAGTCCATGGGAACCAGGTCTGTCCTCATGGTAGACACTGGGGATGAAAGAAATTCAAGGGCTAGTGGGTGGGGCAGGTTCCTGGCAAAACCCTCTTCCCTCTCCTGCAGGAAAGGCAGGCCCTCCAACACATACCAACTTGCACACCTGGGGTCTCTTGGGTCAGAGACAGGGTTCAAACCCAGCACACGCTAATTCTGTTCACCAGTCTGTGTGTGGCGGTCACTGAGCACGGCCTTGACAGCTGCCCTTAGAGGGAGGAGACGTCTTCTTCGTTCCTGTGGGAACCCTGACCCTGCAGCGTCTGCTCTCAGGCAGGGCTCTGCCCTTTTCATTCAGGAACTGCGAGGATCCTCACCACACCTTAAAAGTAGGTGCTTTCTCTGCCTATTTCACAGACGCAGAAGGTGGCACCCAGAGGAATGGGGCCTCAAGAAAGCTAAGTTGTGTGTGCTTTACTTGTTATGGCCCGTGTAGTACACACACTTACAGAAAAATAAGACTCTACAGCACCTTTAAATAAATCAACTATTCAGAAATCTATAGTTCCTCTAACTAGGTTGCTTATGGCCATAAATTATCATATAATCCATGAGTTTTACTCTGATGTATATTCTAAAAGGTATTTATTGCAGAAATAAGTCTATTAATAGGACATAATGATCACAGTAGAATGATATAAAATAGTCAAAGGAAACAACCCAGTGACCAAAACTTTATGAAGGTATAAAGAAATTGTCACCCAGGTACACAATGGGGTATTATTCAGCCTTAAACAGCAAAGATCTGGTGCATAATTCAACATTGATCAACTTTGAAGATATTACACTCAGTGGAATAAGTCACCCACAAAGGAATAAATACTGTATGATCTACTAACAAAAGGCAAATAGCGTAGTCACATACACAGAGACAGAAAAGAGAAAAACAGTTGGGAGGGAATAAGTGAAATCCTGATTAATGAATGCAGAGTTTCTGTTGAAGACAAAGAAAATATTTTGGAGATGGAAGGTGGTGGACAGCACAACAATGGCAATATACATAACGCCCCAGAGCTGCAGGCTTTAAAGTGACCAATCCCTGTACATGAAAGTGATAGACGTTAAAAGGATGAAAATGTTAATTATGCTGATTATGGTCATCGTATATTTTGTACTTATATCAATACTATTAGCCTTTCTTCTTAGGTTTAGGAAATGCAAAAATCAAGGAAGGTAAGTCATCTAACTTTTTAAATTTGAAACAATTGTGTGGGGCTTTTCTGTCCGCTAAAGGTATAGCTCAGTGGGGGCGTAGCGCTTGGCTAGCATGCATAGACTCCAGGATCAACCCCAAGAACAGCAAAAAGCAAGAACAGTTTAGTCATGTACAGCTGATAATTGTCAGTACGCCGTTTTTGATATTGTTGCTCAAATTCTTTCTTAACAATTTTTCCTTATAACTACTTACTAAGCAAATGATATAAATAAATCCTACAATGATTATGAAACTGCATATTTCTCTATTTCTTTTCCTTTTTTCTTCATTTATTTGAAGACATTGTTAGGTGGCTACATATTTATACTTTCATAAATATAAATGTTTTAGTTACTTGATGACTAGTTTTAATTATTATGCAATACACCTAGGTGTGGTAAAATATTTATGTCTTAATCTGATATTAAAATAGATATTTGAAACTTCTTACGCACTTTCTTTGCAGGTTATCTCTTTCACTTCACACTCAAAGTGCTCCTACATTTGGAAACATAATACATTCTTTTAAAAAACCCACTGTGTCAGTCTTTACTTTTTAGTTGCCCTATTACCATTCTACATAATTATTGCTATGGTTGGAGTGAGAGTCTTTATTTATCTATTTATTTATGTTTACTGGTACAATTTAGGTATACATAATGACCACATTCATTATAGGGAATTTGTATCTGTCCATGATATATCTTGATTTCTCTTTTTTTCTTTTTTTCCCCTTCCCATCCCCTGTTTTTAAGCTTCTTTCCCCTGCCCATTCACAAAGCTAGGTTTTCATTTTATCCTTCTTTTCTCATTGTTTTCTTTCCCTTCTTTCCTTTTCCCCTCCCCCTCCCTATTTTCCTTTTCCTTTGGAACAGTTTCTTCCTATTTCACGGAGAACCTTTATTTTGAATGGTGTTTATTGCTTATGGTCGTGTGTGTGTGTGCGCGCGCGCACCCACCCTTCTCTTCTTTCTATCATGCTTGATTTTCTAATCTTAAAAACGTAATCTAGGGCCGGTGAGATAGCTCAGCGGCATAAGCACCTGCCTGGCAAGCACAAGGTCCTGAGTTCGACTCCCGGATCCCACATACGAAAAAAGGGCCGGTGATATCGCTCAGCGGCAGGGGCGCCTGCTGACGCGCGAGGTCCTGAGGTCGACCCCCGGTACCCACACACAAAAAAATAGTAATCTAATTTATCAATTGGCATTTGGTAATATCCCTTTCAATAACATTCTTCATGGCTACACTTGGGCCAACAATTCACATATATAACCTTTAGCAATTTACTTAGAATTAACATATATTACTACTTTATATAAACTACCAAACCTTTGACGCAAAGCAGATTCATGTACAGCATCATCAATATGTTCTGTATTATGTTCCCACACAGAGAAATCATCATCAGACTACTTTAAATTAGTTTTATCGGTATTTTCAGAAAGTTTAAAATGAGTTGTCATGTTGGCACAGACCTGTTATGCCAGCACTATGAGAGTCTAAAGCAGGAGGATCTTGTGTTCAAGCCCAGCACGGGCATTTCAGTGACTTAAAAAGACCCTATCTCAATTTTTTTGTATTTATTAAGTTTATTGGTACAATTTAGGTATACATAATGACCATATTCATCATAGGGAACTTGTGTCTGTGCATGGTATGTCTTAGTTCCTCTTTTTTTTCTCCCATTCCCCTCCCCTCCCCTCTCCTCCCTTCCACCCCCTTCCTTTCCTTATTTACAAAGCTTTGTTTCCCTTTTATCCTTTTTTTCTCAATTTTTTCTTTCCCTTTCCTTCCTCCCCCACTCCATTCCCCTTTCCTTTTAAACAATTTCTTCCTATTTCACAATATCTAGCATATATTTTGGTTCTTATTTACATTTTCAGTTTCTCAAACCAGATGATGCTTTTTTACAAATAAAAAATAAAAGACTGGAAATGTAACTCAGTGCGAAGGCCCTAGGTTTATCTCCAGTACTGCAAACAAAAACAAAAACAAACAAACAAAACCTCTACAAAGGAATACAAGTAGATTTTTCTAGATGCCCAAACATTACAATTTCTCTTCTACCCATTAACTCCTAAAGATCCACATTTGCCTGTGCACTGTTTTAGTTTAGCATGGAGTACTTTATTTAGTGTATCATCATAGTAGAAATGCTTACAAATTATTCTCTTAGTTCCATACCAGTTAACAATACTTTGAATAATACGACTAGTGAGCTTGCCAGTTTTTTTGTTTTTGTTTTTGTTTTGTTTTGTCTATTGGACTTAAGCATGTTTTTGTTGCTTTCTAACATTGAGAAGTTCATGGTCATTTAAATGATTGTTTTCCCATATGTAACATATCCTCTATCTTTAACTGCTTTTCACATATTTTTATCCTGGGATTTCAACCATATTTGATTTTTTGTGTGAGTTACGGTTTTCCTCGCATTTCTCTTTGGGTTTGCAGAGCACCAAGATTGATAAATGTATGTCTTTTGTCATATTTGGGTAGTTTTATGGCTATGCCCTTTTATTGGAAATAATTGTTCCTTAATCTTTTTCTCTTCTTTTTTTAAATTTTAATTAACAAATACAAATTTGGTATATTTACAGGGTGCAAAGGGATGTTTTGATCTATGCATACATCTTAGAAACATTAAATCAAGCTAATTAACGTATGCTTCCTTTTATAAAATTTCTTTTTTGTGGTGAGAATAAGTAAGCAATTTTGAAACAGGTAATACATTTTTATTGATTGTGGCTAGAAACCATATTATTTTTTAAATGGTCCAATTAATTTGCATTCCTACCAACAGAATACAAGATTCCCTCTATGATTAGAAGTATTGAGCCTCTGTTCATGTATAATTGGCCATTAATATCTCTTTTTTGAAAAATATCTATTCAGATTCACTGCCCAGTATACATTGGATTATTTTTATTTATTACTGAGTTCTTTGAGTTTCTTATACATTTCGGATGTTAGCCCCTTATCACATGCATGGTTTGTAAGTTTTTTCAACAAATTATGGGTTGTCTCTTTACTCTACTCTTTGTATGGAGAAACTTTATTTTTATGTAGTCCCAATGGTCTAATTTTGCTTTTATTACCCATGTTTTTGACACCCTATTCCAGAAATCATTGTCTAGATCAATTTTCTGGAGCTTTGTGCCTATGTTTTCTTCTAGTAGCTTTAAATTTTGAAGCCTTACATTTTAGTCTTTCCTGTATTTTGACTTGATTTTGTATACAATATGAGATAAAAATCCAACTTCTTTCTTCTGCATTTGGATACGGTATCTAGCTTTCCCATACCACTTATAGAAGAGATTTCCTTTCAATATTTTGTTCTCATATTGTCAAAAATCAAATAACTTTAAAAACTGAGGTTCATTTCTGGGCCTTCTCTACTATCCCAAAGAGTGTTTGTGTCTATTTTCATGCCAGTACTGTGTTGTTTTATTTACAATAGTCTTATAATATATTTTTATGTCAGTGACTGTGATGTCTCAAGCTTTATTCTTTTTGCTCAAGATTTCTTTAGCTATTAAGAGGTACTTTCTTATTTCATGCAAATTTTAAATTTTTTCTATCTCTGTGAAAAATTTTCATAGAAGTCACATTAAATCTGTATATCACTTTGGATATTATGGATATTTTAACAATACTTTCAACCCATGAACACAGGACATCTCACCATGTATTTGTGAAAATCCTCAAGAAAATGCTAGAAAATTGAATTCAACAGCACATAAATGATCAATCACCATAGTCAAGTAGAAATTACCCCAGAAATGCAAGGATTGTCCAAAATATGTAATCAGGAATGTGATACACTACCGTGTTCTATTCTTTAGTTTAAAAACATGTGAAAGTTTGAGATAGTTATATTTCTATAAATATGGTTAGTATTAGAAGCCTGTAATTCTTCAGAGTTATATGCCAATAAATTATCTAGTATGTTTATCACAACATATATCAAAGTAAACATGTTTAACAGAAAAAAGATGATTCTATATATTTCGATATTACAATAGAAATTCTAAGCAGTTGTCACTGTCAGAGAAATTATCCATCACAGAATAAATAAAGGTTATTGTCCCTCCTCCACATGGATGCTAAGTATTTGATCATTTGTCATTTAGTTAGGACTAACTGTGGCATAATCATTGCCAACCAGCATCTGAGCACAATGATGAATTCGGTTACGGTTCCAGAAGACTCCAGAGGTAGAGGCAGTGAGACAAGCCAAAACACACATGACAATAAAGAAACTCATGAGCAACAAAATAGTCCTGGTGCCTCCTTGTTTGAGGGATGCTTTTAGAGACACTGCTGTTGTCAAGATGCTGGGACTGAGTTCTTTGCCTGCACAAGAGAAGCACCATGTATCCACTTGAGAGCACCATAAGCCCTATTAAGGATGTTTGCTGAGAAGTCATCAAGGAGAAAGTTATGTACTTCAGTAAGTCACCAATAGGCCAAAGAGAGCAGGACTGAGTGACAAACATAAGACTATGTGAGGTCACATTAGGGGTAGCAATTGTGGAGATTAGGAAATGACCACTTAAGAGCATATTGAAAATCCATAAAAAGAAAAAGGAACACATGTTCTGATGCAGGGGTTTCTATTTGAACTTTGCCAAACTGGAGTTTCTGGGGCTGAGGGTGATGGCCTGGAGGACACTCAGCAGGCAGGTAGTACAGATGGAGAGGTCCCTCATTGGTCAGTACAAATGGATAACACATTTACATGTGATGTCATCCCCTAAATCCTGATACCTGAAAACGTCTATAGCTATGAAGCCCACAGTTCGAAGCATCACTGTGTGTATAAGAACCAGTGACCAATGGTCAGAGCAGTGGGCTTGAGCCTGTGCTCCTGAAGGAATGTGAGGGCATGAAAGAGAAGCAGGACAGTGTTGGCCGTGACCCCAGTGCTGACTTAAAAAAAAACCACGTGTTGTATTTCAGTAAAACTGAAAAATCTGTTGTTTTTATTTATCTCCATGGGGAAGAAGCATACAGTGTACATCTGAGGAGAAAAGCACAGAAAACTATTTATCATAAATATTATCTATGGAATCCATCTCAATGAGCACAATGCAAAATATATGTGTTCCTCCTGATGCGTACTTTCCCACTTCCATACTCAGGTCCACCTCATCCCCTCCTGGATGCTTCATGGCTCTCTTCCTGTCACACAAGTTCCCAATATGGCTGGATTATTATGAATTATTTTTGTAGTTTTGTCTCATTTTTAGTTTTCAACGTCCAATCTACTATTTTTTCCTTTATATATAGGAATTCACTTTACATATCTGCATTCACTTATTCAATAAATTAAGCTTAATGTGCCTGAAAATACAACAAAATATTTTACATAGATTATCTAGCTATCTCTGAGATTCATGGATCACATACTTTTAAAAATTCAGAACCCTAATCTGGTAAAAGCTATCTATGACAAACCAACAGCCAATATCATACTAAATGGCCAAAAACTGAAAGCCTTCCCTCTAAAATCAGGAACAAGACAAGGATGTCCACTGTCCGCACTCTTATTCAACATAGTTCTGGAAACTTTAGCCAGAGCGATTAGACAAGAGAAAGAAATAAAAGGAATAATGATCGGAAAGGAAGAAGTTAAATTATCATTATTTGCAGATGACATGATACTCTACACAGAAGACCCCAAAAACTCCACTAAAAAACTGCTAGATTTGATAAGCAAATTCAGTAGTGTAGCTGGATACAAAGTCAATACTCAAAAGTCAATAGCCTTCCTGTACACAAATAACAAACTTACTGAAAGAGAAATTAGGGAAACAATACCTTTCACAATAACATCCAAAAAAATGAAATACCTAGGAATCAACCTCACGAAAGATGTAAAAGACCTCTATACTGAAAACTACACTACTCTGAAAAAGGAGATTGAAGAGGATATCAGAAAATGGAAAGATATCCCTTGCTCCTGGATAGGAAGAACCAATATAGTGAAAATGGCCATACTTCCAAAATTGTTATACAGATTTAATGCAATTCCAATCAAAATTCCAACAGCATATCTCACAGAATTAGAGAAAACAATCCTAAAATTCATTTGGAATCAGAAGAGACCTAGAATAGCAAAGGCAATTCTGGGCAACAAAGGCAAGGCAGGGGGCATCACAATCCCTGACTTGAAATTATACTATAAAGCTACTGTGATAAAAACAGTGTGGTACTGGCAAAAAAACAGACCTGAAGATCAATGGAACAGATTAGAAGATGCTGAAACAACCCCAGACATACTAAGCCACCTTATCTTTGACAAAGGTGCCAAACACATTCGCTGGAAAAAAGATAGCCTCTTTAATAAATGGTGCTGGAAAAACTGGCTCTACACATGCCGAAGATTAAAACTAGACCCATATCTTTCACCATGCACTAAACTAAATTCAAAATGGATCAGAGATCTAAATATTAAAACAGAAACATTAAATCTGCTGGAAGGTAGGATAGGTAAAACCCTTGGAGACATTGGTGTAGGCAAAGACTTTATGAATAAAAACTCAACTGCACGGGAACTATCCCAAAGAATCAATAACTGGGATCTCATCTTATTAAAAAGCTTTTGCACAGCAAGAGAAACCACCAACAGAGTGAAGAGACAACCCACAATGTGGGAAAAAATGTTTGCCAGCTGTTCCTCAGACAAAGGATTACTATCGAGAACATATAAAGAACTCAAAAAAATTAGACCTCCCAAATTTAAAGACCCACTCCAAAAATGGGCATCTGAGATGAATACACATTTCTCAGATGAAGAAATACTAATGGCAAATAAATATACAAAAAAATGTGCAACATCACTAGTCATTCGAGAGATGCAAATTAAAACAACACTGAGATACCATCTCACCCCAGAAAGAATGGCTACTATAAAGAAATCAACTAATAACAAATGCTGGAGGGGCTGTGGGGAAAAAGGAACCCTTCTCCACTGTTGGTGGGAGTGTCGACTGGTACAGCCACTGTGGAAGTCAGTGTGGAGATTCCTCAAAAAGCTAGGGTTGAAGGTCCCATTTGACCCAGCTATTCCCCTTCTGGGCATCTTCCCAGAAGAATTAAAAACATCGTACCACAGCGATATATGTGCACCCATGTTTATAGCAGCACAATTTGTAATAGCCAGATCTTGGAAACAACCCAAATGCCCATCAACTGAGGAATGGATAAGAAAGATGTGGTATTTTTATACAATGGAGTACTATTCAGCCATTAAGAAGGATAAACTGGAGACTTTTATAGGTAAATGGATGCAACTCGAGAAAATACTCATAAGTGAAATAAACCAGAAGCACATGTGTAAGCATCGTATTGTCTCTCTAGTATGAGAAACTGAAAGAGTAAATAAGATCCAAAATGTACAATAGACATGGTGAATCAAAAAGAAACTGGTCAAAAGGAAAGAGAGACTGGAATAAGGAAAAGAAAGAAGGGAAAGGGAAAAAAAAATTGTATATATATATATAAGATGGTTAAGATAGATACACTACGATTTTCACTTAGTTCATTGAAGAGTAAGGTTTGTGCCAATAATGTTTGCATAATTGAATGCTAATGTCTGGTGTCCTGAATAACTAACTTAAAGATAGTAATACGCAATGTATTAACCATTGTTACCCTCCTATTATGTTGTTTTGAAAATTTGTTCTTCTTTTGATTTGTTTTGTTTTTTCTTCTCTTTAAAATAAAATTAAAAAAAAAAAAAAAAATTCAGAACCCTAGTAGTGTTGTATTTCACATACTTATTACTGGTACACACTTTTTGCCTAAAAATGTAATTCACGTAAATTACAATACTATCCTGATAATGTTTAAAGAAATAACATTCATAGATAATCTCACAATATTTAAATATAATATTTCAAAATAATGAGATGAAATAAAATATTAATTACAAAATCGCGTGTTCATACGATGGAAATTCAGGTTGTAGTTTAATTTTGTTTCAGTTTAGTCTTAACCAATACATAACCTTGTAAAGCTGGTCAATGAAAACTTTCAAATGTTTCAACAGCTGAAGGGATAAAACTGTATTATTTTCAACATTCTTAGGGGGACAGTGGTCCTATAAAAACAAATGACTGAGGCACAGCAGATGTGCGCAGATGCTGTAGGTTTACATAGACATTTATGGTATTATTACACCAGAGGATCATTACCTGGAACAGAGAAAACTCTTTTTTTTTTTTTTTTTTTTTTATGTGGGTACTGGGAGTCAACCTTAGGACCTCGTGCTTGCCAGCAGACACTTGTGCCGCTGAGCAATATCACCAGCCCTTTTTTTCCTTTATGTGGGTACTAGGAGTCGAACTCAGGACCTCATGCTTGCCAGGCAGGTGCCTATGCTGCTGAGCTATCTCACCAGCCCAAGACAACTTCTTTGGAGCATAAAGTTGATCTTCTTTCTCCAGAGCACTGATCTAGGAAAATAACAGAATTTGATGTATTCACGATCACTCACTCATATTAACCCTCATGAAACAAACAGAGAGATGACAATAAATATAACCAATCATCCAGCTGTCTCCAAATTTTATGGATCACACAAATCTGTATTAGGAAAGACAAACTCCAATACCTTTGTAACGTATTTGTATATAAGTGATATAAAGAAGGATCTATAGCTACTTCTGTAGTAACATATTATTTTATAACAAAATATATTGCAGAGAATATGAAAATTTCAAGAAATTCTCTAGCAAGCCCATTCCTACCTGTGCCCCATCCAGCTCAGCATACCTGCCTAGCACAGCACAAGTTGAGATAGGAGATAGGACAAGAATTCTCTACATCAGCAGGATGATCTAGGAGACTCTCCTGAACAGAGCGCTCAGCAGTAGTGATGCTATGAAGGCACATGGCTGATTTAACTTGGCAAGAACAAAAATCTCATTTTTAACAGTGGAGGAAACAAGCTGTCCTCAGAAAGACTGGAGGTTAATAAATAAATGAATAAATCACAAGAAAATTGTTCAGAGTACGTGATATAGGCATGAAACATTGTCCAGAAAATTACTAGCACAGAACTTTCCCCTCAGTGAACCAAGAGCAACCAGCTTTGTAAGTATCTTAACTGTCTTGTGTATACATATATATTTTGAACAACTACTGTGAATATAACAATGTGCAATATGTTGATTATTTTTACTCTCCTACTAGCCTGTTTTGAAACTCTGTTTTATTGTTATTTTTTACTTTTTTCTGTTTAAAATAAAAAAAGAAAAACAAGAAAGTGACACACACACAAAAAAGGCCTGAAGGAGCTTTCATTCAGAAGGTCACATTAGAAAAGCATATTGAACAGCATAGGGATAAAGTAAACATACATGGATGAAAAAATACCAAAGAGAAATCTGTGCATTCTTTTTAACCAGTCACCTTTGAGAGCTCTCACAATTCACAAGACTGCCATTGCCTCAGGAGAAATATATACATTCCATATTCCCTGTAATGCCATGATCCAGGAATGATTCACTTGAAACATGGCGTTGTTTTTGCAGTTTCCAAGACCATGGACAATACTGCGGAAGAGATACTGTCACGAAATGAGCCACAGCTAGAGAAGAATGCTGAGGTCCATATACCCAAACAGTGGCAGAAGAAAACTAGAATCAATGGGAGGAGGAGAGGCCTCTGCAGACCCCTGTGAAGTTTGGGTGACACTGGCCTTGTGGGTAGATTGTTTACAGAGTGAAAAAATGAAGGCAGGGAGAACACATCTCCTTTTTCTGATGCAATATGAGCATAATCTTCACATTGCTTAGGAATGAGATCATTTATGTGCAGTAATTTAACATAGGTAAATTAGATACATGAGAGAACACACTTTAGTTTTGTATAACTATATACGTCAACTTCACATCACTGTCTTCAACATTATCCTTACCTATAAACAAAGATTTTAAAAAAAGAAAACAGGGCCTTGAGAGTAAGATTCACCATGTTATGGGAATGGGGTAGGTCTAGGGGTATTTTGGTCAATAGACTCCACAATTTCAAAGAATTGGAGTTGGAAAAATAAGAAGAGAATAGGGGACAAACAACTGACACCTAAGTGGAAGGCAAGGTCATCACCAACTAGATGATCAGTCCTGAGGACAAAGCATCTGTGAAATGTACCACTTCCAGGAAAAGGAAGAAGAATATTTCAGGACTATTTGAGTATATGTATGGCAGCCATTTCCCCCTAAAAAAGTATGAAAATTATCCATAGTTTTTGCAAATTTGAAAGTTTGTAAGATATATCTAAGGGTGCTTACTTATTCATAGATGTTTACAGTATCAAAATCTTTACATGGGTTTTGAGGAATATCAGCAAAAGATAATTATTATTCCAGATACAGAAACAGGAAAATGCTAGAGATACTTTGTTAAATATACAAAGCTCTCGTTCCTCAAACATACAAACAGTTAAGTACAAGAAGGTTTTTCTGCTCAAACTAGTAATGAAATAATGGCCATGTTGTGCTTTTGTGAATCAATTTTCACACTCATTTAACATCATAACCTTTGCAATTTATTACCAAGAAACAAGTTTAGTTCACGTTGATGTGTTAACAATAAATGCTTAAATAATCAGAGTTGGGGGAGGAATCTAAAACCCACATATAGAGATCAGGGAAGCTGAAAGTATTTTCTTTTGAATTTTTCCCAACAAGAAATGGTTTCAGTCGTATCCATTATCAATTAAAGCAGTATTTTTAAAATGAAGATACATGGAGAAAATATGAAAATACACAGTAGTCTCCTCACTAAATTCTTGCAGATTATATTCTTAGTCTGATTTTAGGAAGGCAGAGGAAATTTCTATTGTCATCATTTTATTTTCTTTATTTTTAAAGTCATTGCAGCTGAACTTGCATTATCCACTGATAAGAAATTCCCTAACATGTAGAGCACATGATTAAGTACTTATACCATTAAGTTGAAGTTTATAAAATTATAGTGGAAGAAGAAAGTCTGTATAACAAAATGCTAATATATATTTTGTAGGAATAAGATTAAACTCTCAGTATAAGCAGACACTTTAAACAAAGAATGTCATTAAGCATTAAATAATTTAAGTTTAAAAAATAAACTGAACTACAGTAGTTACTTATTTGATAAGTTTTAATTGCTTCATAGGAGAATATAGAAGAAAAACTAAGACTATTTAATGAAGGATCATAGTAAAAGTTTCTCTTTCATAAAAGTTGTAAATACAGATATATAAATTTAGTCTAAAGTGGCAATATCCTCCTTAAGAATCAATCTATGTAGTACATAAAAATAACGTAATTCAGAGGGCAGTATGCATACTTGACATTAACATAGTATTTCATCTGAACAAGTTCACTAATTTCATGAGTCATTAAATTAAGCACTAAATACACTTAGAAGGCAATTTTCCATTGTACTTCAGAGTGAACTACTCTATCCACCAAACTCAACTCAGAGAACCCACTGGCTTCTTTCTTTGGCCTGCTTAGGACCCTACTCACCTAACTAATTCCAATTTCCTTGAACACAGAGCCACTTACATACTGGGCTGTGTGGATGGGCTCAGTATACCTGAGAAGAACCAGCATAGTTTTAAGGAAAAACAAATATCATTAGTTCATCTCTCAGCAGGCCAGTAATTTTGGTGTCAGAAGAAAGGTGACAAGATCCCACTGAAAAGGACTGAACCATGGAGTCCTCAGCGGAACATTTCACCTGTCTTAATTTTATATTATTGTCTGCTGGGTTATAGTAATCTGGGAAGAGCTGTGCTCCAAACTTTTCTAAAGTCCTTTGATATACAGTGTGAATGAACAAAAGAGTCATAATCATGTAGGCAACACCAATTCTCTCATCTTGATGCTAAGATCAAATTTGTCCAAACCCAATGCATGCTGTATAATGTTCCACCTCGGGGGTGAGAGATGCTTGGAAGCTGCTCTGAGTTCTCAAGTCTCTGAAGGTCCCTTTCCAGCAGTGTGCCCTGGCACCTTCTTCTCTAGTCCGTTCTCAGTGGAGTCTGTGGCTCCCAGGAATTACTGGTCACATATCTTATGATTTCTAAGTTTTTGGTTTTAGATTTCAAACAGTGTGCTAAATTTAAATGTGAATTTAGAAAGATACAAAATTAAAATTGAGAAAACAGAAGCAGAAGTAGAGGATGAATGTTGAGGTAACCACAGGCAAACTGAAAATAACTGACGCGGAGGCACAGCCTGAGTTGGGCTGCATTCTAGACAGAAGCTGAATCATCAGCCTTCGTCCTAAGACACGAAAAGAGGATTCCACTTTCTTGAAAGATACTATATGCACATATTATTCAGTTTCAATGTACTTTATGCAAAATTATATACAGAATGGGACAAAACTGGAACCACGTAACTACTGAAATACAAAAGAAAATGTCTTTTAGGTAGACTCACTGATGCCCTGAGAATAAGAAGACAGTACTTCAAAACAACTATTATCAATGTGCTGGATATTAATATAGATCTACTGGATGACAAACAATATCTAAAGAGTTTAAAACATCTCCCATCAAATTTTATAGCTCACCAACTAATTTTAATGAGTGATAAAACTTGAGGCCACAAATCACTAACACACAAACATGACACATACAGACATAAACGAAGGTTTCTACAGTATGCATGTGATAAGTTATTGAAACACGGATGTATAGATAGAAATGTATGAAAATGATTTTATATGTGACAAATACCAAAAACCATGTCTTTATCCTTTATTAACAATATTCAAAAGACTGCTTAAATAAAAAAGAATAACAATACATGTAGAATGTTGAACATTTGTGTAATTAAAACGTAGATCATATTACAAAAATGGGGTAAAAAGAATGCATTTGCAATGGTTTTACATTTTATATATAATATAATAAGAAACTGGGATAGGTTAATGACACATATTTTAAACCGTTGGGTGGTAGTCCTCCAACATTTAGGTGTCAAAAGAAATTTTGACACTTAAATTTATCAATGACATCCAAGAGCTCTTGTTGATATAGGTTATATCAAAACTTATTTTATTAGATATTCACACTGAAAAATTCTTAAAATATTTATACAGACATTCTTTAAATTATCATGGCATTGTATATGGATAAATAAACCACAAGATGAATATTTGTAGAGTGTTCCACCCCACTACATCAGAATACACTTACTTCTCAGCTACACATGGGACATTCTCCAAAATAGACCACATACCAGCCCATAGAACATGCTTAAGTAAATGCAAAAGAACTGAAATAATCCCATGCATATTATTGGACCATAGTGCAATGAAACTGGAAATCAATGGCAAAATAAACCATGAAAACTACATAAATACATGGAAATTAAATAATACTCTACTGAACAACCAATGGGTCACAGATGAAACTAAGAAAGAAATAAACAGTATCTACAATTAAATGATAATGTTGATACAACATATTAGAACTTAAGGGATGCAATGAAAGCAGTCATAAGAGGAAAATTAATAGCAGTGAATTCTCACATCAGGAAAACAGAATAAGCTCAAATAAACAACCTGATGTTGAACCTCAAACTTCTAGAATAAGAAGAACAAATCAAGCCCAAAGCTTGTAGAAGGTAGGAAATTATAAAGATGAGAGGAGAAATTAATGTAAATGAGACTAAGAAAACAATACAAAAAATAAATGAATCAAAGAGTTGGTTCTTCAAAAGATTAAATAAAATCGGCAAACCATTAGCCAATTTTATCAAAAAAAGGAAAGAAAAGACTCAAATTTGCAATTAGGAATGAAAAGTGTGAAATCACAATGGATCCTGTGGAAATCCAGAAGGTCATCAGAATCTACTTTGAGAACCAGTACTCTAATAAGATGGAAAAGACAGAAGAAGTACACAGATTCCCAGATACATATGAATTACCAAAGCTGAATCAGGAAGATAAAAAAATTCTAAATAACCCAGTATCAGTCAAAGAAATTAAAAATGTAATTAAAAACTTAGCAGCAAAGAAAAGTCCAGGTCCTGACAGATTCACTGCTGAATTCAACAAAAAATTTAGATAAGATCTAATGTCATTACTCATCAAACTCTTTAATTAAATTGAAAGGGAAACAATACTCCCAAAGTCAGGCCTGGGAGCAAGTACTACCCTGATACCAAAACCAGAGAAGGACCCAATCAAAAAAGAGTACTACAGGCCAATCTCCCTAATGAACATAGATGCAAAAAATCCTCAAGATATTGGCAAACAGAATTCAGCAAATCATCAAGATTATACACCAGGACCAAGTAGGATTCATCCCAGCAGTGCTGGGATGGTTCAACATATGCAAATCAATAAATGTAATACACCATAGTAACAGAACCAAGGACAAAAACATATAACTATCTCAATAGATGCAGAAAAAGCATTTGACAAAATCCAACACCCATTCATGATAAAAACCCTGCAGAAAATTGGAATAGATTGTCTTTATCTCAATCTGATAAAAGCCATCTATGACAAACCAGCAGCCAATATCATACTAAATGGTCAAAAACTGAAAGCTTTCTCTCTAAAATCAGGAAGAAGATAAAGATGTCCACTATCACCACCCCTATTCAATATAGTTCTGGAAACATTAGCTAGAACAATTAGAAAAGAGAAAGAAATAAAAGGAATAAAGATAGGAAAGGAAGAAGTTAAATTATCATTATTTGCAGATGATATGATGCTCTACATAGAAGACCCTAAAAATCCAACCAAAAGACCTCCAGATTTAACAACCAGATTTAGTAGCGTAGCTGGATACAAAGTCAACATTCAAAAATCAATAGCATTCCTGTACACAAATAACAAACTTACAGAGAGAGAAATTAGGAAACCATACTTTTCGCAATAGCATTGAAAAAAATGAAGTACTTAGGAATCTATCTAACAAAGGAAGTAAAAGATCTCTACACTGAAAACTACCACACTCTGAAAAAGGAGATAAAAGAGGATATCAGAAAATGGAAAGATATTGCTCTTGGGTAGGAAGAACCAACATATAAAAATGGCCATACTCCCAAAATTGTTATACAGATTTAATGTAATCCCAATCAAACTACCATTTGCATACCTCACAGAACTAGAAAACATTCCTAAAATTCCTTTGCAAGCAAAAGAGACCTAGAACAGCAAAAACAGTTCTCAGTAACAAAGGCAAAGAAAGAGGCATCACAATCCCCGAGTTAAAATTATACTACAGAGCTACTGTGATAAAAACAGCATGGCACTGGCAAAACAAAACAAAAACAAACAGACCTGAGAATCAATGCAACACTGTAGAAGATGCAGAAACAACTTCAAGCACACTCAGCCACCTTATCTTTGACAAAAAGGCCAAACTTGTTTACTCGAAGAAAGCCTCTTTAATAAATCATGCTGGAAATTATACTGGCTTTCCACATGCTGAAAACTAAGACTAGACCCAAATATATCACCATGCACTAAACTAAAATCAAAATGGATCAAAGATCTAAATATTAAAACAGAAACACTAAATCTGCTGTAAGATAGAATAGGTAGAACTCTTAAAAACATAGCTGCAGGCAAAGACTTCATGAACAAAACACCAACTGTATGGGAAATGCTACAGAGAATCAACAACTGGGATCGACCTTATTAAAAAGCTTTGCACAGCAAAAGAAATTACCAACAGAAAGACAACCCATAGAATGGGAAAAAAATCTTAGCCAGTTTTTCTTCAGACAAAGGACTAATATCTAGAACATATAAAGAATTGAAAAAAATCATACCCCCAAATTAAAAAAACCAATCCAAAAATGAGCATCTGAAATGAATAGACATTTCTCAGAAGAAGTACAAATGGTAAATAAATATATGAAAAAATGTTCAAAATTACTGAGCGTGTAAGAGAATCACATTAAAACAATGCTGAGATTCCATTTTACTCCATAAAGAATGGCTTTATCAACAAATCAACCAATAACAAATGCTGGCGGGGCTGTGGGGAAAAAGGAACCCTTCTCCACTGTTGGTGGGAGTGTAGACTGGTGCAAGCACTGTGGCAATCAGTGTGGAGATTTCTCAAAAAATTAAAACTAGAGGTTCCTTTTAACCCAGCTATTCCCTTCTTGGTATCTTCTTGAAAGAATTAAAAGCATAATATCACAATAATATATACACACCCTTGTTTATAGCAGCACAATTTGTAATAGCTAAATCTTGGAAACAGTCCAAATTCCCATCAACCTATGAATGGATAAAGAATATATGGTGTTTTTATACAATAGAGTACTACTCAGCCATAAAGAAGGATAAAGGAGGGCCGGTGAGATGGCTCAGCGGCATAAGCGCCTGCCTTGCAAGCGCGAGGGTCCGAGTTCGACTCCCGGATCCCACATATGGAAAAAGGACGGGTGATATCGCTCAGCGGCACGGGTGCCTGTTGGTGCGTGAGGTCCTGAGGTCGACCCCCCGGTACCCACAAAAAAAAAAAAAAAGAAGGATAAAGGAGACATTTCTAGGTAAATGGATGCATGTAGAGACCACACACTTAAATGAAATAAATTGGATGTACATGTGCAAATATCACATTGTTTCTCTGGTGTGAGAAACCAAAAGTGTAAATAAGGACCAGAATATATCATAGATACTGTGAGCTAAAAAGAAAATGTTCAAGTGGAAAGGGGAAATTGGGAGGGGAAAAGGGGAAAAGAAGGAAGGGAAAAGAAAAATAAAGAGAAAAGAAAGAAAAAAATGGAAACAAAGGTTTTGTAAATAACGGGGGAAAGGGGTTGAAGGGTGGGAAGGAGAATGGGGAAAAAAAAGAACAAGATATATCATGTGTAGGTACAAATTCCCTGTGATGAATGTGATCATTTTCTATATCTAAAATGTGCCAATAAAATTAATTAATTAACAAAAGATATTATACTCAGTGAAGTAAGTCAGCCACAGAGGAACACATGTTGTCTGAATCTAACAGAAGGGAAAATTTAAGAGCAGCCAAATACACAGAGAAAGAAAAGAGATCCTTAGTTAGGAAGGACTGGGGGTCGGGGGATGGGGATGAGGGAACTCTTGCTTGAGGGTTACAGTTTCTGTTCCTAAGAAAGAAAATGGTTCTGAGATGGATGGTCGTAGGGCTGGACAACAATGGGAACATACTTCACGTCACCCACCTGCAAACTTTGAAATGATGATTCACAGCAAATAAGAATGGTAGATGTTTAAGAGCTTAAAAATGCTAATTACCCTGAGTATAGTCATTACAAACTGTAGACATATATTAACAATATTAAATTTTCTTGTTTCTACCATAGTTTTAGCAAGTGTGAAAATCTGTTTTTTAATTTAATTACTCACTTTGGATCTGTGAGTGCTCTGTAGGGCCAGAGCACTTGGCTAACATGCATAAGGCCCTGGGTTCGATCCCCAGAACAGCAAAAAAACAAAAATTAGTTTAGGCATGTAGAGCTCCATAATTGTCAGCACAAAGTTTTTATATTATTGTTCAAATTTCTTCTCTTAGTTTTTTTCTTAGTACTAATTTCTTAGAGAAAGATATTAATATCTCCTAAAATTATTGTGAAATGATACATTTCTCTATTTCTCAAATTTTCTTCTTCATTTATTTGAGGGTAGGTACATATTTACATTTTTATACGTTGTTCATAATGTTTGGCTTTAATTATGAAACATAAGTCTAGGTATAGTAAAAATATTTAGCCTTTATGCCTTAATCTGATATTAAAATAGAAATTTGAGACTTCTTATGCTCATTTTTTCATCTCTTTTACTCCGCATTAAAAGTGCTCCTACCTTAGAAAACATAATGCATCCTTTTTAAAAAATCCACTGTGTCTGTTTGCGCTTTTTAGTGGCACCATTACTATTGTGTGTAATTATTGCTATGGTTGGACTATGAACCTTCATTATATTTTGTTTGTTCCTTAAGTTTCCACAGGCATGTGTGTGCAAGCCACCCTTCTCTTCTCCCTGTTCTGCTTTATTTAACATTAAAAATGTAATCTAACTTATCAGTTATCATTTGGTGATATTCCTTTGAATAATTATCCTCTTGGGTACACTAGTGATACCAATTTACATATCTAACATTTGGAATTCACTCGGAATGAATATAGATTATTACTTCATGAAAACAGTCAAAACTTCGAAACAACACAGGTTCATGTACAGCATCATCACTGTCTTGTATGTTACATTCCCACAAGAGACATCCTCATCAAACTGGTTCAAACTAGATTTATACTGTCATGGGTATTTTCAAAAAATCTAAAATGGATCAGGAGCATATTGGCACAAGCCTGCAATGCCAGCACTGTTAGAGGCTGTGGCAGGAAGATCTCCAGTTCAAGCCCAGACTGGGCTCTTTAAAGACTTAGCAAGACCCTGTCTGATAGTTTAAAAAATAAAGGGTGTGGAGGTGGGGGATGTGGCTCTGTGCAAACACCTTCTGCTGAATTTCAGTACCACACACACACACACACACACACACCTAAAAAGGAAAATAAATGTTCTTTTCTAACTACCTAGACATTACTGATTCTATTCTGACAATTAATTCCTAAAGATCCCCATTTGCCTCTCTATCACTTCACTTTAGCATGGAGTATTATACTTTAACATATGCTATGTAATGGAAATGCTTATAAATTATCCTTTTAGTTATATAAAAGTGGAGATTACTTTTGGATATTACAACTCAGCTCACAGCATTTCTCTTTTGTTTTGTTTGTCTATAACACTTAAGCATATTTTCATTGCTTTCTGACATTGAAAAGTCTGTAGTCATTTAAATTATTTTTTCCCATATATAATATACCCTCTATCTCTAACTATTCTTGAGACATTTTTATCTTGGGATTTCAACCAATTTATTATTTTCTGTGTGGTTATGCTTTTCTTAAGATTTTTTCCTGTTTGGGTTTGCAGAACGCACAGATGGATAAATTTGCATCTTTCATTTGGGTAATTTTATGGCTAGGCCTTTTATTGGTAATAATTTTTCCATAATCTTTTCTCTTTTTTATAACTTCAATTGACAGATAATAACTGCATATTTATGAAGTACAATGAGATGTTTTGATCTATGTATATATCATATAACCATTGAATCAATTTAATTAATATATGTTTCCCTTTAAGAATTTTTTATTTTGTGGTGAGGATAACCTATTCTTTAAGCAATTTTGAAACTGATAATACATTTTTATAGACTGTGGGAAGAAAGCACATTACTTTTTTTTGTGTGTGTGTGTGGGTACCGGGGGTCGAACTCAGGACCTCATGCGCCAGCAGGCGCCCGTGCCGCTGAGCAATATCACCGGCCCATTTTTTCGTATGTGGGTTCCGGGAGTTGAACTCAGGACCTCGCGCTTGCTAGGCAGGCTCTTATGCTGCTGAGCTATCTCACTGGCCAAGCACATTACTTTTTAAAGTGATTTTAAAAATTAATTTAAAGCGGCCAGAGAAATAGCTCAGTGGCATAAGCACCTGCTTGGCAAACGCAAGGTCGTGAGTTTGACTCCCGGTACCTGCATATAAAAAAAATTAATTTAAAAATTTGTAAAAATTAATTTATATTCCAAGAGGAGAGTTCATAATTCTCTTGATTATTAGAAATGTTGAACCTTTTTTCCTTCTATCAATTAGCTATTAATATCTCTTTTAAAAATATCTGTTTACAGACCTACTGCCCAGTTAGAATTGTATTATTTTTATTTATTACTGTGTTTTTTGAGCTCCTCATACATCTTGTCTTAGCCATTTATCAGATATATGATTTGCAAGTGTTTCCATCAAATCTGTGGGTTGTCTCTTCATTCTGTTCTTTACTTTGCTGTGCAGAAGCTTTAATATGATGCAGTCCCATTGGTCTACTTCTGGTTGTTACTCATGCTTTCGCCACACTATCTCAAAGAACATTATCCAGATAAATCTTCTGGAGCTTTGTGCCTACATCTTCTTCTAGTAACTGCAAAGATTCAAGTCTTACAGTTTAGTCTTTATTCCATTTTGACTTGATTGTTTTATATGCTGTGAGATAAAAATCCAAATTAATGCCACCCCAAATGGATATCCACTTTTTCCCCGCCCACTTATAGAAGAGACTGTCCTTTCACCAGTTTGTTCTTATCACTTTAGTCAAAAATCAATTGCAGAGACTGTGTTTCGTTTCTGGGCCTTCTCTGCTCTTTCAATGGTTAATGCGCCTGTTTCAGCTGGGGCCAGTCTTCAGCCAGCAACTTTCCGCGTGTCCTTCCATGGCCTACCACATCTCCTCACCCTGTGTGTCTCTGCATCTCTTTCCCAGTTGCTGTGGGGTCCTCAGACAGAGACAGCCCACGGCTGCTCCCAGTCCCGTGTACAGTTGACTCCTGCTGGTCCTTGCACAGCCTCCTCTGTTCCACGTGGACTGGAGCATCTCTCATCTCTCACACCGCTTGCTGCGGGGCGGGGGTGGGGGGTAGGCTGCTGTCAGCCAATTCTCTGCCCCTGCCGCTGCTGTCAAGACAGCCCAAGGCTGGTCGGCCCACTTCAATCTCCTCTCTAGCAGGGGGCGTGCTGACCTCCCACTCGTTGCTCTGCCGGGGCCCAGGCTGCCTAAATCCCATGTGTCTGCCTCCCTCTCTTGAGCCACTGGTCACAGGGCAGGAGGGGTTGTGCTGTTCCACTCACTACCTTCACTGCCACCACTGCAGTCCCTAACCTTGTCCCTAGAGGTTCCAGTTAGTTGCTATGGTACGTGACAAACAAAACAAAACAAACAAACTAAAAAACGAAAACCTGGCAGCCTGCTGTGGAGGGATTAGTTTCCTGGTTACTCACCTCTATGTGTGCCAGCAAAATTTGCAGCCAGGCTGCAGTGTCCTCTGTGTGGCGGAAGGCAAAAGTGGCAAGAGGCCTTATATCCCAAATCTGTCCTGTGTGGCTTGAGTTAGCCACACTGTTGCAGTCCATCAGTTTTTTGGAAACTTCCCAGAATGGCGGTTCCTGCTCCACATGCAGGTGCCAGTCCCACTGGCAGCCCCGTGGCCTGGTCTGCCATTTTATAAGGGCCTATGTCTATGTTTTGTTTGATCTACAAATCTCTTACTTCAGATTGATTTTGACTTCAGGATGTACGTCCCTCCATTTCTTCCAATTACCTGTGCTTTTAGTTGATTTTCTCCGAGTAGCCCCAACGTGGCTCCTCCTCTAGTTAGCCATGTTGAATCCTCTACACTGGGGAATTCGAAATCGCATTTTAGGACTGTGTATTATACTGTGTTGTTAGTCCTTCCCTAATGGTCAGGAGAATGTTTTTGTTTTGGAAGTCATTCTGCATTCTTTGTTTCACATAGTTGCTTCTTTTCAATCTTCTATTTGTGTCTGTTCAAGCCCAGCTGTTTGTTTAAATCTGGCCCATACAAATCTGGGTTAATACAGACACTTGTGTTGGCACATACAAATACAAAGCCTTAGCGGTCCTTTCTCTAGTTGGGTGCCCTCTGGGGTTCTCCTCCAGACACTTAGGCCCTTAAAGGCCTATTATGTTCTTTCCTCTGCTCTGGAGTAGTGATTTCTGTTACCAATGCCGGTCAATGCATGACAGAGAAAAAAATATGTGAGAGAAAAATGGGAACCTGACACCTGTAAGACACATCTGCATGTGTTCACTTCTTTCACAATGGTCTGCTTTTTTTATTTTCCAGGGTCCTCACATAGGGTCTTGCTAAATTTTTATCAAAAATTTTTGATGAAATTAACATAAAGAACAGATTACATCACAGCAGAACTGGAACTCAACCCGTAGTTTTTTAAATTATAGGATTTCAAATTTGCATTTCCATTTTCAATTTTCATAAGTACTTTTTTATTTCTTTAATATTAATCACATTCATTATGTATGTGGTTAATTTCTGATTTGTTAGAGATTTACTTTTTCTTTTTCACTGATTTCTACTGATACTACATTTTGAAATGTTGTGTAGTATTAAAATAGTCACTTCTACATACTTAATTGAAATCCAAGGAATTATTGAGATGTATTTTTAGTTGCTTCTCTCCTTCTGTGTTGTACTAACATAAAATATTTGAATCACACCTGGACATGAAAAAGGAAAACTTGCACTAAAACCACATGCAAGTTAGAAGACTGCCTTTACCATCTCTCTTGCCATGTAGCATACCACTCATTCCTCTTTTAAGTGAAAGATCTACTTAATGTGGACACCCAATTTTCCCACCCAACTGCTACTGGACTAATCAGGGGTTGGAAATTCTGTACCCTGTTCTATCAGACAACACAAATAATTTACCTAAGTTATCTCTCAATGTCTGAGCATCAACACAGCTTTGATTTGCTTAATATCCTGGTTTTAGAAAATTCTTCATATTTGTACTCTGGAATTACAATTATTTTTGTAAACACTCCTAAGTTTTTAAATGAATGTTTGTTTTAATTTCTTCAGAATTTAGAGCAGGAGGTTTTCACACTGACTGCTTTGTGGGATGATCTACACCAACACTATTCATGTGATACATGTTTAGGAACAAGACTTACAGAATGGCATCACAGAAATACTCTATTGCACATAAAGAGGGGTAGTTGTAAAATATTGTGGATTTAGCACATAAATATATAAATATATATATATATATATATATATATATATATATATATATTCTCTGTTGCTTTTAACATGTTGCTATAACAAGAAGAATAAGTGTAATGATTTAAATTTGATTTTTCAAAATGGAAATAACACCCAAACTTGATATTGAAATGACAAGTTATAGAAAGGATAGAAGAATAGTTACAATTATTGATTTCTTTGTTTTCCAAAATAAACAACTGAAGATTTGAATTTATGAGATATTCTGCCTATCACTACCTCCTTTTATATTTGTTAGATATAGATTTTTATAAGCGTGTATAAATTTGGCAAGGGAACAGACTGCAAAAATTGTTACCCTTCTGTTATTATGTGCTGATAATATTGAATTATATGTAGAGAATTAAGACCATAATAATTTTACTTCGTGGGATTTGTGGAGATTGTTTTTCCAAATCCATACAAATCTAATGGTTTTAATTTTCTCATATGAAGTTACCTGCATTCCCAGGACACTTAGATATAACACAGACATAGTATTGAATAAGTTATTAAAGTAATCAAATTGTTTATCAAGGTTTCGTGTTCTTGGTTTCAATTTCTTTTTTTAATAAGGTTCTTGAGTGCAAGTGAAATAAAATAAAAGTATATATGAAAACGTGCAAACTGACAAATATTGACACATGTAGCATGTGTGAAACTATAACCACAATAAGCTCCCAAATGTTTATTCTGCACATTTGAAATGCTTTCCTCCTCTTCCCCTCTTAGGCTACTCTCAGACAACTAGCAATGCATGTCCTGTTCTTCAGACTTTGAAGATGAGAGGAGAATATTATTTCTTATAAATATGGTTAGAATTATAAGCCTAAATTTTCTGAAAGAGATAAATTCTCTACTATGTACTTCTCACTAACACATATCAAAATAAATATGTACAGAAAAAGCATAATTAAATATATTCCAACTATCTAACAAAAATTCAAACTAGGGCCGGTGAGATAGCTCAGCGTCATAAGGGCCTGCCCGGCAAGTGCAAGGTCCTGATTTCAACTCCCGGAACCCACATAAAGGAAAAAAAGGGCCGGTGATATTGCTCAGTGGCACATACGCTTGCTGGCAAGTGCGAGGTCCTGAGGTCGACTCCCAGTACCCACATTAAAAAAAAAAAAAAAATTCAAACTAGTTGCTCATCATCAAAGAAAGTAATCATCATGGAATAAACAAACATTTACTATCCCTACATGGATGTTTAGAAATTGATCATTCTTTTTGCAGTACTAATTAGCAGCAAAGGACTGACTGTGGCATAGCCATTGTCAACAAGCATGTGAACAAGACGACGAATTGGGTCACAGTCCCACAACATTGCAGAGGTGGAGGCAATAACACTGTCCGAAATGTACATGGCAATAAAGAAACTCATGAGCAACAAAACAGTCTGGGTGGCCCTTTGTTCTGCAGATACTTTCGGAGACAGGCTGGTGCTGTGAAGGTGCTGGGACTGCTTTTTATGTCTGCACAAGAGAAGCACCGTGTACCCACTTAAGAGCGCCATGAGCCCTATAAAGGATGTGTGCTGGAAACTCAGCAGTGAGATAGATATGTATCTGAGTAAGTAACTACTGGGCAAAAGGGAGCAGGATTGAGTGACAAACATAAAACCGTGTGAGGTCACATTGGGAGTGGAATGGTGGAGATTAAGAAAGAACCATTGATGAGCATACTGAAGATCCATAAAAACAGAGAGCAGCACAGGTTCTGATGCAGGGATTTCTGTTTGAACTTTGTCAGGCAGGAGTTTCTGGGGCTGAGGGTGATGGCCTGGAGGACACTGAGCAGGCAGGTGGTAGAGATGGAGAGGCCCCTCATCAATCCATACAAATAGATAACACATTTACATGTGATGTCATCCTCCAAATACCAAAACTCGAAAATGTCCATGGCTATGAAACCCTCAGTTACGAGCATCACTACATGGATAAGGGCCAAGTGACCAATGGTCAGATCGATGGGCTTGAGCCTGTGCTCCAGAAGGAAGGTGAGGACATGAAAGAGAAGCAGGGCAGTGTTGGCAATGATCCCGATGGCGACTTCCAAGAAAAACACGTTTCGTATGTAAATAAAACTGGAAAGTTTGCTGATTTTATTCATTTTCAAGGAGAAAGAAGTAAATAGTAAATACCTAAGGAGAAAAGCACAGGAAATTCTTTGTCACCAACGTTATCTCCATCATCAGTCTCAACCAACGCTACACCTTCCTCAAAATATGTGGTTTTAGTTTGGTGTGTTCTTCCCTTACTCCCATACCCAAGCACACCTCAAAAGCAAGCATCTGGGCTTTTTCCCTGACCCACCACTTCTCAGTCTCATGGTTGCACTGCGAGTCTGCCTGCTGCGGTCCTGCACTAAAAGTGTCATATTATAAAATGTGTTTTCCTATTTTTGTCTGTTTTCAAAGTATGATCCACCTTCTTACTTTTCCTGTACCTGCCTTCACTTATTAAGCAAATCAATGTTTGCTCATGTGATATGCCCAGACAAAAACAATAAAACACTGTAATCTAATTACTTGAATGTGTCTGAGATTTGAGGATAACATACTGTATAAAATACAGTCCTAAATGGTCTTGTCTTTCATTTACTAATAGATGACATAGATGTATTTCCTAAACTTTATTTCATATAAATTACAAAACATATTTTGATAGAGTTTAAAGATATAACATTAAGGGCCGGTGAGATAGCTCAGTGGCACAAGTGCCTACTGGCAAGTGTGAGGTCCTGAGTTCGACCCACGGTATGCACACACACACACACACAAAAGATATAACATTAATAGATATCTAACAACATTTAAGTATATTTTAAAATTATAAGGTGAAATAAATTAAAATATGAATTACAAATTGTCCTTTTATATAATTTCTCTGAAATTCAAGCTAAAGTTTAATTCATTTCAAACAGTTGTGCCTATCCCTTAAATAACCTTGTAAAACTCGTCAAGAAAATTTTTCAAATATTCCAATACCTGAGTGGATAGGACTACATTATTTTCAACATTCCTTAGAAGGACAGTGGTCCTACAAAAACAAATGAATAAGGCACAGCAGATGTGTGCCTGCGCCACAGGTTTACGTATCTCCTTTCTTCAGAGCACTAACGTAGAACAGTGGCACAATTTAAGGGAGTTGTGATCACCCACTCGTATTAGCTCCCGTGGAGCACTAAGGCAGATGACAGAAAATGTGACCAGTCATCGGGGTGTCTACAGTTTTATGGATCACACACTCTGTATTAGTGAAACACAAGCTTGAGTTATCTTTTTACTGGTATAAAGAAAGTAAATTGTGAGTTCCATATTAACATATTATTTTATAAGAAAATGTATCTAGAGAATATAAACATGTCATGAAAAGAAGGTAAAAGTAATCCTCTAGCGTGTCCCCTCCAGTAATGCCTCATCTGGCTCCTACCTGCCTCGCACAGCACAGCTTAGAAGATCAGGGGACAGGACAGGAGCTCTCTCCCTCAGGAGGATGATTGCGGAGGCCCTCCTGTGACACTCAGGATTGATGATGCTGAGAACTCTCCTGGCTGACCTAAAGGACAAGCACGAAAATTTCATCTAACACACTGGAAGAGACAAGCTATTTTCTGAGAGACTGAAGATTAATAAATAAATGAATAAATCAAAGTAAAGTAGCATGGATGAAAAGCCACAGGTAACTCTCATTCAGAAGGAGAGATTGGGAAGGAGATAGGAGAGGCTTAGCAGAGAGCACATGGAAAAACTAAACATAAGTGGAGAAAGAAATATTAAAGGGAAACTTGTGCATTCTTTTTGATCAGTCACCTTTGGGACCTCTTATAACTCGTAGTGAAGCCTGTCACACCCCCAGGAGAATTCAGTACTGTCCCTGTTACCGTAAATACCACAATCCAGGAATGATTAACTCGAAACATTGTGTTATTTCTGCAGTTTCCAAGACCATGGACAATCCTGTGGTAGATTTTATAATCACAGGGCCACAACAAGGTGAAAATGCTCAGGTCAGGTACCCTAGCCAGGAGCTGGAAAGATCTGGCATCCACGGGAGGAGGACGGACCTCTGCAGAACACTGCACTAGTTGGGTGCCTCTGGCCTTGTGGGTGGACTAATTGCAGGGAAAGCAAGGAGGACACATGTCCTTTCTCTCCTGCAATTTGAGCAAAATCAGCGTGTTCCTCGCGGATGAAATGGTCTTTGTCCATACTTTTCATACAAGAAGGGAAAAACCTAGGTTTCTTATACTGTCAGGTATACTCTCACTATAGGTCAGTTTCACATCACTATCTTCAACATTATGCTTAACTATAAAGAAGGGAAAAGAAAAGAAAAAGAAAAGAAAAGTAAAGTGAAGAGAGCCTGGGAGTGAGATTCACCAGAAAAATAGGAGTCTGGTAGGTCTGTGGCTATACTGGTCAAAACCTTACCATTTCATAGAATCAGAGCTGGAAAAAAAAGAGAATAACAGAGAAATAGCTGCACCTACAGGGAAGGCAGTCATCATTATTAGATGGTTGATCATGAGCACACAGCTCATGAGCACACATTTATGAAATGTACCACTCTCAGGAAAAGAAAGAACAAAGTTTCATGACTATTTGAGTATATGAAAACAGCAACTCCCCCCCAAAAAACAGTGAAAATTATCTATTGCCTTCACAAATTTAAAAGACTTAAGTATAGCTCAGGTTGCTTGTTCATTCATGGGTATCTACATTGCCAAAATGTTTCCATGTCTTTTGAGAAAAATCAAGAGACGGTAATTACAATTCCACAGTACCAGACCAGGAAAATGCTCGAGGCCCTTTGCCACAAATGTGAGGCTGTCGTTCCACAGAAATAGCAACTGCTCTGCATGAGAAAGTTTTTCTGCTCAACCAAGCAGTGCAATGAGAGCCATACTGCACTCTTGGAACTAGTTTTTGCTTTCATTCATCAGTATAACCTTTGTAATTTCTTACCAAGGGAAGAAGTTTAGCTCTCGTTTATCTGTTGATGATAGATGCTTAAATAATCAGTGCTGGAGGGAGAAATTTAACACTCACATATAGAGATCAAGGCAGCCCAAAATATTTTGTTCTAAATTATTCTACTCATGAAATTTCTAGCATATCAATTATCAATGAAAGCGAAAAAGGTATTTTTGAAATGACTATGCATGGAGAAAATATGAAGAGACAGAAAAGCCATTCTCTTCACCAAATCCTGGTAGATTATATTCTTAGACTGTTTTTAGGAAGGCAGGAAAAATTTCTATTGTCATCATCTTATTTTCTTTATTGTGAATGTCATTGCAGCCCAGATTTCCTGGTCCACAGACAGTAAATTTCCTAACAGTTGGAGCCCATGATTAAGTGCTAACATAATTAAGTTGAAATTTGTGAATTAATAGAGGGACAAGAAAGGTCAGGAAGACAAAATACTAGTAACTATTTTGTAGGAATGAGGTTAAGCTGCCTTTACAAACAGATGCTCCAAACAAAGAACATCATTAAATATTCAATAATTTAAATTTTTCTAAATAAACTGAACAGTGGTTACTTATTCAATTGCAGTTTTAATTTCCTTGTAAAAATGACAGAAGAAAGAATATTTAATGAAGAATCATAGTGAAAGTCTCTCTTTCATAAGGGATATAAATACAAAGTAAAAAATTTTAGTCTAGGGCTGGTGAGATAACTCAGTGGCTTAAGCGCTTGCCTGGCAAGAGCGAGGTCCTGAGTTCGACTCCTGGTACCTACATAAAGGAAAAAAAGGGCTGGTGATATCGCTCAGCAGCACAAGCGCTTGCTGGCAAGTGTGAGGTCCTGAGGTCGACTCCCGGTATCCACATTAAAAAAAAAAATTTTTTTTTAGTCTAAAGAGACAAGATAAGATCTTCCTTGAGAACTCAAAGTCATTTAATTCACAAAAACGAATACAGACTTGAAATTAATTTAGTTTTTTATATGGCAAAAGCACACTAATTTTATGAGTCATTAAATTGAAGCACCAAACACTCTAACAAGACAATTACATGCTGCACTGCAGAATGAAGCATTCTCTGAGCTGTTGACGGCTATAGCTGGGTGGCCCCTCTGAGACCACCGAACTCCTCACCCAGAGACCCTGCTGGCCTCATCCCATTGCCTGCCCAGGACCCTGCTCACCCAGCTAATTCTACATCCCTGGAATCCACAGGTACTTACCTACTGGGATGTGAGGAGGGGTTTGGTGCACTTAAGAGCAAGTCCAGTTTAAGGAAAAGTTATCTTTAGCTCATTTCTCGGCAGCTTGTAATTTCAGCGTCAGTAGCATGGTGACACGATCCCACCGGAGAGGACAGAAGTATGGAGTCCTCAGTAGACGTTTCACCTGCCTCTGCACTTTATTTTATTCTCTGCTGGATTATAGCCGTCTGGGGAGAGCTGTACTCAAAACTTTGCTCTAAGTTCCCCTGACAATAAGTATGAGGGATAAGATAGATCATAATCGTGTAGACAATGCTAATTTTCTCATATCAACCCTAAATTCAAATTAGTTCAAATCCAGTGTATACTTAGTAATTCCTGTGCTCTGGGGTGAGGCTCCCAGATGCGCCTGTGAATTCAGAGGGGCCCCAAGTGTCCTCTCCCAAGAATGTGTCACGGTCAACTGCTTCCCTAGTTCATTCTCAAGTGGAGCCTGTGGCTTCCAGGAATTACTGGTCACATATCCTATGATTTCCAACTTCTCAAATTCAGGTTTCGATCAATGTGTTAAATTTAAACACAGATTTCTAAAAACAGAAATTAAAGGCAGAGCTGGAAGGTGGAATATGAAGTAATCACAGGCAAGCTACGCACAAATGAAGCTAAGGCAGAGCCCAGTCAGTCTCCATTTCAGACAGAAACTGAATGATCAGCTCTCATCCTCACGAAGAAGTAGGATGAGGCTGGCACTTTCTCTGAATGAAGCTGATGGAAATATGCCTCAGTCTCAATGCACTTTAGGTGAAACTATGTATAGAACTGTGAAACAGGGGACAAAATGAGACCATGTTATCTGTGAAAAATATGAAAGATGGTACAGTGTTTCAGCTGGAACCACTGATGTCTCAATTACAAGTATCAGAAGATAGAACTTTAAAACACTATCAACATGCTGACTATTAATACAGATATAAAAATGACAACATTTCCTATTTCTGTAAAGAAATAAATTTATGAGAAGCCTTACAAAACACAAAAACTAAATCATGGAATATCAACAACTTAAAATTTTCATGGAGGCCCTGGTGAGTACAGGAGGCTTGCAACAAAGTCCTTGAGAAACTTCAAACAGGTCAACAGGTGTCAGAAATCACTCAGTGGGTGAGAAACAAGGTGTTAAAATGATACATACTTAAGTAGGTTACTATACATTCTAATAAATCAGCAGTCAGAGCCGGAGAAAGCAAACAACATGAGGAAAATACTGGGAAAAAGTTTGGCCCAAGTTGTCATGCTTGATAAAATACATCAAACAAGAATCTGAATGAATGCTATGTAAACAAAGAGAAAGAAAATGACTCATCACAGTAGAAATAGCAGAAGAACTAAGAGGATAAGAAACATAATAAATGGAGCAAAAACCACACACACATTAAAGCAGATGGAAAATACCATACAATAAACAGAAAATAGTGCAAAACAAAAAAAAATCTGAAATATTTAAACATTTTAAATTTTAATTTTCATTAGAAGATATTTGTAGTACATAATGATTACATTTATCATTTTCTTCCATACATTTCTGTATCCTGTGAAAGTATATTTTAAAGATGAAACTGTAACAATGATAGTTTTTAGATAGTCAAAAGTGGAGGGCATTGATCACCAACAAAAATAAAAGATATGTAAAGGCACAGAACAAAAGCTTCTTCTGAATGCAAGTAAGTTGTAAGTGATTAAAAATGGATATAGAGAAAAAAATGAATCAAATGGTTTAAATACATGAGAAAATACAAAAAAAGTTTCTCCTTTCTTAAGTTCATAATAGTCAAGGGAGTGCTTAAATAAAAAAGAATAACAATGCACTGCAAGCCATAAAACATCTGTATAAATAAAATATAGGTCATATTACAAAAATGGGATAAAAGGAATATAGTGACAAAGACTTACATTTTACATATAATACAGTATTAATTTAGGGAACTTGGATAGGTTACAGATATATGTTTTAATCTTGAGTGTAGTTCTCCAACTTTTAGGTGAGGTGTCAGGAGAATTTTTACACTTAAAATTTATCAGTGCCATCAACTAAAATTTGCTGAAGTGAGTTATATCAAAATTTACTATATTAGATATTCACACTGAAAATTTCTTAAAATATTTATACAGATACTTTAAATTATCATATATATATGTATTTCCCAGTCACAAGTTGAAAATACTATAATCAAGAATACATTCAATCCACCTGATGTACTGAACGTCATAGATTAGGAACGGCATCCACCGTAGAATATCAGGTTTTTACCTGCGTGACCATGTGGCTGCTTAGAGGCTGTGGCCCCCTGCTACTGCCCACATCACTGGAGTATCAAGGTGTTCTGCATGCTGACAACCTGGAAAAATATCCAAATTCAAACATGATTCCTTCTGAATTCATATTGCTTTCTTATCATTATAAAGTTGAAAAATATTTAAACTGATGCATTGTAAGTTTTCATCTCTCAATAAAAATTTTTAAAAATATAAAATTTAAAGATATGTTGATATATATTGTATAAACAGAAACAAATTCTACTGCAATGATATTTTTACATTTTTTTGCCAGTCTTTTATGTCTGCCTTTAGAGAATAGAGCTGGATTCCTTTAGTTCTTACTACATGCAGTCTGATAAAAAATACTATAGTGACTAAAGTATATGGGAAAAATATGATGTCACATAAACATTTAATTGAGATGGGGGTGGTATAGTTCTCACTTTTCAGAGTAATATGTACTGTTTTCTATGCAACAAAACTGGATGAGCGGGAGTGTCTTAAAGTTACTCCCTTGATGGAATACACCCACCATGCAAACAGTAAGGGTAATAGAGCTGGCAAGACTGATTTGAGAGCAAATAAAGTGGAACATTTCACAGTGATGAAAGGGTAGAAATACATTAACTGGATAGAGTAATATTTCTTTGCAGTATTAGACATAAGAAACAGGCACTCTACTCTCAGGTCACACTGAGCTTCCCCTTATTTTCTTTTCCTCCCCCTTTAGGGAACCCTGGGAACTGAGTGGAAGATCTCTACTGGAAGCCTCGATGTGCACAGCCCTCCACATCAGCCTGCAGGAGCGAAAGGTTGCTGGGAACCAGACCTGCACTGGGAGCTGCAACACCCACCGCGCCATGCAGATGTGGGGATTAAGGTCACAGACAAATTTATTCCAGTCCACTTGGCCTTTGCTTTTCAGAATTAAAAAAAAAATCAAAAAGAAATTTCATTTAGAAAGACATTAGAATTTCAGCTGATCTTTAAACAACAACAAAAAAAGGCCAAACCCTGGATCTAGAGTCTCACTGATTAATGACATCTGCCTGAGTTTTGAGGTGTCTGACTTTGTGGGCAACTCCCTCCACCAACTCCCAGCTTGAGATTCCTTGAGTAGACTTGCAAAGGTAGGGGATATTTCTTTCCTGTTATAAAGATGGTATAATGTCAAACATACGGAAAAGGAAAAACTACATAAAAAAGGAAAAGCTTCCCAAAAAAGCAGACAAATGAAACTACAAGTTCACTGTGATCACACAGCAAGATTCCTAAATTGCACCAAGCAGTGTGTTGAGGACACTATGGAGAAACACAACCTCTTATACCTGCTGGAAGATGGCGAAATGGCACAGCCTCTAGGGCAGGGAATTGGGCCTTATTCACCATAATACTAGGCACCATTAACCTTTGTCCAAACAAGAGTCCCTGCAAGACTGCACCTGAAGAGGTATCTCCAGGAGTATAAAATGCAGGCCCAGAAACCCAGAGCAGCTCACCGCAGCACTGTTTCTAAGAGTCAATGCTGGGAAACCGTCAAATGTCCATCCCATGCTCAGCCTGTGTACATCATGGATTATTCAACTCTTGCTGCGCAGACATGGAGTGATCCGCAGGTTGTATTATCAGGTGAAAAATCGGGGCAGACAGACATATGCCACACTACATTTTCTGTAAGAGCGGAAGGGACAAATGAACATATTCTTGCCAATTATCACCACGAGACATAGAAAACATAAACTAGAAATCAACTAGAATCAAAATAGATACCCACAAGAGGCAGAGGGAAGAGACAAGATGAGGCAGGGATAAAGGGAGGCTGAGTATAGTTTAGTGTGGGTTTAACTTTGAACCCCATGAAAACTTTACATATTCAGAAACCAAAACTGAATGTAAAAACCAAAAATCAACTCCTCAAACTGAGTAGAAGAGGAATATTCTACAATAACAAAACCATTAGGACTCCTTATTCTGAAACTAAGTGATTTTAACCTCTCATCATCCCAAGGCTCTTTTAGACCAAGTTACCCAAACTTTTACGTGAAGTACTACGCTGATGGTGATCTTGTGGTTAGAGAAACAGGTCAGCACTCAGCAAAGAAGGGAGCCAGGATTGATTAGCAATGCCTGGTGTAGGTGCCCCAAGGGACCGCACAGCTATAAGGCCTGCTGTAGACCGGAGACCACGAGGTCAGGGGCCACTTCAGAATGAACTCCATGCTGAGCACACAGAAACTGATATTAGTGCCCACCGAAGGATTCCCTCACAGGTCGATTCCCAGAACACACAGAAGACCTGATAGTTCCTCCTAAACACTGTTCCCAAAGTGGCTCAGAGCTGAGCTAGAACCTCCTCTGCCAGCCTCATGCCGGAACTTCTACTCCTCCTGCTTCGGGCCAGTGTGTGACTTCCACGTCAGTGCACCAGCCTGGCTCCGCAGGAATCCACCTGGACCAGGGCGTAACCCAATCCACTCACCTGAGCCGGTGTCCATCCCCCACCTCTCTTAAGGTTGGGTACCTGGAATACACGACCCCACGGAATGCATAGACCTGTGTGCTGGTCTCTGACCAACGCCACACCCATGGATTTCACATCCTGGCCAGTCACTGCCAGCTCTGAGCCTGCTCTGAGTTTTGCTTCTCCTTTGGTTGGGGCCACATAAATGCCAACCAACCAATGGACCTGATCGTGGAGGGGCCAAAGTCTGAAATAGAAGACCCTGATTAGATTCCACTTAATTACTGCGGGGACATCGGAGATCCATCACTGTTACAAATAGTCCTAAAGATCACAGAACCACACAGGTGGCTACCAAACGACACTTACTGAATTTTGCTAGTATCTCAGCTGTCTACCACTTTCACTGGGACAACTTTACTGCACCAGAATGTGTCCTTCTCTCTGGCAGGCAGCAACATATTTGAAGAATACAGGTATTAATTCTCCTAGTCATCCCTGCCAGCCACGCCTCTTCTCCCCAGTACAGGCTGGGTCACAGTTAAGCCACAACTTGCTCAGTGGAGAGGTGGTTTACTCCTCACCGTGAAGCCCGGGTGGAATCACTGCTCCCTGTCTCTCCCAGCTGCTACTTATGTGGGGGATGGGATGGAAATGTGGGGGATGGACATGGCCTACCTGTCAGAAGCAGCAGTCTAAAAATAATGTTGCGGGCCGGTGAGATGGCTCAGTGGCATAAGCGCCTGCCTTGCAAGCGCGAGGGCCGGAGTTCGACTCTCGGATCCCACATACGAAAAAGGGACCGGTGATATCGCTCAGCGGCACGGGCGCCTACTGGCGCGCGAGGTCCTGAGGTCGACCCCCCGGTACCCACAAAAAAATAAAAAAATAAAAACAATAAAAATAATGTTGCTATTATTGCCAGGGTGACTAGTGCTGGACCATGAGATAGGGGGCCCTTATCTGATGATTGAAGGTTGATTCTTGACTGTGGAGTTCAAGCAGCCAGGAATGACTTGACTATTCTTCACCCTTCCTGAGCCACAGTGGTATAGGAGCATGCGCCAAATATGGCCAGTTCCTGCCCAGCTCAGCACAGCTACTCAGGCTGAACTTGCTGACTTTGATGTTAGCTGGAGCTCCCACAGTATGTTCACCAACTCCAATGATCTGTGCAGGATGCCCTTCTCATGGCAGCAGCCTGAGGCCTCAGGCCCACAAATTCTTTCTGAATGTTCCCCAGGACCCCTCCGCCTGTAGGAGCCTGGCATTCAGGATAAGCGCAGAATCTCTCCTCCCCTTGCATGCTGCATCATGACAGAGCTGTTTCCAGTGGTTTCAACAATGTGGAACAGCTTGATTACCTGTGAGTGATCCAGAATCTTCATCCTTGCTATGTCAGAGCTGAACATCAGCCACAGAGACAGGGTGAAGTTAGTTGGGGGTGAAGGGCATCTTCTGAAAGGAGGGCCTCATTGACAAGGAGGTGCTGGCCAAAAAGTAGGGAATGCCATGTGTGAAGAACCTCAGGTTTGATATGAGACTGGCCTCTGGAGGACTTTGATAGGTGACCATCACAGTGGGCAATTATGGTGGCATAGAGGAGAAAATGACTACTCAGAGACAAGACTTAGTTCAATTCCAGAAGCTCAGAATGGCTGCTTATGCTCAGGAGAAAGCCTCAAGGACACAGCAGCATGCTGAGACCTCTGTAATTATTTATTTATAACTCAAGCACAGGAAAACAAAGGAGTGGAAGAAAACATTTATGCGGGAATTGGCCATGGATACGGAGGGAGCAGTTTACCCATACTTTCTAGGAAAGCTTATCAGAGGCTGTGGAAACCCACTGGCCAAAGAAACACTATGTGAAAATAATGTGCTTTTACTTCCGCTCTTTTCGTGCTCTATACCCATTCATTCCAGGGGTCCTGAACTGTTATCCAGAGAAATCCTTCATCTTTCCAATTAACTTCAAGTACTCCTTTAGCCAGGGTCTCCCCACAGGTGACTGTGGGCAAGTCCTTCACTTTACTGGACTACACTCACCTCTCACAAGGCTGCCACCCTCATCATGACCTTCACAGCTTTGGGTCTCCCTCTGTCCCTTCCACACCAGGGACACCACCTGTGCTTTTATAACCACCCAACATTTCCCCTTGCCCAGGAAGTGTGAGCTGCTCCTGCCCAACTCACCTGCCTATGACTCCCTTCTCTGCACTTAAACGGCTCTCCAGACACTCCCCTCTACATGCCTGTGACTGATCTTCATGTCCGCATCCTCAGAGCAGACCATGTACTTAGCTCTTGGCTCAGCATCTAGAAGAGGCTCAGATCACAGGTACCATTCAATGTGTGCAGCCGCTCCTGTAGTGGCAGAGAGAACATGTTGAGAAACTAAAGGGATCCCACCCAGGACCTGGGCTGCCTGCTGAGATTCACCGCAACCTGCTCCAAGCTCCCATCCTAACCTGCCTCACTGTCACATTTGATATGAGAGGATTCTGTATGATGAAAATTTTGTCATGCTAAAGAGATAAAAAGAGAAATGATGATAAAACCTGAAAGCTTAGGTATGTCAAAGAAAGCTTGTGGAAGTAGTTCATTAAAAACAATGTGGTTACTTGTTAATTTAGTGGAGCTCAAACCTGAGCTCCTTCTAAAAACTCTCAGGAGGAAAATGATCACATCAACATAAAGCAAAAATGCTTAAAGAAGTGATTTGCACCACAACAGAGTAGATATGGCAGAAAAAGCATCAAAATCCACCCCATTAAAATGTATGTTGGGGGCTGGTGAGATGGCTCAGCGGCTTAAGCGCCTGCCCGGCAAGCGCGAGGGCCCGAGTTTGACTCCGGGAACCCACATACGAAAAAGGGGCCAGTGATATCGCTCAGCGGCACGGGAGCCTGCTGGTCCGCAAAGTCCTGAGGTCGACCCCCCGGTACCCACAAAAAAAAAATAAAAAATAAATAAATAAATAAATAAATAAAAATGTATGTTGGATAACTTAAAAAAGGCTACACAGGAAACTACAAAATAAAGCCGATTCCCCCCAGAGGTTAAGCACTCTTATAAAATAGTTTGGCCCTCCTTTGATGGTAAATAGCTGGCTGGGGGAGGGGGACCTACTTGCCAAAAACAATTGGTTGTGTATATAGGATCGTGACCAGGAGCAGAGAACTACCAGGACATCAGGATCAGTTTCCCTACATTGACTCATGGGTAAATATAGTTCAGACTAGGTCCCTATGGTTTCAGCCCTGTCTCCCTGCTCTTTGACAAAAGCTAGAGGGTTTTGCTGGCCTGAATGCAACCCAGCATTCAGGAGGTGACTACCATAGTGTATGTAAATCACGACCAGGAGGCCAAACAAAAAGCTGATAAGAGGCAAAAACAAAAACAGATCTGTTGACAGCATTGCTCACAGAGAAAAATAAAGTAATCACTAAGGGGCAAAGACAGGACACTGACAAAACAGGCATCAAACCGAACTGAGATCTGCCAGTTGACCAAAACTAGATTGGGATCAATGTGCGTAATGTAAAAATATGGACTCTGGGAAAATAAATGCCCAGAAATGATAACAGAGATGATAAAAATTCCAAAACTGGCAAGCTGCCTGCAAAAGGCTATCTCCCCCAAGGGGGAAAATATCCCAGGTGCTGGCCTCATTGAACTGAGAGAAACTAAAAGTTACCAGGACTAGGCCAGGCCAAGCTTCTTCCCATTAGACAACCAGAAGCCCATGATCACAATGAGAGTAGGAGGCCAATTAATGGAATTTCTGATAGATGATAGAACTAAACACTTGGTAATGACACAGCCCATTGGGCTGTTATCCAAAAATCATGTGACTATTGTTAGAGCCACTGGAGTCCCCAAAAGAGGCCATTTTTCTGGTCTGAGAAGTATGTCCAAAAAAAAAAAGAGAGAGAGAGGTCCATCATAATTTCCTGTATCTTCCAAACTGTCTTGTTCCCCTGCTAAAAAGGGTCCTCTCCAAAACTACAGGCCCAAATTACATTTGGGCCACAGGGATTTAAAAAAAAGACAATATAACACAAGGGTGACATTGAGGAGTGCCTCACCCAGCTGTGCAAGACATCAAAGAGTAAACTCAAGGAACAAAAACAGCCAAAAAACACACTGAGGAGACAGTGACAAATAAAAAAGATCCTCACGCGGAAGTGAACTTTGAAAAAGCTACTGCCAAAAAGACAGACCTAAAACTGGAGCTAGGACACAGCTACAGCACTGCTGAGAACACACTGCACAAGAAACAGACAAAACTAGGGGTTACTTGGCAGCAAAAGTTGGCAGTGGAGAAAAAGCAGCGGTGCCGTGAGGCGGAGGAACATACACAAAAGAGCCTGACAGCTAAGGAGGAAGCTGTAAGGCAGTACAAGGCTGCACTGGAAGAAGTCAAAAGACTCAAGGCCAAGGTGAAAGAGGCCCAGTGCCTGTGGCAGTGAACAAAACAAGAGTCAGCTGAACAGCTACAGCTGGCCCAAGAGGCTGCTCAGAAGCGACTACAGACAAAGGAGAAAACACATGGCATGCTAGAATGACTACATGATGAGACAGAGGTAACTCGGCAAGTGACCAAAGAGCCCAAGAAGGCTCAAAAACACGCCAAACACAAGGCAATACAGTCTCACCAGCAGAAGGAAGAAGCAGAGAGACTAAAACAGTTGACAGAGGCACATGCCCAAACCAAGGTGGAAATGGAAGCAAAGACACAAAAACTACAATGGCACATACAAGAGGAGACCGCACAATGGGAAAGAAACAACAGTAGACATGCAAAAATACAGTATCTAGGAACAGCTACAACCTTTGCGGCAGAGTTCAGAGGCAAAGATCCAAGCCAAGACCCAACAGGTGAGACAACCAAACACAGTGGGATACACATCGAACAGGAGATCCACATGGTATGCCTACAGCTAGAGACAACTGAGCTCCAGGGTGGTAGGGCTAAAGATGAACTACAGGGTGTATGTACACGGACAGGGGAAGTAAAAACCTCAAATCGATAAGCACAAGAGGAGACTAAGTGCTTGCAGAGACAAATGGCAGAGGAGAGCCAACACAAGCATCAAGCAGAGGCAAAACTGGCCCTGTGTGTGAAGGCTAAAATTGAGGTGACTCAAAAAATAAATAAGTAAACCAAAAAAACCCCAAAAAACCAAAGGGCTCTACAGTCACTGGAGGAACTGCGATTACAAGCCAAAGAGGCAGAGAGGCGGCTGCAACAGAGACAAAACCAACACACCAAGTACAGGTAACCATAGAGACAACTCAGTGTAACACAGAGACAAAGCTACAAGGCAAACGTGCCTCCTTTGCAAAAAGACTGCACAGCTGAATCACAAACTACAGGAAAAACGTGTAACAATGACCCAGCTGAGAGAGAAAACAAAGCAACAGGCACTGCAGCAGACAAAACTAAACGTGCTCATGAAAAGGCTGAATGGGGACTAGAGTGCTGACAACTAAAGGCCAGTGAGACATTGAGACCATGGCTATAAGCAGAGGAAGTAACCCAACAGAAGGGCTTGACACAGGTCAAAGCCAAACACAAAAACAAAAAGATGGAGACTGTGTTCAGATAAACCACCAAACCAGTGGTGTGGGAGGAGGAGTTCCTCCTCTGGAAAACTGACCAAAAGAAAACATTTAAACAAATCAAAAAGGCCCTGACTCAGGCCCCAGCCTTAGGACTGTCAGATATAACCAGGCCTTCATTCCTATATGTCCATAAACAAAAAAATGTGCATAGGCGTCTTAACCCAGGTCATGAGATACTGACATCATCTAATGATTACTTGTCAAAACAGATTCTGTAGCCCTGGGATGGACTCCATGCTTTAGGATGCTTGCTGCCACCACCTTGCTGAAGCAGGAGGCTAATAAGCTGACTTTGGGACATCAACTGACCATTTGAGTACCATCCTAAGTTATAACCTTAATGGACTAGAGGGGACACTATTGGTTATCAAATCCAAGGATGACTCAGTATCAGGGGTTCTTATGAAAAAATCCCCACATAACTCTAGAGAAAACGTATACTTTTAACCCAGCCACTTTGCTCCCAGTCAAACTGGGAGCCCTCCCCCGCTTCAGGACTGTATGGTTGTGCTAAAAGCGATATGCAAACAGGATATGCAATGCTGACTTGACTCTGTGGTAGAGGGCCAGCATCTACCTACCAGAACCTCAGCCCAGAAGGCAGAACTAACATCCTTGACAAAGGCTCTTTTGCTGGCAAAGGACAAAAAAGTTAACATCTACACTGCCTCCAGTGTATAAAAGAAGAGGGCTAATGATGACTAGGGAAAAAGAGATAAAGTACGAAAAATTTTACAGCTCCTAGATGCTGTATGGGCCCCAAGGAAAGTGGCCATTAGACACTACAGGGAGCACTAGAGGACTGGAGCAATAGAAGCCAGAAAAAAGCAAAAGACAGACAGGGAAACAAAGTGGGCCACTATGACAGCCCCACAAAGGGGGGCCCTAGCTCTGCCCTTCATCCTGGAGCTGCCCCTCTGAAAGACTCGAAATTACTCTCCAAATAGACATGATTAGCCTGGAAATCTAAAAATTATATCAAGAAAAGATGATAAAAATTCCCTGATGGGACCTCTAAACCTCCTCAACTAGAAGGCTATTGATATATGTTGATGAAGGTGCTTGCCTGCACCTTCTCAGGATGGATGAAAGCTTTCCTTACCTGAACAGAAAAGATACAAAAGGTGACCAAGGTACTGTTAAGAGATAGCATCCCAAGATTGGGACTGCTCCTGACCTTGAGGTCAGACAATGGACCCGTGTTGTAGTTGAGATAATCCAGGGGCTCACTCAGATGTTAAAGATAAAATGAAAGCTTCAAGTGGATTATTGGTCACAGAGCTCAAGAAAGTGAAACACAAAAACCCGGACACTTAAGAAATTGATGAAAAAATATTGCCAAAAAACGCACTTCAGATGGGACCAGGTCCTGCCCATGATCATCATCCATGTCCAGTACACCCCCACTAAACACATGGGTAGTCTTCTTATAAAATTCTATTTGGCCAGATGCCCCCAATCATAGGTCGAATTAAAGGAGATCTTTGTAAACTAGGAAATTTGTCTCTGAGGAGATAGATACAGGCTTTGGAAATAGCCATACAGAATATTGATGGTTGGGTACAGGAAAAAATGCCCATAAGCTTGACAGATCAAATACACCCATTCAAACCTGGGGACTTTGTTTTGGTTAAAGTAATAATAATAATAATAATAACAATATCCAACAACTCTGGGGCTCGTATGGGATGGGCCTCATACTGTATTCTTGTCTCCCCCTATTGCCGTTACATTTACAGAAACTGTCCCTTAGATCCACCACAGTCAGCAGAAGCCAACGGCCCAAGACAGGTGGACCAGTCAGCAGGATCCAGACCACCCGACCCAGCTGATCCTGCGACGACATCGGGCTGCCACTGGGGACAACAGCCCTGCTCTAGTCGCCCCAGAAGCTGACCAGTCAACGCGTGGCTGAAGCTTGAGGGTCAACACTGGGATACAATGACAACATAAGTCTCTCTTCCTTCTTGTTATAATTCTCCTTCTTCCCAATAGGGAGCCAATCCCCCATAATAAGGTAAGCGTTAATGATGGTGATGCTCTCTATTAAAACTTTATTATAGAAAGCATCAAAGGGGGGAATTCAGCAGGACTTAAAGAACAATACCCCTCAAAATCCCCTCCCCCCTGTAACTATAACTTCTTGTTCTGATACAGATAAGATTGGCATCTATGTCCTGTAAACAGAGTTTCTGTCATCTTGTTCTAGTAGGAGTCATGAAGCTCTGTCTTCTTTCAACGCTAAGTTATTAATTGCTTTGTCTTGCTTCTGTATCCTCAATTTCCCTGCTTCCCCCCAGTTTCTAGAGATTAATCCCCTCAGCCAAATGCATAAAACTAGAACCTTCCCTTTGTTCTAATGCTCCAATTTTGGACATGAGTTCAGGTGGGTCTATGTGCGTCTAAAATCCTGGAAACAAATTCTCCTTTTTCCTCATTGATCTCTCTGATCTCTTGGATTCTGCAACAACTGAGACAGCTGGAACTCCAGGACAGGGCCCTGGGTGCCAGCTCCACCTCCACATGGTCAGGGATGTGGACTGGGTAAGTCACCCCACAGTGGGAGATGCAAAATATACCCCTAGAGACAGGATCCCAAGGCTGCCCTCACTACCTTCTTCCAGGGCCTAAGGACAAACTGAGGGCTGTGTGCTTTGAATTCACCACATTTACAGGTCCTGCATTTCACAATATGGACTGTGCTGACCTCATTCTATTAGCCAGGGAAATGAATTCAGCTTCATGAACTCTTGCTTTTTCAAAAGTCAGCTCTTGGCTTCATGCATAGAATTATATTCAGAACCTCTTCAGCCACTTTGATATTCATTCAAAACTGGAAAAAAAAAGAAAAAGGAAAGAAAGAGAAAGAAGAGAAGAAAAGAAAGAAAGAAAGAGAGAGAGAGAGAGAGAGGTTGAAATGGGCCTCATTCCCTGTAGATTAAAGACTTGAGAAATAGGTTAAACCTATATTTCAAGAGGGACTCCCGGGCTCAATCTCTCTGTGTGCCTTGGAGTCCTCCTGACTGAAAGCATCTTAACATTACTCTTAGCACCTACTAACCATACACATGAATGGCATTCCTTAGGATTATTCCATACATGCATACATTGTATTTTGATCGTGCCCATTCACCTTTCTTTGACCCTGTTCCCCCTCCCCCAGCCCAGTTCCCAGTCTCTGAAAATCCTTCTTTTATCTTCAAGTAGTCTTTTAAATTTCCACGTATAAGAGAGAGCACATGATACTTCACATTCTATGTCTGGCTAATTTTTCTTAACAGAGAACCTCTAGCTCCACACGTTTTTCTGCAAATGACAGGACTTCGTTGTCCTTTATGACAGTGTGGCTTTCTTTTCCCTTTGTCTTTCTTCTGGCTGGATGGCAGTGATAGCCTGATTTGTTCATGAGCAAACTCAAACCCAACATGACACAGGGTGAGTCAACAGAAGTTACTCCTCTCTCACATAGGAAATCTTACCTGGGGAGAGTGTAACAACTCCCTAGTCACACACAAGGGATTCAGGCTTAGGTTTGGCTGCTTCATCATCATGCTAGGTGACTTTCATCTTCAGTGCTATTTCATGGTCCAAAATGGAATCTTGAGCCCGATCATTACAGCTGCACTCCCCAGAGTTAGAAGGGGAAAGTACTCCCCTCTCAGTTGCCTTAATTTATTTTATTAGATTTTTCAGAGGACTCAAAGAACAATCTTCCTCTGCATCTCATTGATCAGAATGCATTTGTTTCTGGTGGCAAACGGTGGTTTAATGTGTTCAAGAAAGTAGATTTAAACATTTTTTTGTTGTTGTTGTTATTACTGTGATTGGGGCCCGTTATCTTGAGTATTAAAACAAATGACGTAACTGAGGGAACTTGGTATCACAAAACAATAAAAAGGTAGGTGAGGAGTGTCCCAATGTGAGACGAAAGTGAAGGCTTTTCTTCCCCCGTCCATAGTGAGTATATTTTATCAACAATAAGGAATAAAAAGATGACGGATGGGGTGGGCATTCAGAGAGTAGATTGAATGTTGCTTTGGCAGAAATGGGGATCTGGAATGCAGCTGTGAACATTATAGATGGAAACTCTTGTGTGGCAGAGCTCAGAAGGGGAAAGTGGAAATCAGAACAAGCCCCTGCCACCCAGCCAGTGCCAGGGCACCAGCAGTGCCCACCTGCTTTTACCTTGTCATGTGCCAAATTAAACTTTGGAAAAAGAAAGCAAAAAATAAATTAAATTTGAAAACAAATAGCTCCATTATAAAATGCTAATATACACTTGGTGATAACGTAGATGTACTCTCAGATGATGTCCTAAACATTCACCTAATTTCAAATGTGGGAGTCTAAAATAATTTAATTACTCAAAGTATAGCAGTCACTAAGATCAATAATATTCTCTTTGCCTTATGAACATGATAGAAGTAAAATAGTGTTTTTGGTAATGTGAAGTTACTATTTATTACTTCCCTGATAAAACAGATTTGATAGGTAATGAATAACATCACTAGACAACACACATATGTAATTTTGGAACTCACAGATGTGATCTACTCATGGACTTCTTGGTGATCTTGTCCATTTGGGCTGCATCATGTCCTCCTCAAGAATTAGGACAATCGGCTTTTGTCCCGCCGGCGGCCGGGTCCCGCGGCGCCGCCACAGCCATGTCACATTTGAAGACGAGCACTGAGGATGAGGAACCAATTGAAATGAATGAATATGTTGGAAATCCAGAATATAAGTGGCCAAAAGCGGAAGGTCTTCACAAGGATCATAGGCAAGAATCAAAAATTGGTGAAGCTTGTCATTGGGATAGCAAGGTAGAGAATCCATTGGAAAAGTCCAAGGGCAAAAGAATGAAGGAAGACCTAAGTGGCATCATAGAAAAGATTAGCAGAACTAAGAACATGGCAAATATAAAGACAGAACAGGAAAATGAGGCATCTGAGAAAAGCTTACACTTGAGCTCAAAGCCTATTACCCACCAGACTACCCCTATGGAACAGAAAAGCAATGAACAAAACAATAGTGTGGAGAGCATTAATGGAAACTCTTATAGCAGTCTACAGCAGAAAACCAGTGTTAAGAATTCACATAAATGTGATGAGTGTGGGAAGTCCTTCAAATACAATTCCCGTCTTGTTCAACATAAAATTATGCACACTGGGGAAAAACGCTATGAGTGTGATGACTGTGGAGGGACTTTCCGAAGTAGCTCCAGCCTTCGAGTCCACAAGCGGATCCATACTGGGGAGAAGCCGTACAAGTGTGATGAATGTGGGAGCTTATATGTCCTATTCCAGCCTTATAAACCACAAAAGCACCCATTCTGGGGAGAAGAACTGTAAATGTGATGAGTGTGGAAAATCCTTCAATTATAGCTCTGTTCTGGACCAGCATAAAAGGATCCACACTGGAGAAAAGCCCTATGAGTGTGGTGAGTGTGGGAAGGCCTTCAGAAATAGTTCTGGTCTCCGGGTCCACAAAAGGATACACACAGGGGAGAAACCTTATGAATGTGACATCCGTGGGAAAACTTTTAGTAATAGCTCTGGTCTGAGGGTCCACAAAAGGATTCATACAGGTGAGAAGCCCTATGAATGTGATGAGTGTGGGAAGGCCTTCATTACTTGCAGGGCACTTCTAAACCATAAAAGCATCCACTTTGGAGATAAACCATATAAATGTGATGAGTGTGAGAAATCGTTCAATTATAGCTCTCTCCTCATTCAGCATAAAGTCATCCACACTGGAGAGAAACCTTATGAATGTGATGAATGCAGCAAGGCCTTCAGGAACAGCTCAGGCCTCATAGTGCACAAAAGGATTCACACGGGAGAGAAACCTTATAAGTGTGATGTCTGTGGCAAAGCATTCAGCTATAGCTCAGGCCTTGCGGTCCATAAGAGCATTCACCCAGGGAAGAAAGCCCATGAATGTAAAGAGTGCGGCAAATCCTTTAGTTATAACTCCCTCCTTGTTCAACATAAAACTATTCATACTGGAGAGAGACCTTATGTATGTGATGTGTGTGGGAAAACTTTCAGAAACAATTCAGGCCTCAAAGTCCACCGGAGGCTTCATACTGGAGAAAAACCATACAAGTGCGATGTGTGCAGAAAAGCCTATATCTCACGCTCTAGCCTTAAAAATCACAAAGGTATCCATCTAGGGGAAAAGCCCTATAAATGTAGCTATTGTGAGAAATCCTTCAACTACAGCTCTGCCCTTGAACAGCATAAAAGGATTCATACTAGGGAGAAACCTTTTGGGTGTGATGAGTGTGGAAAAGCCTTCAGAAACAATTCAGGCCTTAAAGTACATAAACGCATCCACACTGGGGAGAGACCTTACAAATGTGAAGAATGTGGGAAAGCATACATCTCACTCTCAAGCCTTATAAATCATAAAAGTGTACACCCTGGGGAGAAGCCCTTTAAGTGTGATGCGTGTGAGAAAGCCTTCATCACATATCGAACCCTTATAAATCACAAAAAAATTCATCTTGGAGAGAAGCCCTACAAATGTGATGTGTGTGAGAAATCTTTTAATTACACGTCACTTCTTTCTCAACACAAAAGAGTACACACTAGAGAGAAACCCTATGAATGTGACAGATGTGAAAAGGTCTTCAGAAACAACTCAAGCCTTAAAGTTCATAAAAGAATACATACTGGGGAGAAGCCTTATGAATGTGATGTGTGTGGAAAAGCCTACATCTCACACTCAAGCCTTATTAATCATAAAAGTACTCACCCTGGCAAGACACCCTATACATGTGATGAATGTGGTAAGGCTTTTTTCTCAAGCAGAACTCTTACAAGCCATAAAAGAGTCCATCTTGGGGAGAAACCCTTCAAGTGTGTTGAGTGTGGAAAATCTTTCAGTTACAGCTCTCTCCTTTCTCAGCACAAGAGGATCCATACAGGGGAGAAACCCTACGTATGTGATAGGTGTGGGAAGGCATTCAGGAACAGCTCAGGCCTCACAGTGCATAAAAGGATCCACACAGGTGAAAAACCCTATGGATGTGATGAGTGTGGGAAGGCATACATCTCACACTCAAGTCTTATCAACCATAAAAGCGTTCACAGTGGGAAGCAGCCCCATAATTGTGAGTGTGGAAAGTCCTTCAATTATAGGTCGGTCCTTGACCAGCACAAGAGGATCCACACCGGGAAGAAGCCATACCGATGCAATGAGTGTGGGAAAGCGTTTAATATCAGATCAAATCTCAACAAGCATAGAAGAATCCATACTGGAGAAGAATCTTTATATGTGGCAAATGTGGAGAGTCAGTGTAGCACATCCCAGATGAGGATGTACGAGGGAGGGATTGCTTTGGATGGGACCAGGATGAGGATGCCTCTGTGGGAGGCAGAGCTTACCAAGTCTCAAAGAACTCATATGGAAGAGAAACTGTATGAATGTAAGAATTTCTGAGGTCCTTATTCACAGCTTATAATTTTCATAGTATAAATGAAACCATTCTAGATAGTCTTAACCATTTCTGTGATTTTCACACATAGCCAGCAAGGAAGGCTCCAGTGTCAAGATAACTGAGCCCTTTTGGAATATAAATTAGTCCACACTGGGAATTTAAAGTATCAAAGTGATGGCATATTTCTGAAATTCTAAAAATAAGGTATTTTTGGACCTAAAATACACAGATGAGGAAAGGACTCCAATTAGAAATCACATAGTCACCATATGAACTATTTGAGTAAATTTTGTGAGTAGAAATGTAGGTAATTCAGGCATAGCTTTGAATCTCAATTGTACCTTGGTCAGTAAAAAGGAAAAATATCCAAGAAGGGCCTCAAGGCAACAGGCAAATTCAGGGAGAGGTAGGCTTCAGGGAATAGAAGTTTATTAGTGATCATGAATTATACGTAATGTAATTGACTGGTTTGCGGGAGGTAGACGACCACTTCTGAAACAAAATATGAATTTCCTTGTAGACAAAAAGGCATAGACTCATAAATCTAACGTAGGAGAGAGTCACTTATTAAAAATGCAAATCGAATTTACTATGCTAATACTCCAGTTGAATGGGTGAGACTTTTTAAAGTTTCAAATGAACTCTCTCAATGAATAATGAATGTGTGATAAATGAAAATTTAGGTGGTATTCATACATTACAATAAACTGGTCTATCATGGGAGGGGATTTTGGCACCTGTAATAGTTAACGGAACACATCTTCAACGTGAATTTGCACCTTACAGAATTGATTCAGGGATTCCTGTGAGTGGGAATGTTGAGGAGCGCATTTTATTACAAGAGCTAAAATGTTAAGTAGTTACCAGTAAATGAGAGAGAATAGGAAATCTATGTTTCTTTATACTGTTAACTGTTTGTTTTGGAATTCGTTGTAAAGATTTCATGTACCACATGTGTACTATATATTGTCTCTTGTAAAATATGAATACTTTGTTCAGGGCTCACTCTCTTTGTCATGAAGGCCAGATAGTTGTTGTGGCAAGGTAAGGTAGAACTCCATCAATAAAGAAATTCTTCAAATGTAAAAAAAAAAAAAAGAATTAGGACAATCCCAGACCAAACTTTATATAACTTATAACTTATACATTTTTATTTAACTTAAATATTTATATAATTTATAAAACTGTAACTTTCTTACTTTTGGATATCATTTTCAGCCTTTGTCAAAAGCTTGCCTTCTGCATAACAAAATTTAAAATATGTCATTTCCTTTTGTGTTTTCTGAATGAATTGGTGTTGGAGTGGTTTCATCTTGGACAACTTATATCCACTATATCTAAGTTTTCAATTTAGTATCATAATATTATTAATAGTGTTTCTTTTTCCATGTCCATACTTTTTGCCTACGATTCTTCATTTTTCTAAGGGTTTACTAATTTTATAAATCTGATTTAAGGAGCAGTTAAAAATTCGATTGATTATGTCTCTTGATTGCCTGCCTTTATTGTTTCGATGATAACCACTTCTCCACTTCTAATCTTTAGTTTTGTTCCTTACTTTTTATTTAATTTTGTTTTCTTTTTTATCTTCACGAACTGGAAGCAGAGTCTTATCACATAGTGCGATTACAAACACCGCAGCATCTGTGACATAAAAATAGACATTATTTCTCACACCTGCAGAAGTTGGAAAGGGAATGTGCCCAGAGATTCAATATCCGGCCAAGACTCACTTCCTGGCTTATGGACCGCCATGTGCTCTCTGTGTTCACGTGGTCTTTCTGTCTGGGCTCTTGCGAGCTCCATCTGTGCTTTCTCTTCCTCTACCACCGTTAACCCCATCAAGTGGATCCCACAATGTATCTAACTCTAAATATCTTCCAAATTTCCACATCCAAGTACCATTTCACTGGATGTTAAGATTTCGACAAGTGAACTGCAGAAGACAGAGCTTAGACAAACTTTCAGTGCATAATATACTGTATTAATAACTTATTGTTAAAATTTCTATTTCTTGAGTAGAGCATTTAAAAGGTATACATTTCTCTCTACATAAACTACATATATGTACAAACTGTGAGATTTCATTTATTTTTAAAGCGTTTTGCCATTGCTTTTATGAATCTTTCTGTTCCTAAGCTATGAAGTTGAATTGGTCAGGTGGTTTGAGTGCATTTTTGATTTACAGAATTTCAACTTATGACTGGTTTATCCATATATAATGCCATGATAATTTAAAGAGTATCTCTGTAATTAGCAGTTTAAGAATTTTTCAGTGTGAATATCTAATAAAGTAAGTTTTGATGTAAGCCATATCAACAAAACTGTTTGATACCATTGATAAATGTTAAGTGTTAAGTTCTTTTGATGTCTGAAAGTTGGAGAATAACATTCAAGAGGTTAAAATCTGTATCTTAAATTTATCACAGGACCCTAAAGTAATATTTTATGTAAAGTGCAACACATTGGCACTATATTCCTTTTACTTCTTACATGTAATCTTCCCTGTATTTCAATTATGTAGATGTTCCATGACCAACACTGTATTTTTTTCACATTTATTAGAACATGTTTGCAGTACATAATGATTACATTCACTCTAGGGGATTGGTACATGTACATAACACATTTCCATTCCCTTCACCTTCCCTCAAACCCCCTTTTTATTTTTCCAGCATCAGATTTATTTATTTTTCTTATAAGATCTTATAAAGTTAATCATCATGTATACAGATTGAAACCAGACTAATAGGACAAAGAACATATAAAACATGTAATACAATTGTACTGTCAAGGTACACTTTTAGATAGATTGTCCACACTAGATTACAATAATTTTTCTCTTTTTTTCCTATTATATGATATATATTTGGAGGGGGGAGGGAGTTTTTCATATGAGAGCAATGATGTGATGTTTAAGCTTATGAGTCTGAGTTACTTCACTTAATATTACAGTCTCAACATGCATCCATTTACCTACAAATGACTCAAATTTATCCTTTTCATGGCTGAGTAGTACTCCATTGTGTATAAATACCACATTCTTAAAACTATTCACCTGTTGATGGATGTAGAGGGTGTTTCCAAAGTTTAGATATTATGGATTTCACCGCTGTAAGCATAGGTATGCATATAACACTGTGGTATGATGTCTTTAACAATTTTAGGAAGATAACTAGAAGTGGAATAGCTGGGTCAAATGGACTTGCTACATTTAGTTTTAAGAGGAATCTCCATACTGATTTCCATAGTGGTTATATCTGTTCACAGTCCCACCAACAACTGAGAAGCATTCTTTTCTCCCCATAGCGATGCCAGCATTTGTTATTGGTTTATTTCTTAATGGTAGAATTCTTTTTTTAAAATTAACTTTTAAAATTAAGTTTATTGGTACTATTTAGGTATACATAATGTTCACATTCATCATAGGGAATTCGAATTCTTTCTGGACTGAGATGTAATCTCAGCGTTGCTTTAATTTGCATTTCTGGGATGGCCAGGATTGTTGATCATTTTTTATGAATTTATTGGCTGTTCATATTTCTTCATTTGAGAATTGTCTATTCATTTCAGATGCCCATTTTTTAATTGGGTATTTAAATTTGGGGGGTCTAATTTTTTGAGTTATTTATGTTTTCTAAATTTAGTGCTTTGTCTGAGTAGTAGTTGGCAAAAATTATTTCCTATTCTGCAGGTTGTCTCTTAGCCCTGTGCAGAAGCTCTTTAATTCTTGTGATTCCTTTTGTTGATCATTGTTATTATTTCTTGTACAACCAAGGTTTTGTTCAGAAAGTCTTTTCCTATATCCGTGTCTTCTAAAATTTCATCTATTGGGCTTCTAGTAGATTATTTCTGTTCTAATGCTTAGATTTTTGACGCATTTTGATTTTAGTTTAGTGGATGGTGAGCGATATGGGGCTATGTTCAACCTTCAGCATGTGGCTAGCCAGGCTTCCCAGCAGCATTTATTAAAGAGGCTGTCTCCTCCAGGCTCCATAGTCAAAAATAACATAGCTGAGTGTGTCTAGAGTTGTTTTTGTATGTTCTATTCTGTTTCATTGATCCACGAGTCTGGTTTATTCCAATACTATGCTACTATTTTTATCATTATAGCTTTGTAATATAACTTAAAGTCTAGGATTGTGATGCCTCCCACTTTGCCATTGCTGCCCAGTATTGCTTTAGATATTCTAGGTCTCTTCTGGTTCCAAATGAATTTTAGGATTGCTTTCCTCAGTTTTGTGAGGAGTGTCATAGGCATTTTTATTGGGATTGTGTTAAATCTATATAATGGTTTTGGAAGTATGGCTGGTTTCACTATATTGGTTCCACTTATCCAAGAACAAGAGATGTCTTTCCATTTTCTGATATTGTCTTCAATCTCCTTTTTCAGAGTATTATAGTTGCCACTGTACAAGTCTTTTATTCCTTATTTAGCTTAATTCTTCAGTATTTAATTTCAATTTTTTGATGCTATCATAAAGGGCATTGCTTCCCTAATTTCCCTTTCTGTGTGTTTTATCAGTGTACAGGAAAGCTATTTGCATTTTTTATTTGATTTAATTTTCATCTCTTGATATGTTTCTTTTTTGTTCTTTTTACTATTTCTTTCTCTTACTTCATCAGTGATTTCACTGTGCTGTTTTGATGTATCATTTACTTTCTCTGTGGTTTATGTACATAGATTAAAATTCTTGGTTGATGCATTTTTGCAAGTTTGACAAGTTGGACCAACTTTTCTCCAAAGATTTTCTATATTGTCTTTCCTTTCTTATGCTCTGATTGCTGATGTATAGAATGCTTCATAACCTAGTTATGTGCATTTTATTTTTAATATTTTTTTCATGTACTGCATGATTTTTGACACGTACTTCCTTGAGGACTAATTGTGTAATGTCTGGTCCTCCATGGACTCATCCATGAGAAATTTTATATAGGTTATTTTGCAGGATTTAGCTCTTACGTTTTGAATAAACTACTTACAAGTTGCCATTTGTCTCAAGAAAAATCTAATCTTGTCACCTATTATATCTGTATTAACATTTAGCATATTGATACTTGTTGTTTTAAACTATTATTTTCTGATTCTCATACTTGAGACATAAGTAGGTCTGGATAAAAGATTGTATTTCCTGATGTATATTTAGTAGTTCACAAGGTCCCATTTTGTCCGATGTCTCACAATTCAGTATATAGTTTTGCATAAAGCATATTGTGACTGAAGAATATTTGCGTAGCGTTTTTCAGAGAAATTAATAGCCTCTTCCTACCTTTTAGTGAGAATGAAAGCGATCATTGGCTTCTATCTAGAATGGAGACCAACTCAGGCTGTACCTCAGCTTCAGTTATGTTAATTCTGCTGTGATTAATTACTTTGATCTTCACCCATTAGCTCTGCTTTTGTTTTTCCATTTCTTATGTTATTTCTTTTTAAATTCTTTTAAATTCACAGTTATTGATTGGAATCTGAATCCAAAAACTTGGAAATCATAGGATACATGAACATTCATTCCTGGAAACCACGGGCTCCACTTGGGAATGGACTAGGGAAGAAGGTGCACACATCATTGGGAGATGAACTTGAGAGCTCCTGGGAGCTTACAAGTGCTTCCAGGAATCTCTCACCCCAGAGCCCAATCATTATATCATATGTCCATTGGACTAATTGGAACTTAGGGACCAAATGAGAGAACTGGTGATGACTACATGATTCTGTGTCTGCATTTTCTTATTATGTGTCAAGGGAACTTAGACAAAAGTTTTGAGCACAGCTCACCCCATATGGCTATGATCCCACAGAGAATAAAATAATGATAAGAGACAGGTGAAATGCTCCATTGGTGACTGCTTTGTTCTCTCCTCCCCTATGGGTTCTTGTCACCCTTCTGCTGACACTAAAATTACAGGCCTGCTGAGAGCTGAGCTACTGATAAGTTTTCCTTAAAATTATGCTGGCTCTTCTCAGGTGGACTGGACCCTTCTACATGTCCCAGAAGGTAAGTGGGTCTACATTCAAGGGATGCAGAATTACTTGGGTGAGCAGTATTTTCTCTAGCTCTAGGAATCATGCAGCTCAGAGGATGGTTCACTCTGCAGTGCAATTGGCAATTGCTTTATGAGCATATTTAGTGGTTACATTTAATGACTCATAGACTTAGTGGACATTTTCATATGAAATACTAAACTAATCTCAAGCATTCTTTCTTCTGAATTAAGTGACTTTGGTTTACTACTAAATCAATTCACAGGGAAGATATTGTAACTTTAGAGTAATGCTTTAAAATTTGTATTTACACTCCTCATTAAAGACACTTTCACTATGCAAGGCTAGTTAGAAGAGAAAGTAGACAGAGAAGATATAGGACATGACTAATGGTTCTGTATTTACCACAAGCTTATCATACACTATGTAGTTGAGTAAGTCAGCTCTTCTGAAATTATTACATGTACTCACTATGTGGCACTCAGCCCACTGACCTTTCCTCAACCCAGAAACAAAGGCTAAGACCCTGATTGACTTAAATTCTGCCAGTCAGTGAAACTGTTATTTTTAGAAACCAGTTTACCCCTGTTAGTATGAGCAGATTCCAGGTCCCACCTTGGGAAATTGTATGCAATTCCCCCTGCCTCATAGCCAGTGTAATTACTTGGCAGCTTTTCCTTACATTTGCATCCTCATAAATAAACTTTTGCCTCCCCTTACTTTCACTTCTGCCTTCCTCTTTCTGCGTGGGCTTGATTCCCTCATTCTCTAGTGGGGTCCTTCAGTTCTATCCAGCCTCACCTCGCTTCCCCATTCTTCGCTGCAGTGGAGGTGAGGATCTTGGAGATGCCTGGTGGGGGCAGAGGGTCAGAAGCTTACTGAAGATACTTGGCCCCCAATACCACCAGCCTGATGCAACAATTGAGGCTCATCTGGGGTTAGATGAAATACCACTGAAGACGCCCGGACACGGTCAGTACACCCAGCCTACACCGATGTGAACGTGGGAGATCACTCCATCCCCTTTTCACTCACTTAGTGGAGAAACCCCACCAGCATGATCATGGTGGAGTTCTTCTGGCTGAGCCCCTTGCATGGAATGATAAGGGACCCTCGCGACTGGGGCAATGAGTGCCAGTGCTGACTGTAATGGAGCATTGCAGATTTCACCTCATTGTGCTGAGTGGTGGCATGCTCATGCTCACTTGACTGCTGAGACACCTACTGCCCAGAGACACTGTGTTGTTCCTGAGTGAGGGTTAGACCCCCTGTAGGCCCATGGCCTCCATTCATCAGTAGTCTCCTTATCTGTTGTTCCTTTTCCCTGCTTATGGGAGTTCAATCCTCATTTCATTGGCTCCCCTCAAAAAAGGTCTCTTCAAACATTAGAAAAAATTAGATCCCCAGTCCCTTAAACAAAATGCTCTTATTTTTTATTACACCGAGACTTAGATACACTGCTCTTTGGGGGACCAAAGTAGGGGTCCTTGGGAGGCTCTCTGAGCTACAATACTATCCACCAATTAGATCCCTTTTGTAAGTGAGAAGGAAAATGAAATGAAATTCCTTATGTGCAGCTTTTCTTTGTTCTCCATGACCATCCTGAATTGGCTACTACTTGTTCAATAGACCCTGCCTTTTTAGGGAGTACATCCTGTCCTGTTATATGCTGTCTTCAATCTCAAGTTTTCTTGATAAAACTTCATAAATATGTTGACATAAGAATGTTGACGTTCTGCAGTGGTTTGGCTTCTGATGCAACCACAATCAGTAAGAAATAACAGTTCACAGTCACATTATCTATTTCAAAGTGTTTCAGGTCTTGACAAGATCATAAAATTAAACCTACTGGTCCCATTACAATGCTGATAAAACTAATCCTTCTGGGTGTTTAACAACTAAGGTTTACAGACCAGAGCAAAAATAACTGAGCTAAGAGGACAGCCAATATTTTGCCCCTAATTCTTGAAGGTCAACAGAGACCCATGACAAGAGGAGACCTTTCCTACTAGAATCTATAATTTGGGTTGGGTAAGGCACCCAACCTCCTGAGCAAGGAGATTGGTAGAACGCAAAAAACAGAAATCAAGTGCTGGGCTGGTGAGATGGCTCAGCAGCGTACACGCCTGCCTGGCAAGCGCGAGGGCCTGAGTTCGACTCCTGGAACCCACATACGAGAAAAGGGCCGGTGATATCGTACTCCTGTTGGCGTGCAAGGTCCTGAGGTCGACCCCCGGTACTCACAAAAAAAAAAAAAAAAAAAGAAATCAAGTACTGTACAGTGTGCTAGAAAGGAGAGTCATCAAAGAGGTAAAATATTTCTCCAGCTTCTATGAGAGCCACATGGTCAAGTGAGACAGTTGGATGATCATATTTTTTTGTCATCTCTTAAAGTGTTTCATGGGAGCTAACATGATTGAGTGATCATTACTGCCTCAAATTCTGTTATGTTTCTAGATTAGTGTTCTAAAAAAAAAAAGAGGACGATTTTGGTGCTTTGTAAGTCTAGGACATCTGCACACTCCTGCCATGAATTAGTCATTTTTTTTTTTTTTTTGTGGAAACAGCCCCCTAAGTAATGTTGAAAATAATGCAGTCCTATCCTCTCAATTGCTAGAAGATTTTTTTTTTTTTTTGTGGGTACCAGGGGTCGACCTCAGGACCTCGTGCGCCAGCAGGCGCCTGTGCCGCTGAGCGATATCACTGGCCCCTTTTTTCGTATGTGGGTTCTGGGAGTCGAACTCGGGCCCTCGCGCTTGCCAGGCAGGCGCTTACACCGCTGAGCCATCTCACCAGCCCCATTGCTAGAAGATTTTAATGTTATCCTTGATGATTTTTAAAAAGTTCTATATTGGTTAAAACTAAACTGTTTGAAACATAATTAAACTATTATATAATTTCAAATAAATAACATGAAAAATAAACTTTGTAATTCACCTTTTAATTAATTCATCTCATTCTTTTAACACATTATTTTTCAGTGTTTTATATATCTATTAATGTCATTTCTTTAAACATTATCAGGATAAGTACTATAATTTTATAGCAAGTAGATTTTTATTTAATATTTGTATATCATTTCTGTACATGAAATACAAAAAGATTTCAGCTTCTGTGTTTTGTGATAGTGTGGGATTTATAAATGGCAGAGATAGCTAGATAATTAGATTAAAATATTCGATGTGTTTCTGGGCATATCATGTGATGAAACCTTAACACACCAAATAAGTGAATGCAGATACAAGGCCAAAAAAACAGTGGACTTTGAAAGAAAAATTTTTTTTTTGTGGGTACCAGGAGTCGACCTCAGGACCTCGCGCTTGCCAGCATGCACTTGTGCCGCTGAGCAATATCACCGGCCCTTTTTTTTCCTTTATGTGGGTTCTGGGAGTCGAACTCAGGATCTCACGCTTGCCAGGCAGGCACTTATGCCACTGAGCTATCTCACCGGCCCTGGACTTTGAAAATTAAAAGTGAGAAAAAATATGAAAACACTTCACATAATACGACAGTTGTATAACAGAGGTAGTGGGGGGAGGCAGGGAGACCCATAATCCAGCCATGATCAGGAAGTGGTGGGAGAGAGAGAACCTGGGAGCATCCTAGAGGTGGGGAGTTGGCCTTGAGTACATGCATGGGGAAATGACACATTGGGGTGAATCTATATTTTGATGAAGGTGTAGTGTTGGTTGAAATTGATGAAGAAAGAGGTAATATTTGTGGTAAGGAATTTTCTGCCCTTTTCTCCTCAGGTATAGTCTGTATGTTTCTTTTCCTATGAAGATGAATAAAAACAGCAGATTTTTTGGTGTAATTGGCATACAACACATGGTTTTGTTTGAAATCAGCATCGGAATCATTGCCAACACTGTTCTGTTTCTCTTTCATGTCCTCACATTCCTTCTGGAGCACAGGCCTAAGGCTACTGATCTGACCATTGGTCACTTGGCCCTTATCCACATACTGTTGCTCCCAACCATGATTTTCCTATCTATAGACACTTTCGGGTATCAGGATTTGGGGGATGACATCACATGTACATCTGTTATCTATCTGAATAGGTTGATGCAGGACCTCTCCATCTCTACCACCAGTCTGCTGAGTGTCCTCCAGGCCATCACACTCAGCCCCAGAAGCTCCTGTTTGGCAAAGTTCAAACAGAAATCCCTGCATCAGAACCTGTGTTGCTTTCTCTTTTTATGGGTCTTCAATATGCTCATCAGTGGTCGTTTCTTAATCTCCACTGTTGCCACTCCCAATGTGACCTCACATGATCTTATGTTTCTTACTAAATCCTGCTCCCTTTTGCCCACTAGCTCCTCCCTCAAGTATGTATTTTTGTCACTAATGGCTTTCACATACATGTCTTGTATAGGGCTCATGGCGCTTTCAAGTGGGTACATGGTGATTCTCTTGTGCAGACATAAAAGGCAATCACAGCATCTTCACAGACCCAGCCTATCTCCCAAAGTATCCCTGGAAGAAAGGGCCACCCGGACCATTTTGTTGCTCATGAGTTTCTTTATCATTACGTACTGTTTGGACTGTGTTATCCGGTTCAAGTCTTCAATAGTGTGGAACCATAACCCATTTCAGCATTGTGTCCTGATGCTGGTTGGCAATGGCTATGCCACGGTCAGTCCTTTGGTGCTCATCAGTAGTGAAAGACGAATGATCAAGTGGTCCATATTCACATGGGGGAAAGACAGTAAATGACTTTTTATCTAATGATGGATAATTTCTCTGATGATGAACTACTGCTATAAATTGCTGTTGGATTTTGAAATACACGTAAGTACGCTTTTTCTTTCGGATATATTTACTTTGATACATGTTCCTGATAAGCATAGATGATTTAACAGTATATCTTCCTAAAGAGGCACAGGTTTCTAATTTTAACCTTAATTTTAAGAAATAGTAACTTCATCTTGTTTCAAACTCTAAAGTTCCCAACCTTCTTTCTGTTTCTGCCTAGAAAGCTACGACTATGACTTCCTTCTGGTTTGTATCTTACTAAGAGGAACTACAGATGGTTTGTAAAATAGGCTCCCACCTCAGAGATGTCACTTCTGCAAGCATGGTGGAGATGATGACTTTATGGCCACATTTCTTTCAGCCTGCTTCTAACCTCTCCCTCACACACAGAGACAGATCATTCTGTCCCATTGCTACTTGTTCCTTCTGACATAGCCCACCACTAGGAAAAATTGGTTGTTTAGATTCTTTACACCCACTTAGACTAGACAAGAAAATTAGCTCTCTTTGCTTTGATTTGTCACCTATTTTGCCATACACTGGCAATCCCAGATACTTTGTATAAGGAAGTTAAGGCCTGTTTGGGTCAGAAAAGTCAATGTCAGAGAAACCCTTCATTTGCTTCATCTGTGAGAGGTTTTACAAACCTGCCCCTCTTAAAATATCAGTAGAGGTCCAACCATCCAAGGCCTGATTTGATGACCTTATCCGCCTTCACACTTCCCAAATCTCCCTTCCTAAGACCCTCGACAGCCTCCATGATTTGGCCATCATGGTCCTATTAGGGCCAAAAAAGAAGAGCATTGTTTTGTTTTGTTTTGTTGTTTGAAAAATTACCTACATCTGAGAAGTGGAGACATTAGCATTATTTAGGAAAGCATAAGAGACTTAGACCTTCCCAAGGTTAGCAGCAGGGACATTGTGTCATGGCAAGTCCCAGCAGCAGTGGAGGATGCCAAATCCAAAGCCATTCTGAGACTCTCTTTTTCAGGACCCTTGACAGAGGTCTGTCTCCCTGGCTAAATAGGAGGTACCAGGATAATTGACTACTAGTACGGTTCCAGTTGACTGACCTCCTTTTGCCACTAGTTTTCTTGTTTGTTGCTCCTTTACACTGCTGATGGAAGCTAAATCCTCTATCATTTCATTGGCTCTCCTCAAGAAGGTCTCCAAACATTAGAAAAAATTAGATCCCCAGTCCCTTACAGAAAAGGCTCTCATTTTTATTACACTGATCCCTATATATGTTGCTGTTTGGGGAGCCAAAGAGAGGGGTCCCTGGAAGGCTCTGTTACAATATTATCCTCCAATTAGATCCCTTTTATAAGTGAGAACGAAAATGAAATGAAATTTCTTATGTGCAGCTTTTTTTTTTCTCCATGACCATCCTGAGTGGGCTACTAATTGTTTAATAGATCCTACTTTTTAGTGGATACGTCCCATCCTGTTCCCTCAGAAACATGCACAACCTCAGAGGCAGTGAACCGAGGCCCATCTATGCCTTACTCAGAGACAAACTGCACACAGCCCAGTGCACCCCTTGAAAAGCTGCTTCCCCTGTACATTCATGGGAGAAGACAAAGAAGCCATCGAGATTTTACTTATGCTGCGTTGGGAGAGATGAAAAAGGATCTAGGGAGTTTTCCAAAGGATCCTGACCAATGTCTACAGCACTCGAATCATTTTTTACTCCCTCCTAAACAACCCTCGATTTTCCCCACCATCAAACATAAACGAAGATAATACAAAATTAATCAGCATCTTCGCGGGATTTATTATCTCAAATAACATCTCCCCTTTAGATATCCCCCAGATAACCATGCCTAATTACCTAAAAACTTCTGCCCTCGTAATAACAATTACAGGCTTTATAATTGCAATAGAACTAAACTCAATAACCTATAACCTAAAAATAAACCATCCTTCTAAAACATTTAACTTCTCAAATATACTAGGCTATTTCCCTACACTAGCACATCGCCTACTCCCACATGTTAACCTTACAATAAGCCAAAACCTAGCCACTTCACTGATTGACCTCATTTGATTCGAAAAGCTAGCGCCAAAAAGCATCACAGCCTCAATAGTATCAGCATCTACCTCAACATCTAATCAAACAGGACTGATTAAGTATTATTTCCTATCTTTCCTAACCTCTATTACCTTAGCCGTAATTCTCATATCCTAATTACCTCGAGTGATTTCAATCGCAATAAAAATACCCACAAATAATGACCATCCAGCTACAACCATTAATCAACAATTATAACTGTAAATGGCTGCTAGCCCCACAGGATCTTCACGAAATAGATCCATGCCTGCCTCATCGTAAATTACCCACTCTCCCATACCGTGATACCCTACCGGGATAATAAAATCACACTTTACCCATCAAAATAACAATAATAATTCCACAACAACCCCTATCAACAACGACCCTCAGATAATTATATTAGAAATTCAAGTCTCAGGATAACGCTCAGTAGCCATCGCAGCCATATACCCGAACACTACCATCATCCCTCCCAGATAAACCAAAAATATTATCAACCCTAAAAAAGATCCACTATAACCCAAAATGATGACACACCCAACACCACCACTCACAACCAAAGCCAATCCACCATACACTGGAGAGGGTTTAACGGATAAACCAACAAAACCTAAAACAAACAATACACTTAAAATAAATATAATATTTAAAATCATAATTCCTACGTGGGGTAAACCACGGCCAATGACACGAAAAATCACCGTTGTAATTCAACTATAAGAACTTATTGCTAATGACCAACATCCGCAAATCTCACCCACTTATAAAAATCATCAACCACTCATTCATTGACCTCCCAACCCCCTCTAACATTTCATCATGATGAAATTTTGGATCCTTATTAGGTGTTTGCCTGCTACTACAAATCATTATGGGCTTATTTCTAGCTATACATTACACTGCGGATACAAGCACAGCATTCTCATCAATCACCCATATTTGTCGAGATGTAAATTATGGATGACTAATTCGATATCTCCATGCTAATGGAGCATCCATATTTTTTATCCTCTTGTATCTTCACGTAGGACGAGGAATTTACTATGGCTCCTATACATATACAGAAACCTGAAATATTGGTATCCTCCTTCTATTTACAGTTATAGCCACAGCCTTCATAGGATACGTCCTTCCTTGAGGACAAATATCGTTCTGAGGAGCAACTGTTATCACCAACCTCCTATGCGCAATCCCTTATATTGGTACAACCTTAGTTGAATGAATCTGAGGTGGTTACTCAGTAGACAAAGCAACCTTGACTCGATTCTTTGCCTTCCACTTTATTATGTCATTCATTATCACGGCCCTAGTCATAGTTCACCTTTTATTCCTTCACGAAACAGGATCAAACAACCCCTCAGGCTTAAACTCTGACTCGGACAAAATTCCATTTCACCCATACTACTCAATTAAAGACATCCTAGGACTTATCCTTATACTACTAATTCTTCTGACTCTAACCCTATTTTCACCAGACCTCTTAGGAGACCCTGACAACTACACCCCAGCAAACCCCTTAAACACACCCCCGCATATTAAACCAGAATGATATTTCCTATTCGCATACGCCATCCTCCGTTCAATCCCTAATAAACTAGGGGGAGTACTGGCCCTAGTGCTCTCAATTCTTATTCTAGCCCTAATGCCCCTCCTACACTCCTCAAAACAAGGAAACATGTCATTCCGCCTCATCAGCCAGTTCTTATTATGAACACTAGCGGCAAATCTACTTATCCTAACATGAATTGGCGGTCAACCAGTTGAACACCCATTTATCCTTATTGGTCAATTAGCCTCCATTACTTATTTCTTCATCATCCTAGTCCTCATACCTTTAACAAGCATAATAGAGAACAAATTTCTTAAATGAAGAGTCTTCGTAGTATATTTATTACTTTGGTTTTGTAAACCAAAAATGGAGGCCTTCCTCCCTAAGACAACATTAAATCTCAAGGAAGAAGTCAACTACTTCGCCCCTAGCTCCCAAAGCTAGAATTCTCACTAAACTATTCCTTGAATACTAACACCCACTTATATAGTGCTTCTAAGCTATGTATTACGTGCATTAATGCTCGCCCCCATCCACATATGCACGAGTACATATAATGTATAATCTGGCATCCACCATCATATGTTTAATCCACATTACACCCCTATCCCCACGCCTAATAAGCAAGTACAGTAAACTACAAACGTACATAAACCATATCAATTCATTACTCAACGGAAACTGAACAACAATACGAATATGTTCACCCAATAAACGACGGTTTACATTGCATAATACATCCTATGCGTTATCAGACATTAGCGCATCCAAGTCAAATCATTTCTCGAAACCATGTCTATCACTTTCCATCAATCAACCTCTTAATCTACCATCCTCCGTGAAACCAACAACCCGCTAGACAGGGATCCCTCTTCTCGCTCCGGGCCCATAACATGTGGGGGTTACTAACTCTGAAACTTTAACAGGCATCTGGTTCTTACTTCAGGGCCATAACACTAAGATCGCCCACTCGTTCCCCTTAAATAAGACATCTCGATGGACTAATGACTAATCAGCCCATGATCACACATAACTGTGGTTTCATGCATTTGGTATCTTTTTATTTCCGGTATGCACCGACTCACCATAGCCCTCAAGGCATGGTCTCAGTCAATTCAATTGTAGCTGGACTTATAAATCAATATCCTTGCCTCCCATTATCTTATTTCTGTGGTGATTTCTTTTAATGCTTGATGGACATAGCAGTGTACGCACGTGTACGCACGTGTACGCACGTGTACGCACGTGTACGTGAAATTACCAATGGTAATCTCTCAACAAACCCCCCTTACCCCCCGTTTAAAATTACTAATTATTTACACGGAAATAAATCCCATGCAATGTACACCTTCATCTTGCCAAACCCCAAAAACAAGAATCAAATGCACGCTAATTACTAACTAAACGTTATTTACCCAAAAATATTACCTTATCATAGAATGACCAAAATAATTTTTCACCCTCATGTCAGTACTAATTGCTATTTTTTAAGATGAAAGAATATACCTCCCATCCTATGAGCCTTCCAAACTAATCCCTAGTTAATGTAGCTTAATACAAAGCAAAGCACTGAAAATGCTTAGACGAGTTATTCACTCCATAAACATAAAAGCTTGGTCCTGACTTTTTTATTAATTAGTAGCAAAATTATACATGCAAACATCCCCGCACCAGTGAGAACGCCCTTTAAATCTTATAAAGACAAGAAGGAGCAGGTATCAAGCACGCCAACGGCAGCTCACGACATCTCGCTTCGCCACGCCCTCACGGGAAACAGCAGTAATAAAAATTAAACAATGAACGAAAGTTTGACTAAGTTATGCTTCAACTCTTTAATCTTAGGGTTGGTAAATATCGTGCCAGCCACTGCGGTTATACGATTAACCCAAATTAATAAACACACGGCGTAAAAGTGTTTTAGGAGAGACCAAAAATAAGACTAAACTTCACCTAAGTCGTAAAAAACTTTAGATAAATTTAAAATCACAAACGAAAGTAGCCTTAATTCACCTGAACACACGAAAGCTAAGGCACAAACTGGGATTAGATACCCCACTATGCCTAACCATAAACATAAAAATTTTTTCTAACAAAAATTTTTGCCAGAGGACTACTAGCAACAGCTTAAAACTCAAAGGACTTGACGGTGCTTACACCCACCTAGAGGAGCCTGTTCTGTAATCGATAAACCCCGATTTACCTCACCGTTTCTTGCTAATTCAGTCTATATACCGCCATCTTTAGCAAACCCAATTATGGTATTAAAGTAAGCACAAGTATTAACATAAAGACGTTAGGTCAAGGTATAGCCCATGGAACGGGAAGCAATGGGCTACATTTTCTTTATAAGAAAATTACTTACGGTAACCCTTATGAAACTTCGGGTCCAAGGAGGATTTAGCAGTAAATTAAGAATAGAGAGCTTAATTGAACAAGGCTCAAAAGGGGCTCATCCTTTTGTTTGATTTACACTGAGATGTAATGTTTTTCTTTAATGAGACCCTCAGTACGGGTAAACACATCCAAATCCAAGTAACAAGAGCTCTCATGTAACAACTTAGAAGTTTTTATTGGTCGGAATGCTGTGTTGATTATTGTGATCTGGAATCATCTAAAAAATTGTTAAGTTAATTAGGTGGAGACTCATTAGGCTTGAGCATGTGTACTGGACTAGACTCCCCTGGTAGATAAAAAGCAGCTGCCCAAAATTGTTTCATTTTAGATTTGTCCACTGCAGAGACTCCCAATGTTTTCCTTGTTCAAGCCTTGGGGGAGACTCACCCCAACAGACCTTGCTAAATATATCATTATAATACATTTTCATTGGCAAAGTTTAAGTTCTCTCTGGGTAAAACAATGAGGTTTTCTTATTAAGAAATGCTCAGGCACTGTGTAGTCCAGGTAATGTCACTCTAGAAATTAAAGTTTAGATATCAATGACCTATGAGATACATCTACGGACATGTGTATTCTTCCTGGATGGCATCCTCTTAAAAGATGACAAAATTAGGTAAAATCTTCTTATGTCATTTAATATTTTATATTCAGATAATGATAAATATGACTGACCGGAATGTTGTCCTGTAGTAAGTTAAACATGTAATCATGTTTCTGATATAACAATGTCATCATAATTGTTGTGCCAAAATGTTATATCTGCCTTCAATCTCAAGTCTTGTTGATAACAATTTATAAACCAGATAGTTACATGCCTTTGAGAAAAACCAAAAGAAGATAGTTGCAATTCCAAAGTAAAGAAATAGGAAACCTCTAGTGGCACTTCGTCACAAATATGAAGCTGTCACTGCACAGAAATACAAACTGAGTTTTTCTACTTCACCTAGACCAGTTTCACTTTCGTTTATTGTAATAACCGTTTAATTTATTAGCAAGAAAAGGAGTGCAGGGCACATTTCTCTGTTGATAATAAATGCTAAAATAATCTGTGTTGGCTTAGAAATCTAACAGCCACATACGCACATCAGCACAGCTATTACTTTTTCTGATTTTTTCCCCTCGTGAAATGGTTTCTAGCATATCATTTATCAATGAAATCAGAAAAGGCATTTTTAAAATGAAGATGCAGGGGAAAAAATAAGAAGAGGCAGAAAAGCCATTCTCCTTATCAAATTCTGGCAGATTATATTCTTAGACTGTTTTCAAGAAGGCAAGGGGGAATTTCTATTTTCATCATTTTGTTTTCTTTATTGTTAATGTCACTGCAGCCCAGATATTTGGGTCCATTGATAGATTTCCTAATAGGTAGAGGGCACAACTAAGTGCTAACATAATTATGTTGAAATTTGTGAAATAATAGTGAGACAAGAAAGGGCAGTATGAGAAAATGTCAGTACCTATTTTGTAGGAATGAAGTTAAGAATTCTTTATAAGTACTAGATGCTTTAAACAGAGAACCTCATTAAATATTGAAGAATTTAACATATTTAGAAAAACTGAACTACAGAGTTTACTCAGTCAATTACAGGCTTACTTGCTTTATGAAGATGACAGAAAAAAATTGAGAATCTTTAATGAACAATCACTGATAATTTTCTCTTTCATAAGGGGAGTAAATACAAATTTAAAAGTTTTAGTCTAAAGTGGCAAGATGATACCTTCCTTGAGGATTAATATAGGTAGTAAATCAAAGCCACTTAATTCAGAGAAAACAATGCATACTTCAAAATAATTTAATATTTCATATGGAAAAAGTCCACTACTATGAGTTATTAAAGCACTAAATATTCTAATAAGTTAATTACACATTGCGTCCTCTGAGCTCTATGAGGACTGGAGGTGAGCATCTCATGCGAGGCCACCCAACTGCTCACTCAGACCCCGCTGGCCCCCTGCCATAGCCTGCCTCGGACCTTGCCCACCCAACTAATTCACATCCCTCAGATACAGAGGCACTTACCTACTGGGATGTGCGGAGGGGTTGGTTCAGTGCGCCTAAGAGCCAGCCTACTTTCAAGGAAAATACCATCAACTTATCTCAGCAGGCCTGTAATTTTAGTGTCAGTAGGAAGGTGACGAGATTCCACTGGGGAGGACAGAAGCATGTGGTCTCCAGTAGAAATTTCTGCTGTTTCTTAACTTTATTTTATTCTCTACCGGATCATAGCCATCTACTGAGAGCTGTGCTCAAAACAGTTTTTCTAAGTTCCCTGACACGTAAGTGTGAGGGACAAGATGGGTCATAATTGTGTAGACAACATCAATTCTGTCATTTTAATTCCAAATTCAAATTAGACCTAATCCAATGAATTCCTTTTGATTCCTCTGCTCTGGGGTGAGACTCGCGGAGTCTCCTGTGAGTTCCCAAGGTCCTGAAGTGTCCTTTCCAAAGAATGTGTCACAGGCAGCTGCTTCCCTAGTCCATTCTCAAGTGGAGCCTACGACTTCCGGGAGTAACTGGTCACGTATTCTGTGATTTCCAAGTTCTCTCCAGGTTTTAATCAGTGTGTTAAGTTTAAACGTAGATTTTAAAAAATAAAATGAAAAATGGAAAGTTAAAGACAGCGTGAGGAAATGGAGTCTGAGGTAATCACAGCCTGAGTGAACACAAAAGAAGCTGAAGCAGAGCCCAGGCAGTCTCCATCGCTGATAGAAACTGAACGATCAGTTCTCATTCTCGCTAAAATGTAGGAAGAGGCTAGAAATTTTTCTGAATCAAAGCTGCATGAAAATATGCTTCAGTCTCAATGTACTTTAGGCAAAACTTTGTATAGAATTGTGAGACTTGGGACAAAATGAGGCCTTGTATCTGTGGAAAACACAAAAGAAGATACAGTGTTGTAGCTAGAACCACTGATGTCTCAATTATAAGTATCACAAGGTGAACTTTAAACATTATCAATATGCTATCTATTAGTACAGATATAAAAATGACAACATTTATGACTTCTCTCAAGGAAGACATATAAGAAGGCTTACAAAATACTAGAACTAAGTCACATAATATCAAAAACTTCAAATTTTTTATGGAGGGGCTGGGGAGAATGGGACACTTGCAACAAAGTCCTCAAGGAACTTTAAACAGGTCAACAGCTGTCAGAAATCATGCAGTGGATGGATAAAAAAGGTATTAAAGAATGTGTACTTAAATAGGTTACTATACTTTCTAACAAATCAGCAATCACAGCCAGAGAAAGCAAATAACTTTTGGAAAATACTGGCTAAAAATTTGGCCCAAGTTGTCAAGGTCCATAAAATACATCAAGCAAGAATCTGAATGCATGCTACATAAAACGAACAGAAAGAAAATGATGACTCAGCACAGCATACCAAAATAGCTGAAAAACTAAGAGAAAAAGAAGCCTAGCAAAAGGAGCTGGAAGAAAGACACATTAAAAGAGATGGAAAATACCTTGCAAACAGTTTTAAAAAATAGTAAAAACCAGCAAAAAATAACTGAAATGTCCAATTTTTTTTATTTTTATTGGTACAGGTTGGTAGTACATAATGATTACATTAATCATTTTGTCCCATAAATTTCTGTATCTTGTGAAAGTATATTTTGAAAGTGAGAGTATAACAATGATAGTTTTTAGATAGATAAAAATGGAAAGCACTGATCACCAGCAAAAATAAAAGATGTGTAAGGACACAGAACAAAAGCTTCTTCCAGATGCACGTAAGTCGTAAGTGATTGAAAACTGGATGTACAGGAAAAAATGAATGAAAATGGTGTGAGAAAATATCAAAAAAGCATCTCCTTCCCTAACTTTGTAATAGTTAAGAGACTTAGATAAAAAAGAATAACAGTGCATTGTGGGACATGAAACATATGTATAATTAAAATATAGGTCAGATTACAAAAATGAGGTAAAAGGAATGTAGAGACAAAGATTTACATTTTATATACAATATTAATTTAGTGAACTGGGAAACCTTAGGGATATATATATTTCATCACTTGAGCATAGTTCTCCAACTTTTAAGTATTAGGAGAATTGTTACACTTAAAATTTTCAATGATACGAAAAATAGTTTTCTGATATTGGTTATATGAAAACTAACTATATTAGATATTTGCACTGAAAATTTCTTAAAATACTTCTACAGATACTTTAAATTGTCATGGAGAATCTATATATCCCTACCACGAGTTTAAAATGCTTTAATCAAAAATGCATTCTATCCACCTTACCAACTGAACTTCATAGATTAGGAACAGCATCCGTATGGAATATCAGCTTTTTCCCTGTGTGACCATGTGGTTGCTTCGAAGCTGTGACCCCCTGCTTCTGCCCACATCACTGGAGTATCAAGGTGTTCTGCTTGCTGACAACCTGGAGAAATATCCAAATTTAAACACAATGCCTCCTGAAAGCATACTGCTTTCACATCATCAAAAAGTTGAAAAATCTTTAAATTGATACATTGTAAGGTGGTGACCATTTCAATATAAATTAATTTTTTTAATTATAAAATTTAAAGCTATTAATAATAAATAGTTCTATTTTATAAACAGAAACGAATTCTCCTGAGATGACATTTTTGCATTTGTTGCCACTCTCTTTTATGTCTGGCTTTAGGGAACAGAGGTGCATTCCTTTATTCCTTATTACATGCAATCTGCTAAAAAGTACTATAGTGACTAATGAATATGGAAAAAATATGATGTCACATAAACATTTAATTGACATAGGGAGTGACATTGTCCTCACCTTTCAGGTAGGCTGTACACTGTCTTCTATGCAACAAATGGTGATCAGCAGGAGTCCCATCAAGTTAGACTCTAGATGGAAAAGACCCACCATGCAAAGAGTGAGAATACAGATCAGTCAGGACTGTTTGGAGAACAAATAAAGTGGAACATTTCACAATGACAAGAGGGTAAAAATAAGCATATCGGGCATACTAATAATTCTTTGCAGTATTAGACATGCAGGATTATTCTTTGACTTCTCTAACAAATAGGCACACTACTTTCCTGCCTTTCTCAGGTCACACTGAAAGTCCCCTTATTTTCTTTTTCCTCCCCCTTTAGGGAACCCTGGGTTCTGAGCAGAAGATCTCTACTGGAAGCCTCGGTGTGCACAGCCCTCCACATCAGTCTGGCAGGAGGGAAGAGTGCTGGGAACCAGACCTGCACTGGGAGCTGCAACACCCACCGCGCCATGCAGATGCTGTGGGGATTCAGGTCACAGACAATTTTGTTCAGTCCACTTGGCCTTTTAAGAACTTTGCTTTTCAGAATTAAATCAACATAAAACACAAATTTCATATAGAAAGACAGTAGAATTTCAGTTTAATTTAAAACAACAGGAAAAGGCCAAACCCTGGATCTACAGTTTAACTGATTAATGACATCTGCCTGACCATTGAAGCATCTGACTTTGTGACCCCTGATGGCAACCCCCCACCAATTCCCAGCTGATATTCCTAGAGCAGACAAAGAGTTCCACAAAGGTAGGGGATGTCTCTCCCCTGCTATACCCAGGGCATAATGTCAAGCATATGGAAAAGAAAAAGCTGCATAAAAAGGGAAAAGCTTCCCAAAAAACAGACAAATGAAACTACAAGTTCACTGTGATCACACAGCAAAAGTTCCTAATTTGTACCAGTAGTGTGTGGAGGACACTATGGAGAAACACGGCCTCTTATACCTGCTGAGAGATGGCAAACAGCACAGCCTGCAAGGAAGGGAATTGGTCCTTGTTTCCTAGAATTTTAGGCATTGTTAGCCTTTGTCCAAACAAGAGTCACTGCAAGACTGCACCTGAAGAGGCATCTCCAGGAGTGTAAAATGCAGGCCCAGAAACCCAGAGCAGCTCACCGCAGCACTGTTTCTAAGAGCCAGTGCTGGGAAACAGTCAAATGTCCATCATATGCTCAGCCTATGTACATCATGGATTATTAAAATCTTGCTGTGCAGATGTAGAGTGATTCACAAGTTGTGTTATTGGATGAAAAATCGGGCAGACAGGACGTACGCCACAATATACTTTCTGTAAAAGAGGAAAGGACAGAAGAACATGCTCTTGCCCGTTCTCACCACAAGAAACATAGACAACATAAATTGGAAGCTACTCAAAATAGATACCCACAAGAGGCAAAGGGGAGGGCTGGTGAGAGGCTCAGCAGCGTAAGCGCCTGCCTGGCAAGCGCAAGGGCCCGAGTTCAACTCCCAGAACCCACATACGAAAAAAGGGCCGGTGATATCGCTCAGCAGCACGGGCGCCTGCTGGCGCGAGAGGTCCTGAGGTCGACCCCCGGTACCCACAAAAAAATAAAAATAAAAATAAAAAAGAGTCAAAGGGGAGAAACAAGATGGGACAGAGATTAAAGTGAGACTGAGTGTATTTTAGTATGGGTTTAACTTTGAACCCTACGAAAACTTTACACATTCAGAAATGAAAATTGAATGTAAAAAGCCAAAATTCAAGTCCTCAAACTGAGTAGAAGAGTAATAGTCCACAACAACTCAATCATTAGGACTCTCCTACTCTGGAACTAAATGATTTTAACCTCTCATCATTGCAAGTCTCTTTTAGACCAAGTTATACAAACTTTTGCCTGAAGGACAATGCTGATGCTGACTTCACGGTTAAAGCAACAGGTCAGCACTCAGCAAAGAAAAGAGCCAGGATTCATTAGCAATGCCTAGCATAGACCTCATAGGACACCACACAGTTATAAGGCCTGCTTTAGGCTGGAGACCATAAGGACAGGGGCCAACACTGAATGAATATCATGCTGAGTACGCAGAAAATAATACTAATACCCACTGAAGGATTCCTTGGCAGAAACATACACACAGAGAAGACTTAATAGCTCCTCCTAAATCATGTCTCCCAAAATGGCTCAGAGCTAAACTAGAGCCTCCCCTGCCAACATCATGTCAGAACTTCCACTCTTCCTGCTTCAGGCCAGTATGTGACTTCCACGTCAGTGCACCAGCCTGTCTTTGCAGGTATCCACTTGGACCAGGGCCTAACCCAATCCACTCACCTGAGCCGGTGTCCATCCCCTCACCTCTATTAAGGTTGGGTACCTGGAACACATGGCCCCATGGAATGCATAGACCTATGTGCTTCCCCTGACCAACTCCACACCCATGGACTTCACACCCTGTCCAGTCACTGCCAATTCTGAGCCTGCTCTGTGTTTTGTTTCCCCTTTGTTTGGGGCCGCAAAAATACCAACCAACCAACAGACCTGATCTTGGAGGAGGCCAAAGTCTGGAATAGAAGACCCTGATTGGACTCCACTTAATTTCCCTGGGGACATTGCAGATACCTCATTGTAGCAAATAGTCCTAAAATGCACAAAACCACACAGGTGACTACCAAACCACACTTAATTAATAAATTTTGATGGTGTCTCAGCTGTCTACCCCTTTCACTGGAACCACTTAGTGAACTAGAACATGTCCTTCTTGCTGGCAAGCAGCAACATATTTGCAAAATACAGATGTTAGTTCTCCTAGTCAGTCCTGCCAGCCCCGCCTCTTCTCACCAGTACAGGTGAGTCACAGTCAAACCACACCTTACTCAGTGGAGAGGTGGTTTACTCCTCACCATGAAGCCTGGGAAGAATCACTGACCCTGGTCTCCCCCAGCTCCTACTCAATTGGGAGGACTAGGGGTGCACTATATGTTCGCACTGGGATCTATGCTGAGAGAGAGGGTCCTCATCTTGGTGTTTCACAGCAGAATCACAGGAGGTACCTCCTCAGCCACCCTTCTTCTTGTGATCCCCAGACAGCTGATTTTCAGAGAGCAAGAAGGTAACAGTGGAGGGCAGGCTCACTGGTCCTCCTTTGTGGGTGATGGGGAGGAACCATGGGGGATGGGCATAGCCTACCTGTCAGATGCAGCAGTCTATGTTGCTGTTGTGGTCAGGGTATCTGGTGCTGGTCCATGAGACAGGGGGCCCTTACCTGACTGAATGTTGATTCTTGACTGTGGATTCCAGGTGGCCATACGTGACTTGTTAAATATTCTTCACTCTTCCTGAGCCATACTGGTATAGGAGCATGTGCCACACATAGTGAGTTCCTGCCCAGGTGCGGTGCTGCCACAGAGTCTGAAGTTGCTGATGTTTCCTGGAGCTTCCACAGGATGTTCACCAGCTTCAATTATCTGTGTATGGTGCACTTCTCCTGGCAGCAGTCTGAGGCCTTAGGCCCACCTGTTCTGGTTGAATGTTCCCCAGCACTCTTGCCTACAGGAGCCTGGCATCCAGGATACAGGGCAGAATCTCTCCTCCCCTTGCATGTTGCATCATGACAGAGCTGTTCCAGTGGTTTCAATGACCTGGAACAGCTTGATTACCTGTGAGTGATCCAGAATCTTCATCCTTGCCATGTGGGAGCTCGACATCAGCCAAAGATACAGGGTGAGGTCAGTTGGGGGAGGAGGTTCTTCTGAAAGGAGGGCCTCACTGATAGGGAGATGCTGGCCAAAAAGTGGGGAATGCCATGTGTGAAGAAACTCAGGTTTGATATGAGACTGGCCCCTGGAGGACCTTGATAGGTGACCATCACAGTGTGAGATCATGGCAGCATAGAGGACAAAAATGATTGCTGAGAGACAGGACTTATTTCAATCCGAGATGCCCAGAGTGGCTCCTTATGCACAGGAGAGAGCCTCAAGGACACAGCAACAGCCTGAGACCTCTGTAGTTGTTTATTTATAACTCAAGCACAGGAAAACAAAGGAGAGGAAGAAAACATTTATGCAGGGATTGGCCATGGATACGGAGGGAGCAGTATGGTTTTTTACCCATACTTTCTAGGAAAGCTTATTAGAGGCTGTGGAAACCCACTGGCCAAAGAAACACTATGTGAAAATAATGTGCTTTTACTTCCGCTCTTTTCGTGCTCCATTCCCATTCATTACAGGGTTCCTGAACTGTTATCCAGAGAAATCCTTCATCTTTCCAATTAACTTCAAGTACTCCTTTAGCCAGGGTCTCCCCACAGGTGACTGTGGGCAAGTCCTTCACTTTACTGGACTACACTCACCTCTCACAAGGCTGCCACCCTCATCATGACCTTTCACAGCTTTGGGTCTCCCTCTGTCCCTTCCACACCAGGGACACCACCTGTGCTTTTATAACCACCCAACATTTCCCCTTGCCCAGGAAGTGTGAGCTGCTCCTGCCCAGCTCACCTGCCTATGACTCCCTTCTCTGCACTTAAACGGCTCTCCAGACACTCCCTCTACATGCCAGTGACTGATCTTCACGTCCACACTGCAGGCATCCTCAGAGCAGACCCTGTACTTAGCTCTCGGCTCAGTGTCTAGAAGAGGCTCAGATCACAGGTACCATTCAATGTGTGCAGCCGCTCCTGTAGTGGCAGAGAGAACATGCTGATGAACTAAAGGGATCCCACCCAGTACCTGGGCTGCCTGCTGAGATTCACCGCAACCTGCTCCGAGCTCCCATCCTAACCTGCCTCACTGTTCTGCCACCTCCACATCTCCATCTGGACTTCTCTGTATTCTGCTCATAGTGTAATTGTAGAGGCCAGTTTAAGAATAGTGAGGGGCCCAAATGAGAGTTGCCATCTATTTCATTATAGATTAAAAACACCTACTGAACAAAAATAAGAGGAGATTCTGATACCTCCCTAAACATAATTTTTATAAAAAAAAGTTTTGATCTCAAAAATTAAGGTAGCCATCAACTCTGGGGAAAAAGACCTTCCTTCCCATGAAAGCCCAGCTACTATTTTCACCACAGCTTCCTTGATAGAACAGGCAGGAAACCTCTGTTTGCCCCATATCCCCAAATTTGTTCTTCCTTGGATAATCCTCTGAATCATTAGTGCAAACTTCTGCAGTGTTCTGAAGCAACACAATCAAGAGGCCATTTGCATGTGCATAGATCCAAATTTGCCACCAGGGGAGAAGGTAATTAAGTCAGAAGCCTCACTGCCCAAGACAACCAACCCAGCATTGTGAAAAGTGACTGACATGCAATGAACGACTCATCTAGATTCTCCCCAAGCCACTGCATTACAGGCCACCAAGCACAAGTTTCAAATCCACACTCAAATCTTTATCCAACTTGATGCATATTTGCCGAGATTCCCACGGAACTGCTGCCTCCTGCAGACATACGCAGTGTGATTGTAGAAGAGCACATCTGTTACAAAGAATCAGAAACTTTCTGACTATACAAAAATGATTCCCTATGGTGATGATCGCTACCCTACAAAAACCCCACTGAACTATGGAAATTGTGTCTGCAGGGGTCCTACACCATCAAAACCAGCTCCCCCATGATGCAGTATCTGTGGGTCAGAGGCATGATGCATTCCCTGTAAGTTTTGGCAGCACCAGGAAGGAGTGAAAGTATCCAGAGCTTCAAGGAGGACAAAGATCTGAGTCCTGGGCCTGTTCTTATCAGCACCTACTCAGTCCAAGCGCTCCATCTTCCTGTGTCCTCCCACAGAGGCGCTTTGAAGACAAAATGACATGGAAGTCACAGGGTGCCCTGCACAGAGCCAGGCACACAGAGCATCCCACACAGAGGTGGGAATGGGCCCACCCTGTCATAGGTGATCAGCATCAGAGCAGGAGAGGAGATGGGTTTCAAACCTCAGATGTTGGGCCTCCAGGTGTATGGCAGTTAAAGAAGCTGTATTTGAGAGACCCTGAGTGACATGCCATCCTCTAACCAAAGCACTGGTTGCTCAGGCCTGCCTGAGATGGAGATCACGGTCCACCCTTTATTTCATAGATGAGGAAACTGAGGCCTGGAGAGGGCAAGCATTTAGCCCCAGTCTGAGCCCCTGGACCTAAACTCAAATGTTTCAGGCTCCAGCTCAGGGCCCTTCTGGGTTTGCTGTGCTGTTCCCAAGACCTCTGCTTCACATCAGTAAATCTCCTCAGGGCGGGAGTTTCACAGAGTTTGAACTTTGACCCGAACTAGACACATAAAGCAATCAGGGGTAGGGGGTGTGATCTACCGTGAACCCCCTAAGGTCACTCCATACAGTGAGACTGCTTACAGGACTGTTTCTCGGTTTATAACTAGACGTCCCCCCAAAGCCTCAAGCTCTTGTAGGTGGGGCTTTTGTAAGACGATTGGATTATGGGGGATGATAGCTGACTTGGTATTGGGATGTGGGATCTGGTCTGAAGAGGCTGGTCACTGGGGCATGCCATGGAAGGGTTTGTCTCTCCCCAGCAAGTTGTTCTTTCTGTTTCCTGTCTCATGCTATGAGCTGCTCTCCTCAGCAATGAGTCTCTGCCATGTTGTCCTGCTTTGGAGCCAGTTGAGTATGGAATGTGCCACCATAAACCTTTCCTTCCTTTAAGTTTCTAGAGTTGGGTATTATGTCTCGGCCATGGGTAAAGTGACTAAGACAACTGCTCTAAGATTAGACAAGTGGGAAATTTCAGATTCCAGGATTCAGACAGGAGGAACAAAGGAAAGGTTCAAAGGCCAAAGGGTCTGTGTCCCCTGACCCCACTCCTTACTCACTGTGCCAAGTCTCCACTTGACTAGGACTTTGTGGGGATCAGAGATACTTTGCACTCCACCAAGTTCCCCAAGCAGCTGAGTCTTCAGAGGTCTCAGCAGCATCCTCTTTACGCTTCTGAAGAAGCACTGGCCTTTTCCCGCCTCCTCAGGTGCAGGGGAAATGGGAGTGCAGACATACAAGGACTGAGCTCTGGCCTGGCCAGTAAATGCTTTGGTCTAAACCAAAGCCCAGGTAATAACTTCAGCTGACCATGTGCCATGGTAGCCTGTTGCAGCACCACCCTATCCAGGGCCATGGCAGAGTCTCCTGGCTGTAGTGGGGACAGCAGGCACAAGACAGCACTAAGGAGGGATCCAGGCTCAACTTACCTACCAATCCATTTCTTGAGCATCCGAGCCAGGATGCTGGCTGGATGACTGACCACACTGAATGGCTGCTGTTCAGGGTATTTGTGGCCCCCAGCAAGGAGAGCAAGAAAGCCCTCGGACAGTGATGGAGACAGGGTGATCATCCTCATCCTAACCCTAGCCATAGCAGGCTTATCTGCTTTATAAAAGTGAGTTTGTGCAATCAAAGGTAAGTGTTCAGTGGCAGGCTCCAAGCTAAGCTAATCTTCCCAGCATTCATCTGGCAAGGAGAAAGCACATCCCACAGTTCAAAGCTATGTGGTCCTGTTATTCCTGCAGCTCCCACTCTCATCCTCACCACACAAAGCCAGGAGAACAGTATTGCTAAAGCACCTGAAAATGCTCCTCATCCTCAAGGAAAGGGCCCAGATATTCAGAGCCACTGGGAACGTGCTGTGAGCTGTGTAGACTAACCCGCAATGACCCAGTTTCAGGAGCCGCAGTTTAGGGAACAGGAAGCAAAAGCTCATAGTAGTGACCAGATTCTCCCAAGCCCTGCAGCCCACATCTCCCTGATTATGGAAGTTCTTGCTTGTGAGCTAAGCCACAGGCTGTGGCACTGACCAGTGGCTGTCGGTGTGTCTGCTCCTTCCCTGTCCTTTCTTCAGACCTAATGCAGACAGTGAGCACCTGTCAGTGGGAGAGACATACCCTGTACACTGTGTGTGATACTCGCAATCCTGGAGGCTTCACTGACCCAGGGCTCAGCAAAGGCTGCAACAGCCAGTGACACTGCATGTGGCCACTGGCAAGAATGGATATGGGCTGGTGAGATAGCTCAGCGGCATAAGTGCCTGCCTGGCAAGCGCGAGGTCCTGAGTTTGACCCCCGGTACCCACCAAAAAAAAAAAAAAAAAAAAGGATATGTCCCAGCCACCTGGAGATCTAGGTTTGAGAGAGATGGTGGCGACCAGGCAGCGAAGGCTTCCCAAAGAGACACCAGAGATGGGCCTACCAGTTCAACATGGAGGAAGGGCTCAAGACTGAGAAGCACACCATCCTGGACTTCCTCAAGGACACTTCTCATTGCCAAACCCAAGACACCCAAATAGTAGCTCCAGAGTCAGGCGTGGGACTGGGCTGGAAGGAAACCACTGGCCTCTATGATTTTCCTACCAGCTGAACTTCAGTGATATTTTTACTGTTTCACTGAATGCTTGGATGTATGTGACTGGGATTATGACAAAATGCCACAAAATTTGAATTTATGAATACCTGTAAATAACCTGCAGGGGACAATTTGTCACACCACACCTTGTGGCCTTCTGGGGGTTTGAAGAGGCCAATAACAACTGCTCTGTACTAGGAGAGGCCAGGTTTGACAATGATTGTATTCACTGAGGCAGCTGAAAAACTCAGGGACAGGTCCCTGGGTGCCAGCTCCATCTCCACATGGGTCAGGGATGTGGATTGGATAAGTCACCCCACATTGGGAGATGCAAAACCCAGCCCTAAAACCAGGATCCCAAGGCTGCCCTCCCTGCCTTCTCCCAGGGCCCAAGGACCAGCTGAGGGCCGTGTCCTGCGCCCTCACCACATTCACAGGTCCTGCATCTCAGCACATGGACTGTGCTGATCTCATTCTATATGCCAGGAAAATGCATTCTCCTGCCTGTGGTCCCTCTTGCTCTTTCAAAAGTCAGCTCTTAGCTCCATGTGTGGAATTCCATTCAGAACCTCTTCATAGTTTATTGTGATCTTCATGCCAAATTAGAAAAAAAAGAAGAAAGAGGGATTAAAATGAGCGTCATTCCCTGTAGATCAAAGACTTGAGAGATAGATTGAGCCTATTTGAAGGGGGACTCGTGGGTTCGATCTCTCTGTGTGCCCTGGAGGCCTCCTGACTAAAAGCATCTTAACATTACTCTTAGCACCTACTAACCATACACATGAATGGCATTCCCTAGGATTATTCCATACATGCATACATTGTGTTTTGATTGTGCCCATTCACCTTTCTTTGACCCTGTTCCCCCTTCCCCAGCCCAGGTCCCAGTCTCTGAAAATCCCTCTTTCACCTTCAAGTAGTCTTTTAAATTTCCACATATAAGAGAGAGCACATGATACTTCACATTCTATGTCTGACTAATTTTTCTTAACGGATGACCTCTGGTTCCACACATTTTTCTGCAAATGACGGGACTTCATTGTCCTTTATGACAGTGTGGCTTTCTTTTCCCTTTGTCTTTCTTCTGGCTGGATGGCAGTGATAGCCTGATTTGTTCATGAGCAAACTCAAACCCAACATGACACAGGGTGAGTCAACAGAAATTTATTCCCCTCTCACATGGGGAATCTCACACAGGAAATCCGCCTAGTCACAAGGGATTCAGGCTTAGGTTTGGTTGCTTCATCATCATCTTATGTGACTTTCTTCTTCAGTGCTATTTCGTGGTCCAAAATGGAATCTGGAGCTCCAGTCTTTATACCTACACTCCACATAGTTAGTTAGCAAGGGAAAGTTCTCACTTGTCAGCTGGCCTAATTCATTTTATTGGATTAATCAGAAGACTGAAAGAGCAATCTCCATCAGCATCTCATTGATCAGAATGCCTTTGTTTTTTTAAATGATTTTAATGAGTAAAAGAAAATATATTTTAATGTATTTTATTGTTGTTACTATTGTGATTGGGAACAGTTATCCCAAATACTAAAATAAGTGACATAATTGACTGAATTTGGTATCATAAAGCAATACAAAGCCAGGTGAGAAATGAGTGAGTGGGCTGATATGGTAGAAAAGTGAAGACTTTTCTTCCCGCATCCATGGTGAGAATATTTTATCAACAGGAAGAAATAAAAAGATGACTGTTGGAGTGGGCATTCAGAGTGTAGATTGATGGTGTTTTGGGGGAAATTGGGATCTAGAATGCAGCTGTGAATATTATAGATGGAAACTCTTAAATGGCAGAGTAGGTGATAGAGCATGCAGTGCTCAAAAGGGGAGGTGTGGAATCAGAATATGATATAAGATATAATAAGATATAAGTAATAATATATTGCGGCAAATAAACAAAATATTCACCAGGTCTACAGAAGACACAAATAAAAAGCTATAAGAGCTAAATAAAACAGTGCAAAACATGCATAATCAGCATAAAAAAGAATTAGAATTCATATAAAGATTCCAAAGAGAAATTCAGATTAAAAATTCTGTCAAAAGTATGGGGAAGAGAAGCGATCAGTGTGAGTACAGAATGTTAGAATTAGAAGACAGGGTATTGTCCATGACCAGTTAATGAGAGATAACTTAAGAACAACAAAAGAACATGAAAACCAGAGCCAACACCTCCTAGATAACTCAAAGGCTAAGATTAATTGGAATTAATGAAAAATCAGAAGATAGCAAAATATCATAAAAAAACCTGTTTACTAAAATTATAACAAAAACTCCCAATAAGAGAAAAGAATTTAACGTACAGATAACTGTGACATATATAGAACCCCAAATTGCTATGACCAGAGAGGAACCTCTCCACAGCACAACATAATGAAAATCCTGAAAGTCCAACACAAGAACAGAATCCTAAAGGCAGTTAGAGAAAGGCAGTGAATCACTTATAAAGAATCACATTATTAGAAACCCATTAGACTTTCAGCACAAACCTTCAAAGCCAGGAGAGCTTGGAGTACAGTGTTTCAAATCCTTAAAGAAAACAATCTTCAACCCAGGATGATATAGCATATAAAACTATCTTTCAAAATTAATGGAGGAATGAGATACTTTCATGATAATAAGCACTTAGAGTAATTCTTGACCACAAAAATAACACTCCTAAAAATTCTGAGATATCCTTAAAAGAGATAATGAAGCTAACATTAACAAAAGGTCTAATAGAATGAATACACCAGGTAGGGTGAGCAGTTAAGTAGTGGAGAAAAGGAATCAGAAATAGAAGAATAACCCAATGACAGGAATAAGTCAATACCAACCAGTGATAACTCTCAATATGAATGATCTCAGCTCACCAATCAAAAGACTCAGACTGGTAGAATGAATCAAGAAACAAAATCCAACAGCAGATGATATACAAGAAACACATTTAACCCCCCCAAAAAAACTCATAGGCTGAATAAAAGGATGGAAACCACTATTCCATGCAGTGGGAACCTGAGAAACAGCAGGTGTAGTTATCCTATATTCAGAAAAAGTGGACTTTAAACCAAAACTGATCAAAAGAAGCAGAGAGGTCGCTACATATTTGTTAAGGGAAAAAGCACGAAGAGATAATAATTATTAACATATATGCAGCACACAATGGAGCACTTGCCTAGATAAAACTAGTAGTACTCGACATAAAAGACCAGATAACCATAATAGTGTGGGACCTCAATATAGCATGGGACTTCAATACCCCACTATCACAAATAGATCAACTAATTAATAAATCAACAAAACTAATAGAGTCAAATAAAAGCTTTGGACACATGAACTTCATAGATATCTACAGAGTGTTCATCCAACAACAAATGAATTCACATTCTTTTCAGAAGTACATGGAACATTCTCCAAAATAGACTACATGCTAGACAATAAAGCAAGAATAAGTAAATGTAAAGGAACTGAAGTAATACCATGCATATTATCAGATCATAGTGCAATGAAGTTACAAATCAATGACAAAAGAAAACATAGAAATTATGCAAATGCATGGAAACTAAACAATGTACAAGGTTCACAAACTTAATTCTTTCCGTGATTCTGGTCGCAAACCAAATTGGATGGGAACTGAATCAAATTTCTTCATAAGGTCAACATTGAACCTAATCCTTGAATTTGATTTGGTTCTTGTCCACTTCTGTATTCTTATATAAGTCATGGGTTAAAGAAGAAATTTAAAAAGAAACAGGGCAATTTCTACAATTAAGCAATCATGCCAGTACAATATATCAGAACGTATGGGACACAAGGAAATCAATCCAAAGAGGTAAGTTTATAGCTGTGAATGCCCACATCACAAAAACAGAGGGAGCTCAGTTAAACAATAAGACCTAGAAAAACGAGAATAATCCAACCTTAAAGCTAGTGCAAAGAAGGAAATTATAATGATTAGAGCAGAAATCAAAGAAATTGAGACAAAATATATGAAAAATTAATAAACAAAAGAGTTGTGCTGGTGCCTTAATCTTGTATTTCCAGCCTTCAGGACTTCAGAAAATAAATTTTCTCTTTTGAAATTTACCCATTCTTCATGATTTTATTAAGGCAGCACACAAAGACAGTATGTTTATTTGCAGAGATATCTTTGAAGAGAATAGAGACATTTTCATTTGTTCTTCATTTATTGGGAGTTATTTTGGGTTTTTTTTTTTGGTTCTAGCATTATAATTGTATTTATTTACAATTATAATATATAATTAATGAATAAGAATTGCATATGCCATGTATATGAGATATTTTGATCAACAGTACATACATAGTATAAAGTGATTACTACAACTAACTTAACTAACCTATTAATCATCTCACATGATTCATTTTTTGGTGATTATGCAAATTACATAAGCCAGACCAGAAAGAGAAACAATACATGACCTCATTTACAGTTGGAATCTTCTTGAAAATGCTGAACTTATGGAAACAGAAACTATAAGGGTGGTTACCAGGAGTCAGGAGGGGGACAGATAGGGAAAAGTTGTTCAGACATACAAAGCTACAGTTCTATAATGAATGAGTTCTGGAAGTTTAACTTGCTTCATGGTGATGATAGTATAAGTGAAAAATACATTACTTTTGGAAACTTCAATTTGCTCAGAAAGCAAAACCTGAGTAGTTTCAGCACCTAAAAATGTTTTAAATCACAAAAGTTTTGAATTATTTCAAATGTAACATGCACTTCTTAGAAACATACATTTCTGTATTATACTTTTGTTGTTAGTTACATTAATTTTGTAAGTAAACCAAACATGCATTTTTTTCAGTCAATCTCATGTATAATTTTTCATCTTTTTTAAATAATGATGGATTCTCCTTATTAATATTGGGTTAAGAACTTGCTTCTATGTTTGTGCATAACAAAGGCCTAAAACTTTCTTTCCTTTTGACATCATCTTCAGGCTTTGTCAAAAGTCTACCTCCCATACAACAAGATTTAAAATACGTCTCTTCCTTTTCTGTTTTCTGAATGAATTGGTGTTGGAGTGGATGTATTTTAATTTATTATCCTAAGACTAATACTATTTCCTTTCCCATGTCCATATTTTTATCTATGATTTTTCATTTCTGTAAGGGCTTACCAATTTTATTAATCTGATTTAAGCAGCAGTTAAATATTCTGCTGATTTTGTATCTTAATTGCCTGCCTTTATTGTTTTGATGATAGTCACTTTTAATCTTTAGTTTTGTTCCTAACTTTTTATTCCACTTTGTTTTCTTTTTCTATCTCCATAAGCTGGAAATAGAGTGTCTTACCTCAGTGCTGTAAGAAATGTCATAGCCTGTGTGGCTTACAACTGTGGAGGGTCTAAGTCCAAGAGGAAGGTGACCAGAGAGTTGATATCTGGTCAAGTCTCACATCCTGGCTTGTGAACTGCCATGTGCTCTCTGTGTGTTCACGTGACCTTTCTGCCTGGGTTCTTTGGAGCTCGATCTCTGCCTTCTCTTCTTCTATCACTGTTAATCCTATCACGTGGACCCTGCCCTTACAATGTAATCTAACTCTAAATATCTTCCAAGTTCCCCTTCCAAGTACCACTGCATTGGATGTTAAGATTTCAACAAGTGAATTGCAGAGGACAAAGGGTGGACAAACATTCAGTGTATAACATACTAATCACTTATTTTTAAAATTTTGTACTTCTTGAGTAGAGCATTTAAAAATTATGCATTTTCTTACATATGTGTACAAACTGTGAGATACCATTTACTTTGAGCTATTTTGAAATTGCTTTTATGAATTTTTCCATTCCTAACCTATGAAGCTGAGTTGGCCAGGTGGCAACTGGTATTATTTCTCATGCAACTTGTGCAACTGATGTTTTGCTCAGGAAGTCTTTATCTACACCTATATCTTCAATGGTTTTACCTATTTTATTTTGTAGATTAAGTGTTTCAGTTCTAATGGTTAGATCTTTGATCAGTTTTGATTTTAGTTTAGTACATGGTGAGAGATATGGAACTATGTTGAACATTCAGCATGTCAATAGCCAGTTTTGCCAGCACCATTTATTAAAGAGGCTATCTTTCCTGCAGTGAAGGGATCTGCCCCCTTGTCGAAAATACATAGCTGAGTGTGCCCGGCATTGTTTCCATGTCTTCTAATTTGTTTCATTGATCCATGAGTGTGTTTTGCTTTGTTTTGCCAACACCATGATGTTTTTATCATCATAACTTTGTAATATAACTTGAAGTCCAGAATTGTGGTGCCCCCAGCCTTCTTGTCCAGAATTGCTTTGGCTATTCTAGGTTTCTTCTGCTTCCATACGAGTTGTAGGATTGCTTTCTTCATTCAGAGAGCAATGTTATTGGTATTTTGGTTGGGATTGTGTTAAATCTACATAATACTTTTGGAAGTATGAGTATTTTAACTACATTCGTTCTGCCTTTCCAGGATCTGGGAATATATTTATCTTTTCTGATATCTTCTTTAATCTCCCTTTTTAGGGTACTATAGTTTTCATTGTGGAGGTTTTTACTTCCTTGATTAGGTTAATTCCTAAATATTTTATTTTTTATGCAGCTGAAAAGGGTATTATTTCCCTAATATCCTTCTCAATGGGTTTGTTATTAGTGTACAGAAACACTGTTGATTTTTGAGTGCTGACTTTGCATAATATTCTTTTCTGATTCAAGCAATCCTTTGACAACTAAGATGTCAAGCAAAGAGAAAGACATTTTAGATACTTTCACATAGTTAAACCAATTTTATTCATTTCTTTCTGTATTTCCATATATCAAGCACTTATGACTTACCTGAGTACAAAAAAATTTGATTTTGTGTTTTATACACCTTTCATCTTTGTTACAATCAATACCCTTACTTCTATGAACATGTTTTTTATGTTGTTTGTGGTATCTGCTTTTTTTATTGACTCTGATCAATTTTATGTTATTTCTTGCATCATCTAATAGCCATTGGATTAATTTTTCATGGTCCCCTGCTATTTTTAAGAAATCTTTCTTTTCATGATTGCTATTTGCAAACATGTCTTCGAGATCTGATATTCTATTCTCACATTGGTTCATTCTACTACATATGCTTTCAGTAGAACTTTTAATCTCCTGGATATCTGTTTGAATATGTTTCATGGCTTCTATTTCTTTCCTATGTTGGGCATTCATGGTTTCCATCATTTTCCTCAATTCTTCTTTTTTAAATCTTAGTCTACTCTAGACTCACTAACCATGTCCTTCATTATTGTCATCATCTCTTTAGTTAGCTGAGAAATTATTTGTAATTTGATTTTGTCTAGAGCCTAATTCATCTGCTTTGTTACTTTCCCTGTTACCACTTCAGAGAGTCCAGGTGGGTCACTTTCAAATTGCTCCACCTCATTGCCACTTGGGTTTGCCTTTGCAGAGCTGGAATTCTTGGGTTGCATCTTGCTTCAATGTTTTGTCATTTTCTATTTTTTTTGTTTAATTTCTGCATTGATGCATGTAAAGTGCTTGTGGTAGGTAGCTTTATTGCTAGTATTGAGAAGACTTAGGAAATGACTACTCAGAGATGTCTTCCAGGTGTAGGTGGCTTTTCACTTTTGAATCTGTTGCAAGGTCCTACCTCTTCAATTTATCGAGGGTGATAAGTTGCTGCCTATTTGCTGTAGCCCCTGGTTCTTTAGTTGTGACCTATAGTATTGTTTATGATGCTCAGGAAATTTCAGTCATGACATACAATGAAAAACAACTGATTAGTACAATTATGTCACCTTCACTAAGGTAGTACAATCAGTAATAACAGTAGCATTGAGCACAGCCTAGAAAATTACAAACTGTGGTAACTATTAATTTGCCATCTTTAACCATACAAACACTGGATGGAGCCAAACAGAAGCTGCTCCAAGTACTGAGTTCAGTTGGCCACTTTCCAAAATTGTGTCCAGCCAATCCCACCCTCCCGGGGACTCCTGAACCAGGTTGGAATCACTAACCAGCCACTGCAGTCCAGAGATTTTCTTGCTCTGTTCCACTGGTGCATTTCTCCAGTGAGGCCTCTGCAGTTTCCAGTAGTCATCATGCCTCTGAAGGTTCAAGACGCCCCTTGCACACCGTGAATCAGGGTTCAGGGAGAAAGCACCACTTGCCACCACCCTCTTCTGCATTGAAGTCTCTCACTTCACTCTCCAGCTGGACTCCAGTTCTCACTTGTGATCCTTGCTGGGCCCCAGGATACACTTCCCTCCTTCTTCTATTCCCTACATTGCTATGTTTCAATGTCTGGACTCTAAATCTCTAAAAGGCTGTTTTGCCACTGCTCAGAACTCTGGTATCTTCCTAGCAGATATCATTTAATTAATTCTTTTTTTTTCCTTTTTGATAGCAAATTTCAACTTTCTTGGTTGATGTATTTTTTGAAGTTTGGCAAGTTGGGCCACATTTTTCCTCCAAAGATTTTCTACATTATCTTTCTTTCTTGTGTTCTCATTGCTGGTATGATATAGTGCTTCAAAACCTAGTTGCATACATTTTATTTTTAACACTTTTTTAGATACTGCATGATTTTTGACATGTACTTCCTGGAGGACTATTTGTGTAATGTCTGATCCTCCATGGGCCCATCCATGAGAAATTTTATATAGTTAATGTTGCAGGATTTAGTTTCCATTTGTCTCAAGAAATATCCAATCTTGTCATCTATTATCTGTATTAACATTTGGCGTATTGATACTAGTTGTTTTAAACGACTGTCTTCTTTTTTTTTTTGGGGGGGGTACCGGGGGGTCGACCTCAGGACCTCGCGTGCCAACAGGCACCCATGCCGCTGAGCGATATCACCGGCCCCTTTTTCGTATGTGGGACCCGGGAGTCGAACTCGGGCCCTCGCGCTTGCAAGGCAGGCGCTTACGCCGCTGAGCCATCTCACTGGCCCAGAAACGACTGTCTTCTGATTATGCTACTTGAGACATCAGAGATTCTAGCTAAAAGACTGTACTATCTTAAGTATTTTTAGTAGTTCACAAGGTCCCATTTTGTTCCATGTCTCACAGTTCTGTCCACAGTTTTGGTGAAGTGTATTGTGACTGAGAACTACTTGCATGTGGTATTTCTCAGAGAAGGTAATAGCCTCTTCCTACCTCTTAGTGAGAATGAGGGTCGATCATTCAGCTCCTGTCTAGAATGGAGACCAACCCAGGCTGTGCCTCAGCTTCAATTTTGTCCAGCCTGCTACGATTAATTACCTCAACCATCATCCATTTGCTCTGCTTCCATTTTCCAATTGTCACATTATTTCTTTTTAAATTCACAGATAAGTTTATCACATTGGCTGGACTCTGAATCAGAAAACTTGGAAATCATAGGATGTGCAACCAGTAATTCCTGGAAGCCAAAGTCTCCATTTGGAAATGGACTAGGGAAGAAGACGCCCATGACACATTGTTGGTAGAAGACCTTGAGAACTCCTGGGAACTCACAGGAGCTTCCAGGAGTCTCTTAGTCCAGAGCCCAATCATTATACAATGTGCATTGGGTTTGGACTAATTGAACTTACCGTCAAAATGAGAGAATTAGTGTTGACTACATGATTCTGTCCCTTCTGACCCTTTATAATGTGAATCAAGGGAACTTAGAGAAAAGTTTTGAGCACAGTTCTGACCAGATGGCTATGATCTCACAGAGAATAAAATAATGTTAAGAGACAGGTGAAATGCTCCACTGGTGACTGCTTTGTTCTGTCCTCCCCTATGGGTTCTTGTCACCTTTCCACTGGCACTAAAATTACAGGCCTGCTGAGAGCTGAGCTAGTGATAAGTTTTCCTTAAAATATGCTGACTCTTCTCAGGTGGACTGGACCCTTCTACACGTCCCAGAAGGTAAGTGGGTCTACAGTCAAGGGATGCAGAATTAGTGGGGTGAGCAGTATCTTCTCCAGCTCTAGCCATCGTGTAGTTCAGAGGATGGTTCACTCTGCAGTGCAAATAGAAATGGTTTTATAAGTGTACTTACTGCTTTCATTTACTGACTCATCAAATTAATGAATCTTTTCATATGAAATACTAAACTAATTTCAAGCTTTCTTTCCTCCGAACTAAGAGGTTTACTACCTAAATTAATTTTCAGGGAAGATATTGTCAGTTTAGAGTATAGCTTTAAAATTTGTTTTTATACTCCTTATAAAAGAATCTTCCACTGTGAATCCTCACGAAATATTCTGTTTTCTTCTACAATCTTTATAAGGCATTTCAAAGTCTAATTTAATAACATCTGTATTTGTTCATTTAAAAAGTTTTAAATTATTTACTTTTGTTTTTTTTTTAATGTGGGCACCAGGGTCGAACTCAGGACCTCGCACACCAGCAGGCGCCCATGGCACTGAGTGATATCACCGGCCCATTTTTCCTTTTTATGTGGATACCGGGAGTCAAACTCAGGACCTCGCGCCTGCCAGGCAGGCGCTTATGCTGCTGAGCTATCTCACAGGCCCTAAATTATTTACTATTTAATAATGCTCATCTTTTGAAGCATCTTCTTCACTGAGCTTAACTTCATTCTTACAAAATAGGTATTCACATTTTGGCATATTCACTGTTCTTTTCAAACTACTGATTTTATGAATTTCTGTGTCAGCTGTCAGCCATGTGCTCTTGCTCTTAAGAAATCTCATAGCAGAGCACAAAGAAAGTTAGGCTGCAATGATATTAACAATAAAGAACGCAAATTAATAACAATAGACATTTCCCAAGCCTTCCTAAAAATAATTTAAGAACATATTCTGCCAGAATTTGGCTAGTAGAAGGACTGTTTATGTCCATTTTTATTTTCTCCATCTTTATTACAAAAATACTGCCTCTGTTCTTGTTAATAACGCATAATCCAATTCTTTTTTTTTCTTTTTTTTTTTTAGTGCGTACCGGGGGGTCGACCTCAGGACCTCGCGCGCCAACAGGCGCCCATGCCGCTGAGCGATATCACCGGCCCCTTTTCCGTATGTGGGATCCGGGAGTCGAACTCAGGCCCTCGCGCTTGCAAGGCAGGCGCTTACGCCACTGAGCCATCTCACCGGCCCGCATAATCCAATTCTTGAGCGAAAAATTTAGAACAAAGTATTTTCAACTTCCCTGATCTCTATATGAGGGTGTTAGATTCCTCCGCGCAACACTGATTATTTAATCATTTATTGACAACAGGTAAATGTGAAGCAGACTTCTTTGTGATAAACTGCACAGGTGATGAAGACAAATAAAAGCAAGTACTGGTTCACAAGAGCAGAAAATAGCCTTTATTTCATTACTAGAAAAATCTCGTACACAATTGTTTGGATTTCTGAGGAATGACAGTCTGTCTCATGACAAAGTGGCACTAGGTTTTCCTGTTTCTGTACTTTGGAGTAGCAATGACCTTCATTGATGTTGCTCAAAACGTCTTTAAACATCTTGGTTCTGTAGATACCCATGAGGTATCGACACGCTCCCCAAGGTATTTGTTGCAGTCTTTGAATTCAGAAAAGCAACAGATAATTCATTATTATTGGAGGATAAGATGGCTCTTGTTCATGATCTCATATAATCCTGAAATTCTCTTCTTCCTTTTCCTGGAAGTGGTACATTTTACAAATGCCGTGTGCTCAGGACTGATCATCTAGTTGCCTGTGACATTGCCTTCACCTTGAGTGTCAGCTGTTTCTCCCTTGTTCCTTTATTTTTCCAGTTCCATCAAACATTGGGGTTTGTAGACCAAAATACCCACATACCTACCTGACTCCCATATACATGGTCAGTCTCACTCACTGGCCATTTTTATTTTGACTTTCATTTATTAATAAGAACACTGTTGAAGGCAGTCACAAGAAATTGACTTGTTGGCTTCAGTAATAAGAAACTGTTGGGTGAACTTTTGTGTATCTAAGGTATCAGATTATGTGCTGGATGTAAGTCATTTCATCCCTGAGCAATATGTGGATTATGTGCCTATGACAGCTGTGGAAGGAGAGGTGTCCTCATTGCCTTTCTTTATCACACTGTGATGGGTTCACCCACAAGGCCAGAAGCACCCAAGTTTGCACCATGGTAGCAGAGTCCTCACCATCTCCCTCTGACCCAGGTCTCTCCTGCCACTGGCTTGAGTGCATGGACATGAGCATTCTTCCTAATTGTTGCCTATTTCATGACATCTACCATAAGATTGTCCATGGTCTCTTAAACTGCAGAGATAACAACATAAGTCAGTGAATTAGCCCTGCATCACGGTATTAATGAGAATATACACTATATTGTATTTCTCCTGAGGATACAGCAGGTGTCGCTGTGAGTTATGAGTGCTCCCGAAGAGGACAGGTTAAAAGGATGCACAAGTTTCCCTTTAATATTCCTTCCTTTGTGTTTAATTTATCTCCACTGTGCCCAAAATGTTTTTCCTACCTCATTTCCAGTGTGGCCTTTTGCATGAGAACTCCTTCAGGCCTTTCTTTGGTGTTACTTTCCTTGTGATTTATTCATTTATTAAACTCCAGACTTGCTGAGGGCTGCTTGCTTCCTCCAGTGTGTAGAATGAGATTTTTGTGCTTGCTGTGTTAGGCCTCCTAGGTACCTTAACAGCATCATCAGTCCTAAGAGCTGTATTACCAGGAGGGTCTCCTAGATCCTCCTGCTGATGGAGAAACTTCCTGCCCCGTTGCCTGAGCTCCTCAACTATGCGATGATATGCGTATATGAGCAGGATGAAGCATGAGTGTGAAGGTAGGATTACTTTTACTTTGTTTTCGTAAGGTGTTTATATTCTCCAGTATATATTTCCTTGCAAAATAATATCTTACTACATAACTAGCTATATACCTTTCTTTACATCACATACAAATACAGTACAAAGATATTTGGTATATGTGTTTCACTAATGGAGATATTTATGATCTACAAAATTTGGAGAGAGGTGGATGATTGATCATATTTTTTGTCATCTCTCAGAGTGTTTCATGGGAGCTAATATGAAAGAGTGATCGTGACTGCCTCAAACTCTGTCACTTTTGTAGATTACTGCTCTGGAAAAAGGAGACCAACTTTTATATTCCAAAGAAGTTTTATCAGTTTCAGGTAATGACCCTCTGATCACATGATACCACGAGTGCTGCGTAAGCCTACTCAATCAGTATACATCTGCCAGGACTTAATTTGTCTTTGTAGAAGCAGCCCCCTAAGAAATGCTGAAAATAATGCAGTCCTGTCCTCCCAGTTGTTAGAAAATTTTAATATTGTCCTTGAGCAATTTTAAAAGGTTATATACTGGTTAAGACTAAACTGTTTTAAACAAAATTAAACCATACCTTAATTTCAGAGAAATCACATGGGAGAACAAATTTGTAATTCACTTTTTAATTTATTTCATCTCATTCTTTTAACACATTATTCTTGTGTTGTTATATATCTATAAATGGAATTTATTTAAATATTATCAATATATATCTTATAATTTACAGCAAATAGATTTTTATTTAAGAATTGTATGTCATTTCTTTACATTAAGTACAAGACGATTCTAGCTTCTGTAATTTGTGACAGTGTGTGATCTGTAAATGGTAGAGATAGCTAGATAATTAGAATGAATTATTTGTTGTTTTCTTCTGGGCACATCATGCAAGGAAACCTTAACAGACTAAATAAGTAAATGCAGGTACAAGGGCAAAAAAACAGTGGATATTAAATATTTAAAGTGAGAGAAAAATGTTAAAACAATTGACATAATATGACAGTTGTATTACAGAGGTAGTATGGGAGGCTATGGACACCCATAATCCAGCCATGATTAGGAAGTGGTGGGACAGAGACAGAACCCAGAAGCATCCTGGAGGATGTGAGGTGGCCTTGAGTACATGCATGGGAAAATGCCACATTGGGGTGAATCGATATATCTTCATGAAGGCGCAGTGTTAGTTGAGATTGATGAAGGAGGTAATATTTATGATAAGGAATTTTCTGCACTTTTCTCTTCAGATATATGCCATTTGCTATTACCCCATGAAGATGAATAAAAACAGCAGATTTTCTGGTTTCATTGGCATACAACACATGGTTTTCTTTGAAGTTGGCATCGGAATTATAGCCAACATGAGTCTGCTTTTCTTTCATGTCCTCACATTTCTTTCAGAACACAGGCCCAAACCCACTGATCTGACCATTGGTCACTTGGCTTTTATCCACATAGTGATGCTCCTGACTGAGAGTTTCATAGCTGTAGACGTTTTCGGGTATCGGGACTTGGAGGATGACATCACCTGCAAAGGTGTTACCTATTTGTATGTATTGATGAAAGGCCTCTCCATCTCTATCACTTGTCTGCTGAGTGTCCTCCAGGCCATCACCCTCAGTCCCAGAAGCTCCTGTTTGGCAAAGTTCAAACAGAAATCCCTGCATCAGAACCTGTGTTGCTTTCTCTTTTTATGGGTCCTCAATATGCTCATCAGTGGTCGTTTCTTAATCTCCACTGTCGCCACTCCCAATGTGACCTCACACAGTATTATGTTGCTTACTAAATCCTGCTCCCTTTTGCCCATTAGTTCCTTCCTCAAGTATACGTTTTTCTCACTGCTGAGTTTCCAGCAGATGTCCTGTATAGGGCTCATGGCGCTCTCAAGTGTGTACATGGTGATTCTCTTGTGCAAGCACAGAAGGCAGTCCCAGCATCTTCACAGCACCAGCCTGTCTCCAAAAACATCCCCAGAACAAAGGGCCACACGGACAATTTTGTTGCTCTTGAGTTTCTTTATTGTTATGTACACTTTGGACTCTGCTATCGGGTCCACCTCTTCAATCATGTGGAACAGTGACCCAGTTCATCATTGTGTCCTGATCCTTGCTGGCAATGGCTATGCCACAGTCAGTCCTTTGGTGCTCATCAGCACAGAAAGACAAATGATCAAGCGCTTCATATTCATGTGGTGGAAAGTCAATAAATGATTTTTTATTTCACGATGGATAATTCCTCTGTCAATGAGCCACTGCTTTGAATCTGTTGGATTTTGAAATTATATAACTATAATTTTTCTGTTAAACATATTTTCTTTGATATATGTCCCCGATAAGTATATACTAGATGATTTAACAGCATATGTCCCTGAGTAGGCACAGGTTTCTAATCTTAACCTTACTTGGAATCATAGAAATCTCATCTGGTTTCCAACTCTAAAGAGCATGATGTGTATCACTGCTTTTTTGAGAATAGACCAAATGAATAAGGAGGCAGAATATATTACAAATGTGCAGGAAAAAAATTGGTATGTTGCTGTGTTCATGGTTGTATGTGTGCTATTTATGGTGATATTTACTGGTTTGTATATTTCACAGATACATTTTATTTCAGTTACACCCAAAGAACCTTATCTAAAAAGAAATTTAAGAAAGAACAGAAAACCAGAATAAACAATTTGATAACTTTAATTACATTAAATAGTACATGATGTGTTCTAATGTCTTGAGAATATAAGTAAGTTTGTATGGTATAAGTGCAACCATTGCTTTTGTGTGGGGTTGTTAAAACTTTCCACAAATTCTATACAGTAAAATAATTATGATCTTTACTCTCTAGACATAATTAAATAGTAGCATATATAGTACGAGAATAACAAGTTTCATTGTTTGTTTCTTGCTAAATGTAAACTTTTATTAAAATGTACAGATTATGAATACAAAATGGATGTAGACAGTGATAGGTAGAATATACCATAATTTCAAATCTTTACTTGTTTATTTATGTTTAGAACCTAGAAAATAACTGTAAACTTTTTTCTATTATTTTTATAATATTGTGCTTTCAACAGCAAATTGGCATGTTACTTCCATTTTGAAAATAAAATCAATACATTTACTTTTCTGGTATTAGCAATGTCTGAAGCAACAGAGAATATACACATGTTGAATTCAGAATATTTCATAAAACATTATTTTTCTGGTGAACAATATGTTTGTGATGTGAGTCAGAGAATCTTTTAAGTATGTATCACGTAGTTAGTGTTACTGTAGATGTGGATAAATTAAGACAAAATTCATTTAAATCCCTATGAGTGTTTACAAAATTAAATATAATTTCAGAGTCCAAATATGAAGAATTATCTGAGAACAGGGTATTAAGAAGTCAAATACTGCACTGTCCCCGAAGCATTCAAAGATAAGCCAAGTAATGTTTTCATATGTTCTGTCGGGACAGGGTACAGAACTTTCGACCACTGATTAGGTCAGCAGAACTTGGGTGGTGGAATTGAGGGCCCACATTACGTACATCTTCAAGGAGAAGAATGGATGACGTGATAAGTGGCAAAGGAGCCAGGAAAGGTGGTCCTCTTTCACATGGTAGTAATGTAAGCCCATTTTGATTTCAAATTTAACAAAACTGTGATTCAGATATCTAATTGCAGTTCTCCAAAAGCAGGTAAGAGGAATGTAAGAATTCATCTCAATAGTGCTCTGGATTTTTATCAAATACATATATGTGGACATTTTAAAATTATACAGGGTTGGGCCGGTGAGATGGCTCAGTGGCTTAAGCGCCTGCCCGGCAAGCGTGAGGGCCCGAGTTCGACTCCCGGAACCCACATACGAAAAAGGGGCCGGTTATATCGCTCAGCGGCACGGGCGCCTGCTGGTGCGCGAGGTCCTGAGGTCGACCCCCCGGTACCCACAAAAAAATAAATAAATAAAATAAAATAATGCAGTGTTTCAGAACAACTGTCTATAGAAGTCATTGAAAAACTTAGATCTCTATTCAATACTCTTGATATTGGAAAAACCACGTATATAATATGGTCATGAGACCTATTAAATAAAAATGAAATCATAAAAATTATAAGTGAAATAATTACATTAAAACATGCCTTTTAAAAACTGGATGAATTTCAATTTTACTGTGATGTAATCCACTCCTCATGTTAATTTCAACAAATATTTTTCCTGAAATTTTTTTTTTATGGTATGTAAAATCCTTTATGTAATTTTATATACATTATGCATTATTATATTTTTCTCGAAGGAATTCAACTTTCAATGTCAAAATTAGTATGTGTTTACATGCATGAAGACATTTTCTTGATGTAATTACTAGCTGCAAATACATTCTTTCACAATAATGCACTTTCATATTTCATTTGAAAGACAGTAAGAGCCTTTTTAATGTCGTAAAAGAATATTTACAAAGGGAAGAGAACCCAAAAGTCTCAAGAAATCCTCTTGTTTCAAAACATGAACACTAGCTCACAGGATTTTTATTTATCAACATTTGGACAAGAAAAGTTTATTCCTACTCTTTTTGATGCTAACATAGTTTTATTGATATGGATTTTCAAATCCATTTAGATTCAATAGGGCATTTAATAGATAGCCTTCTGATTATAAAAGCAATTGATTACACTTACAGAAAAATTACATGTACCAGGCATTTAATCAGAAAAAGAAAAATGAGAACATAGTTTTCATGTCTGATACTACTCAATAACTTACAGAACAAAGTAAAAATAGTTTGGCTATAGTTTTAATAAAACTAAAACCCATGACAACTGATGAAAAAAAAGCAAATATTTAAGAATCAAGTATCTACCAACTTAGCTGGTATTTTGTCCAAATAAATTCTTTCCACTGCACTGAATATTAGACTTATATGTTAAAGCATTTTTAATTAATATGTTCCAGAATTGCACAGTTATACTGGTCTATGTTCTTATTTCCCTATTCCTGTCTTTATCCTTCCCCTTTCTTTCCATGGATCAAAATGTTAAATCATAGTGTTGGTGGCTCTTGTAGACAGCTTTGAGCTGGCATGCCATAGGTTTTATGACATAAACATTAAAATGTTACATAAAATGTACCATGGTTTACTCTACACACTGATCTAAGATGGTTTAATGTCTTGCAAAAGGTGAGATGACATAAGTACATTTTACTTTTTGTGTACTTAGACCACAAAATGCATAGATGTTCTAATGCGAAATTCTTGGTCTTCGGTATCTCATAATGCTGGATGCTCTGAAGTATGACAGAAACTTGTAACACAGGCTAACAGCAAAATACCAGATGTTTCTTGCCATTTGTGACCTTGCAATAAAAATGCGCCAGATCAGAATCACAAGGATAGTATTGAAACCATAACATATGTTCTGCAACTTGTTCAAATGTTTTCTAGCTGCAGGGAGGTCAGACATTTCTTCATTCAAAACATATTTCTTAGTTCCCATGCAGTAGTTTTCTATATATTCTGCCCAATGTAATTGTGGTACATCAGAATTGAAGGCTTTTTTTTTTTTTTTTTTTGTGGGTACCGGGGGGTCGACCTCAGGACCTCGCGCGCCAACAGGCACCCGTGCCGCTGAGCGATATCACCGGCCCCTTTTTCGTATGTGGGATCCGGGAGTCGAACTCGGGCCCTCGCGCTTGCAAGGCAGGCGCTTACGCCACTGAGCCATCTCACCGGCCCAGAATTGAAGGCTTTTTATCGTCAGGATTTAGTTGATTCATTAACATATTAACATTATCAGTATTCCAAATCCAAGAATTACTTGTGAAATATTCAAGAAACAACATAGCTTTGTGAAGATCAGTTATTGTTTTCATCATCCTTGGGCTTCTTCCAGTCATCCGAAGGTAGATATCATACAGGAATGCTGGGACATTATAGCTTACAGCAATCCAGGAATGATATGAAAGGTGATTGGTTAGATTTACATTGGGCCATCTGAAGGCTTATTTGAGAAGATTCCTCTTGAAAGTGGAAATTGCATGGAATTCAACTTCACCCCAGTGGAAAGGATTAGTGCTGCCTGTTGTACACTCGTACACTATGACGTTTCTTGGTCTATTAACTCCAGAATACCAGGCCGCCACAAGACTGGTGTTTACAACTAAATCTACAAGAACAAGATTGGCAAGGGCGTTGTTGGAGGCATGCATTGTTTGAAGAATTCCTTTCCCTGCTGCAATAAAGAGACCACTTGGTTCATGACAGTTATTGCAATAGCAAACAGAAACACTGAAACGTCACTCAGGATCTGGAGGCAGATTTATTTACAACGATAGGCAATGACAAGGAATCAATCCTTATAAAAATGTCAGGCCCTGATCCTTGGTGGTTTGGGGCTTATATGGGATAAGCAAGCAGGACGTACAGAAGCAGAGTATTTGGCAGTTATTGATTGGTTCTTACAGTATGCATCACCGTGACCAGCTACACATCACTGTGACCAGCCGTTTCTAAGATACAGAAGTGACAGGAACTGTAAGAGGAACCATTACCTGGACAAGTAACAGAAACTGAAGTACACTGGCTGGGGAGGGTGGCATTTTCTGCTACATTATCAATCCAGCCAGGAAAAGGTTCTTCCCAACTGGCACTAACAATTGTTGGCCTTACCATTGCCAAATTTAGCGTTGCTCCTTCTTGCTGTAGCACATATTCTGCCAATGCTTTTGTGCATATGTATGTATTAGGTCTGTCTCCCGTTAATTTTGGTGTGATATCATTTACTAGGCCATCCTGCGTCCATTCTAAAGAATCAGTCAGCTTCTTGGGATCTACAAAGGGTGGATCTACACCATTTATTAAAGAGGCTGTCTTTCTTCCAGTGAACATTTGGCCCCTTTGTCAAAGATAAGGTGGTTGAGTGTGTTTGTAGTTGTGTCTGCATCTTTTAACGTGTTCCACTGGTCCTCAGGTCTGTTTTTTTTTTTTTTTTTGCCAGTACCATGCTGATTTTATCACAGTAGCTTTGTAGTATACCCTGAACAACTATTTTAAAGATAACAACATGTAATGTATTAACTATTGTTATTCTCCTATTATTTTGTTATGAAATTTTGTTTTTATCTTTTTTCCATAAAAAAAAAAGAAGAATTTATTTGAATTCATGGTTAAGGTGTTTTCTCAAGTTGGACAACTAGGTCACTATACTCCCCAAGTATTTACCTCATTTTCTAAGTGATTCTGACCCATCATTCCTCACATTCATATGTCAGGGAGATTTGGAGAAAAGTTCTGAGCACATCTCTCCCCCGATGCCTATGGTCGAGTGGAGAATACAGCTAAGAGAGAGGTGAAATGTTCCACTGGGGATGTGCGGTTCTGTCCTCCCCCGTGGGATCTTGTCACCTGTCCACAGACACTAAAGTTAGAGGCCTACTGAGAGATGAACTAACAATGCCTTATCCTTAAAATTCTGTCGGCTATGCTCAGGTGCACCGAACTGCTCCACACAGCCCAGCAGGTAAGTGGATCTCTATTCGAGGGATGGAGAATTGGACGGGTGAACAGGGATTAGGCAGCCGGTGAGGTTTCTGAGTGAGGAGTTTGGGACCCAGTTGAAGAGTCCAGCTCCAGCCTTCACACAGCTCAGAGAAGGTTCACTCTGCAGCGCGATGGGAAATTCTCCTGTGAGTGTACTTAGCGCTTTTGTTTAATGACTCATGAAATTAGTAGACTTTTTCAGATGAAATACTAAGGTGATTTCAAGTATGCATTGTTTGCGCTGAATTAAGAGATGTTGATTTACTTCCTAGATCCATTCTAAAGATCCATTCTGAAGATATTATCTTGTCACTTTAGAATAAAACTTTTATATTTGTTTTTATACACTTATGAAAGAAACTTTCACTGATTCTTCATTAAATACTCTCAGTTGTTCTTTATTTTATAAGGCAATTAAAACTGCTGTAGAATAACTCCTTTAGTTCAGTTTATTTAACACATTTAAATTATTTAATATTTAATGGGCTCTTTGTTCAAAGGATTTGCACATCCAGAGAGCTTAGCCTCATTCCTATAAAATAGGTATTAGCATTTTGTCGTACTGGCTTTTCTTCTCCCACCATTAATTTCATAAATTTCAGCTTAATGTTGTAAGCATCTCACCAGGTGCTCTACATGTTAGGAAATCTCATTTCAGTGCACAATGAAATGTGGGTGGCAGTGATATAAAAAATAAAGAAATCAATGGAATTACAATAGAAATTTCCCCTGCCTTTCTCAAAACATTCTGAGAATATAATTTTCCAGAATTTAGTAAAGAGACTATTATTTTCCCTTCATATTTCTCAAGTCAGCTTCATTTTTAAATACGTTTTCAGCTTTTATTAGTAATGAATATATGAGAACCCATTTCTTTTTTTTTTTTCTGTGGGTACCGGGGGGTCGACCTCAGGACCTCGCGCGCCAGCTGGTGCCCTTGCCGCTGAGTGATATCACCGGCCCTTTTTTCGTATGTGGGTTCCGGGAGTCGAACTCGGGCCCTCGCACTTGCAAGGCAGGCGCTTATGCCGCTGAGCCATCTCACCGGCCCGAGAACCCATTTGAGGAGAAGTTTTAGAACAAAATACTTTCAGATGCCCTGATCTCTATAAGTGGGGGTTAGAGTTTTCCCCTGGACATGGAGTATTTAAGTATTTATTTTCAACAGATGAATGTTAACTAAAATTATTTATGTAATCAATAACAAAAGATGTGATGACAAGTGAAAATGAAAATTGGTTCATAAAAACACAAGGTGACATTTATTTCATTACTGGGTTGAGCAGAAAAACCTTTGGAAACACAGCTTTTTCAGTTTTTGAGGAACGGCAGCTTTGTGTTCGTGACAGAGGGCTCGTAGTGTTTTCCTTTGACTGCACCAGGAATAGCGACTCCTTTCTCTTGATCTTTCAAAAAACCCACGTAAACATCTTGATTCTATAAATACCCAGGATAAGCAAGCACCCTGAAGTACAACTTACAATCTTTCAAATTACAAGTAGATAATTTTCACTCTCGTGGGGAGATGGTTGCCATTAGCACCCTAATAGTCCTGAAATATTTTTCCTTTTCCCAGAAGGGTACATTTGAGAAATGCTGTGTACTGGGACTGACAATATAATTGTGATAACTTTGTCTTCCGTTGGGTGCCAATTGTTTCTCCCCTATTTGTTTTCTAGTACTCCAGCAGCAATTCTGGTCATTGGTGAAGTAGGTCAACCAGCACCCATGCTGACCTAGCCCACTGCTCTGTGCATGGTGAATCCCACCTGACAGGCTCTGTTTTCTTTACTTGTGGATAAGGCCAATGTTGAAGACAGTTATGCAAAGTTATCTTATTAAGGTAAAGTAATAAGAAACCAAGTTGTTCATGTACCTATGGTATCTGGTTACGTGCCAGAGATAAATCATTTCATCCCTGAGCCATGCAGAGTATTCTCATATTGCAGCTAAAAAAGAAGTTGTGTCCTCCTTGCCTTCCATTATACCTTCTGTAGTCAGTCTACCCACAAGGCCAGAGGCAACCAGACTAGCACAGGGATCTGCAGGGCCTCTTCTCCTCCCATTGATTCCAGTTCTCTCCTGCCACTGGTTCAAGTGCACAGATGAGCGTTCTTCCCTAGTGTGGCCCTTTCATGGTAACAGGTATGAGAAGATTGTCCTTGGCCTTGGATATTGCAGAAGTAACACCACGTTTCAAGTGAATCATTAGTAGTCCATGGTATTAATGGGAACATTGACTGTATTACATTTCTCTGTGAGTGATAAGAGCTTTCTAAGGTGATTGTCAAAAAGAATGCACAGATTCCCTTTTGACATGTTTTCCTCCATGTTTTGTTTATCCCTATGCTCTCCAAGGGGCTTTTTCTCCCTCTTTCCCAATGTGGCTTTCTGAATATGAGCTACTTCAGACCTTTCTCCTATGTTACTTTTCCTTGATTTATTCATTTATTTTTAACCTGCCATCTCCCTGAAGGAAGCTTGTTTTCTCCAGTGTTAAAATGAGATTTTTGTGCTTGATATGTTAGGCTAACCAGGTGCCTTCGCAGCACCATCACTACTAAGACCTGTGTTATAGGAAGGACTCCTAGATCACCCTGCTGACGCCTGGAGCTCCTGTCCGACCCCCTGATCTTCTGCACTGTGCTGTGCTAGGCTGCTGTGAGCTGGATGAGGCACGTCTGGGAGGTGTCATGCTAGAGGATGACTTTTACCTTTGTTTCATGAAATGTTCATATTTTCCAGAATGTACTTCCTCATAAAGTACCATATATATATATATATATATTTAGTACCATATATATATATATATATATATATATATATATTTAGAGTATATATATATTCTAAAGTATCATATATATATAAGATATATATATATATATGTACCATACCATATAAAGTACCATATATATATAAGAATATATATATATATTCTTAGTTACTTTTCACTTGTTGCTGAGACAAAATACCCAACACCCAAGGGAGAAAATGTTTATTTAGCTCACTGTTTGTAGAGGTTTCAGTCCATAATCTGATAGCTCCAAGGCAGGGTGGCACATGGCAGAGGGGCAACCACTCATGGTGGGGGAAGACAGCAAACAACAAGAGAGAGACAAACCTCTTTCTGTCCCTTATATTGTATGCAGGCTACCTGCCCTAGAGCGAGTGTAGAAGTCATACCCTTAATACCAGTATGGGACCATGAATCAATCACAAACTCTAGATTCAGCCACATCCAAAAAGCCTGCACTCCGTGACCTCATGAGGCTTTGGGGGACATCCAGACACAAACCATAACATATATATATATATTTCTTTTATCACTTATATACAATACAGTACAAAGATATTTGGAGTATATATTTACCTAACACATGTATATATATTTTTTTGTGGGTACCGGGCGTCGACCTCAGGACCTCGCGTGCCAGAAGGCACCCGTGCTGCTAAGCGATATCACCGGCCCTTTTTTCATATGTGGGTACCAGGACTCGAACTCAGGAGCTCACGCTTGCCAGGCAGGTGCTTATGCCACTGAGCCATCTCACCAGCCACCTAACACACATTTATGTGGTTCCTAAAACTGGGAGACAGCTGGATGACTCACCATATTTTTGTCATTTCTCCATAGGGCTATTACAATTGGATAATTATGACTACATAAGTTTTGTCACTTTCCTTGATTAGTGCTCTGAAGGAAGGTCAACTAAAGAAGATTTACCAGTTTCAGGCAATGACCCACTGATCTCATGGTACTTTGAATGGTATGTTAACATCTGCACAATTCTACCATATCTTAGTCATTTTCTTTGGAGGACCATATTTTCTCTAAATAATTATAAAACAATGCACACCTATCCTGTCATTTGTTGGAAGATTTGAAAATTTTTCATGACCACATTTAGAATTATGTATTAATATTCATCTGCTTGAAGCGATATTAAACTATAGCTTGAATTTCAGAAAAATCATATGCAAAGACAAATTTATATTTTAATTTATTACATCTCATTCTTTTAATATATATAAATCAAATTGTAAATCTGTCATCTCCTTATAAAGGCTGATGAAGGGTCTGCTCTCTTTGGCTCATTAGTTACTTCCTCAAATATATAACTTCCCTTTGATGACTTTCCAGGAAATGGTCCTTATAGGGCTTATGGGGCTCTCAAGTGTGTTCATAGTGATTCTTTTGTACAGGCACAAAAGACAGACCCAGCATCCTCACAGTGCCAGCCTGTCTCCAAAAGCATCCCCAGAACAAAGGGCCAGTCAGATTATTTTGTCGCTCATGAGTGTCTTTATTGTCATTTATCCTTTAGACTGTGTTATCACCTCTGCATCTGGAGTGCTCTGGAAACGTAACCAGAATCATCATTGTGTCCAGATGTTGGTTGGCAATGGCTATGCCACAATCAGTCTTTGGTGCTAATCAGTACTGAAAAATGAATGACCATGTGCTCAGCATCCATGTTTTGGATGACAGTTAATGTTTATTTATTTAGTGGTGGAGCAAATGTTTTGAATTTTGATTGAATTGACATATGCTTTGTTTTAAACAGGTTTACCTTGATATTATGTGGCTGATAGATATACAATATATAATTAAACAGTATAACTATAAAGAAATACAGAGAGTATTTCTAATCATACATAAAGAACTAGAACTCTCACTTGGTCTCATCCTCAAAATAATATAGTGCATTAATTGCCTTAGATGCCAATGCATTCTGCTTTACAAATCTGCAGGAAACATTTGGGAGGTTCTTGTGTTTATAGTTTTATACATGCTATAAATGTTAATATTTATCATTATTTATGTTTTCATATACTATATAAAGTTTGTTTTATCTCAGTTATACCTCACAAACAGTATTAGAAAAATGGTAAAAAGAGAACATGAAACCTAAACAACTGGATGACATTAATACATTATTAAATAGCATTTTTGTAACCCCTGTAAGAGAAAAGAAAATGCAAGTAACTTTGTATGAGAGAATTGTTACCATACACTTTCTATGGTGTTGGAAAAATTTCCACAGAGTGCATAAATTAAAATTATTTTTCCCTTTAAAATGTCGTGGTCTTTATTCTCTGTCATTATTTAGTAATATCAGTACATAACCACAGAGGATATAAAGATTTATTGTTTGTTCCCTTTACTAATTTATACACTCACAAATATCTACATTATTAGTGCAAAAGCTTTAGGTAATTACAGGCAGAATAGGACATAAATTCAGATCTTCAACTCTGTATTTTTGTTTTGGAAGTTTGATAATCAATAATTGCACCCATTCTTGTATCATTTTATTTTTGTTTTTGTTTTTGTTTTGAGACAGGGTCTTGCCATGTAGCTCAGGCTGGCCTTAAACTCAATGTGTAGCTCAGGCTGGCCTGGAACTCACAGCAATCTTCCTGCCTCAGCCTCCTGAGTGCTGGGATTACAGGCATGGGCCACCATGCCAGGCCTCTTGTATCATTTTAAATAGTATTCTGATTTCATTATGAAATGTTGGTGTACTTTCAGTTGGAAAAATCAAATTAAATCATTTAGTTATTATTCTTATAATAGCAGAAAATTAAGAACAACAGAAAATAAACACTTGCCAAATTCAAATTTCTTTCGACACACTTTTAATTCAATAAAGTATCTGTGTGACCTGAGTCTAAGAATGTTGTTCTTAAACATGTATCATGTGGATTGTATTGCTGTAGATGATATTACAAGCCAGTTGGTGTGAAAATCTCCTGCTCTAAATTCTGAATAAATTATACAAACATTCTTTCAAATGCCTTCAGGGTTTACAAAATAAGTGCTTTTTCAGTGTCCAAATATGAAGAATTATCTAAAATGAGGATATGAACCAATTCAGAAGATATACTGTCCCCCTAGGCACTCAGAGACAGCTGAGGTAATTATAATTATGTGGTCTGACAGGACAAAATGCAGAATTTTCAATCTTTGATTAGGTCATCAGGAGTTAGGTAGTGAAATTGAAGCACCATGTTGAGTAAATCTTTAAGCAGAGAACTGGGCAGCATGACAAGTGATAAAGGTGACAATGAAGCCAGTTCTCAAACTTGAATATATGATAATGCAAATTGTCTTTCAATTACATTTTGATTTCAAATTTGACAAATGCAGTATTTCAATTATTTAATGTTCCTGCACCAGAGAAGGGGAGATGCAAATGAAAATTTATCTCAATAATCTCTTGGATATTAATTACGTATATATGAGTGCGTATTGTAAAATTACACAGCATTTCACAAAGTAGTATCAGAAGTCAATGAAAAAAAGGTAGAATTCCTAGACTTTGGGTATTGAATGACCCCATATGTATGTAATAGAATATCATACACGTTAAAGAAATAAAAAGAACTTATAAAAATTGAAAAATTGAAAGGCAAATTTGAAATCACATACTTTAAAATCATGGGATAAATTCTAGTTCTACTGTGATGTAATTGACTCCTAATGTTAATTTCAGCAAAAACTCTTGATCAAATTTTCTTCAGAACCTATGTGATGATCCTGAAAAGTAAAGAAAAGCAGGCCTATTGTCTTACCCAGGTTTCAGTTTCCCATTTCTTTTCTCTCATGGATTTGGTTTCTCTCTCACATGTATGCTTGCTATCTGTAACAGAAGTTATGTTATTCTGAGCACAGCAAAGAACAAAATAGGCTTTTAAAGGCCAAAATATCTGAGAATCCCAGAGAAGAGACAAACAGTGCCCTGCAGCACAACAACAAGCTTGTAAAATCACTGCAGTGTACCCTTATCTGTCTAATTCACTGGATCTGGCACTATGTGACTTCTCCAAATTAAAAATGAACCTGAAGTTAACATTTTTAATTCATTCAGGACATTAAAGTAGCCATGACAGCATAACAAAAACAAGCAAGGGGACATCTAGACATGATTTGCAAAGTGGCAAGAATGATGAGTAATTGTGTTCAAAGTGAGGGGACCACTGTGATGATAAAAGGTAATGTGTCTTGTGCTGTATTAAATTTAAAAATTTTGACATCCTCCATATTTTAATCACACCTCATACATCTGGTTCATAAGGTAAAGGAACATTCACTAAAAAAAATAAAAAGAACTCAGTGGAGAGACAGCCTTTATAAAAACTATTCAAATGGAAATTTTACAATTAAAATCAACAGTATCTTTATGAAAATCTTCTTGATAGACTTTGTAGTAAGTTGAGATTATAGGAGAAGAGTCTGAATATTTGAGAATAGAGCAACAGACAAACAGAATGAGATCAAAAGAATATAGCTTCAAAGACTTACCAAATAATATGAAAATATGTAAAGTACATATGAAATAAGTGAGAAGTAAGATTTTTTAACATCAACAAATATTCTAGTCTATGAGTATAGACTACATTTTCATGTATTTTTGTCTCTTTCAATTTTTTTCTTAAAGGTTTTATACTTTTTAGACTCCAGAATTTTCCTTTCCTTGTCTTAACTATTCCTAATTATTTCACTTTTGGAGACTATTGCAAAAAGGATTGTTATGTTTTCAATCTAAAATGTCCTCAAGAAAATTTCAAGAGGGAGGTGAGACTTTTTGAAGATGATTGGTTCATGTGGATGCTATGCTTATCAGTGGATTAGTCTATTGAGTTTATAGCACAATGTGCTGCTAGCAGGTGGGACTCTGTTGTAGGTGTGTCCAGGGATGTGACCTGGAACGATGTGTATTGTTTTCCTCATCTCCTTCCTTTTTTTTTTTTTTTGTGGGTACCGGTGGTTGATCTCAGGACCTCACGCACCAGCAGGCGCCTGTGCCGCTGAGCTATATCACCAGCCCTTTTTTCGTATGTGGGTCCCAGAAGTTGAACTCAGGACCTCGCGCTTACCAGGCAGGCACTTATGCCGCTGAGCCATCTCACCGGCCCCTTTCTCTGATTCCTGACTGCCATAGTTTGAGCAGCTTCTCTCCACCTGGCCCTTTCATCATGCTGTTTCTGCATTGGAGCCAGTTGACTGCATGGACTGAACCCTGTGAAACCATAAATCCAAATAAACTTTCTTTCTTTTATTTCCACTTGTCATGTATGAAAAGTGACTGATCCAGGGATTATTTTCTTTATTTTTTGTTGCTTGTTCATACTGTATAGAATCACTATTAATTTTGCTTGCTAAATTTGCAATCTGCAACTGTACTTAACACATTGTCAGTTGCAAAGTTTCTTGGTGGAGTCTTTAGTGTTTTCTATATATAAAACAATATCATCACCACAGTTGTTTGTATCTATATGGATGGCTCTTATTTTATGTTTTCTTTTTATCTAATTGCTCTGGCTAGGACTTCCACTACCTTGTTGAGAAGTGTTGAGATTATCCATTAATGAATTGAAAGCATTAATATTATCATAATATTCAGAATATCCAAGATCATCTAAAGACTCTGTGTGACTTGAGTAAAAAATTTTCAGAGATAGAAAAACATAAAATTTGAGTAAAATAACAAAATTCAATGCTTCACATTGTCTGATTTATGAAGATAATACAAAGCTATTATAATTAAAATGCTATTGCACTAGCATGAAAACAGATACATCAATCCATTAAACAACAGAGAAGGCCCAAAAATAAATCCCAGCCATCACAGTTAATTGATTTTTGACACAGGCGATAAGGAAAAATAGTGGTGTTGGGAAAGGTGGATCTCCACATGTGGAATAAGATTGGACTCGTCTCACATCATGGACAAAACTCAGGTCAAAATAGAGGAAGGACTAAAATATTAACATTTGAAACTTTAAAGATACTGGAAGAAAATATAAGTACAATGCTTTGGAAAAATTTGAGGAGGATAATTTTTGGAATAGGTGCCAAAACCATGGGCAACAATAGCAAGACCACAAAAATGGGATTATATCAAAATATAGATTCTCCACAGCAAAGGAAGGAATACAAGGATGATAAAACTTACTGATTACTTGAAAATACATGTGAACCTTATATTTGATGAGCAAGTAATATCCTAAGTGTATAGAGAACTCAAAGAACTCAGTGATAAATAAATATAATGCGATTTAAACTAGGAGGTGGTTCCATAAAGAGTTATTTTTCAAAACAATAGATGTTAATAGTCAATTGTTACATGGAAAAAAGACTAAACACTTGGAAACTTCAAGCTAATCTTGTACTCTGGTCATGGGAGTTTAAATTAATTCAATCAATTAAAAATAATATGCTTTTTAGTCCAATTAGTAAAAGTGTATAATCTGCTTCAAAGTTGTTTAAAAGTAGATTATTCTCACCGCAAAACACAAAGTTCATACAGGGAAGCATATGTTAATTAGCTTGTATTAATATTTCTATGAAGTGTATATTGATCCAAGCATCCTATTGCATGCTATAAATGTATAGGGTTATAATTTGTCATTAAAAATTAAAAGAAAGGAGAGAGAGCATTTAAAGGAAATGTATTTCAAAGCCGGGCATGGTGGCACACACCTGTAATGCCAGCCTTTGGGAGGCTGAGGCAAGAGGATTGCTGTGAGTCTGAGGCAAGCCTAGGTTACATAGTGAGTTCAAGGCCAGCCTGAAATGCATGAGACCCTGCCTCAAACAAACAAACAAAACAAAACAAAACCAAGAAAATATATTTCAAAAAATATAACCATAAAACTATCCAAATAAATGGAAAAATTAGATTGATCAGTCTTAATATTCTGCTATCCCAGCCAGGAAAAATTAAAAAAGATAAAATACAACCAAACCAAACCAAAACAAAACAAAACCCCACAGGACTACATGGAAAATAATATAATAGTTGAAATCCGAAGATAAAAATATCTTAAAAGCAGTCAGAGACAGAGAATATGTTACATATGGGAAAAGAATAACTCAAATGACCACAAAATTCTTAGTGTCAGAAAGCAGTGAAAATATGGATGACTGCTATAGACAAACAAACAAACAAAACAAACAAAAATATTCTGTGAGCACAAGATTGTAATATCCAAAAATATTATCAACTGGTATAAAACTAAACAATAATTTTCACATTTTGCAAGCATTTCTATTCCATAGCCTGTGCTGACTAAAATACTCGATGCTGAAGGGAAGTGGAGCAGTGGGAAATGCGGATGTTTAGGAGTTAACGGACAGAACAGAACTTGCGATGTCTGGACAATTAGAAAAGACCACATGTACTTTTTAGATTTTATTTTTGCAGTACTGGAGACTGAACCCAAGGCCTTCATACTAAGCTACAACTCCAGACCTTTGCTATTTTTTTTTTTTTAATTTGTGACAAGGCTTTGGTATTTAACTGTTTGCCTGCTGGACTTGAACTCGTGATATTTCTGCCACAGCCTCCCATAGTGCTGGCTTCACAGGCCTGTGCCACCACACTCCACATCCATTTTAGATATTTTAAAAATACTTGCAACAGCCTAAAAGTGATTTAAACTTGTGTGGTGACGATTTCTCTGTGTGGAAATATAATCCATAAGATGCCGATGATGTTGTACTGGAGCCCGTGTTGCTTCAAATGTTTGCCCGTTTACGGGAAACGCTAGTCTATATTAACTGTTAGTAAAGTATGAAAGGTTAGATATGTAAATTGTCATCCCTAGGGTAGCCATGAAGAGGATCAAAGGCATATTGCCAAACATCAATTGGTAAGATAAGTTCGATTTTTAATATTAGAAAATAAAGCAGAACAGGAAGAGAAAAGGGTTTGCATGCCCCCCTCCACACACAATCATAAAAACCAATGAAAATAAAGAACTTCAGTTCAACCTTAGTCGTAACTACATAGAAGGTAATAGTCCATCTAAAAAGGAAAGACTGACGCAGTGGATTTTTTTAAATGATGCATTAAGTTTCCTAATATATGAGCACTTTAAATGTGGAGTAAAAGAGAGAACACCAGGTAAAGAATGAGCGTAAGAAGACTCAAATTTCTAATTTAATACCAGATTGAGAAATAAAAAATAATCACTTTATCACATGTGAAATTATGTTTCATAAAAATTAAGGCCAATCATTTTCAAAAAAGTGTAAATATGTATCCATGTCACAAAATGCCCTCAAAGAAATAAAAAAAGTAAAGGAAGTAGAGAAATATACAGTTTCACAATCATTGTAGGAGATATTTATGTCTGTATAAATAGCATATCCATAGTGTTTTAGAGTTCTATCTTCTGATTCTTACAATTGATACATCAGTGGTTCTGGCTAAAACACTGTATCTTCTTTTGTATTTTCTTTTTTTTTTTTTTTGTGGGTACCGGGGGTCAACCTCAGGATCTCGTGCGCCAGCAGGAGCCCGTGCCGCTGAGCGATATCACCGGCCCCTTTTTCGTATGTGGGATCCGGGAGTCGAACTCGGGCCCTCGCGCTTGCCAGGCAGGCGCTTATGCCGCTGAGCTATCTCACCGGCCCCCCGACATGATCTTTGACACAAATAAAAAGTAGGTGAGGAAATTCAGGGAATTCCACGTATTTGGAGATACCCTGCTGGACAGGGTATCCATGTTTGTAAGGACAGGTCAGAATTTGATCCTTGAACAAAATCTTTAAAACTTTACAGCAACTGCACCAAGCTAGTCAAGTAACCGTAACTCTATGAGAGTTACAGACTCTTGTAGTAAGCATTTCAAATTGCTGCTCTTGTTTTCCAGAGATGGGCACAACACGAATTAGAAAACAATCTAAAATGGGCACATGGCAGAGGAGGAATAATCTCCCCAGAGATCTCTTCAACTTGGAACTCAGTTCAATCAGCTTTAAATCCGTTAAGGAGGAGCTCACAGTCAACAGCTCCTGCTTCAGTCACAAGAAAAAACAAAACTAAATATGTATGTGAAAAAAATAAAATACATGAGCCCAAGGTCACCTGAACTTATCTGGGAATGGGGGGAAGAAAGCAGTCTAATCAGTCTAAAAACAAAACTAAATTTACACTGCAACACGCAAAGATATAAAAAGCTACTGAGGTTTAGTGTGGTGGGATACACAGGTGACGCTACCTACAGGGGTCTAAAGCTGGAGCAGCACCAACCTGGGATGGGTGACCAAAAAGTCCAGTCAGGTCTAAAGAAGTTTTACAGGAAAAATCAAATTACAAACTTTAACTAATTGGTAGATGTACCTTTGGTTTCCAATTTGAGTTTATTAATTGGGGTATTTAAAAAATGTCTTTTACAAATTCTTAAATTTACAGGATTAACTTGCTCTTTTCTCTGGTCTATCTTGGTTTAACATAAAAACATTGATTCAAGGTTACTCAGAGGTCTGTTGGCAGTCTGTTAAGTTCATTAGCAAAAAGGAAACACTTTAAAGTTCAAGCTACTACAGTGAAGTTTATCATAGAAGGTTTATAATAAGTGAAAAAATATTAAAACGCTATAAGAAGGGCCGGTGAGATGGCTCAGCGGCGTAAGCGCCTGCCTTGCAAGCGCGAGGGCCCGAGTTCGACTCCCGGAACCCACATACGAAAAAGGGGCCGGTGATATCGCTCAGTGGCACGGGTGCCTGTTGGCACGCGAGGTCCTGAGGTCGTCCCCCTGGTACCCACAAAAAAAAAAAAAAAAAAACGCTATAAGAAATATACTTCTGATACGAGAGGATTCTGTATGATAAAAATTTCATCTTGCCAAGGAGATAAAAGGTGTGTTAGTTTTCTGCTCCTTTTAAAATGATTTATTATTTGTTATTATTTATTCTCAAGATTATCTTCACTGTTCATCCAGAAAAGGAGCTATTTGGCTTTCCGTGTCATTACCTAAACAAAGCAAAAGCCTTCAACTCAGAATGACACAACTTCCACCCTAATAGTCAACCCAGCCATTAAAACCATTTGTTACAATGACAACAAAACACATTATTTTCAAGCAGCAAGGCTGCTGGAGCTGCTGAGCTGTTTTAGCCTGAGCTGGGAAAAGCGAGAGCTCAATTATTTAAAGGGGACTAAAGCCATACAACAGCTATTCCTGGAGGAGCAGGCAGTTTTTTTGTTTTGTTTTGTTTTGTTTTTTTTGTGGGTACCTGGGGTCGACCTCAGGACCTCGCGCACCAGCAGGCACCCGTGCTGCTGAGCGATATCACCGGCCCTTTTTTCGTATGTGGGTTCCAGGAGTAGAACTCGGGCCCTCGCACTTGCCAGGCAGGCGCTTACGCCGCTGAGCTATCTCACTGGCCCGAGCAGGCAGTTTTAAAAACACAAGCAAGCCATACAGACATAGGAAATACACATAAATTCTCAAGCTTAAAAAAAAAAAAAAATCTAATATTGCTTTTTCTTTCTTTCTTTTTTTTTTTGTGGGTACCAGGGGTCGAATAATTCAGGACCTTGTGCTTGCCAGGCAGGTGCTGAACTATCTCACCGGACCTAATATTGCTTTTTCTAACCAAAATAAAATTAGACAATAAATTTTGGTGCTTAAAAAGAGAGAGGATTTTTATTTAATATACAATCTAAAGTTGTTTTTTAATTTCATATTAAAATAGAGGCAAAAGGGTAAGGACTGCCTTTGCTACTTCTAAATTTGAGGAAATATTTCATGGCTCAAAAAATATCTTACAATACAAACTTTACAAACAGAGTCTTATTTACCTTACAGTAAAAGTATTTAAAATATAACTTCAATATCTTAATCTGTGATTGCTAAGCCATTTTTCCTGATATTTAGATGTTTTAAATTGTGTTTAAAGTTCAACTAATAGATTGAGAAAAAATGCTGTGTTTGCTGTACTTTTTAAAAAGTTTCTTCTTTCATGTTCCTGCTCTTGTTTCTTTTTCATTTTATTCATTTAATATGTTGTTCTTTTCTTACCTTTGGACTCAGGCCCTGACTTCAACAATGACACATCATGTAACTCCATGACCTGCAGGTTCTCTTTGGATTTTATATCTCCAGGTCTCAAATAAAACAATAATATGTGTCATTTACCACAAAAAAAACTAAAGTAATAATCTGCGATGTTTGATCTTCTCAGACTAGAGCTAGTTTTCTCTCCTTTGTTATTATGTAGAGATATGATAAATAGCCAAAAGCAAATATTCTCAGATATTGCATAGGCATCTGGCTAGGATATTTGTGTGGCAAATATTTAAATAGATTACCTCTTCTCCTCTGTAATAAAATTCAAGTTACCTAACAAAACATCTATAAATACACATCTTTATACAAAAAAAGGTTGTCATAGATGTTTCTCTTAATTATTTTCCATTCAGCTTTCCCAGAAAACAAATCCTACTAATAGTATTGGTCATTTTTTCTCTTTCATTTTCTTTTAGCGAAGATGAGGTTTTGTTTTTTCCTTTCATTTGATTTATGACTCTGCCACAACTACTGTGGCATCGAAACAGTCTCTGCTAGAGTCAAGCTTGACTAAAAATACCTTAAGATCAGTATGCTGTCTCATACTTCATCATTAAATACAGCTTTAAAAAAATGTTAGTCTGTACACTGCATGCTTTAAAAAAGGCCATCTCTTAAAACTAGAATGTGTTTATTAGTAATAAACCATGACTTCTACCCTAACCCAAAGCTAACTAAAATGTTCCTGGTGAGACAAAAACTTAAAAAAGTGAGAGATACTAAAAGAGAGACCAAAAAAAAAAAAAAATAGAGTTTATAATAATCCATATACTAAGTAACTTAAAAAAACACCTTGGGCAAATTTAAAATTCACAAATAAAATCACGGCCCTACAGGCAATATGATACTCAGCTCCACTGCCTGGAATGGCTTTTCCTATGCAATACTTACCCCAAGGTAATTACCCTATCTTATCCCTTATAGCACAATTGGAATCCAAAGGTTGACAGTATCGGGTGCAACTCACTGGAGCGGATCTTCATGAAATTATCATTCCTTTTTCACAGGATATTCTTTTTCAGCTATTAATGAGGAGCATGGAATGGCAAGCAGCTCTCACTGATTTCTGCGGCCATATCCACGGTCATACGCCAGCAGAACCTTTACAAAAGTTTCTTTCTTCTCATACGTTTTTACCATCTCCTATATTAAAGGCAGAACTCACTGAAGCAGCACTCACTCTCTTTATGGACGGATCCAGTGAACAGGGAAGGCAGTGGTGACTTGGTTTGGTGATGGCACACGACGTTCACATCACGACTACACAACACGCAGAGCTTGCCGCGGTCTGCGTAGCTTTATCCCCGTGGCCTGACACACTGCTCAGTATTGTCTCTGATTCTAGTTCCGAAGCCTTGGCTGTGTCCATCCTAGCGGACTCCTTTCCACAAGATGCCCCGCTAAAATTCACACGCAACACTTTCTTGCCATCCAGACGGCCGCTGGTCAGCGTTCTGCTTCTCTTTTTATTATACATCTATGGTCAGCATAGGCTATGCAATAGCATATTATTGCAAAATTCGAAGCGTGTTGTTTAGTTCCATATCAGTTGATAATACTTTTAGATATTACAACCCTGTGCTTGCAGAACTTTTTCTTTGTTTGTTTTTGTTTTTTATCTATAGCAGTTAGCCATATTTTCACTGCCTTCTGACACTGAGAATTTCATGGTCATTTAAGTTATTCATCTTTCATACATAACATATCCTCTATCTCTGCTTTGAAGACATTTTTATCTTGGAATTTCAACCATTACATTATTTTCTGTGCAGTCAGGTGGTTTTGGTTTTGAGTTTGTTTTGCTTTGTTTGCATTTTTGCCTGTTGGGTTTGCAGAATATCAAGACTGATAAATCTATTTGTTTGCATCAATTTGAATAATTTTATGGTTATTCTTTCTTTGAAATACTTTTTCTTTAAATGCTGTCTCTCCTTTTAATTTTTAGTGACAAGTTATAACCCTATAAGTTTACAGCATGCAATCGGATGTTTTGATCAATGTACATCTCACAGAAACATCAAATCAAGCTAATTAACATGTGCTTCCTTTTATGAACTCTGTTTTTTGTGTTGAGAATAACCTCTTCTTTAAGCAATTTTGAAACAGATTATATACTTTTACTAACTGTAACTAAAAAGTATATAATTATAAATTGATTGAGTTAATATAAACTCCTATGACCAGAGTACAAGACTTGCTTGAAATTTAGAAGGGTCTTTTTTCAAGTAACAACTAACTATTAATATATATTATCTTGAAAAAATATTTTTACCCAACCACTTCCCAGTTTAAATTGCATTTTTTTTATTTATCACTGAGTTCTCTGAGTTCCTTATAGATTCAGGATATTAGCTGCTCACCAGATATACAGTTCACATGTTTGCAACCAATCAGTGGGTTTTATCATCCATGTATTCTTTCCTTTGTTGTGGAGAATCTTTAGTTTGATGTAATCCCATTTGTGTGGTTTTGCTATTGCTGCCCATGATTTTGGCACCCTAGTCCAAACATCATTCTCCTCAAAATTTTCTGAAACTTTGTACTTATATTTTCTTGTAATACTTTCAACTTTCAAATCTTAACATTTTAGCCCTTCCTGTATGTTGACCTGATTTTTGTGTCTGATGTGAGATAAGAGTCCAATCTCATTCCGCATGTGGATATACACTTTTCACAACAGCACTTTTTTTTTCTTTCTTTCTTTCTTCTTTTTTTTTTTTTTTGTGGGTACTGGGGGTCGAACTCAGGACCTCGGGTGCCAGCACTTATTAAAGAGACTGTCCTTTCACTATTTTGTCCTTATCACCTGTGTCAAAAATCTGTAAACTGTGAAGACTGGATTTATTTCTGGGCCTTCTGTGCTGTTTAAATGGATGATGTATCTGTTTTCACACTAGCCACAGTGTTTTAATCACAATAGCTTTGTATTATCTTTTAAAATCAGGGAGTGTGAAGTGTTGAATTTTATTCTTTTGCTCAAGACTGCTTGACCTATTCTGCATCCTTTCTGGCTTCATACAAATTTTATATTCCTTTTTTATCTCTAAAATCTTTTACTCAAGTCACACAGAAACTTCACATCATTTTGGATATTATGAATATTTTGATAATATTAATGCCATTAATTCATTAATAGATTATTTCACCACTAAACCACTCACTTGTGAAAATTTTCAATGTACTAGGAAGTTCAATTCAGAGGCACATTAACAGGACCACTCAGCATGATAGGCTAGGATTTACCCCAGAGATGCAACAATGGTTCAAAATGTGTAAATTAGGAAATGTGTTACATTATAGTAATAAAGGATATTAACCACATGATTTCCAACAAGAGATTCAGAGAAAAGCTTTTGAGAAAAATGCAATATCAGTACATTCTATAAACCTTGAAAAGGAAGTATAGTTGGTATGCATTAAGTTCAGTAAAGCAAACTCACTGCTAATATCACATGAAAGTGTGATTCCGCAACGTGGTTTTGGAAGTCTTATCCAGAGCAATTATGTAAGTAAACATAAATTAAAACAAACATCATTCATATAGATAAAAAAGAACTTAAATTGTGTTGATGACACTGTTTTATATATATGTAAACTTTAAAGACTCCCCCAAGAAACTTTAGAACTGACAACAAAATAAATACAGTTGCAGGTTGCAAATTTAGCAAACAAAATTAATAGTGATTCTATACAGTAAGAACAAGTAATCAAAAAATAAAGAAAATAATCCCTGGATCAGTCACTTTCCCATCCCTAGAACAATATACATGACAAGTGGAAATTAAAGAAAGAGAACTTAATTTGGGCTCACAGTTTCACAAGGTTCAGTCCACAGAAAGTCAATTGCCTCCAGCATAGAAACAGCATGGTTAAAGGGTCAAGTGGAGAGAAGCTGCTCAAATTATGGCAGTCAGGTATCAGACAAAGAATGAAGGGGGTGAGGAAAACAATACACCCTCCCAGGTCACATATCTAGTGACACACCTACAACACCTGCTAGCAGCACTTTCAGACATAAACACATCAATAGACTAATCCACTGATGAGCATAGCACCCGCATGAACCAATCATCCTCAGAAAGTCTCATTTCTTGACACTTGAAAAACTTTTGAGAACATTTTTTGATTGAAAACATAACAATACTTTTTGTGATAGTCGCTAAAAAAGAAATAATTAGGAATAGTTCAGCCAAGGAGAGGAAAGCTGTGAGGTATGAAAAGTATAAAACCTTAATGAAAAAAACTGACAAGGACACAAATAAATGAAACTGTACCCTATACACATAGATTAGAAGATTTTGCAGTACTAAAATGTCTTTCTCTTATTATAATACCAGATACACGTACTTTAAATATTTTCATATTGTTTGGCAAGTCTTTGAAGGTATCTTCTTTTGAAAGTTCTAGTTCTAGTTCTTTTCATTGATTCTGATACTACATTGTGAAATGCTGTGTAATTTTGAAATACTCATATACACATATTTAAAATTCAAAAGATTATCGAGGTAAATTTTCATTTCTATCTCCCCTTGTCTGGTGTACTAATATAAGAATTGAATTATGGCATTTGTTAAATTTGAAATCAAAATTCATTTGAAGGAACTTGCCTTTTTGCCATATGCAAGTAGGGAACTGGCTTCATTGTCACCTTTGCTACTTCTCATAGCAATCTATTCTCTCCTAAAAGATCTACTTAATGTGGTAACTGAATTTCACCACTCAACTTCTGATGAACTAATGAGAGATTGAACATTCTGTACACTTTCCTGTCAGAAAATGTGTCAGGCAGGGGTCTGGGAGGCAAGGGGTCCCCTGATGAGGAGATCCTCCACTTTCCTGGTTCTTTCCCCTCACCCCGGCATGAATGCATCAGCTGAGATGAGGCTGACTTGAAACTGAAGATCCCTCTGGCACAGAAAGCAGAAGTAATATGAAGCAGGGATTTAGTCACAGTATTGCAGAAGCAGGGACTGCCAAACAGCAGTGAACTGAATGGTAGGGAGAAGCTCAGGAGATGAGCTTCTGAGCGTGGTGGCTTTGCCTTGTCCATAATTATAGGGGGTAAGATGATCTCTCAAAATAACTGTTTCACTTATTGCTATAACCTAAACCAATCAGGATCTTTGTTTCTGGTGTGTGCTAAGGCTCACAGGTTCTAGGGACACATAGCCAAAGCATGCAAATGTCCCTCAAAGGGCAACCCCTTCAAGTACATCATATCATGAGTAAGCAAGTGGTTATTTCCATTATGCCAGCCACCTCGGTCATGCCTTATGCTACGTACTCCTCCGAATCTGTCCCTACAAGACCACATAATTATAACTACCTGAGTTACCTCTGAATACCTAGGGGTTAGCACACCTTTTGGATTTCTTCATGCCCTGGTTTTAGATAACTCTTTATATTTAGTCTCTGGAATTACACTTATTTTTATAAACACTGCAAGGTATTTAAACAAATGTTCATATAATTTATTCAGAATTTAAAGAAGGAGATTTTCCAAATAGCTTGTAGCATCATCTACAGCAACACTATCTACGTGATTCATATTTAGGAACAATATTCTCAGAATCACATCACACAGATATTCTATTGCAGAAAAAGTGTTTTGAAAATCATTCTGAATTTGGCATGTGTATATTTTGTGTTGTTCCTAACTTTCTGCTCTTAAAAGAATAGTAATTATTTGATTTAATTTCATTTTTCCAAATAAAAATAATACCAAAATTTCAGAATAAAATTACAATAATATTAAAAATGATACAATAATGGTTGCAATTATTGATTATCTGGTTCCAAAATTTAAATACAGAGTCGAAGATCTGAATTTATGTTCTATTCTGCCTATAATTACCACAGTCTATTTTTTACTTAAAATGTAAATTTTTATAAGAGCATATAAATTAAGCAATAAAACAGAAACTGAATCTTATTGCCCTCTGCAGTCATGCATTGATATCATTAATGTGTAGAGAATACAGACCAGAATTTAACGATCACAATAATGGGACTTTATGGAATTTGTGGACATATTTTTCAAACCCATATAAAGTCAATGGTAACGATAATCTCATACAAAGTTACTTATATTCTCCCTTCACTGAGAGATATTACATCAATGTTCTTATCCAGGTTTCAGGTTTTCTTTTTCCTTTCTTTAAATAGGTTTGTTAGGTGTAACTGAAACAAAATAAACTTCATATATGACAACATATACACTGATAAATAGTAAGACATATAGCATGTGTTAAAACATAAACATAGCAACATTCCAAATATTTTCTGCAGATTTGTAATGGATTCTTCAGGCTTCTTCTTATAATCCTAAGCTAGTCCAGAAAAGCAGTAATGTACTGTATTCTTTAGAGTTCGAAATGAGGTAAGAGTTCTAGCTCTTTTTGTATGGTAAGAATCGAAGCCTGTATTTCTTCAGAGTTATACTGTTAAATTATCTGTTACATACTTCTCAGTCACGCATATCAAAGTAAGTATGTTTAAAAGGAAAAGCACAAATTTATGTATGACAAGGATCCAATAGACATTTAAGGCATCTGCTTATCGTCAGAGAAATTATCTATCACTGATAAACAAATATTAACTGCCTTTCCAAAACACAGATGTTAAGCATGTGATCATTCGTTTTTCAGTACTGATCACCACCAAAGGACTGATTGTGGCATAGCCACTGCTAATCAGCATCTGGACAAAATGATGAATCTGGTTCCGCTTCCAGAACACTCCAGATGTGGAGGTGATAACACAGTGCACAGTATAAATGACAATAAAGACACTCATGAGCAACAAAAGAGTATAAGTGGCCCTTTGTTCTGGAGATGCTTTTGGACACAAGTTGGTGCTGTGAAGATGCTGGGACTGTCTTTTGTGCCTGTACAAAAGACTCACCATGTACACATTTGAGAGCCCCATTAGCCCTATAAAAAACATTTCCTGCAAAGTCATCAAGGAGAAAGTTACATACTTAAGTAAATAACTAAGGGGCCAAAGGGAGCAGGACTGAGTGACAAACATAAGGTTATGGGAAGTCACATTAGGGGTGGCAATAGTGGAGATCAAGAAACGACCACTTATAAGCATGTTGAAGACCCATGAAAAGAGAAAGCAACACAGGTTCTGGTGCAGGGATTTCTGTTTGAACTTTGCCAGACAGGAGCTTCTGGGGCTGAGGGTGATGGCCTGAAAGACACTCAGCAGGTAGGTGGCACAGATGGAGAGGCCCCTCATCACCCTGCGCAAGTATATAACAGATTTACATGTGATGTCATCCCCTAAACCCTGAAATCCAAAAATGTCTATAGCTATGAAACATACAGTTACCAGCATCCCAATGTGAATAAGAGCCAAGTGGCCAATGGTCAAATCGATGGGCTTGGGCCTGTGCTCCAGAAGAAATATGAGGACATAAAAGAGAAGCAGTATTATGTTGGCGATGATCCCAATGCTGACTTCAAAGAAAAACAGGTATTGTATGTCAATAAAGCTGAATTCTTTGCTATTTTTATTCATCTTCCTGGAGAAAGAATTATATCATAGCTACCTGAGAAAAAACACAGAAAATTATTATCACAGTATTACCTCTCTATGGAGAGATGACAAAAAATAATGGTGAATCATCCAGCTGTCTCACAGTTTTATGAATCCCATAAATCTGAGTCAGGTAAACACAGACTCCAAACATCTTTGTATTATATTGCATATAAGTGATAAAAACAAAGGTACATAGATATATCTATAGGAACATACTACTTTAGAAGAAAATACCTACTGAAGAATATGAACATCTCATGAAGTAAAGTTAAAGGCAATCTTCTAACATGACACTTCACAGCCATGCCTCATCCAGCTCATACCTGCCTAGCACAGCACAGTGCAGAAGATCAGGGGATCGGACAGGAACTCTAGGCATCAGGATTGTGATCTAGGAGTCCTGCCTGTAAAATGACTCTTCGTAGTGATGGTGCTGTGAGGCACTTGGCTGGCCTAACATAACAAGGACAAAAATCTCATTTTTTTTACATGACTTTTAAAAACAGTTTTATTTTGTAGAAAAAAGGTAGAACAAAATTTCATAACAAAATAATAGGAGAATAACAATAGTTAATACATTACATGCTGTTATCTTTGCAAGTCATTTATACCGTTAGTGTCTCTTAGTTCATTAAAAAGGAAGGTTTGTGCTAATAGTGATTGGAGAAATTTTTATGCCCATGTTTTGTAAGCTGAGCAACTACTTTAAAAATATCATTTAACACTGGAGGGAAAAAGCTTCCCTCAGAGAGATTCTTGGTCAACATATCAATGAATAAACAAAAGAAAAGTAACACAGGAGAATGGCCTGGAGTATCCCCCATTTAGAAAGCCACACTGGGAAAGAGGGAGAAAAAGCCCCTTGGGCAGCATTGGGATAAACTATACACAGAGGAAAAAATTCCAAAAGGGAATCTGTGCATTCTTGTTGACAATCACCTTGGAAAGCTCTCATGACTCACGGAGAAGCTTCCTTCAGGAGAAATGCAGTACATCCCCATTAATACCATGATCCAGGAACGATTCACTTGAAACGTGGTGATATTCCTCAGTTTTCAAGACCATGGACATCCTCTCTTATATGTTACCATAAAAGGGCCACACATAGCCAAGAAGGCTCATCTGTGCACTTGAGCCAGTGGCCAGAGAGAACTGCAATCAATGGGAGGAGAAGAGGCCTCTGCAGATCCCTGAACAAGCCTGGCCTCGTGGGTAGACTTATTAAAGAGTGCATAGTGCAAGGCAGGGAGGACACATCTCCTTTCTCAGCTGCAATATGAGCATACTCTGCATTGCTCAGGGATGAAATGATTTCTCTTCAGCACATCCCCTGGTTCCCTAGGTATATGACAGCAAACACCTTGGCTTTTCTTTTTTTTTTTTTTTGGTGGGTACCGGGGGTTGACCTCAGGACCTCGCACGCCAGCAGGCGCCCATGCCGCTGAGCGATATCACTGGCCCTTTTTTCGTATGTGGGTTCCGGGAGTCGAACTCAGGCCCTCGCACTTGCCAGACAGGCGCTTACGCTGCTGAGCCATCTCACCAGCCCCCACCCTGGCTTTTTATTACTGTACCCTATCAGTGAACTTCACATCACCATGTTCAACATTTTCCTTAGCTATGAATAAAGGTAAAAAAGAAAACAGTTCCCGGAGAGTGAGATTCAATGTGCTCAGAACGGTGCACTAGGTCTGTGAGTGTATTGTTCAAGAAACTCCACCAATTAAGAAAATTGCAGCTGAAAAACTGCAATGGGAATAGGAGAGAAACAACTGGCATGTGAGGAAGGCAAAGTCATCAGCTACTATGGTCACATCCAGGTACACAGCGTTTCTTAAGTGTGCCACTCCCAGGAAAAGGAACAATCAGGACTCTTTGAGTACTAGTGGCAAAGACCCTCCCACAAATAGTGCAAATTAGCTATTTGTGAAAATCTGAAAGATTGTTAGGTACAGTTTAGAGCACTTTCTTCTTAGTGTGTACTCATAGAATCAAGACGTTTAGATGGTTTTGTGAAAAATCCAGAGAAGGGAATCACTATTGCAAGTACAGAAACAGGAAAATCATAGAGGCACTTTTCACAAATACAAAGCAGCCATTGCTCAGAAATAGAAAAGGCTGTGTATCAAGGATTTTCCTGCCCAACCTAGCAATGAAATAAGAGTCACCTTGTGCTCTCATGAACCAATTTTCACTTTTGGTTATAAGCTGTTCCTTTTTTATTGATTACACAAAAAAGGAGTTTAGTCTATGTTCATCTGTGGACAATAAATGCTGCAATAATCACTTTTGGTGGGGGGGATCTAATATCCACATATAGGGATCAGCGCAGCTGAAAGTATTTTGTTCTAAAATTTCCTTTCAAGAAATGGGTTCTCACATGTCACTATCAGTTAAAGCTTAAAAAGAATTCTGATAATGAAGATATAGAGAAAAATATGAAAGGAAACTATCAGCCTTTTCACGAAATTCTGTAAGATTATATTCTTAGAATATTTTTAGAGAGACAGGAGAAGTTTCTATTGTCATCTCTTTGATTTCTTTATTTTTCATGTCATAGCCACCCAAATTTCAATGTGCACTGAAATGGGGTTTCCTCACAGGTAGAGCACATAGTGAAAGGTTTACACCATTTAGTGGAAAATTATGAAAGTAATGGTAGGACAGGAAAAGTCAGTATGCCCAAATGCTAATCCCTACTTTATAGGAGTGAGGCTGTCCAAATCCTTTGAACAAAGAACACCATTAAATATTAAATCACTTAAATGTGTTAAATAATGTGAATTACTAGGGTTAATTATTGTACAGCAGGTTTTTGTTTGTTTGTTTGTTTTTTTGTGGATACTGGGGGTTGACCTCAGGACCTCACATGCCAGCAGGTGCCCGTGCCGCTGAGTGGTATCACCGGCCCTTTTTTCATATGTGGGTTCCGGGAGTCGAACTCGAGCCCTCGCGCTTGCCAGGCAGGCGCTTACGCCGCTGAGCCATCTCACCGGCTTTCTATAGCAGTTTTAATCGCCTTATAAATATAATAGAAGAACAACTGAGAATATTTGTTGAAGAGTCATCGTGAAAGCATCTTTTCATAAGGTTGTAAACACAAGCATAAAAGATTTGTTCTAAAGTGACAAGATAAAATCTTCCTTAAAATGGATCTAGGAAGTAAATCAACATCTCTTAATTCAGTGAAAACAATGCATACTTGAAATCACCTTAGTAGTTCATCTGAAAAACTCTACTAATTTCATGAGTCATTAAACAAAATCGCTAAGTACACTCACAGGAGAATTTCCCATCGCGCTGCAGAGTGAACCTTCTCTGAGCCGTGTGAAGGCTGGAGCTGGACTTTTCATCTGGGTCCCAAACTCCTCACTCAGAGACCTCACCGGCTGCCTAAACCCTGCTCACCCATCCAATTCTCCATCCCTCGAATACAGATCCACTTACCTGCTGGGCTGTGTGGAGCGGTTCGGTGCACCTGAGCATAGCCGACAGAATTTTAAGGATAAGGCATCGTTAGTGCATCTCTCAGTGGGCCTCTAACTTTAGTGTCTGTGGACAGGTGACAAGCTCCCACGGGGGAGGACAGAACCACGCATCCCCAGTGGAACATTTCACCTCTCTCTTAACTGTATTCTCTACTGGACCATAGGCATCGGGGGAGAGTTGTGCTCAGAACTTTTCTCCAAATCTCCCTGACATACGAATGTGAGGAATGACGGGTCTTAATCACGTAGAAAATGAGGTAAATACTTGGGGAGTATTGTGGTCTACTTTTCAAACTTGAGAACATACTTTAACCATGAATTCAAATGAACTCTGCAAGATACACAGAGAAAGAAAATGAGGCCCAGTTCATCTCAGTGAAATTGCTGAAGGAATGAAAGTAAAAGCAATATAGTAAATGCAGCAAAATGAGATACATTACAGGAGATATTGATAAGAAAAAATCAAATCAAAAAAATGCAAACAAAGAATATTTGCAAATTTTAAAGTATTTTTCAGAAATTTCAACATTTCATGAAGAACATTTTCAGCATGAGAGTATAATAATGTTTTTAGAGATAGAATCTCAGGGTATTAAATACCAATATATAAAAATGAAAAATGTGTAAACACACATACAAAGGTTTCTGGAGTATGCATGTGATAAGTAATTGAATCGTGGATGTACAGGAGAAAAAGATTGAAAATGGTTATATACATGAGAAAATACCAAAAACATGTCTTACTTCTTTTTTTTTTTTTTTTTTTTTTGTGGGTACTGAGGGTCGACCTCAGGACCTCGTGCACCAGCAGGCACCCATGCCGCTGAGCGATATCACCGGCCCCTTTTTCGTATGTGGGTTCCGGGAGTCGAACTCGGGCCCTCGCGCTTGCCAGGCAGGCACTTACGCCGCTGAGCCATCTCACCGGCCCTCTTTCTTAACTTCTTAAAAGTCACAGGACTGGTTAGAATAAAATATTTGTATAATTAAAATACAGTTCACTGGACAAAAATGGGCTAAAGGAATATGCCGCAATACCTTTTCCGTATAATAAGGGAACTGGAATAGGTGAAGGACAGATATATTTTTATCCCTTGAGTGGTAGTTTTTCAACTTTCTGCTGTCTGGAGAATTTTTGACGCTTAACATTCACACTGACATCTAAAATGTTTGTTGGTCCGGTGAGGTGGCTCAGCGGCACAAGCACCTGCCTGGCAAGCGTGAGGTCCTGAGTTCGACTCCTGGAACCCACATACGAAAAAAAGGCTGGTGATAATGCTCAGCAGCACGGACGCCTGCTGGCGCACGAGGTCCTGAGGTTGACCCCCGGTACCGACAAAAAAAATAAAAATAAAAAATAAAATAAAATAAAATGTTTGTTTATATGGGTTATATCAAAAGGTAGATAAACTGAAAAATTCTTAAAATATTTATGCAGATACTCTTTAAATGATTATTGTGTTGTATAGAGATAAACCAATCACAAGGTGAAAACATTGGAACTACTATGAAAAATGAGTTCAATCTACCTGTTCTACTGAACTTCATAGTTTAGGAACAGGACTCACCATAGAGCATCAGGTGTTTTCTTCTTGTGCTCTGGTGGCTGCTGAGAGCTGTGGGTCACTGCACTGCCCAGCATCAGTACAGAATGCCAGGGTCTGTGCATATTGGTAGCCTGGGAAAGTCTAAATTTAAAGTCTGGTTCCTACTGAATGATTATTGCTTTCACATTATCATAATGTTGAAAAACCTTAATTTAATCAATGTAACTTGGTATTTGCATACTTACTAACTTTAAAAGTTATAAAATCATGAAATTAAAAGAATGCTAGTATAAATATTTCTATTTTTATAAACAGAAGCAAATTGTATTGAGATGATATATTTACACTTTCATGGATTTTATATCTGACCTTAGAGAATGGAGCTAGATATATTCAGTTCTTACTACATGTAATCTGTTACAAAATACTATAGTGGCTACAGTGTTTGTATAAAATATAACCTCACATAAACATACAATATAGATATGGAGTGGTATTGTCCTAATCGTTAAGGTATGCAGTTTACTGTTTTCTGTGCAACAAAACTTGATGATCAGGAGGCCCTTAAATGGCAGTCTCTAGAAGAAAAAATTATGTCATACATACAGTAAGTATAGTAGACCTGACTTCGCTAGATAGAATATAAATTCAGACACTTCATAATCATAACAGAGTTAAAGTAAATCAAGTGGACATATTAATAAGTGTCTAATATTAATAAGTATAAAATGTTAAACACTTAAAGTAAAAATGACAACACCAAAGGAGTAAATCGACAAATTTACAATCATAGACACCAGCACTAGCTATTATACCAAGCAGACAAAATGAAAAAGACTCACTAAGGAAAGCAAAGTTTCAAATGATACAGCAATCTCTGTGAGTTAATTCATTTATATAAACCATTCCACCCCAAAACTAAGAAATGTACATCCTTTTTAAGTACACAGAACACATTCACCAACATTGCCATGTACTGGGTAATAAAAGTTTCTTCAAAATTGATAAAAAAAAACTACACAAATTACATTGTAAAACTATCAAAATATACCTAATACATAACTATGATATATGGATATTTATCAAAATTTAAACCATCAGGCAAGCACTTCTAAATAAATTTTTTTAAAGAAAAAATCACGAAGACAGAAAATAGTTAAAACTAAATGAAATCTCAGAATTTGTAGATAGGTGTAGATTATCCCTATACAGTACCTCATTAAATGTATAATTTCAAATTCCTATCTCAAGAAACAGATTAAAAATAAATGCTCTGCATTTGAAGGATTGAATGTTTGTGCCTGGCCCCCCTTCATATGTTGAAGTCTTACCCTCTAAGGCCATGGTGCTTGAGTTTGGAGGTATTTAGGTTAGATTAGGTCAGAAGAGTGGTTACTCCATCATGGGATTAATGGTGACATAAGAAAAGAAGACAAAGATCTGACTCTCAAAGCTCACTAAGAAATGCAATGTGCAGATACAGTGAGAACCTGGCAGTCTACAAGCTAGGAAGTCAGGCTGGACCAGACACTGACTTTTTGGGCTCCCTCCTCTTGGACTTCCAGTCTGCACAGCTGTGAGCAGTAATGTCTTTAAGCTTCCCAGTCTATGGTCATTTGTTATAGTACCAAAGCTAAGACACTCTACTTCCAGCTTATGAAGACAGAAAAAGAAAACGAAATTGAATAAAAATAAGAAATAAATCTAATAGTTAAAAATATTCTTCAACGAAACAGAAAAGTCAAGATATAAAGAAAGAAAACCAAAGAAGTTTTAAAGTGGTTCTTACAAAAGTTTACTACAATTGATAAACTTCTAGAAAAATTAGCCCCAAAATAAAGAGAAACACAGGAGACCCTTATGAAGAATCATAGATAAAACAATGGGGATATGGAAAAGGAAACACTATGAACAGTTTTATGGTAATAAATTGAAAATTTATATATAGTGGATATAAACTGTCAAAAATGCAACCAATCTAACAGAAATTCATTTAAAAAATAGAGGAGGAATTGACATATTTTAAGTCTTGTCGTGAAGAAGGCAAACTTTTGTCAAAGGCTGAAAATGTTATAAGGAAAGAATATAGGAGTTTGTTATCCACGAATATAAAAGCAAATCTCCTTAACCCAATATTAATATAAGGAATCCAGTGTTATACAAACAGGATAATCAATTTTATATAAGATTGATCCCTGAAATGCATGCTTGGTTTATATCAGAAAATTAATATAATTCAAAACAAAAGCATAACAAAGAAAATACATGATTTTAGGAAGTGCATGAAACATTTGAAGTAGTTTAAGACTGTTTTGTGATTTTAAGAAGACCTCTTGATGATGAAACTACTTAGGACCTACTTAGCGAGTTTCAAGTTTCAAAAATAATGTATTTTTACTTGTACGTTAATATTTGCTATCATCACCGGGGAGTAAGATATGTCTTCAGAACACATGCGTTTTAGAACTTTCTATACTTTAACAACCTCTCCACACTTTTTCTCACCTCCTGACCCCTAGTAGTCCCCCCATACTCTCTGTTTCCCTCCTTTCAGCATTTTAGAAAAGATCTCACAGATAACAGAGATCATGAATTATTTATGTCTGTGTGTCTGAATTATTTTACTCTGTATAATCATAATAAAAGAAACTATGAGAAATGATGAATACATCAATTAAATTAATTGTAATCAATTTTTACTGTATATTTTGATCAAATACTACATAGTATATCACATGTACATTTATAATTTTTAATTTTACTGCCATAATTATAAATCAATTCATATCATTATATATTTATAAATATAAATGTAGAACCAAACAAAGCAAAAACAGTCCCAATGAATTAGGAGCATGTGAGAATTTTTTTAGTTTCATCAAGGATATCTGTAAATAAACAAACTAACTGTCATTGTGTGTGCTGCCATAACAAATTCTTAATCACTGTATAACTTACAAAGAGAGGAAATTTATTTCGTGAAGTTCTGGGGGCTGGAAGTCCAAGCATCTGCTGAAAGCCTTTTTGTTATCTGCAGTCTCTTCAGAAGGTGCATCAGTCAGCTTGGGAAATGTTGTGCAATGCTGTGGAGGACATTTATGACCTTTTACCTGGAGGACGTTCTTCAGCAATTCTCTTGGGTTCTTCCCTAGGAGAGGGACTGCTGGGCTGTGGGTCATGTAGATGTGCAGCTTGAGTCATTCTTACCACCAAGTAGATTTCCCAAAATGGATACTGCTACTAGAGGTGCTCCACATTCCTGTCATTACTTTCTATCCATTAGAAAATAAAAAATTAAAAAACTCATTTTAACTCTGTACATAATTTTACCTTAACATTTTGTATGTGTACTGGTTAGTATCTTTAGGTACATTCACCTGGTTGTGCAACCATCATTACCATCTATCACACACGTCTATTCCGCTTACAAAACTGAAGCTTTATGTCCATTAAAAAGAAATTGGTCAATTCTCCCTGCCCAGAAACCCTGGAATCCACCATTCTATTCCCTGTCTCCATGAGTTTGACTACTCTGTCTCCTAGTGGAATGATATACATGTCTTTTTTCTTTCTTTAGTACATGTTTGCAGATTTGTCTTCTTATGACTGGCTTCTTTCTTTTTAGAGAATTTTTAAAATGTTTTATTAGGGGCCGGTGAGATGGCTCAGCGGCATAAGCACCTGCCTGGCAAGCGCGAGGGCCCGAGTTCCACTCCCGGAACCCACATACGAAAAAAGGGCCGGTGATATTGCTCAGTGGCACGGGCGCCTGCTGGCACACGAGGTCCTGAGGTCGACCCCCGGTCCCCACAAAAAAAAAAAAATTTTTTTTATTAGTGCATGTTTGCAGCACACAATGATTACATTTGATGTGGCGAGTTGCTACATGTATATAACACATGTTAATTTTTTTACATCCCCTCCATCCTCCCTCAATCTCTCCATCTGCTTCCCTTTATATTGGCATAATTTCTACACGTTTCATCAGTATTTTCCCAGGAGAGAAAAGCCTTCTTTTTTGGGGGAATACACAATATTCTAGTAAATGATTATTAAACAGTTATGATGTTTTGTTCATTTATCCTTATTCTGGTGGACAGCTGGGTTACCTCCAACTTGTACTTACTAACCACACATCTTTGGATCCTGCTGCCTCCGGTAGTCAGCTGAACACGCTGGAGCTGCACTGTGGGCCCTTGCCACTCCCCCAGAACTGGGGCACCTGCAGCTTCTAGCTGCCTTTATGTTATCATCAAATTAAATTTTGAGAGATGTATAAACACACATAAGATGTAAACACACATAAGAAAGGTTTCTAGCATATACAAGTGATGAGTGAATGAAATATGGATGTACAGAAAGAAAAGAATAAAGGGATACATATGTGAGAAAATACCACAAACTTGCTTTTCTCCTTTCTTAACTTTAATTTTTTTTTCATTTTATGAAAACATAAAACAAACTTTCATAATCAAATAATTAAAGAATAATAATAGTTATTAAGCTGTTCATCATTATCTTCAAAGGAGCTACTCAGAGTACAAGACAAAAGGATTCTTCAAAAATGAATTGATAGTTTTTTTTATTTTAAAGAGAAAAACAATAAAAATGATACAAAATGTCAAAACAAAAGAGTAGGAAAGAAAGGTTAGTACGTTGCTTATAGTTATCTTCAAAGTAGTTGCTCAGATTATAAGTTATAGGCATGAAAAATTGATCAAATGATATAAGCACAAAACTTTCTTTTCAATGCACTTATAGAAATTAGTTGTATAGCTATCTTAACTATCACATATATATACATATATATATGTATATATATATATATATATATATATATATACACATTTCTTCCTTTTCCCTTCCTTCTTTTCTCCATTCCCCCATCCCAGTTTCTCTTTCCTTTTGAACAGTTTCTTCCCATTTTACATTATCTATTGTATATTTTTTTATCTTAGTTACTCTTTCAGTTTCTCACACTAGGGAGACAATATGATGTTTACACATGTACATCTGGTTTATTTCACTTATGAGTATGGTCTCGAGTTGCATCCATTTACCTATAAAAGTCTCCAGTTTATTCTTCTTTATGGCTGAGTAGTACTCCACTGTATAAAAATACCACATCATTTTTATCCATTCCTCAGTTGATGGGCAATTGGGTTGTTTCCAAGATCTAGCTATTACAAATTGTGCTGCTATAAACATGGGTGCATATATATTGCTATGGTATGATGTTTTTCATTCTTTTTTTTTTAAAGAGAAGAAAAAAATACCAAAGCAAAAAAAAAAAAGAACAAAATTTCAAAACAACATAATAGGAGGGTAAAAATGGTTAATACATTATGTATTGTTATCTTTAAACTAGTTACTCAGGGTACAAGATATCAGCATTCAATTGTCTAAATATCACTGGCATAAACTTTTCTCTTCAATAAACTAAGCAAAATTAGTAGTGTATCTGTCTTAACCATATTATATATAAATACAATTTTTTTCTTTTCCCTTCTTTCTTTTCCCCATTCCCCCATCCCAGACTCTCTTTTCTTTTGACCAGTTTCTTTCTGATTCATCGTATCTATTGTACATTTTGGATCTCATTTACTCTTTCAGTTTTTCACACTAGGGAGACAATACAATATTTACACATGTGCGTCAGGTTAATTTCACTTATGAGTATTTTCTTGAGTTGCATCCATTTACCTATAAAAGTCTCCAGTTTATCCTTCTTTATGGCTGAGTAGTACTCCATTGTATAAAAATACCACATCTTTTTTCTCCATTCCTCTGTTGATGGGCATTTGGGTTGTTTCCAAGATCTGGCTATTACAAATTGTGCTGCTATAAACATGGGTGCTCATATATCGAGGTGGTACAATGTTTTTAATTCTTCTGGGAAGATATCCAGAAGGTGAATAGCTGGGTCAAATGGGACCTCCAATCCTAGGTTTTTGAGGAATCTCCACACTGACTTCCACAGTGGCTGTACCAGTCGACACTCCCACCGACAGTGGAGAACGCTTCCTTTTTCCCCACAGCCCCTGCAGCATCTGTTATTAGTTGATTTCTTTGTAATAGCCATTCTTTCTGGGGTGAGATGGAATCTCAGTGTTGTTTTAATTTGCATCTCTTGAATGACTACTGATGTTGCACATTTTTTTGTATATTTATTTGCCATTAGTATTTCTTCATCTGAGAAATGTGTATTCATCTCAGATGCCCATTTTTGGAGTGGGTCTTTAAATTTGGGAGGTCTGATTTTTTTGAGTTCTTTATATGTTCTCGATAGTAATCCTTTTTCTGAGGAACAGCTGGCAAACATTTTTTCCCACATTGTGGGTTGTCTCTTCACTCTGTTGGTGGTTTCTCTTGCTGTGCAAAAAGCTTTTTAATAAGATGAGATCCCAGTTGTTGATTCTTTGGGATAGTTCCCATGCGGTTGAGGTTTTATTCATAAAGTCTTTGCCTACACCAATGTCTTCAAGGGTTTTACCTATCCTACCTTCCAGCAGATTTAATGTTTCTGTTTTAATATTTAGATCTCTGATCTATTTTGAATTTAGTTTAGTGCATGGTGAAAGATATGGGTCTAGTTTTAATCTTCGGCATGTGCAGAGCCAGTTTTTCCAGCACCATTTATTAAAGAGGCTATCTTTCTTCCAGTGAATGTGTTCAGCACCTTTGTCAAAGATAAGGTAGCTTAGTATGTCTGGGGTTGTTTCAGCATCTTCTAATCTGTTCCATTTATCTTCATGTCCGTTTTTTGCCAATACCACACTGTTTTTATCACAGTAGCTTTATAGTATAATTTCAAGTCAGGGATTGTGGTGCCCCCTGCCTTGCCTTTGTTGCCCAGAATTGCCTTTGCTATTCTAGGTCTCTTCTGATTCCAGATGAATTTTAGGATTGTTTTCTCTAATTCTGTTGGAATTTTGATTGGAATTGCATTAAATCTGTATTACAATTTTGGAAGTATGGCCATTTTCACTATATTGGTTCTTACTATCCAGGAGCAAGGGATATCTTTCCATTTTCTGATATCCTCTTCAATCTCCTTTTTCAGAGTACTGTAGTTTTCAGTGTAGAGGTTTTTTACATCCTTTGTGAGGTTGATTCCTAGGTATTTCTTTTTTTTGGATGTTATTGTGAAAGTATTGTTTCCCTAATTTCTCTTTCAGTGAGTTTATTGTTTGTGTACAGAAAGGCTATTGATTTTTGAGAATTGACTTTGTATCCAGCTACACTACTAAATTTGCTTATTAAATCGAGTGATTTTTTAGTGGAGTTTTTGGGGTCTTCTGTGTAGAGTATCATGTCATCTGCAAATAATAATTTAACTTCTTCCTTTCCAATCATTATTCCTTTTATTTCTTTCTCTTGTCTAATTGCTCTGGCTAAAGTTTCCAGAACTATGTTGAATAAGAGTGGGGACAGTGGACATCCTTGTATTGTTCCTGATTTTGGAGAGAGAGCTTTCAGTTTTTGTCCCTTTAGTATGATATTGGCTGTTGGTTTGTCATAGATAGCTTTTATCAGATTGAAATAAAGACCATCTATTCCAATTTTCTGTAGGCTTTCTATCATGAATAGGTGCTGGACTTTGTCAAAAGCTTTTTCTGCATCTATTGAGATGATCATGTGATTTTTGTCTTTGGTTTGTTAATATGGTGCATTACATTCATTGATTTATGTATATTGAACCATCCCTGCATCCCTGGAATGAATCCAACTTGGTCATGGTGTATAATCTTCTTGATGATTTGCTGGATTCTGTTTGCCAGTATCTTATTGAGGATTTTTGCATCTATGTTCATTAGGGAGATTGGCCTGTAGTTCTCTCTTAGTTGGGTCCTTCTCTGGTTTTGGTATCAGGGTAATGCTTGCTTCCAGGAATGAATTTGGGAGTATTGCTTCCCTTTCAATTTCATTAAAAAGTTTGAGAAGTAGTGGTATTAGGTCGTCTCTAAATTTCTTGTAGAATTCGGCAGTGAATCCATCAGGGCCTGGGCTTTTCTTTGTTGGGAGGTTTTTAATTACATCTTCAATTTCATTGGTTGATATCTGTTTATTTAGGATTTTTATATCTTCTTGATTCAGTTTTGGTAATTCATACTTATCTAGGAATCTGTCCATTTCTTCTGCATTTTCCATCTTAGTAGAATATAAATTTTCAAAATAGGTATAGATGATCTTCTGGATTTCTGCAGGGTCCGTCATGATATCACTCTTTTCATTTTCAATTGCATGGATTTGAGTCTTTTCTTTTTTTAATAAGGTTGGATAAGGGTTTGTCAATCTTATTTATTCTTCCAAAGAACCAACTCTTTGCTTCATTGATTCTTTGTATTGTTTTTTAGTCTCCAATACGTTAATTTCTGCTCTGATCTTTATAATTTCCTCCTTTGTATGAGCTTTTGGCTAAACCTGCTCTTCTTTTTCTAGAAGTTTAAGGTTCACCATTAAGTTGTTTATTTGCACTTGCTCTATTTTCCTGATATAGGTATTTAGTGCTATAAATTTCCCTCTTAGGACTGCTTTCATCGTATCCCATAAGTTCCAGTATGTTGTACTGTCATTATCATTCAGTTGTAGGAAATGTCTAATTTCTTCTTTAATTTCATCTATCACCCATTGTTGTTCAGGAGGGTGCTGTTTAATTTCCATGTGTTTAGGAAGTTTTTGTGATTTCTTTTGCCATTGATTTCCAATTTCATTGCACTATGGTCTGATAATATGCATGGGATAATTTCAATTCCTTTGCATTTACTTAAGCAGGTTTCATGAGCTAGTATGTGGTCTATTTTGGAGAACGTCCCATGTGCAGCTGAGAAGAATGTGTATTCTGATGTTGTGGGGTGGAACACTCTGTAGACATCTACTAAGTCCATTTGTTCCAAAGTTTGGTACACTTCTACTATTTCATTATTGATTTTTTGTCTAGTTGATCTGTCTTTTTGTGACAGTGGAGTATTGAGATCCCCCAATATAATTGTATTAATGCTTATGATTTTTTATGTCCTTTAATACTTGTTTTATATAGTTGGGTGCACTGGTATTTGTTGCATATATATTTATGATCATTATCTCTTCCTCTTGGATTGTTCCCTTTACAAGGATGTAATGACTGTCTTTGTCTCTCTGGATCATTCTTGGCTTGAAATTCACTTTGTCTGCAAAAAGAATAGCTACCTCTGCTTTTTTCTGGGTTCCTGTTGCATGGGGTATTGTTTTCCATCCTTTGACTTTCAGTCTATGAATTTCTTTCTGAATTAAATGTGTTTCTTGTATACAGCATATTGTTGGATCTTGCTTCTTGATCCATTTTGCCAGTCTGTGCCTTTTGATTGGTGAATTGAGACCGTTAACATTGATGGTTAAAACTGATATGTACTGACTTATACTTGTCATGTTATTTTCCTGTTGTTGGTTCCCACTCTTTCCCCCCCCCCGTTTAATTATCTGCCCTGCCTGGTGGATTCCTTCTGTTGGGGTTCCTGGAGTTGTAGCCCTTGTTATCTCCTCCTAGAATGTCCTTCAGAACCTTTTGGAGTGCTGGTTTGGTGGTCATAAATTTTCTTAGATGTTCTTTGTCCTGGAAGTATTTTATTTCTCCATCAACTTTGAAAGATGGTTTTGCGGGGTACATCAATCTGGGTTGAAATTTATTTTCCTTTAGAGCTTGAAATACACCATTCCAAGCTCTTCTTGACTTGAGGGTTTGTGCTGAAAAGTCAGCTGTGATTCTGATGGGCTTTTCTTTATAGGTGATTTGTCTCTTGTCCCTGACAGCTTTTAAGATTCTGCTCTTCTGCTGAATTTCTGGGATCTTGACTATGATATGTCTGGCTGAAGATTTGTTTTGATCATGGCTAGTTGGAGTTCTATAAGCCTCATTTATATGAAGATCAAATTCTTTTTCTCTACCAGGGAAATTCTCTGTGATAATGTCTGTGAACAGGGTTCTGATGTCATTTATGCTATCTCCTGCTTTTTCATTAATTTCACTTAATCTTAAGTTATTTCTCTTTGTGTCCTCTAGCAGCTGCTGGATTGATTTTTCATGGTGCCTTGCTATTTTTAAGAATTCTTTCTTTTCATGATTACTAATTGAAAGCCTGTCTTCTATATCTGAGATCCTGTCCTCACATTAGCTTAATCTGCTACAAATACTTTCAATGGAATTTTTGTTCTCCTGGATATCTGCTTGAAAGTGCCTTATGGATTCCACTTATTTCCTATGCTGAGCATTCATGGTTTCCATCATTTTCTTAAGCTCGTCTTTTTTTTTTTTTTTTGTCTGTGTTTGATCTAGCATCCTTAAGCATGGTCTCCATTGTGGACATTATCTCTGCAGTTATCTGTGAAATTATTTC